>CASGFW010000022.1:0-600000 GCA_949316455.1 Acleris holmiana | reverse complement strand
GAGAGAATGAGAGGTAGTATGTTCATAATTTGGTAGCAGTCGCAATATCGATAAGTATAATTTAGGAACTAGGGTTAATTTATGATATAAATTAATATGAAAGACAGATATTGGTGACAAATGCGTTGAATGCTATTGGCTAACGACAGTTATGTCAATAGATTGGCTAAAATATATATATTAATAAATAGAAAGCTGATGAATTTGTACATGTGGTATTAGAAATACGATTAAGTCGTATGTTCAAAATTTGCAGGTGGTGTAGTTTTGGTATTAAGAACAAGCTTAGTTGGACTAAGCCTGTTTCTGATTATCTTAGACAAGGAGATCATGTTGTTTGTTCGTGTGTCTGTCTGCAAAAGTTGGTATATGTAATTGGGAGTAATAAACAAATTATTATTTCATAACAATGGTTTATAGGGATTTATAATACAGTATATTCGGATTCGATCCATTGTTAAGGTAGCAAGGAACACACGAAATTTGAGATCAGAATGATTAGATAGTTTGAGTCCGAGTGAGATAGCGAGTGGGGTTCAATCATTTTATTACAGGTAAACATTCCAGTTGGAAGTAATTCCTTCTCCTTAGTCCGTTAAGGTCCGATCTATGGTATTTATAGATTAAAACCATAGATAAAGAAATTCTTACGTTTTTGGATTTATTATATCGAAATTTTGAGTCATTCAAAATATTTACAATACTTAATTGGTTGTCACGAATTCAATGAAACAAAATTTCGAGTTTTACCTTTAAATGACTCCGGGCTGGTGGTATAAATTGAAGAATGCCGTGGATGCCGTGTTAATAAGTCGCATAGTTTGATATCGAGTTATTGTTCAATTATCATTTTAGTCAACATTTGGTTGACAATTACAAACTAATGTAATATAAGAATTGGACAAATGATTCGCCCGTTCCACGGGTGATAATTTAGCGGCAATTTATCGGCTCTTGGCTATGGAATGGGCGGCTGCTGCTTGCAGGGTCGACAATTCATAGTTGATCCGTATTGGGCTAGGTTGTCTCTTGGTGTACGTGGGTATTACAAAAGTCTCTTCTAAAGGGCGCTAGATCAGGTAGGAATCTTTGCCTAGGGAACCTGGTAACTACTAAAGGCGCTCTCCCAAGTTTAGGTCGTCTGAATGAGGCCAAACTTCCTTGAGATGGCCTTCATTAGTTGAGGCAAAACTAGGTCCTTTGATTATGCTCTCGAATTTAGATGGCTTTAGGGGAGACTCACTAGTTTTAATAGTAGCGACATTATATCACCATCCCGGTTCAGTTCAACGCGGACCTTGGGGTAGGATCTCTCTTGGGGAGACCTGACTAACCTACACAGACATTACTAACCTTGTAAGTGGGACAGCAACTCTTGCTTTGGGTGGAGCGGTGCCCCCGTCAGGTTGTCGAGCCGCACAGGGGCAGGCGTATGATGCCTAAGTGTAATGGCTAGGAGGGGCCTGCCCTTCTCTTTGTATTTATTTACAAAAGGGACCCATAGGGAATTAGTATCTCCTTCTGTTCCATTAATCAAGAAAACTTACATCTACATTAAAAGAACTAGCAGTTTCACAATCTATCTCACTTCGGATACGAAATTATGAAAGATTAATTGAATTTGAAGTTTAGGACTATAGTTATTAAGATTATTGAACTGTAGGAAGTTCATACAAAATTGAGCTTTACTGTATGTGAAAGATTTATTATAATACTAGGACATTCGAACAACATTTCCTATTCAAACTTGAATAAATTAATTAGATGGGTTAAGTTAGTAACTTTGCTGACACATTAATATGTTTATCTTAGGTCGAACATAGGGCATGGTTATTGTGGTTGGATTCACACGGTAGGGTACTAAGAAAGATTGTAAGATGAATTGTCGAATCAAATATTATCTAATTAAAGTTAGGTATTAGATTATAATGGAATATATAAAATTAGGTAGGTAATATACAGTAGAAGCCTCTGAATTAGTAAATTAAAGTTAATGTTTCCTAAACCTTTCCAACACACCTCGAGTATTCCTTAAACGAACTGGTTACACACGGGTTTAACTTGGGGTCCTACCTTTATATAACTAGATGATCACGCTGGCCAATTATTTTATAAGTAGATATCTATTTATTTATATTTATTTATATATTTTTTTATGTTATGCGACTCACTCTTGACTGCTGTGGGGTCGGTATCGTTACATTTGGTGCCGTGAATGACCAGGATTAGATTCGGGGTTACTACGGCTAAATTTTGATAGAATTTGGTACTGTGAGTGACCAGGATTAGATTCTGGGTCACTATGGCTAAATTTTAATAGGCTTTGGCTGGGTTTTATAGAGATCCGTAAGGAAATCTTGTGAAGCTCGGCCCTAGCCTACATTTGATGTTCGTGAAATGGAGTGGGTTGAAAAGGGTGTGTCGGAGAGGTCATTTATTCTGTATTTGCTACTTCTGTCAGGTTTGAAATAAAATATCGCACACACTTATTTAATTTAATTTATTTGCGGTTATTCAGTAGGATTTATTAGGTTAAATAATATTTGGTGTATTATCGTATAGGTATAAAGGATAGTAAAAACTTTCGAGTGCGACTGATAAAGGGTTGGCAAACTCTGGTTTAGATTAAGAAGACCAATGTTTACATGTCACTGCAGCGGGAAGGTCTTTTAATTTGGGAAAATCCTATCAGCGCGATGTAGGAAATCACTTTACCGTTAAAGTGACTTCCATTGTGCGACTTAGAACTAATTACTTAAATAAGTGACTTTCTGGCCTTAGATCTTCCGTGTGGGGTTAGATGGCGTTAGTAGTCGACTATTATAAAGAGTAATTATTAGACTCCCACAGACGATTTACAGGGTTAGATTATTTATAAAACTTGAAACTATAGTTAGGAATTAAACGAAAAAGGAAAGGCTAGTACAACTTAAGAAACGTTGTAGAATTAGAGATTTTCTAGGTGGGGTTTAGGAATTAAAATAGTTAACTAATCTGGGGGGTGAGTTCACTTATGAACTAACTTTAAGGGAGTTTTAAGTAGGTTTAGGTTAAAATCCTTGTTTCTATACTAGTATTATAAGTGCGAGAGTGGGCCCTGGTTGTTAATTTGGTTGATGTGTTTTGCGGGAAAGCGGCTGTGCCGGTTTCGTTGGAATATATTGAAATTTGGGAGTTTAGCTTGCGTTCCGTCGAAGTTCATAGGCTACGCGATTCCCTCGAGATCCGTGGTAGACGAGGTTGCACGGATGAGGTCAGTTAGCAGTTCTTGTAAAAATTTGATAGGCTATAGCGGGTTTAAGGATTTAGTTAATTGTATGGTTAGGGGGGTGAACTTGAACCCAAGTCTAACCTATTGTTGGTTAAAGTAGTATAAGGTGATAGTTTAATTATTGTAAATGGATTAGCGCTTCATAGGTGTTTTAGAAATTAAAATATTACGTATTTCGGGGGGTGAACATTGCTCGGAAAGTTCGCAAAGTATAGGTAGTTATAATTAAAATAAAGGTCGGTACATATGAACAAATGATATATCGAATTTGGGTGGAATTCAGTTACTCTTGATTATTATAAGTAAAATACGAAAAATTAAGCACATTAGGTTTGCTTTAGTCTACTTTATCAGATGTAAACATAATGTGTTGACTTATATCTATCCTATCTTTATATTAATTCTATGTTATGGTTACATGTACAAAATACAACTTATTATAATATAGGTTTAACTATGAAGTTAGGGAGGTTAAAATTTAGTACGATAAACAGAAGGTTAGGTTAAATTAGGTTGGGATGCTAAACATTTTTTTATCACATATTTCAAAAGAATACATATATTTATTCTAAGACCATTATGGGGTACTTAACTTATTCAAAATATCTTACTTGTTTCATTATTTTAATAACCAGATATTGAAATACTATTATGGAAGTTGGGAAAATGAAATAGGTAAATCTTTCAATGTTGATCTTTATTAAACAACAACAATTTATTTCCCCGTTTTAATTGCCAAGAATGACCTTTATTTGGTTGAACAAAGAGTGGACGCTTATAAACTCATGTCTTAATTACTTTAGTACAATAGGTCACTATAGTTGTGGGAGAGAATTAATAAATTAGTATTAAGCATTAGGATAGTCAGGTAGGTTGAATAGAGTAAGAAAAATAAGTTTTATCCAATCTTTAAGCCTATAAAATTTCGGTAAAGCATAGTAGATTATATTTTAGAGTTGAATGCGAATGCGCGGGAATAATTGACTGAATAAGTATAGCTGCTTGGATGTGTATAGGTATGTGTGTTGGACATAATGTTTGTTTGGGTTGAAGTGGGATTTACTTGTGATATTGAAAATATACAAATATGTATGAATTACATAAGTGTGTATGTAGGGTTGTAGTAGAAGATTTGTTGGATGGATGATAGGGAAAGTAAGGTGTCAAATTAGTAGCAAATAACAGTCTGAGTAGGTTAAATAGAAGTCGGCATAATTTAGATACTCAATCTGTAGTATCTAACTATATTGAGTAATAAAGGGTGACGATACCTTTAAGGTCACAAAGACCTACGTTGCCGAAGATCCTGGGCCGTCTGAGTTATATACTTTCATGGATGGAATTGCCGAATCAATTCGTGTGGTGCCTACAACCATACCGCCAGTGTATGGTGAATTATAGATTGTAAATAGGGGAAAAGGTGGGGTGGAGGACTTTGAACGCAGTGTTTGATATATATTTTACCGATTTAAATGTGTAATTTTGGTGTTATTGTTAATTTACTTAGAAGAAGATTAAAAGGAAATATAAAATACTGATTTTAACTGACTCAACTATTTACTTCTTGTTTCGACAGAACGATAGGAGACCTAATAAAAGAAAAAAAAAAAAAGAGAAGAGGATTTTAAGTTAAAGAATAGGTAGGTAGGAATGGGGAGGTATACATATTTATACATGGTTTGAATTTTGCGTTTATGTAGGATCCTATAAGTAGATTTGGTCTTATTAATTGTGCGTCTTCTACGAAATCCGAAAATTATTAAGGCCAAAGGGGGGTGATGTACTGACCCCAAGTCAGCCAGCATATGTATAAATATATAGATATATATAGGGTATAATTTTTTTTGCTTACATAATCATAAATTATATATCGTCACTTATTATAAATAGGAGGCTTAGGACTTGTCTGACCATATAAAGGTATAAATATGTTTACGAGAGATAATACTGGGTTTTTAAACAATAGAATAGGTCAGATGCGTACTTAAATATTAGTACAATATGTCGTCGTATTCAAATATATAAGTTATAAAGCTTAAAACATATAAATGGCGGAATGGTGATATGAAAAACCACTTTGGTACTTTGTCGCTTTAACGTTATGTTTGAGCTACCATATTAATTTGTTAGAAGCGTTGGGGCGACGGGGTACAGTTGCGTTGCGGCTATATGTAGCGAAATAAAGTAGGGTAGTTATAAAGCCTAAACCAATTAACTGGCGAGGCGGCGATAAGAATAGACACGTTGGTACTTTGTCGCTTTAACATTATGTTTGAACTGTCATACTAATTTGTTACGGGGATCAGAGCGATAGGGTACGATGATGTTGTTTGCTTGTAAGAAAATAAAAGAAGGTAGTTAGAAAGAGTGAGATTATGCGGGTATATAAAGTTATTATGGATATGCCTTGACAAAATCGGTTTATACATTTATCGTTTACTTTTATAAAGCTTGAAATAATTTATAACGATATTAAAGATTGAAATAAAGAAAGATGAATGATTAAATAATTGTAGGGGCGTATAAAAAAATCCGTGGTATCTTCTTGTTAGCTTGGGTGCATACAAACAGATAAACAGTCCTAATACGTAAGCAGAACATAATCAGGAATACCTAAAATAGATAATTAATGAACACAGGCTGCAAAATAAAAGTACCTCTTCCTTCTTTTCTTACCTATTTAATATCGATTCCATTAGAACATATATTATATTCGTTTGGTTGATTACCGGCTCGCTATAGGATAATCAGTAATCTCAGAATTAGTCATTTATGTTATTAAACAAATATAAGAGGCAGGGTCTAACAACATATTATGTATTTGGACGTGGTATTATAAAAGTACAAATTAACTACTATAATAATCATGCAATGTATTCAGTATTGAATTAGGCTTGTCCATACTGAGCTTTCGATGTCGGCCGGCATCGACCATTTTAAGTAGAACCAACGGGTCGTTGATACGGTATATTTGCAGCAATATCTCGTTATTGCGGGTATGGGGAGTCGTTACGGCAGCAATAACTCGATAATGCGGGTATGGAAGTTCGTTATTTCCGCAATATCACAATATTGCGTGGAGGTCTAGGTTTTTTGGTCGCTAAGTGTTGGAATAGGTGGGGGAAATGGTTAGAGTATAAAACGGGTGGAGGGGGAGAGAGAAGGGAGGAATTAGCACGACGCGGGACGGAGAGGACAGAAGAGCTTCGCTGATATTTAATTTAAAGTTCGGAGTGCTTGGATGGGGAATCAGGACCTATTGGGTGAGTATACCTCTGCTGAACCAAGACCCCTTTAGTGCTGCTATTTTTATAGCGGTCCGGAATCTGAGTCTGGATTTCGGGTAGCAGAGTATCCTTTTATAATGTAGGCTGATAGGGCTTCTTTAGGAACTCGGGCAGGCAGTTAGGGCATGCAGCTATACTGTTTGTAGTCTCTCGGAATGTAGGGCTAGGGAGTTAGGGATTTTTTTTTTTTTTTTGGATAGGATGTGCATGCTACTACCTTTTTACTGTTATTTATTTTGTGATTTGCCATTTATTCCTTTTGATGTGTTTTATTTTTTGTGTTGTGTTAAAAGGGAAATGTGCACGAATCAATTACATCTAACAATACAATTAGCTATTTACTATCATTCCTTAATGATTATGTACAGGCATTTGACCTCCCAACAAACATGAAAGCATTGTGACTATTTGCAGTGTAATCATGATTAAATTTTGGATTAATAACTCCAGGATGAAGTATCAAAGAAGTAAACCGTATTATGTTACTATAAAATAATAATTAAAATTCGTGCACATACCCTATGAATTTACTTAAATTTTGATGATATTTTGTGTAATAAATATACTGTGATTTGTGTTTTATTGACCTATATTTTATTGTTGTTTTGTGCAAAAGGGGAATATGTACATTTCATTACAATTAACAAAATATTTAATTCTATCCAATTATTATTTAATGTTACAAAAAAGCAAGATTAAAGTATATAAATTAGACCTTTCAATCATCAAATAAGAATTGCAGTAAGCTTTAATTAATTTTGATCTAACTTGTTATATTTATTGATATAAGCTGGAATTCAAAAATATTAACTTCATAATCTAGATGTTGTAAAAATACTTATGTTGTACATATACCCTTTTAATAGCTCGATGGTAAGGTAAGTGGCTTTTGAAATTTAAACTGTGATATATTAATCTCATATTAGCAATTTCTGCCTTAGTTAGGAATATCATTTTAGTGCGACAAAATAGTTTAATAGAAACAATATGTTCAGACTTAAATTCAGTTATTGAAGTATCCGCCGAGAGGTAAAAATGGTCAGTAATTAATTGGTACAAAGAGACTGGAGGTAAACTCAGCTGAGACTTCTCCACTAGGATCAATCTAAGTAAGGTAGAAAATGTTTGAGAACTTCCTTGTGTGTCACCTTTATCCTTTTTAACATATAGGTCACTTAACCTTTACTACAAGAATTATTTATGAAAGGGGATTAGGAAGTATAATTAATAAATCTGGGATACTTGAAAAGAGTAAAAATATAGGAATACCAACATCTATGGTAATATTCTGGTATCTTATTCAGGAACCAATACATTGTTGTAGAACTTCATTCAGCAGCTGTTCATACATTTTCAATATGCATTCAGGGTTAGGTACCATGTAGTAAGAATTAATTCCACAGATGCTCCTACATTTTCAATAAACAAGCAGAGTCCTGAAACAAATTGGTTAAATTATTTTCAAGTTATTTCAGGAGAAGGTTTCTAGTTATATGCCTACCATAACAATTGTTTTAATAACGGGACCGTTTACATATTTAACTAGTAGATGATATCATAGATAGTACATTATTTACTCATAAAAGCTTTAGGTAATACCTAGCTCTAGTTTTCCCAAAGAAATAACATTAAGTACCATCTCAGATACCTTTAATTGAAACAATGATATTTATGGGTTTTAGAGTACTAAAACAAAACCAACAGGAAAGGGTTGTAGTTAACTTTCACGGAAAAGAGTTAAGCCTGAGATTCTGCATTTGGTTTGTAAGATTATTAATAACAAGGGGTTCCAATTTACAGTTAAATATTAAGTAGTTATTATAGCAAATAGGGGTTTTTATATACTTACATTTGACATTAGTATTAGTTGTATATCAGGAGACCACAAAGTCGAACGAAGGATACAATTATTATTATGTATTCAGTGATACTGTGATTCGGTGCTTGTTTGATTCAAGACGTATAAATGGATTACTGAAATAAATTTGGGAGGTTATGATTCTTAAAATTAACAACGAAGTAATAGGTATTATCCTACTTTCAGAAGAAGGTTTTATCAAAACATAAGTGCCTAGATATTATATTCATATGAAAGAAGCTATTTTTCGACAGTCGATTAAAAATATCTAGTCCATTAATAACACTATGTATAAAGGCTTTAGTTTGGTAGGTTGTTGAAATGTTCAATGTGAACAAATAGGCATAGGGTATTTACTTATTGTAGGGCGAAGTAGAAATGCTTAACGAGTGTATTTACTAACCTGTATTGATGTTTCACTTATAATCTTTTATGTGAAATCCAGGCGTGAATTAGAGTAGGGAACTTGCTTTGCTTGATTTGTGTCCGGGTGAATAGCGCTGGATGTACCATCCAATTACAAGAAATTCGTTAACGAAGTATAAGATTATTAAGTAGATTTTATTATTTGTATAGATTACATAAGTTAAGAGTCTACAGGTTATTTGAGGGTTTTAAGGTGAACAGGATGGGGATAAGGCAAAGGGGTATTTTTTAATTCAGCCAAGCGGAACTCTTTATTTCCGAGTTCTAAAATTAGAATAGATTTAGGTAGTAATAACTTGATCAAAGATAAGCAGGTAGGAAGTAAATAGAAGGATAATTACCGAAATTTCATTAAAAATCTATTTGTTCAATAGTTTACGCGAAGTCTAAACAAAAAACCCAAAATAGACTAGTGCTTTATTTGTTCATAGAATCCCTTAGTAGTCTGTGATTAGTTGCGCGTCTCACAGAATAAGTACAAGAACGTCAAGAACTTATTCTGTGGCGCGTCTATTGTACCTTCACAGACTATTGTAACGTACAGGTTTAGGGACTAGGCTTTTAGCCAATTTATATAAGTAGGAATAAATTATATAGTTATTTAGTTATTTGGCAATGCATACGTTCAGAAGTTTAGGGAACTATACATAATGTCAGTTCGATACTTGACCAAAGACTTAGAGTATTGGATACGATTAATTTTGCATCTCTTGCGTAAATATATATAGAGAAATACATTTGAGTCAGTTCAAATCTAGGCCAAAGATTAATGTTTATATCATAATTATAAGAATTCAGTAGGTCTAATAATTAAAGAAATAAAGTTTTGAGTTCGAATTTAGGATAAGGTTAGCGAGGCTAGATTTTATAGTTGCGATTTTAGAATTTACATTATCGTTGGCAAATATTCATTGTGAATCCAACTTTAGGAGGCTGCGAATGTTGGATGTTGGATATTTATCTATGATTATGATGATTTTGTATGTAAGATTAAGTAAATGAAAATTATGATAAGTTTGTTATACCTAATTTAGGTTTTATAGAATGGTAATTATGAAGTTTACTTTAAATCGGTTCGGATCGTTATCAAAGATTTTGAGGCTAAATCATGTTTATATTTATAAGTAACTACAGGAAATAATGATACTGAGTTCAGAATCTGGAAGTATTACATGAAATCAATGCTAGTTAAACCGCCTTGTGCAAAATATAACAGGAATTATATAAATCATTCATGACCAATATGTATGTGATAAGTGGATACAACTTGGAGGGAACCAACACCTATAATATTGGTCCCGTTACACTATAGATAAGATATGGATCGATAAAATATAGTTATATACAGTTTGAAAGGAAGCATATAGACCTAGGAGAGAATGAGAGGTAGTATGTTCATAATTTGGTAGCAGTCGCAATATCGATAAGTATAATTTAGGAACTAGGGTTAATTTATGATATAAATTAATATGAAAGACAGATATTGGTGACAAATGCGTTGAATGCTATTGGCTAACGACAGTTATGTCAATAGATTGGCTAAAATATATATATTAATAAATAGAAAGCTGATGAATTTGTACATGTGGTATTAGAAATACGATTAAGTCGTATGTTCAAAATTTGCAGGTGGTGTAGTTTTGGTATTAAGAACAAGCTTAGTTGGACTAAGCCTGTTTCTGATTATCTTAGACAAGGAGATCATGTTGTTTGTTCGTGTGTCTGTCTGCAAAAGTTGGTATATGTAATTGGGAGTAATAAACAAATTATTATTTCATAACAATGGTTTATAGGGATTTATAATACAGTATATTCGGATTCGATCCATTGTTAAGGTAGCAAGGAACACACGAAATTTGAGATCAGAATGATTAGATAGTTTGAGTCCGAGTGAGATAGCGAGTGGGGTTCAATCATTTTATTACAGGTAAACATTCCAGTTGGAAGTAATTCCTTCTCCTTAGTCCGTTAAGGTCCGAACTATGGTATTTATAGATTAAAACCATAGATAAAGAAATTCTTACGTTTTTGGATTTATTATATCGAAATTTTGAGTCATTCAAAATATTTACAATACTTAATTGGTTGTCACGAATTCAATGAAACAAAATTTCGAGTTTTACCTTTAAATGACTCCGGGCTGGTGGTATAAATTGAAGAATGCCGTGGATGCCGTGTTAATAAGTCGCATAGTTTGATATCGAGTTATTGTTCAATTATCATTTTAGTCAACATTTGGTTGACAATTACAAACTAATGTAATATAAGAATTGGACAAATGATTCGCCCGTTCCACGGGTGATAATTTAGCGGCAATTTATCGGCTCTTGGCTATGGAATGGGCGGCTGCTGCTTGCAGGGTCGACAATTCATAGTTGATCCGTATTGGGCTAGGTTGTCTCTTGGTGTACGTGGGTATTACAAAAGTCTCTTCTAAAGGGCGCTAGATCAGGTAGGAATCTTTGCCTAGGGAACCTGGTAACTACTAAAGGCGCTCTCCCAAGTTTAGGTCGTCTGAATGAGGCCAAACTTCCTTGAGATGGCCTTCATTAGTTGAGGCAAAACTAGGTCCTTTGATTATGCTCTCGAATTTAGATGGCTTTAGGGGAGACTCACTAGTTTTAATAGTAGCGACATTATATCACCATCCCGGTTCAATTCAACGCGGACCTTGGGGTAGGATCTCTCTTGGGGAGACCTGACTAACCTACACAGACATTACTAACCTTGTAAGTGGGACAGCAACTCTTGCTTTGGGTGGAGCGGTGCCCCCGTCAGGTTGTCGAGCCGCACAGGGGCAGGCGGATGATGCCTAAGTGTAATGGCTAGGAGGGGCCTGCCCTTCTCTTTGTATTTATTTACAAAAGGGACCCATAGGGAATTAGTATCTCCTTCTGTTCCATTAATCAAGAAAACTTACATCTACATTAAAAGAACTAGCAGTTTCACAATCTATCTCACTTCGGATACGAAATTATGAAAGATTAATTGAATTTGAAGTTTAGGACTATAGTTATTAAGATTATTGAACTGTAGGAAGTTCATACAAAATTGAGCTTTACTGTATGTGAAAGATTTATTATAATACTAGGACATTCGAACAACATTTCCTATTCAAACTTGAATAAATTAATTAGATGAGTTAAGTTAGTAACTTTGCTGACACATTAATATGTTTATCTTAGGTCGAACATAGGGCATGGTTATTGTGGTTGGATTCACACGGTAGGGTACTAAGAAAGATTGTAAGATGAATTGTCGAATCAAATATTATCTAATTAAAGTTAGGTATTAGATTATAATGGAATATATAAAATTAGGTAGGTAATATACAGTAGAAGCCTCTGAATTAGTAAATTAAAGTTAATGTTTCCTAAACCTTTCCAACACACCTCGAGTATTCCTTAAACGAACTGGTTACACACGGGTTTAACTTGGGGTCCTACCTTTATATAACTAGATGATCACGCTGGCCAATTATTTTATAAGTAGATATCTATTTATTTATATTTATTTATATATTTTTTTATGTTATGCGACTCACTCTTGACTGCTGTGGGGTCGGTATCGTTACAGGTTCCTGCCAGCCCAAGCCGGAGTGGCCCGGTCGAGGGCGGCCTAAGATGGGCCCTTAAAAAGCTCGACCGGGACATGGCGAAAGAGGCGGCCCTGGTGCAGGCGTGGCTGCCAGCACCGGAGGGGGAGGAGATGGACGTCGAGGCGGAGGCGGAATGGTTCCGGGTGTAACGTTGCGCTTTTATCATTGACTGGAACAAACCCAAACTCTGAGTACTGGCAACAATCTTTAATATATTTAAAGGCTGGTCACTAGATTGACATTCGGTATCGATTTGCATAGGGTTGTCAGCCCTAGATTTTCTACTCGTATGTAGGGAAATAAAATTCAACTTCATGATTTATTACTGTATGTTTATTAGGAAAAATGTATAGGAAGCTTTTGCTGAAACAAGGTTTTGTAGGAATTTAGGTTTCAGGAGGAACAATGAATGTCTTCTACGATAATCAACTGTTTAATTGTTTTCTAAAATACAAATTTCACAATTTGAAAGTCAATACTTTCGGGGTAAATTCTGGGGTAAATATTGTGGGAGAATTTCTTCATCCGAGGGTGCTCCAGGGTGCTCCGTTCGTCAGCCATATTGGTTAGAGGTTGCTTACAACTGTAGCTCCAAGTTGAGTGCGAGCAGAAGCTTTGAACATCTTGTGCAGGACGGAGGTCCTAGTTTTAATAGAAGTCTCCAGTGGCTTATGTGGCAAAGTAGCAGCCGATTTAAGAATTATTTTGTGGCAGTAACAAAACCGTAAGTAGATATTCCGTCTGAATAAGACATGTGCATCATGTAGACTGGTTTCTTAACCTCGTGGTTAACTTTCAGCTCTTCAAACTCAAATTATTTGAAACCAGAGGGTTCTTTATGCCGGGACGGAGGGAAATACAGCGTTTGAGATAATCTTTATTGGATGGTCTCCGGTAAGCTCTCTTGATCTGTTACATTCTGCTCTTCGCGTAATTTCTGCCATGTGCATATCCTAATCGAGGCAATTTGCTTCTTTCCAGCTGGATGGGAATTTGGAAAAGATTAATATAATTTGGAAAAATTAATATAGTTTGGAAATTTAAAGAATTTAAATAGTTTAGGAATTTAAAGAATTTGGAAGAAGTTAAAGCAATTTCATTCGAATATAATTTAGAAGGGGATTTAGAAAACACATTTAGATATAGACCTTCTATTTTGGGGTCCAATCTTGGTACTTGGCTTCCTTTCTTTGACCCTGAAAGAAATAAGCATATGTTCAGTAAATTTCACTTTCCACTAGAGATTTAGTTTGTGAATGATTAAGTTAAGGCTTGCTTTATTTTGTGTAATTTAGTAGTGCGGGCTAGGTACCTTTCACCAGCCGCCATTTTGTGTTGCAAGCCCATGACTGTCTCTTTATAAAGCCTTCTGCACCAAGCTTCTTAAAGCCCTCAAATATTAGAGGACCTTTCTATTATCTTCACGCGCTTACTGTGTGGCTTGCAAATGGAGCTTGCATAGAGTCGACGCCCAGAGTATCGCGTCTCGACTCACACTGCCCAGATCCAGTCTGCAGCCGGACAGCCCTTTGCAGGAAGGTTTCTTCAGAACGAGGTCTGTGAATTAATTACTAGTTAGGGAAGTAGGATTTAAGAGCAAATTAAGTATTGGAATTGATGGCATTAGGATTCCTTAGGGACTAACCAACTTTGGTATAGATTATTGTGAACCTATCTTAAGAGCCATATTGTTTTAAACACGACCCATGCTTTACTGAGCTGTTAATTAATTTAGAATCAAATGTCTGGTCGTTCAGGACTTCAAGGTTTACAATTAAGTATCTAATGGTTGTAAAGAAAACGAAGAAATAAAGAATGTGTTAAACTTACTAACTGGTTTCTTTCAGCTCCATAGGATAGACCCACTCTTAGTCCAAAGGTCACGCCGGACATTAGTTTTGTTTATTATTTTTCGACATTTCGTTTTCATTTTGTTTACGACGTGTTCCCTTCATCTAGCCGGGTAAGGAAGGACGTCGCAATGGCGCCCAACTAATTTTGAGTAATTTTGGATGATTTAGAGTGACTTTTGGGTGGAAATTGGGTCTGTTTTATACACATAATCTTATGCCATCAAAGTCCATTTTTTCCGTGTCTTTTTGCCACGTAGACACTGTATTTTGCCTGATTGTAGTGTAATTTAGCCTTTTTAGACAATTTCACGTTCATTTCTACAATTTCACTTCAGTTGCGAACTATATTTTTGATATTTACAGTAAAAGAAAGTAAGAAGACAATTTATAACCTCTAACTCTAACTAGTACTTTCGGTTTTGAGTGACAAGCAAGTGAAAGTGACATTACATTTCACCGTTGATATTTGAATTTACAGGGTGAATATAACTGTATATACCTAATTGTGTACTTGTCAGATTGTGTTGAGACTGTTAAACCTTGTGCATATTATTGGCATCTTGTGCAATCTTTCATACTTACCATCGTACTTATTTGGAAAGTGATAATAAAAAAAAAAAGGAATAAACTATTATGCATTTACAATATAATAATTTGGACGTTTTGAATTGTTTTGCTTTAGGTACTAAAAAGCTTTAAATACTAATGCGCTAGTAAATAAATATACACTTCTATAAGTTGCAAAGTATTGATGTCACTAAATTTACTTAATAGGCAGCAGAAAAGTTTAGTAATCAAATTAATCAATCATTAATTATTCAAGCGCGAATATTGTTTATAGTGGTAATATAATTACAAGGTTGTTGCACATAAAATAAAACACTACTCAAGGATTAAGTGATATTATAGTAATTTAATAACTTAACTTATATAGATACAGTAAAAAATTAAAAACTTGATAAATTTAGACAATTACAATTAAAAATACATACTGGTATATTACTGTTAAGATACTATTAAGAAAAAACAGTAGATAGGTAACAGTTGTAGATTTACAATACTGTACATTTACAATTGTTGCATTTTGTGATACAGAGAAAGGAAAAAAGAGTGTAAAAGAGTAATATTAAGAGTTTTGTGAGCCATTAATTCCAATTTAAAATTCAGAATATTTGCAATTATGGAGAGACAAATACAATTTCACTCACTTTGGAAAGATGAATTGATTTATGAGGTAACCATAAGATCTGAAACACCGTCAAATACAGTTGATGCTTTAAGGAAACAACTTAGAATTTTATGTGAGGAATGCCCCTCGGAAGCTATTCTGGACACAGAGCTGTCGGTAGACTCTGAATTTAAGGTTGTGAAAGATAAGTTAACTGAACTGGGTACAGTTGTAGATAAATACACTAAGACACAAGACAGGTACTCATTTAATAGATCAAAAGCACTGGGGTATCATTTATTTCACAGATTGACTCGAATCCAAGTTCAGGTTGACACGCCTAAATATGCAATTAAGGCAGAACTTATGTTACAGCTTGAGACACTTTTAGCAAAAATTGAAGCTTCTGAGCTTTCTTCCGGTTTGGTTGACAACAAACAGGCACATTCTTTGGGTTTACAGGCTTCTCATGATGATACACAAATTGAGTGTTCAGGTGATAAGAATATTTCAAAGTGGGGGTTGAAATTCAACGGCACCACTGATCCCAGATCATTTTTGGAGCGTGTAGATGAACTTAGGTTGGCATTTGGCGTTTCTGATACTAAATTATTCAATTCTGCGGCACAACTTTTTGTCGATAAAGGTTTATTATGGTTTCGCGGTATCAAACACCAGGTGTCTTCATGGAGTGAATTAAAAGCAATTCTATTGCAAGAGTTTGATCCCACAGATTATGATTATAGGTTATTGAGTGAAATAAGGTCGCGTACACAAGGAATTGATGAGCCAATTCATATCTATTTTGCTGTTATGAGTTGTATGTTCGAGCGTCGTAGTTCACCGTTGTCTGAGGAGGATAAGTTAGATATCCTACAGCATAATATTCGTCCTCATTTCTCACAACAGCTGGCGTTAGTTAGTGTATCTTCAGTAGCTGAATTAAAGCAACATTGTCGGAATATTGAAGCAGCTCGGCAGCGTACCGAGAACTTTTCGGAACCAAAGTCGACATCAAACATTTTGGGCAGTGACTTTATGTACAAAGGAAGGTCGAAGAATGTAAATTCACTTTCAGTTAGCTCTGCCAAGGGTTCCGATAATAATTCGAAGCCGTGTTCTGCATTTTCACACCGACCAAGTACATCGAATGTTAAGAAGCACACAGCTGTTTCATCCACACATGAACAAATTCCCATTTGTTATAAATTTGGCGGGACTCGACATAATTTTAGATTTTGCAAGGCAAAGCCGAACAACAACAAACAATTTAGCTGTTTCGGTTGTGGCATGACAGGTGTCAGGATTGCCAATTGTCCGAAGTGTACGAGGAATGGTAACAATAAAGGGCCTAATTCACACTATCGTAATAATCCAAAAAACTAATAGGTTTGGACTGTAGCGAGATTAAAAATAATGTTGAATGTAAACAATCCATTTCGAAATTTAATAGTTACAATTCAATTGCTACAGTTCTTTTTGCACCGAATAAGGAAGATATTAGGCCGTATTTAAAATTTAATGTTTGTGATTTTGAAATTTATGGATTATTGGATTCAGGAGCATCCGTTTCAATTTTAGGCAACAATGCTCATTTAAATTTTGTAAAATTCGGTTTTGACTTACTAAATATGCAACCAACAACATGCAATGTTGCGAATGGCGTTAAAGTCCAGACAATAGGGAATATTTTCGTTCCGTTAACATTTAATAACGTAACACATGTTATTAAGTTTTTTGTTGTTCCCGATATTGTTACGGACGTGATTTTAGGAGTAGATTTTTGGCAATCGTTTAGGCTGGCGCCGGAAATATTCGACAGCATTGAGTATACACCGACACCGGATAATTATTTTACGACTTGCAACGGTGTAAATGGAGAACAGGTACACACGATTCAGTCTTACGACCATTTAACTTTAACGCAGAAAGAGCTTGCTGACGCTATGGTAGACAAATTTAAGACCATTTCATTTGAGGAGATAGGTTTAGGTAGAACTGCTTTGATTGAGCATTCTATTGACACAGGCGATGCTTATCCCATTAAGACAAGGCAATATCCGCTCTCACCGGAGAAGCGAGCAGCCTTAAGCGCCGAGCTCGATGGTATGCTTAAATTGGACGTAGTTGCTCCTTGCGAAAGCCCATGGAATAATCCTGCCTTATTAGTGCGTAAAGCAAATGGTGACTGGCGTTTTTGTTTAGATTGCAGGAAACTTAATTCGATTACTAAGGGAGACTCGTACTCCATTCCGTACATTCCACAGATTTTAGATAGTTTGAAGGAGGCGAAGTACCTTACGTCAATCGATTTAAGCTCCTCATTTTGGCAAATACCATTGAGTGAGACGTCTCAGGAAAAGACAAGCTTTACTGTGCCGGGTCGCGGGTTGTATAAATTTAAGGTCATGCCATTCGGATTGTGCGGAGCACCTGCTAGACAGCAGCGGCTCATGGATAGCCTTATTGACCACAATATAACCAGCGACATCGAAAACGGTTTAGCATTTTATTATATCGATGACATAGTCATCTGTTCTTCAGATTTTCAGACGCATTTAGTGCTACTTAACCGTGTGTTGGAAAAATTGAAAATGGCCAAACTTACGATAAATTTTTCGAAATCTAAGTTCTTCAGGCAGTCGCTCAAGTACCTTGGTTACGTCGTAGACGAGTTTGGGTTGCGCGCTGATCCTGAAAAGGTCGCGGCCATTTTGAATTTTCCCATACCAACAACTTCTCGGGAGGTTAAGATATTTTTAGGGACGTGCTCGTGGTATCGTCGTTTTATACGAAACTTTTCAACAATAGCCGCCCCTTTAAATAAATTGACAGCGAAAGGGAAGAATGTTCCTGCCTTTCGGTGGTCTGAGGAAGCTGAAGTTGCATTCAATTCATTGAAGAATGCATTAGTTTGTGCTCCTATTTTGGCAGTGCCAGACTTTGAGAAGCCTTTCTCTGTGCATTGCGATGCGTCTTCATATGGATTGGGTGGAATGCTAAGTCAGACTATCGATGGCCACGAGCACCCGATCGCATACGTTAGTCGTTCCCTTAACAAAAACGAGCGAAACTATAGCGCGACCGAGAGGGAGGCTCTAGCTGTTTTGTTCTCTGTCGAGAAGTTTCAGCCGTATTTAGGCTCACGTCGCTTTAAGGTGATAACAGATCACGCGTCACTTAAGTGGTTTATGAACCTGGAAAACCCATCTGGTAGGTTAGCACGTTGGGGTTGCAGACTGTCTCAATATGAATTTGATGTTGAGCACAGGAAAGGCACCGATAATGTGGTACCGGATGCGTTGTCCAGGCTTATGACGGTTGACGCAGTGAACGTCACAAACGATGTGGAGAAAGATTTATGGTATGAAAGGATTGTGAACGGTTGTAAATCTTTCCCCGCTAATTTTCCAAATTTCAGTTTTAAGGAGGGAAAGCTTTACCGATTTAGTAAGAGTAAGTATAGCTTACTAAGCGAATTCGATTGGAAAGTGGTAGTTCCAAAGAGTGACCGTATTAAGATAATGAAAGAATTTCATTGTGAATCAACAGCTGCACATCTCGGTGTATTTAAAACTCACCGGCGGTTATCTTTGACATACTTTTGGCCAGGCATGCATAAGGACGTAGTCGATTTTGTGAAGGCTTGTGACGTCTGTTCGGCTTACAAGCATTCACAAAGTCGCACTCCAGGGTTGATGGGTCAGCCAAAGGTATGTCATAGACCATTCCAAGTAGTATCTATTGATTTAGTAGGTCCTCTACCACGTTCTCGGTCAGGTTACACGTTTTTGTTTGTTGTGACATGCTGTTTTTCAAAATATACCTTGCTGTTTCCACTTCGCCGCGCAACCAGCGCTTTAGTTGCAAAAGAATTTGAGAACCATGTAATATTAGCACATGGTGTACCAGAAACCGTAATTACCGACAATGGGGTTCAATTTACGGGATTACAATTTAGACAACTATTAAAAAAGTACAATATTCCTCGGGTACATTATGGACCACGGTATACTGCTCAAGTAAATTTAGTCGAGCGGTATAATAAAACGGTTATGACTGCTGTAGCATCGTACGTGGAAGAAAACCACCGATCTTGGGACGAGCAACTGCACCGTATTCAGTTTGCGTTAAACAGTGCAGTTAACGAATCAACGGGGTTTTCTCCTTTCTTTTTGGTACATGCTAGAGAACCAGTCATAAACGGCTCCTTTTACCGCAATACCGATGAGGAGTATACTGTAGGTATACCTAGGGAAGAGTATGCAGGCGAATTTGGTTGTTTAGCGAATATTTTTGAACAAGTTCGATCTTCTCTTTTGAAGGCACATGCCACAAACACAAAATATTATAATTTGAGACGTCGTCCTGCCAAGTTTTCTGAAGGCGATGTAGTTTGGAAGCGCTCGTACATACAAAGCGATGCTGATAAATTTAGGATGGCTAAGCTCGCGCCAAAGTATGAAAAGTGCAAGGTTAAGAAAGTTTTGTCACCTCTTGTTTATGAACTGGAGAGGATGGATGGACATCCAATAGGTTCTTGGCATATTAAAGATCTAAAGTTGTAGATTGAGCTGGTGATCAGTGGACGCGCGCCCCGTAATGCTGGTCATTGCTCGCCGCGCCGCTACTGTTGACTACTTATCACTACAGAACCACATGATTGGGTTAGCATTTAGTGTTGAATATTCGAATATATTCAATCACAAACTATTTGGTGTGGTGAACAGGAACAACTGTCTCACTACTTGTATTATGTGCGTGAAGTATGAAAGAATAATGAATGTTGAAGAATGTAGGGTTACTCATTCATGTCTCAATACCACCATGAGCAATCTTTGATATGACTTCAAGTAACTTAGTTTTTTAGTTACCCGCCAAGTTATGATTATTAAGTTACATTATTATGTACTCCTGTGTTTCGCATTCAACAAGCCGAGTTAGGTTCATGTGTGGATGCGATGTTATGTTGCACAGTGTTTTATGCTTCGTTTAGTTTTGGTTATCTCCATTCTAGGTAAGAGATACATTATGATTCCTCAGACAACGCTGTCTAGGATATTAGTTTTGCATTCCTCAGAGACATTGTAAATGTATCAGAGACGTGTTTAGTTAAGTATAACTTGGTGAAAGGTTTTTTTTTTTTTTGCTTTGCGGTTTCGTTACTAATATAGGTTGGTAAGATTTCGTTCAGTAACGACACTGTAATGGTTGTTTTGTAGGTTTCGCCCGGACAAGGAGGGTATATATTTGGGAATGCTGATCATCGGTCCTGGCTGCTGGCAATTACCTCTTCAGCACAACATTGCCGTTGTGCTGGAAAGGTAAATGGAATTGGTTTTCGTTATGGTTGGATATATAGGTTTGGGGTAGGAGAGTTTTTTTTTATAATATGTAACACACAGATTTTTTTTTATTAAATATATTTTGGATATTGAGAAAGTTTTGTGAACAGAGTGTTACATGGTTGTCTCTCGCTGTTTCTAAAAAAAGGTTGAGCACATTCTTTTAATATTTAGGTAATGTCAAAGTTTGATAAGTGTCAGAGCTTGGGTTTCATTTGGCATTGGTGGATATGACGCTGAGGGCAGCGTACGGTTCATCTACGTTGAACCTTTTCATTGGGGAGGGGAGTATTGTAACGTTGCGCTTTTATCATTGACTGGAACAAACCCAAACTCTGAGTACTGGCAACAATCTTTAATATATTTAAAGGCTGGTCACTAGATTGACATTCGGTATCGATTTGCATAGGGTTGTCAGCCCTAGATTTTCTACTCGTATGTAGGGAAATAAAATTCAACTTCATGATTTATTACTGTATGTTTATTAGGAAAAATGTATAGGAAGCTTTTGCTGAAACAAGGTTTTGTAGGAATTTAGGTTTCAGGAGGAACAATGAATGTCTTCTACGATAATCAACTGTTTAATTGTTTTCTAAAATACAAATTTCACAATTTGAAAGTCAATACTTTCGGGGTAAATTCTGGGGTAAATATTGTGGGAGAATTTCTTCATCCGAGGGTGCTCCAGGGTGCTCCGTTCGTCAGCCATATTGGTTAGAGGTTGCTTACAACTGCAGCTCCAAGTTGAGTGCGAGCAGAAGCTTTGAACATCTTGTGCAGGACGGAGGTCCTAGTTTTGATAGAAGTCTCCAGTGGCTTATGTGGCAAAGTAGCAGCCGATTTAAGAATTATTTTGTGGCACTAACAAAACCGTAAGTAGATATTCCGTCTGAATAAGACATGTGCATCATGTAGACTGGTTTCTTAACCTCGTGGTTAACTTTCAGCTCTTCAAACTCAAATTATTTGAAACCAGAGGGTTCTTTATGCCGGGACGGAGGGAAATACAGCGTTTGAGATAATCTTTATTGGATGGTCTCCGGTAAGCTCTCTTGATCTGTTACATTCTGCTCTTCGCGTAATTTCTGCCATGTGCATATCCTAATCGAGGCAATTTGCTTCTTTCCAGCTGGATGGGAATTTGGAAAAGATTAATATAATTTGGAAAAATTAATATAGTTTGGAAATTTAAAGAATTTAAATAGTTTAGGAATTTAAAGAATTTGGAAGAAGTTAAAGCAATTTCATTCGAATATAATTTAGAAGGGGATTTAGAAAACACATTTAGATATAGACCTTCTATTTTGGGGTCCAATCTTGGTACTTGGCTTCCTTTCTTTGACCCTGAAAGAAATAAGCATATGTTCAGTAAATTTCACTTTCCACTAGAGATTTAGTTTGTGAATGATTAAGTTAAGGCTTGCTTTATTTTGTGTAATTTAGTAGTGCGGGCTAGGTACCTTTCACCAGCCGCCATTTTGTGTTGCAAGCCCATGACTGTCTCTTTATAAAGCCTTCTGCACCAAGCTTCTTAAAGCCCTCAAATATTAGAGGACCTTTCTATTATCTTCACGCGCTTACTGTGTGGCTTGCAAATGGAGCTTGCATAGAGTCGACGCCCAGAGCATCGCGTCTCGACTCACACTGCCCAGATCCAGTCTGCAGCCGGACAGCCCTTTGCAGGAAGGTTTCTTCAGAACGAGGTCTGTGAATTAATTACTAGTTAGGGAAGTAGGATTTAAGAGCAAATTAAGTATTGGAATTGATGGCATTAGGATTCCTTAGGGACTAACCAACTTTGGTATAGATTATTGTGAACCTATCTTAAGAACCATATTGTTTTAAACACGACCCATGCTTTACTGAGCTGTTAATTAATTTAGAATCAAATGTCTGGTCATTCAGGACTTCAAGGTTTACAATTAAGTATCTAATGGTTGTAAAGAAAACGAAGAAATAAAGAATGTGTTAAACTTACTAACTGGTTTCTTTCAGCTCCATAGGATAGACCCACTCTTAGTCCAAAGGTCACGCCGGACATTAGTTTTGTTTATTATTTTTCGACATTTCGTTTTCATTTTGTTTACGACGTGTTCCCTTCATCTAGCCGGGTAAGGAAGGACGTCGCACGGGATGCCATGACGCGAGTATGCGACGCGGCGATGCCCCAGGCCAAGCCGCCTCCACCGAGACGTAGTGTGTACTGGTGGAGTGCCGAGCTCACCGAGCTACGCAAGGTGTGCGTAGCGGCGAGACGCCAGTACACACGGCACCGGCGGCGCAGGAGGCGCGACGCGGCGGTCGAGGCGAGCCTCTATGCGGCGTACCGCGAGGCGCGACAGGCCCTCTCGACGGGCATAGCCATCGCAATAGAGAGGTCGAGGGCTGAGTTCCTGGAGACTCTGAACCAGGACCCGTGGGGGAGGCCGTACAAGGCGGTGAGAGCTAAGCTTCGCCCCTTTGCCCCCCCACTGACGGAGAGTCTCCAGCCTCAGCTGCTCGAGGAGGTGGTTTGTGCCCTGTTTCCGGACAGGGCACCGCACCAGCCACCTACGATGGCACGGCCAGCCACGGCGACGGCAGCAGAACGGCAAATGGACAGGGAGGTGCCCGCCGTCACAGGGGGAGAGCTGGGAGCAGCGGTCCTGCGCCTCAAGGCCAAGAACACGGCCCCCGGGCCAGATGGCATTCCGGGCCGTGCCTGGGTCTTGGCAATGGACGCGCTCGAGCCTCGACTGCTGCGTCTGTTTACAGCCTGTCTGGAGCAAGCCCGTTTTCCGAGGCGTTGGAAAACGGGCCGCCTGGTTTTGCTCCGGAAGGAAGGGCGCCCGGCGGACTCTCCATCAGGATACAGACCCATTGTGCTGCTTGATGAGGTGGGCAAGCTCTTCGAGCGTATCATTGCCGGTCGCCTCATCAAGCACCTAACAGGGGAGGGTCCTGATCTTGCGGAGAGCCAGTACGGTTCACGCAGATACTCTCCGGACACGGGTGTTTCGGGGGGTATTTACACAAAGTCGCCGGGAGAGAGCCGACTAGCGCGTGCCATGACTGCGGTGCCGCGGTGGACACGGCACAGCATACGCTGTCCGAGTGCCCAGCCTGGGCGGAACCGAGGGCCACACTAATGGCCACTGTGGGGAATGACCTGTCACTGCCGGCTGTGGTTAAATCTATGGTAGGCAGTGACAGGTCATGGAAAGCGGTTGCCTCCTTCTGCGAGGACGTGATGTCGCAGAAGGAGGCCGCGGAGCGGCTGAGGGAGGTGGACGAGGCCTCGCAGCCGGTCCGCCGCAGACGCGTGGGGCGCAGGCGGCTCGCTCACGACCGCCGCCTCCCTCCATAGTGAGGACCCCCGGGCGACGGACATGGGGACGTCCGTCGCCCGCCGGATAAGGGTCCTCGGGTTGGTTGGCGTGCCGTGTGCTCCGGCGCGCCACTAACGGTGGTGGGGGACAGAAGGTCCCCCGGCGCAGGGCCCACGTGAGTATGGGCAGCCGCCGACAGAGCCGCGGAAGAGTGAGCGTGCCCGTGGCTCCGTCAGCATGCGGCGCGCAGAACACCGCTGGGTTTTAGTGGGTAGTCTGGCAGTCACCAGGAGTCCCACATAACCACCCGGATCACCCCGACCCGGGTGGTATGCGTAAATGCATTTCCCAGCGAAAAAAAAAAAAAAAAAAGGTTAGGTTAGGTTGGGGTCCCCCCCGATTGTGCTGCCACCTTGCCGTGGTGGGGGGGCTTGCGTGTCTCTATGATTCCCGTGGCTATACCGGACAGGGCTACCCATACCGGAAAGGCTCGGGGTGAGGGGCCAGACTAAGAGCGGCACGTCCCTATCCCATTCCCACCTTCCCGATTTCCCATTCCTTCCCAATTCCCATCCTTTCCCCTTTTCTACCGAATCAGTGGCGGGATATCCACTTTTCAGGGCCAGCGTGGGCCCGGGGAACTAATTCTCCCCAAAAGAGCGCCCCCTGTAAGCGGTAGGTGCGC
Source organism: Acleris holmiana (assembly GCA_949316455.1). NCBI lineage: Eukaryota > Metazoa > Arthropoda > Insecta > Lepidoptera > Tortricidae > Acleris > Acleris holmiana. Next base: position 575,201 of record CASGFW010000022.1, on the reverse strand, counting down.
GGCGTCTGCAGGGAGATTGAAGATGGCAGACCGCAAACGGCCGGTGCTAGGCCTAAAAAGCACAAAATGCAGGCTGCGAAAAAATTATTACCCCAGGAGGGTACCGGTCTCTCTGAGACCGGAGAATCCCTCCCCGCGTCCTCGGGCGCGGGCTGCCCCTCGTATTCTGGGGGGGGCAACACCTGCACCGTAGGTCGCCAAGCTGGCGACCTCCGTGAACACAACCATGGCATGACAACGGACACCGATTCACGAACGTTAACGTTTAACGTTGACGAAATGGTACGGAGGAAAGGCAGAATAAAAAATCGGGAGGCTTTACCGAGGGGGGGGGTAGTCTTCTCCGACCCCAGTTCGGAGTCGGAGGTAGACGACCCTGGTTCAACTGGCCAAGACGCGCCTCAACCAACTAAGAGGGCCCTTGAAGAGACGGGGGAAATGGAAGAGGTGGTCCCCGTCAAATTTAACACTGCGCGGAGAGGGATGCCCAAGGGGGCATACGCGGGGTTGGCTGCGGCGAGGCTGAGGGCCAAGTTATACCAACTGGAACCTCAGTTCGAGGAAGGGTTGGTGGCCGAGGCCGACGCCACAGCCACATATCGCCGGGACTTCCCCGAGCTCCGTCCCAAGGGGGCGAAGGGGGGGAAGGGGGGGAGGGCGAGCGCTGGTGACGACCGGCGCTCCCGTTCGGGCTCGCGCTCCCCGAAAGATATGGAATGTGTTGAGGGTCGGCAGGAGGCCGACCCACTGGACGCGGCCCGCATGGCGGCGAAAGACATCCTGGAGGCGGCCAGGGTGTCGAGTAACCTAAAGGGCGAAGTGAAGGGGCGGATGTACCGAGCCTGCCAGACCATCCTCGGGTCCATGGACGAGGCGGAGGCGGCTCGGTCCGAAAGTGATGAGGTCCGCCGCTTGAAGGCGGACAATAAGCTGATGCGGGAGGAGCTCGCGCTCAATACGGCGGAACTAAAGGCGCTCCGCACCGCCTTCAGCGAGCGCGAGATCCCGGCGGCTCCTGCTCCGGCCCCCCTCCAGTTCGGGACCGTTGAGTTGACCGAGGCGATCCAAGAAATGAAAAGGGATCTATTCGTGAGCCTCGGTCAAATGGTCAACGACCGAATTGAGGAGGTGAGCAGGCGCCTCCCGCCGGAGCCCATCCTCCGCCCCCCGCTTGCCCATGAAAGGCGGGCCGCCGCTGCCGCTGCCCCGGCAGCCCCGCGGGTCGAGAAGGCCGCAAGGGCCGCTCCGCCCGCCCCCGGCCCAGGTTAGGGCCCCTGCCCCGGAGTCGGAGGCCAGGGCCAGGCTCGGCGATGGACGGCCAAAAACCAAAGCGGCGAAAAAGGCGAGGGCCCCGAACCCCGCCCCTCCCAGCCGCCCCCAGAAGGCCGCCAAGGTGGCTAAAGCCGCCCCAGCCCCGAGAGCCATCCGGCTCTCGGAGAATAGACCCGGCCCTTCGGGCCAAGCACCACCTCCGCCCGCGAACGTGTCATGGTCGGAGGTGGTCAAAAGAAAGGGGAAGAAGAAGGCCAAGGCCTCCCCTCCTCCCCCAAGCAGGAACACTCCAAAAGGGAGGAAGGCGGCAGCTGCGCGTCCCGCTAAGCTGGCCGTCCCGAAAACGGCGGCGGTGGTGGTCACCCTGAAGAAGGACGCCACCACCACCCTCCAGGCCACCATGGCTAAGGCTATTTAGCTTAGCCTCAGGGAGGTCGGCCTGGAGCACGTCAGAGTCAGGACCTCGATGACAGGGTCCCGGGTCATCGAGGTCCCCGGGGAGGACGGTTCCGCAAAGGCGGACACCCTGGCCGCCAAATTGCAGGCCCTGAAGGGAGACGTTGCTGACGTGAGCCGACCCGTCAAGATGGCCGGCGTCCATATTGCCGGCCTCGACGAGTCGGCCACAAAGGAGTCAGTGGCGCAGGCCGTGGCAGCCGCAGGGGACTGCCAGGCGGCTCAAGTGCGGGTTGGGGCGGTGCGCGCCCTATACGACGGCACTGGATCAGTTCTGATCCAGTGCCCCGTGACGGCTGCGCTGGCCCTAAAGAGGGCCGGAAAGATCCTGGTGGGTTGGGCCTCCGCCAGGGTCTCCACGATGGGGCCGACGCCGATGAGATGCTTCCGGTGCCTCGGCGTCGGCCATTCAAGAGAGCTGTGCCCCTCCAAGCACGACCGGAGCAAGTGTTGTTTTAGGTGCTCCAAGGAGGGGCACACCATTAAGGAGTGCTGGGAGAAACCCTGGTGTGCCGTGTGCCACCAGGCCAAACTCCCGGCTGACCACCACCTCGGGGGGAGGAATTGTTTCCCCCCGGAAACCAAGGGCCGGGACGCTAGGCCCCAGCGTCCCCGCCCAACGGCGCTGGTAGTAGGATCACAGGAGAATGCCCCCCCGACGAATGTCGCCGACCGGGCCGCAGCGGGAACCAGCATGGAGCTCTAAATGCCAGCACACCGGCATTTAGAGTTCCTGCAGGCCAATATCAACCACTCCGCCAGAGCACAGGATCTGCTCATGCAGACCATGGCGGAGTGGTCGATAGACGTGGCGGTGGTTGCGGAACCCTACTTTGTCCCGCCCCTACCCAATTGGGTAGGGTCAACGGACGGTAGGGTTGCCGTAGTGGTTCCGGCGGTCGGCGACGGCCCCCCCCTGGTGGGCCTCGAGACGGGCCTGGGGTTCGCGGCGGCCAAATGGGGGAACGACACCGCCCTATTGGCGGTGTACTTCTCCCCCAACAGTTCGCTGGCCGACTTTGAGGCCTACCTGGGGGTTCTTGGGGGGGTGTTGAGGAGGGTGGCCCCGCGCCAAACAGTGGTCCTGGGGGACCTCAACGCGAAGAGTGCTGCGTGGGGTTCCCCGTAACGGACGCGCGCGGGGCGGCGTTGGTGGATTGGGTGGCGGCATCGGGCCTGGTCGTCCTTAACCAGGGCTGCGCCAACACGTGCGTGCGGTGGCGGGGGGGGTCTATCGTGGACATAACGTTCGCGACCCCTGCCATTGCCGCACGCCTCACCGACTGGCGCGTCCTGGAGGACGTGGAGACCCTCTCAGACCACCTGTATATCAGGCTGAGGGTCTCCAGAGGGGGGCAGCCGCCACCCGTCCCGAGGGGGGCGGGAGGAGTAAGGAGAGGGGAAGAGTTCCCCAAGTGGTCCCTGTCCCATCTGGACAGGACCAAGGCGGACGAGGCGGCGATGGTGGAGGCCTGGTGTGCCGCCCCACCCGCCGCCTCGGGAGTGGAGGAGAGGGCGCGCCGGTTACGCTCCGCACTGCAGGCTGTGTGCGGAGCGTCCATGCCCCGGGCGCGACGCCTCTTCTCCCGGAGGAGTGTGTACTGGTGGTCCGCTGAAATTTCGGCCATGCGGACCACCAGCAACTGTGCCCGCCGCGCCTACCAGCACTGTAGGCGCAGGCGGCACACGGCGGAGGAGGAAGAGGGGCTCTACAGGGCCCTCAAAGTCGCCAAGGGGGCCCTCCAGCTAGCCATAGCCAAGGCTAAGGACGAGGCGCACGCCTCGTTCTTGGCCACGCTGGACCGGGATCCGTGGGGGCGGCCGTATAGGGTGGTGCGCAATAAAATGCGCACCGCCCCCCCCATGGACTCCCTGGAGCCCCCCCTCCTCAGGAGGGTCATCGAGGGACTGTTTCCGCCAGCCCCCTCGATAACTCCCCCGGTGATGACCGAGCCACCGGGGGACTTGGAGGACCCGACCGAACTCGTCATCGCGCCGGTAAGCGACGACGAGTTCGAGAGGGCGGTGGACCGGCTCCGGGGCTGCAAGAAAGCCCCGGGGCCCGACGGAGTGCCAGGCCGGGTACTCCCCATCGCCCTTAAGCACCTCGGGAACCGACTCAGGCAGATCATGGACGACTGCCTGAGGGAGGGACGGTTCCCGAGAGTGTGGAAAGAGGGGAGGCTCTGCCTCCTGCGGAAGGAGGGCCGACCCCCGGACAGTCCGTCCGCGTATCGCCCCATCGTGCTGCTGGATGAGGCCGGGAAGATCTTCGAGAGAATCCTGGCCTCCCGGATCCAGCAGCACCTAGGGACCGCCGGCCCGGACTTGTCGGAGCGACAGTTCGGGTTCCGTGAGGGGCGGTCCACGCTCGACGCGTTGAAGTCCCTCAGGGACTTCTGCGAGCAAGCGTCGAGCAGAGGGGAGGGTGTAGTGGCGGTGTCGCTCGACATCGCCAACGCCTTTGGCACCCTCCCCTATGGGGTGATAAGGGAGGCACTTCGATATCACGAGGTGCCTCCCTACCTGCGGCGGGTCGTAGAGCACTACCTCACCGAGAGGGTAGTGCTCTACGAGCGGGCGGACGGTCGGCGGGGGTCGACGGGGATGGCCTGTGGTGTGCCCCAGGGTTCCGTGCTCGGTCCACTCTTATGGAACCTGGGGTACGATTGGGCCATCAGGGGGGTAGTGCTCCCACGGACGGCCACCATCTGCTATGCAGATGACACAATGGTGGCCGTGCGTGGGACCGAGGCGAGAGAGGTGCTTTGCCGGGCGGAAGCGGCGGCCGAGCTGATGATTTACCGGATCAGTCAGCTCGGCCTGAAGGTGGCCCTCCCGAAGACTGAGGCGATAGTCTTCGGGGGGCGGGGGAGGGAGTGGAGGCTGCCGGCGGGCGCGGCGCTCACTCTGGGGGGGGAATCGGTCCAGCTAAAGCCCCACATAAAATACTTGGGGCTAGTCCTGGACCGGAAGTGGGATTTCGGGGAGCATTTCTCCCAACTTGCTCCCCGAATCGTGGGCGCCGCGTCGGCGCTGGGTCGGCTTCTGCCGAACGTGGGTGGGCCTGGCTCCTTGTGCCGCCGGTTGTACGCCGGCGTCACGAGGAGCATGGCTCTGTACGGGGCCCCCATATGGGCGGACAAGCTGTCCGCCCACAACAGGGCCCTGCTACAGAGGCCGCAGCGGGTGGTGGCCCTCCGTATTGTGAGGGCCTACGTCACGGTGGCCCACGCCGCGGCTTGCCTCCTCGCCTGCACCCCGCCGTGGGAGTTGGATGCGGAGGTGCAGGCTGAGACCTACGCGGTTAGGTCCAGGGCCCGGGCGCGGGGTGAACGCCCGGACCCTGAGGAGGTAGAGGAGACGCGCCGGATGACGGAGCGTCGACTGCGGGACAGGTGGAAAGCGCACCTGGAGGACGCTCCCTATGGAACTCGGACCATAGTGTAACGCAGCATTTCTTGCGTGAAACAGAACCTAAAGACTGGGGAAATATTTTTGGTGATATTGGCATTACCGTTGTTTGTTTTGATTTATACTATAAATGACACACCTTTGTTTTATTATGTTGGTATTGCCGCGTTACCTTTGAATTAGGGCAATACTAGATAACAGAAATTATTCAACAAAATTAGGAAATAGTAGATAGCAAGTTAATAAATAAACAAAACAATTTAAAGATTTCTTTTAATAATAAATACACAAACCAACATTAAACAAACACATTTGAGCCAAAAGTAAATTTAATATAAGTAATTTATTAATTAGGTAATTATCTATACCTACTAATTTTGTCTAGCATTTTGGTTCTATGCATTTTAGCTGCATTCTGTTTTGTCTGGCATTGATCAGGATCATGGCTCATTACGAAATCAGATTTTAACCAGATAACATTGAGAGAGTCAGCCTCAATAATATAACCAAGCACCTGCTGTGGAGATATAGCACATATTTTCAGTCATATTTCGGAGAAAGAAACTTGTAAGTAGGAATAAATAACATCCTTTCTGAGGGAGGCATTTGTTGCAATTAATGTGCCATTCTCTGACCTAATGGTGAATTTTCAGTGTTTGTTCTCACACGTGGAGAGGAGGGAATGTCACAGCGTCGAGATTACCAGGGCTTTTTCTGGAAGTTCTCCGGTAAGATGCATATTTTTATAACCAAAATGTCTGTCCACATGTCTCAAATATTTTCCAACCTTAGTGCTAATCAGAGCAATTTCTCTCTGTCTTTACAGCTGGACTGGGTTCTTGTTTCTTCTTTTATTTTGTCTTCTTGTAATTGTTCTTCTAGTTGTGGTTGTTTAATTTCAGTATTCTTTAAGTAGCTATTTCCAAATTTTGTAGGCTCCGAACTTTAGATATTTTCAGTAGAAGTTAGCTTCCGATTCGCCAATATAGTTGGACAATTTATTTTGAAATACATTTTGTTTATTCCGATTCTGGGTCCAACCATATTTAGGTACTGGAAGCTATGAAGTAGTTTCTTAAGTGATTAGTGTTTGGCAGGTACTCTCTTTAAATCTGTAAGTAATAAATCTTTGATTAAGATCATTCAGTAAAGTCATACAAGTAGGGAAGTAGGATTTAACTGGTTAAACCCACCTTTGGGGTAGGCGTGCCATAGGCACGAAGATTTTGGTAGACCTTGACAAGCTGCTGTGAGCTGACCGAGGATCCTGTGGCTTGCGACGCAGTGTCTTGGGACCGCTCCGCCAGTCTGTCAACCGCGGACCACATTAAGTTGATCGTCCAGGAAGGAAGGTTTTCTTCAGATCAAGGTCTGTAGACAATATTTATATATTAGGGAATTAGGTTATTAATAATAATTATTTGAACTCGTAGATTGGAATTGATGGCAACTCTATAACTAGGGACTAACAACTTACCACCTAAGAATTGTGAATTCATAACATAAGAAACTTTACTTTGTGTAACACGACCAGCCTTCCGCTGAGCTAAATCTATTCTTGTAGAGTAGGAATTATGTGCAAGGTTATGTTCACAATTTCATAACATCATGTATAGAGCTGCAAAGGAATAAAGACTGTGATAATTACTAACCTGTTTTCATTAAGCTCCTGATTGTATGGTCCCAGTAAACTCCATTGGTACTCCAGTATCTTACTCTGCAAACTTTCTGTCACTTATTTCGTTTATTTTGTTTTGTCACCTGTTGTACCCCTCCGGGCAGGACACCAATGTGACAAATGGCGCCCATTTCCGTGTAATTTTGAAGATTTTGAGACCTTTCTGATCATTTTTTTGGAGTTTACTAGGATTTTTATAGTTTGCCATCAACTTTCCAAATAGTTTACAATTTCTAGTTTAGAGACCATATTTAGCTTCTGTTGTGTGTTATCAGCGTATTTTACACTGTATTTGTTGATAATTTCGTGTATTTCAGTTGTTTTCAGCTTATTTCAATCACTTTGTATGTAAAAACTGTTATAAAATTTTTGAGGTTAAGATTTGACAGTACTTGATAATCTTGAAGTCTAATTTTTCAGCGTATAAACTTTGTAAGGCTGTAGTGCTTATTTGTGGTATTGCTAAAAGCACAAGATTTTATCTGTGGTTTTGGAAATACGTTGAGGTACTTATTGTTAAATTAAATCAAAAAATTTAAAGCCATTTTGCATAATTTAAAATACAATTTTATACAGTCAAATTTAAAATTAAATTACTATTACATTAATGAAAAATATAATTTATTATATTGCGTTTCAATTTTAAAAAGGCATTAGTTTGAGTACTTGTGTCAAATTTTGACAATTTGAGGAAACTTGCTTGCTACTTATTTGTAATTTTGAGATAAAACTTTTGGCCACAGTTCTTTTGAAAGCAAATTATAAGCTTAACTTAACATAATTGTATTCATAAGTGTGTAGTTAGAAAAGAAAACAAATAGTAATTGGAAAAATTTATTTAGTATAACAACAATTTAGACAACAAAAATTGTAATAACATTGCCTTTTGCCAACAATTCTAATTTAGAGTGAAAGATAAAACATTACAATATGGATAGAACTATTCAGTTTCACTCACTGCATAAGGATGAGTTAATCTATGAAGTTGAGATAAGGTCAGAAACACCTCTTAGTACAGTCGATGGACTTCGGAAACAGTTAAGGACTTTAAGTATTGAATGTCCATCTCAGGCAATTCTTGAAACAAGTTTACATGCAAATGATGAGTTGAAGATAGTTTCAGACAAGTTAAAACAATTGACAAATTTAGTAGACAAATATTTAAAGGACAAAGACAGTTTTTCTCTAAATAGAGCTCGAGCATTAGGTGCACATCTGTATTACAGGCTGTTAAGAGTACAAGTTGACCTAGATGTAGACAACTTGCAATTGAAAACACAACTTAGTAACAAATTAGAATCACTTTTATTAAAAATTGAATCAGTAGTGCCGACTTCAGATCAAAGTGCAGTTATTCCGTCAGAGGTTGCTGAGATGCATGTTGAATGCACGGGTGACAAGAATGTTTCAAAATGGGGAGTCAGGTTTAATGGTTGCACTGACCCCAGATCATTTTTAGAACGTATTGAAGAACTTAAGTTAGCTTTTGGTGTCTCAGACATCAAACTGTTTCATTCAGCGGCACAGCTGTTTACAGATCAAGCCTTATTATGGTACAGAGGTATAAGACAACAGGTTTCTTGCTGGAAGGATATTAAAGAGTTGTTATTAGAAGAATTTGATCCTGTTGATTATGATTACAGGTTATTAGGGGAAATTAGATTGAGAACACAAGGTTCAAATTAACCTATACACATTTATTTTTCGGTTATGGCGTGTTTGTTTTCCCGTCTTAAGGTTGCGTTGTCTGAGGAGATGAAATTAGAGATCCTTTTGCACAATATTAGACCAACGTTAGCTCAACATTTAGCATTAGTGCAAATAACATCAGTTTCACAGTTGAAGGATCATTGTCGCAAATTGGAAGGTGCTAAACAGCGTGCAGAGTTATTCACGGAGCCTTCTAAGACCGCCACAAACATTTTGTCAGGCGAATTTGTGTACAAAGGCAAGTCAACGCCGGTAAATTCATCATCGTCGTCTCCCGGCAACTGCAAGAAAACCACTTGTGCGTTTGCGCAGCATAGTACTGCGTCATCACGGAATGTACAGCAAACACGGTCTCAATCCGCACATGTACAGAAACCGGTCTGTTACAAATGCGGAGGCACTAATCATAATTTTAGACTTTGCAGGGCAAGAGCCCGTGATGGTAAATTAAGATGTTTTGGTTGCGGTTTGACAGATGTAATTGTTGCCAACTGTCCGAATTGTACTAAACGCATTAAGCCGACTTCACACGTTCAGACTTCAAAAAACTAGATTGTTTTGATTGTAGCAAATTTAAAAACAATAAATCGATTTCAAAATTTTGTAATTATAATTCCATTGCTACAATCAAGTTTGCACCAAATAAAGATGATATTCGGCCTTATTTAAAGTTCAAACTTTATGATTTTGAGATTTTCGGCTTATTAGATTCGGGAGCTTCGGTATCGATTTTAGGCAATAATGCACATCTGGATTTTGAGAAATTTGGATTTAGGGTTCAGTCTTGTGAGCCGACGACATGTAATGTTGCAAATGGCGTCGAGGTCCAAACAATTGGGTGTATTTTTGTTCCGGTGACATTTAAGGAAGTCACACACGTCATTAAGTTTTATGTGATACCCAGCATTGTTTCGGACGTCATTTTAGGTATCGATTTTTGGCAATCTTTTCGATTGGCGCCAGAGATTTTTGACAGCATCGATTACATTATAACGCCAGACTCGTACTTTAAGAACATCAACGGTGTTACTGATCAAGTGAATACAATTCAGTCATACGATCATTTAAGTACGCCGCAAAAGGAACTTGCCGATGCAGTGGTAGGGAAGTTTAGGGATATTTCATTCGAGGAGAAAGGGTTAGGTAGGACCGGCTTAATTGAGCATACTATCGAGACCGGAAACGCATTGCCGATTAAGACCCGGCAGTATCCACTGTCACCGGAAAAGCGTGCAGCGTTGAGTTCGGAACTCGATAGGATGCTGCAATTGGACGTTGTCACACCGTGTGAAAGCCCTTGGAACAACCCTGCTCTTTTAGTTCGCAAGGCAAACGGCGATTGGCGTTTCTGCCTAGATTGTAGGAAGTTAAATTCAATCACGAAGGGAGATTCGTATTCCATTCCGTATATTCCGCAAATTCTGGACAGTTTAAAGGAAGCGAAATACCTGACGTCGATTGATTTAAGTTCCTCATTCTGGCAGATACCGTTAAATAAGGAGTCGCAGGAGAAGACAAGTTTTACTGTCCCTGGTCGTGGTTTATTTAAGTTTAAGGTCATGCCATTCGGGTTGTGCGGAGCGCCTGCTAGACAGCAGCGCCTTATGGATAGGCTGATCGACCACAACCTGACCAGTGACATTGAAAATGGTCTTGCCTTCTGTTACATTGATGACATTGTGATTTGTACTTCTGACTTTCAGACACATTTAGTCCTTCTGAATAGGGTTTTGGAGAAATTGAAGATGGCAAATTTGACCATTAATTTTGCAAAGTCCAATTTTTTCAGGCGGTCCCTTAGGTACCTCGGTTACGTCATAGACGAGTTCGGGTTGCGTACCGATCCTGAAAAGGTTGCGGCCATCTTGAATTTTCCCATTCCTACTACTCCTAAGGAGGTAAAAATATTTTTAGGAACGTGCTCATGGTACCGGCGGTTTATTCGCAACTTTTCGACCATAGCCGCTCCTTTAAATAAACTTACCTCCAAAGGAAAGAACATTCCGGCTTTTCGGTGGTCTGAGGACGCTGAAGTCACCTTCAATTCGTTGAAGAACGCGTTGGTGTCAGCACCTATTCTGGCAGTGCCTGATTTTAACAAGCCTTTTGTAGTGCACTGCGACGCGTCCTCCTATGGATTGGGCGGAATGGTCTCACAGACCATCGATGGACATGAGCACCCTATCGCGTACGTAAGCCGTTCCTTAAATAAGGCGGAACGTAATTATAGCGCTACCGAAAGGGAGGCTCTGGCCGTTCTGTTTTCAGTAGAAAAATTTCAAGCGTACTTAGGCTCGCGTCGTTTTAAGGTGGTCACGGACCATGCGTCTTTAAAGTGGTTCATGAACCTGGAGAACCCATCAGGAAGATTGGCTCGTTGGGGGTGTCGACTGTCTCAATATAATTTTGATATTGAGCACAGAAAAGGCACCGACAACGTTGTCCCTGATGCGCTGTCTAGGCTCATGAAGGTAGACGCCCTAAATATTTTGAATGGCGACGCCGAAAAAGACGAGTGGTATGAAAAGGTTTTGAGTGGATGTAGGACTTTCCCCGCTAACTTTCCGAACTTTTGTATTAAGGAGGGAAAGCTCTTTCGTTTCAGTAAAAATAAGTACAGCTTACTTAGGGAGTTTGATTGGAAGGAGGTTGTGAAGAAGGGTGATCGAAGGAGGGTGATTGAAGAGAACCATTGCGAATCCACAGCCGCGCATTTTGGTGTGTTTAAGACACACCGGCGGCTATCTCTGACATACTTTTGGCCAGGCATGCACAAGGATGTTGTCGATTTTGTTAAAGCTTGCGACGTGTGTTGTGCTTACAAACACTCGCAGCGACAAACTCCAGGGTTGATGGGTCAGCCAAAAGTATGTCACAGACCGTTTCAGGTGGTCTCTATAGATTTAGTGGGTCCTCTTCCTCGCTCTCGTTCAGGTTTCACATTTTTGTTTGTGGTGACATGTTGCTTTTCGAAGTTCACGTTACTATTTCCGCTTCGTCGGGCAACTAGCGCTTTGGTGGCTAAACATTTCGAGAACGACGTTATTTTAGCACATGGTGTGCCTGAAACCGTGATTGCAGATAATGGTGTGCAATTCACGGGATCAGAGTTTAAGCTTCTTTTGAAGCGTTACAACGTTCCGAAAATTCATTATGGGCCTCGCTATACACCCCAGGTAAATTTAGTAGAGCGGTACAACAAGACAGTTATGACTGCTGTAGCGTCGTACGTAGAGGAGAACCACCGTTCTTGGGACGAACAACTGCACCGGATACAGTTCGCTTTGAACAGTGCAGTGAACGAGTCCACTGGGTTCTCTCCTTTCTTCTTAGTACACGCACGGGAGCCAGTCATAAATGGTTTGTTCTACAAGGACTCAGACGAGGAGTATAGCACAGCCATTCCCCGTGAAGAATATGCCGGTGAATTTGGTACTTTAAAGGGTATTTTCGGACAAGTACGTGCCCAACTTCTAAAAGCACATGCAAATAATGCTAGGCATTATAATTTAAGACGACGCTCAGCTAAATTTTCAGTAGGTGATACTGTCTGGAAACGTTGCTATGTACAAAGCGATGCTTTGAAATTTAAGATGGCCAAGCTCGCGCCTAAGTACGAGAAATGTAGGGTTAAGACAGTATTATCGCCTTTAGTTTACGAGTTAGAGCGGATGGATGGACATCCAATAGGTTCTTGGCACATAAAGGATTTGAAAGTTTAACAGAGATTCTGTACGTTAATAAGATTGGAGTTAGCATTTAGTGTTAAATATTACAATAAATATTTAATCACAAATTGTAAGGCGTGATGAACAGTTATTACTGTATCACTACCAGTTTAAAAGCGAGATGTATGAAAGATAAGAATGTTAGTACAATATTTAGGGCGGCTCAATCTTAACTCTATAACACCTTGAGTATTCAGTCTTTAATATGTTGTTAAGTTTACCGTGATAGGAAGTATTACCTTATCATTATTACGTTATGTTTTCTGTTTTCGCATTCAACACTGACTGGTTTCGGTACATGTGTGGATGCGATTTTGGTGTATTTCGGTACTTTTAGTTATTCCGGGACGTACGCTCGGGATATTATTTTGTCTCCTCAGACGCGCGCTGAGATGTTTTGGATTTTGAATTACTCAGATATAGCTTGTGTTAAATCTGAGTAATATATTTGATATTTTGGTAAGGGTAAGGTTTTAGGATAGTTTTCGGTATTCCGATTGTGTAGAGTTTCAGACAGTAGTCTCAGACTACTTATTAGGTTTCGCCCGGACAAGAAGGGAAATATATTGTAGTATGCTGATCATCGGTCCTGGCTGTTGGAAATTAGTCTCTACAACACAACATCAATGCTGTTGTGTTGTAAAAGCTAATAGGATGGTTATTCTGGTTTGTTAGGTTTTAGTTGGTTTTGATGGTAACTTGGCTTGTTACAATAATTTAGGTTTCGTTTAGTGTTTTGGAAGTTTTTTCGGGGTTTCTTCAGTCTTTAGGGGATGTTGTATGGTATGAAGGTCGCTGAGGGCAGCGATCGGTTTACCTACGTTAAACCTTTCATTGGGAAGGGGGGTATTGTAACGCAGCATTTCTTGCGTGAAACAGAACCTAAAGACTGGGGAAATATTTTTGGTGATATTGGCATTACCGTTGTTTGTTTTGATTTATACTATAAATGACACACCTTTGTTTTATTATGTTGGTATTGCCGCGTTACCTTTGAATTAGGGCAATACTAGATAACAGAAATTATTCAACAAAATTAGGAAATAGTAGATAGCAAGTTAATAAATAAACATAACAATTTAAAGATTTCTTTTAATAATAAATACACAAACCAACATTAAACAAACACATTTGAGCCAAAAGTAAATTTAATATAAGTAATTTATTAATTAGGTAATTATCTATACCTACTAATTTTGTCTAGCATTTTGGTTCTATGCATTTTAGCTGCATTCTGTTTTGTCTGGCATTGATCAGGATCATGGCTCATTACGAAATCAGATTTTAACCAGATAACATTGAGAGAGTCAGCCTCAATAATATAACCAAGCACCTGCTGTGGAGATATAGCACATATTTTCAGTCATATTTCGGAGAAAGAAACTTGTAAGTAGGAATAAATAACATCCTTTCTGAGGGAGGCATTTGTTGCAATTAATGTGCCATTCTCTGACCTAATGGTGAATTTTCAGTGTTTGTTCTCACACGTGGAGAGGAGGGAATGTCACAGCGTCGAGATTACCAGGGCTTTTTCTGGAAGTTCTCCGGTAAGATGCATATTTTTATAACCAAAATGTCTGTCCACATGTCTCAAATATTTTCCAACCTTAGTGCTAATCAGAGCAATTTCTCTCTGTCTTTACAGCTGGACTGGGTTCTTGTTTCTTCTTTTATTTTGTCTTCTTGTACTTGTTCTTCTAGTTGTGGTTGTTTAATTTCAGTATTCTTTAAGTAGCTATTTCCAAATTTTGTAGGCTCCGAACTTTAGATATTTTCAGTAGAAGTTAGCTTCCGATTCGCCAATATAGTTGGACAATTTATTTTGAAATACATTTTGTTTATTCCGATTCTGGGTCCAACCATATTTAGGTACTGGAAGCTATGAAGTAGTTTCTTAAGTGATTAGTGTTTGGCAGGTACTCTCTTTAAATCTGTAAGTAATAAATCTTTGATTAAGATCATTCAGTAAAGTCATACAAGTAGGGAAGTAGGATTTAACTGGTTAAACCCGCCTTTGGGGTAGGCGTGCCATAGGCACGAAGATTTTGGTAGACCTTGACAAGCTGCTGTGAGCTGACCGAGGATCCTGTGGCTTGCGACGCAGTGTCTTGGGACCGCTCCGCCAGTCTGTCAACCGCGGACCACATTAAGTTGATCGTCCAGGAAGGAAGGTTTTCTTCAGATCAAGGTCTGTAGACAATATTTATATATTAGGGAATTAGGTTATTAATAATAATTATTTGAACTCGTAGATTGGAATTGATGGCAACTCTATAACTAGGGACTAACAACTTACCACCTAAGAATTGTGAATTCATAACATAAGAAACTTTACTTTGTGTAACACGACCAGCCTTCCGCTGAGCTAAATCTATTCTTGTAGAGTAGGAATTATGTGCAAGGTTATGTTCACAATTTCATAACATCATGTATAGAGCTGCAAAGGAATAAAGACTGTGATAATTACTAACCTGTTTTCATTAAGCTCCTGATTGTATGGTCCCAGTAAACTCCATTGGTACTCCAGTATCTTACTCTGCAAACTTTCTGTCACTTATTTCGTTTATTTTGTTTTGTCACCTGTTGTACCCCTCCGGGCAGGACACCAATGTGACAATAGGGGCGATCCTCCCGTCCTTTGATACCTGATTGGGGAGGGCAGTCGGCGCTACATCATACCGGCTTGTGCAGGTACTGACCGGACATGGGTGCTTCGGCCACTACCTGCACAAAATTGGGAGGGAGCCCGGCCCGCAGTGCCATCACTGCGGCGATCCGGACGACACGGCTCAGCACACCCTCGCGGTGTGCGACCGTTGGAGTGCGGAGCGCTGCACTATGGCACTGGCCATCGGGCAGTGGGACCTCTCCCTGCACAGCGTTGTGTCTGCAATGCTGTGCAGCGACGGGTCCTGGAGGGCTGTGGTCTCCTTCTGCGAGTGTGTCATCTCGCAGAAGGAGACCGCGGAGCGTGAGCGCGAAGAGTCACCTCTCGCGCATCCGCTCCGGCGCAGACGGCGGGGATTGAGGCGCAGGCGTTTTGCCGCCCGCCTCAATCCTTAGTGGCTGCGGGCGGGGGATGGGAGTCCCCTTCCCGCCGTAGGTGATAGCCACTTGGCGGTCTGGGAGGGAGGCCACGCGTGCTCGGCCTCCCTCTCCTTTGGCGCGGGTAGCCCCAGCGGTCGGCTGGGGCTGCCGGTAGGCGTCGTGGGCAGTGCTTCGGCGGTACCACGGCGCCTTGCCTAACCGGCAGGAGGGTACGCCAAGGTGGTTTTTAGTGGGTAACATTACCCTACCCCTTCTCGCTCTGAGAAGGGGAGGAGTGATGAGTCCCACATACCCCCCCGTCACTCCCATGACGGGGGGCATGCGTAACGCATTTTCCACCTTGACAAAAAAAAAAAAAAAAAAGGTTAGGTTGGGGTGCAGGCCGGATTCCTCCACGTTGGCTTGAGTGTTGCAGTCTCTCCTGATCTCGATCCGGAGAGAACGCAGCATCTGGGCTGGTGCACCCTGGGCATGGGCTGAGACTTTCTCCTAACGGGAGATTCTTTCAGTCCATGGCGAATATCTGGCAGGGGGGGATAAGGGGTAGGTTAGGAGGCGGGCTCGGCGTGCACTTACAATGCCGTCGCGCACTTACCGCCTACAACATAGAGGAGGCACGTCGACTCCTCTATTACCCGTACTCCAGTGTCACTCTTCAACAATCGCCATCTTGCGACGTTATGGGGTAGTCGAGAGACACTGGAACGGAGGGCTTGCCTTCATTGGCCGACCCGCGAGAATGGAAAACTCTATAAAACCCGACAGCGAAGTCGTTAAAACCTACAGATACCAGGCGACCTCTGTAGTATATAGCCTTACCCTCAGGATGGGCGTTACCTGGGGGTTGACTTATGTCGGCCCGTGCTCGTGGGATTTAATATGGATATTCAAAAAAACAAAACAAAAACAAAAACATCAGAAGATGAGAGTAGTGATACTGGTTCGATGATGAGTGTCGAATCACTACCGGAGTTGCGTCGCGGACGAGTGACGCGTAAACGTCCTAAGGGCGTTGCAGGAGGGTCAGATCCTCAATTGGATCTCGACGAAGCTCAGGATGTAGCCTCGGTTAAGCGACAGGCGGTGGAGGCTGGGTCGGACCCTGAACTCCATCTGGACGAGGCACAGTGCTCGGGTACTAATAACCTCTCCGTTTCGGCAAAACCTCGAGGCCGAGGACGGCCTCCTACTACAGGCCAGTATATGGGCCTAGCCCAGGCTAAACTGGCATTAGTAGCGGCTAAACGAGAGGAGGAGCTGCAGAGGGCTGAGGCAGAAATCATGGCTGCCAGTAGGCAGGCCCGTGTTAGAATCACACGGCTATCGGAGTCTTCGACCAATACCGAAGACAACCAACAATTCGAGGCGGCCGCAACTTTGAGTCAGGTCATCGAAGACCAGGTTGCGGTCATAAGAAAGGTGGCAACCACCTCAAAAAATTTGAAGGGAGGCTTTGTGCGTTCGCTGAAGGAGGCAGCGGACACAATTATGGACGGCGCAACCAAACTACTGCGACGACCTCCCTTACCCGGCTAGATGAAGGGAGCACGTCGTAAACAAAATAAAACAAAATGTCGAAAAATAATAAAACAAAACTAATGTCCGGCGTGACCTTTGGACTAAGAGTGGGTCTATCTTATGGAGCTGAAAGAAACCAGTTAGTAAGTTTAACACATTCTTTATTTCTTCGTTTTCTTTACAACCATTAGATACTTAATTGTAAACCTTGAAGTCCTGAACGACCAGACATTTGATTCTAAATTAATTAACAGCTCAGTAAAGCATGGGTCGTGTTTAAAACAATATGGTTCTTAAGATAGGTTCACAATTATCCATTCCAAAGTTGGTTAGTCCCTAAGGAATCCTAATGCCATCAATTCCAATACTTAATTTGCTCTTAAATCCTACTTCCCTAACTAGTAATTAATTCACAGACCTCGTTCTGAAGAAACCTTCCTGCAAAGGGCTGACCGGCTGCAGACTGGATCTGGGCAGTGTGAGTCGAGACACGATGCTCTGGGCGTCGACTCTATGCAAGCTCCATTTGCAAGCCACACAGTAAGCGCGTGAAGATAATAGAAAGGTCCTCTAATATTTGAGGGCTTTAAGAAGCTTGGTGCAGAAGGCTTTATAAAGAGACAGTCATGGGCTTGCAACACAAAATGGCGGCTGGTGAAAGGTACCTAACCCGCACTACTAAATTACACAAAATAAAGCAAGCCTTAACTTAATCATTCACAAACTAAATCTCTAGTGGAAAGTGAAATTTACTAAACATATGCTTATTTCTTTCAGGGTCAAAGAAAGGAAGCCAAATATCAAGATTGGACCCTAAAATAGAAGGCCTATATCTAAATGTGTTTTCTAAATCCCCTTCTAAATTATATTCGAATGAAATTGCTTTAACTTCTTCCAAATTCTATTCCTAAACTATTTAAATTCTTTAAATTTCCAAACTATATTAATCTTTCCAAATTATATTAATCTTTTCCAAATTCCCATCCAGCTGGAAAGAAGCAAATTGCCTCGATTAGGATATGCACATGGCAGAAATTACGCGAAGAGCAGAATGTAACAGATCAAGAGAGCTTACCGGAGACCATCCAATAAAGATTATCTCAAACGCTGTATTTCCCTCCGTCCCGGCATAAAGAACCCTCTGGTTTCAAATAATTTGAGTTTGAAGAGCTGAAAGTTAACCACGAGGTTAAGAAACCAGTCTACATGATGCACATGTCTTATTCAGACGGAATATCTACTTACGGTTTTGTTACTGCCACAAAATAATTCTTAAATCGGCTGCTACTTTGCCACATAAGCCACTGGAGACTTCTATCAAAACTAGGACCTCCGTCCTGCACAAGATGTTCAAAGCTTCTCTCGCACTCAACTTGGAGCTGCAGTTGTAAGCAACCTCTAACCAATATGGCTGACGAACGGAGCACCCTGGAGCACCCTCGGATGAAGAAATTTTCCCACAATATTTACCCCAGAATTTACCCCGAAAGTATTGACTTTCAAATTGTGAAATTTGTATTTTAGAAAACAATTAAACAGTTGATTATCGTAGAAGACATTAATTGTTCCTCCTGAAACCTAAATTCCTACAAAACCTTGTTTCAGCAAAAGCTTCCTATACATTTTTCCTAATAAACATACAGTAATAAATCATGAAGTTGAATTTTATTTCCCTACATACGAGTAGAAAATCTAGGGCTGACAACCCTATGCAAATCGATACCGAATGTCAATCTAGTGACCAGCCTTTAAATATATTAAAGATTGTTGCCAGTACTCAGAGTTTGGGTTTGTTCCAGTCAATGATAAAAGCGCAACGTTACACTACAGAACAGATGTTCGTCGGAGGAAACACGGGGACTCCAGGCAAATAATGCCCGCCTGCAGGCCGAAGTGGCGCAGCTCCGCAAGGAGGTTGCGGAAATGCGTGAGCTGCTGAATCGGCCCACCCAGCAAGTCAAGGCAGCACACCAAGTCGTGCCGGTACCGGATTCCGAGGACCTGGCGCGTTCTATCATTTGTCAGGTGGGGACGATGATGAACGCCAGGTTGGCAGCACTGGAGGACCGTCTTCTCCCAGAAAAGCGGATTCGCCCCCCTTTGGCATCTGATGGGGCTTCAAGGTCTTCGCCTCCGGTGCCAAGGGAGCGGACCTCGGTGGCATCACAAAGTAGGCGGGAGTCGGCAGAAACCGATATTGCCATTGTACCTCCGGCAGTGCCTGAGTCCGCTCCCTAAGGAGAATAAACGCCACGGCGGCTTCGGGGCCTATCTCCACTTTACCACAGGGTGGTAAGATGAAGAAAACACGGAGGAAAAAGCAGACTGCCGCTGCAAGAACCGCTTCTGCCCCAAAGGAGTCTCCCCCGGTGCCTGCACCAACGCCACTACCACTTTCCTCGGCACCTATGAGCCAGCCGTGGAATGAGGTAGTTAAGAAAGGAGCAAAGGGCTCAAAAGGCTCGAAATTGAGTGCCCAAGCGCGACCTGACCCGCGCAATTTACGTGCGCCTCGTTCGGCTGCCGTTGTGCTCACCTTATCCCCAGAGGCTGAGAAAAGGGGCCTTACGTATGCCAGTGTAATGGCCGAGGCCCGAAAGAAGGTGAAACTAGAGGATCATGACATCCATGGGATCCGTTTCAAAACGGCAGCCACGGTTGCGCGAGTTTTGGAGGTGCCGGGGGCGACGAATGGGGACAAAGCGGACTCCCTTGCCACAGCTCTAAGGGCGGCTTTTGATCCTGACGTTGTTCGCGTTGATAGGCCAACCAAGACGGTGGAACTGCGGGTGACTGGCCTGGACGATTCAGTCGACGCGAGCGATGTGGCAGCTGCGGTGGCGGCGGTTGGAGACTGTGCCGTTGAGACTGTTAAGTGCGGGGAGATACGCAGAGACATAAATGGCCTCGGTTCTGCATGGCTCCGCTGCCCGATTGTGGCGGCCAAAAAGGTAACTACAGTGGACTCCGGCCGTTTGAAAGTCGGGTGGGTGATAGCGCAGGTTAAGTTGCTAGCCGCCCGACCCAGGAGATGTTACCGATGTTTGGAGCCGGGTCACCTAAAGGCACAGTGCTTGAACGAGGTAGACCGAAGTGACCTATGCTACCGCTGCAGTCAACCGGGTCACAAAGCTCTTCAATGCGACCCGGTTGTCGTGTGATTCTTAGAAGCATACTTTTTAAGTAACTTCGCCTACCCTATTTTTTTAATTGGACATCCATAAATACAGTGGTTTAAGAAATAGTGTCCCTTACAACAAAAAAATAAGAAGAAAATGTGTGTTACACCTCCGAAAACACACTATTTATCTGACAAAATGTATTCTTTTTAGTGCCTTACAACACAGGAATTTTAAAAATATTGAGATATACGATATTGCGCTTAATGAAACAAGACGTTATACAAAAATATTTGACCGATACAACATAGTGTTTTAAATATTAGGAAGTTACGACAAACTTTGACCAACTCATAACTTTTTTATTAGAAGTCATGTCGAAATTTCAATACAACAAATAAATAGAAAAAAAAATACCGACTTCAATGGTATATTTAGTGTACTCACGACAAAATGTCCCTTACGACATTTGAAATTTCCACCGTCGATATACACATACATAACATCACGCCATCATTCCCAGAGTGGGGTAAGCAGAGCTATAGAAATACCAACAATTCTAAAAAGACTTCTTGATAATTCTGTAACCATATTTTGAACAACTTTTTAATGTCTAAATATCTATTTTACAGAAATCAATACTTCAGGAAACCTCGAAACCCTACTGCCAGCCAGAAAAGGAAGAAAATCATAAAGAAAACACTGTTAGAAGAAAACATTTTAACGAACAAGTTAATTTGCGGGAATGTTTAGTTTCCTTCAAAATATTGTTGATACATTATGTAACATAACGCCAGTACCCAGACACAAGTCCTGTTGTAATGAAAACATGGCCTAGGCCTACTGTTTCACAATCTCCATGTAAATATGTTGTGACTTTTGTGACTCTTTGTGCCCAAAATCAACTTTTGGGTTCATGAAGGCAGCTACAGATTGCTCAGTTTGGAAGTGGAGCTGGTAGGCCACCGGCCTGTTTGGCACTGGCTGCTATTTAATTGACAACTGCCTGCCTGTTAGGCTTTGATCACGGAGTAAATGTCTTGCCATCGGAAAAATAAAAAGATTCATAGTTGCACTTGCTCCACAATGTTGCTTTAATTTATCACTACATAGTATAAAACAAAGTCGCTCCCCGCTGTCTGTCCCTATGTATGCTTAGATCTTGAAAACTACGCAACGGATTTCGATGCGGTTTTTTTTAATACATAGAGTGATTCAAGAAGAAGGTTTATATATATAATACTTTTACCCGGAGCGAAGCGAGGGCGGGTCGCTAGTATACTTATAAAGCACTTAAAATTAGTATTATTATTTATTATTGTGGTAAGCAGTATTTTTCTCTGAGATAAAAGTATTTTGAGCTATGAGGGGAGAATGCTGCATATTAATATATGTGGGTACTTAGTTTTTCCGATGTCTACCGCACGGAGCAAATAAATGTCAGTCTCGAAATACGTGAGTTTCAATAGCCGTCCCTTGATACCTTTCCCTAGTATATACCAATTGGCGACGAGTCCGATTATTAGATCTGGTTATATACACGTGTGTTTTAAGTGTGTTAATCATGGCTACAGAAAAAACACCCGACTTAAGTGGCCTAAAAGAGTTTAAAATAAATGTCGACGCGTGGTCGACTTACGTCAGCAGGCTACAGGCGTGGTTTACTATAGAATAGAATATATAGAATAATCGCTTTATTTCAGACTAAAGTCCATAAAAGTGTTAGTAAACATTGTATCTTAAGTAACTACGAGTTAGTAAAATACAGACAACTTAAAATTATAACTAAAACTAACAAAACATCCAATCAATCAGACGTGCAAGGACGTCCACCTTGCCATCATTGGGCTGTCCCAGCGATACGCAAACACGCCCAGGATGCGGTTGGGGCTGGCACGCAGGCGAGTCAGTAACGACGCGCACCTCTTCCTCATGACTGCCGCAAAGCCGTCGGTGCGCGCCTCGGCAAACATGCCCGACGCACTGCAGCGCCGCGGCAGCCCCAGCAGCACCCGGAACGCGTTGTTGTATTGCACGCGAAGCTCGTTGTACGCCCTCTGTGTAAAGTTCACCCACAGGCTGCACGAGTAAAAGGAGACGCAAAATGCTTTAAAAAGCGTGATTTTTACATCCCTAGTACAACGAGCGAACCTGCGCGCCAGCATATTACACCGAACGGCCAACGATCTCCGCTCACGCTCGATGTCCGCCCCGTCACTCAAGTTATCGGTAACCCAGTGACCCAGGTACTTAAATTTCGAGACAATTCTTAGTAGAACTCCGGAGAGTGTGACAGGTGACACAGAATAAGTCTTATTGCCTGCCTTAAAAACCATTAACTCGCTTTTCTCAACATTGTACCTGAGTCCATGGGTCGCTGCGTAACTTTCACAGATTCGCAAGAGTCGCTTAAGAGCACCTATCGAAGGGCTCAGCAGCACCATGTCGTCTGCGTAGCTGATGTTATTCACGCATACACGGTCTATATGGCATCCTATCTTGGTGCTGCTAAGCTCCTCGATAAGCCCATTTATATATAAATTGAAGAGCCGCGGCGAGGTCAAACCTCCTTGCCTCACCCCGCACTCCAACCCATACTCATCTGACAGGGAACCCGCCCATCTTACATTGTTTTTTTGCCTATCATACCAGTACCTAAGGAGCGATGTTATTTCCCCAGGTAAGGTTGTCTTCTGCTCAACTTTGCTCCATAGAACATCGTACGACACTAAATCGAATGCTTTCGACAGGTCAAGAAAGCACGCGAAGACTGGTGTTCTTCCAGATGTGTAGTATTGGACAGTGCGCTTGAGGCACAGGATAGCACTTTCAGTAGACAAACCCGGCCGAAAACCAAACTGCGCGTCACTCAGACTAAAGTGCCTATCCAAATGGCCATCCAGCACACTGTCCAACACCTTGGCTACGATAGTTGCTAAGGATATTGGCCTGTAATTCGCCACGTCAGAGGAATCTCCTGTCCTATTTTTCATAACCGGAACAACAATTGTACGCATGAGGTCATCAGGTAAGTAAGAGTGAGCCAAACAAAGGGTGAAAAACATTGCAAGCACCCTGGGCAGGTGAACACCGGCATGCTGCAGATGTTCGACGCTGAGACCATCGTGCCCCGGAGATTTGCCTCGCACCATTTTCATAATAACAGCAGCGACTTGTGCCGCAGTAATGAGGACAGTCCTCTCCGGCGCATTGGTCCCAGCGTGGAACCTCTGCAAAGACGGTCCCAGAGGCGACTCCACCCTAAAGTGGCGCTGGAAGAGGTTTGCTATGTCCTTTGGGTCATGAACCCCCGAGACACTCGCTGGAAGGCCAGACTTGTGGTTAACTTTGTTCACTGTTTTCCAGAACTGTCCAAAGCTTTTGTTGGAATGGTGTTGCGCAATTATGTCATTTATTATTTGCAATTCGTTGTTTTGACACCATTTCAATTTAGCCTTGAACACCTTTCTAGACTGATACATGTCATCATAAATACCTCCAGATGATGGTTTACCATTAAGGATCCAGTTCTGAAAGCACTGCCTAGCCCTACTGTGGGCCTCACGTACATACTTATTCCACCCTGTCAGATGTTTTTTCTTTTTATTTAATATTTTAACCGCGCTACTTCTAACCGCTGCCTCGGTTAAAATACATATAATATTCTTATACATATCTCTCAAGTGCTCTTTATGATTATTATTATTACAAAGCTTATTACCACAATTACGAAAATCTGCTGGGAAGTCTACATGTTTTAATTTCGAGTTACAGATGTCCCAATACAATTCGATCTGACCTGAGTCACGCTCTCCCCAAATTGCTAAGTTTTTTCTTTCTGGCTTCAAAATTTTAGGTTTAATTTAGTTAATATTACAATGCAACAAAACAGGAAAGTGGTCTGACCAGTAGGTGTCATATAAAACTGTCGCACTCGTTATCGTTTGCCGCGCCGCAGTGGTCACGACGCAGTGGTCAAGCCACCGCCTGCACCCGTGCGCGTCACTCACAAATGTGTAAGAGTTCGCAGGCAACAGATCTAGATCTATACACGACCAGGACTGATCTTCACAAAACTGAGATAGTTCACAAGCAAAAGGCTCACCTGGATGCGCGTTAAAATCACCCATTACATAAACAGATTCTATATCTTGACTCTCAATGATGGCTCCGATTTCCGCTAGGCAGTCTGTGAACTCAACCAAATTATCGCTACAGTCTGTTGGCATGTACACAGACAATATTAATAACTGGCGGTCTTGTAATGTCACCTTTATCGCAGCCAACCGAACACTTTGACACTCAATCACGCACACCGAGGGGAACGCATCCCTCCTCCACAGCAACGCAACCCCGCCGTGCGGCCGCCCCCGGAGCACCCCGGCTGCCGTGTCGACGGCCGAGGTGCCCGTGAAGGCGAAGCGGTCGTCGATGGTACCCAGGTAGCCCAGGTCGTGCGGCAGCAGCCAGGTCTCCTGCAGGGCGATCACATCAGACATTCCACACAATCTCCTAATACAATCTATTGACCTCGTCACGTTCTTACAATTAAATGTCATAAATTTTGTCGTAGTTATCATGAGAACTTGTTTGACTCGACACTTTTTGCCACTGAGCTGCCAGAAGCTGGTTGCCTGCCCTTGAAATCAATAAATCGTCTGTACGCAATTCCATCCGGCCAGAAACCATCATTCATAAACACGCTTAACTTATGTTTAGGTACAAATATTTTGTAAGCATCATAGTCTTTGGCCCTCTTCATAATCATCTTTTCAATTGTAACACTATAACTTGTTTTGCTCTTAATGTAGTTAAGTATGTGACACACGGACACCTCCTTCGCCACATTATAAATATAAATGGGAACTTTTGTATCCGCGGCCTTAAAAAATTCGTCCTCATTAATTGCATTACCCCTATTTCCCACAAAACGATTTCTTGACCTCTTTTTTTGGTATAAGATAAACCCGTCATCTTGAACTGGTTTTTTCCATTCAACTGGTTGAGATTCGTTGACAACTGACGTCATTTTCAAAGTATTCAAATCAAGCGCTAACGTATTTAACTGCTCCTTTGTCGCGTATTGGTCTGAGATTTGCTGGATGTCCTGTTGCAGCTTTAAAATATCTTTGAGAAGTCTGGTGGTATCAACGTGTTCAAAATATACAGGCGGAAGCCTGTGCAGGTCTCGAGCAACAAATGTCGGAAAGGATTCAGAGTCCCCTTCTTTCATAAGGGCGAGGATATCATCAATATCACGAAGCGATTTACCATTTCTTTTCCTTATTTTTTTCCGTCTTGTAGCCGGCACAGATTCAAAAAGCAAATCCTTGGCTGTTTTAATTTCTATATCAGAAAAAGAACTGATGCATAATTGACTAATGCCATCTTCTTTCATCACACCGAGTTTGTTGCTCACAAACGCCAACACTTCGTTTATCACGATATTACAGTTCGCACATTTCACCAAATTAGATGACATTTTAGCGCACTGGGACACTAATCGCATTCATTACACGTCCTACCGCGGGGGCGGGTGGGCGACCACTATTGAAGACGTAAAAGTGGCTGATTTTTCGAAATACTTAGTGGCAGTGGTAGGCACCGGGCCCCTGGATTTAATTATTGACCTTTGTTACCCGGAAAAACCTGAAAAGGTGAGTTTCGATACAATCGTAACCTTAGTCGAGGAACATCTCTCACCAAGAAGGTCTATAATCGCAGAGAGAATGATTTTTAGGTCATGCAAGCAAGTCGAAGGTCAAACCATAAGCGAGTACCTCCTGCAATTGAAAAAGCTGAGCAAGAATTGCAAGTTTTTGAATAACACCATTTTGAAAGAAAGTTTACGCGACCAGTTCGTTTATGGGTTACAAAGTGAACGCATTCGACAGCGAATGCTCTCAGAGGACGACGAGCTCACGTTCAAACGCGCTACTGAGTTGGCGTTGTCGCTAGAGGCGGCCGTTCGAGACTCCAAGCCGGCAGCGGAAGCGACCGCACCAGGCGCCCGCGGCGAGGCGAAGCCCCTGTACGCGGTCGGCGGCGGCGCGGCGCGCCAACGAGGCGGCGCCGACGGCGGCGGCGCGCGGTTTCGAGGCTTGCGCCGCGCCGGCGGCTTCCACAGACCTCAGCGACGAGGCTACGGCGACGGCGGCCGGGGAGGGTCGGCGTCAGCAGGAGGCCGATGTTACCGTTGTGATGGACGACAGCCGGAGCATCAGTGTTCGTTTAAATATAGCGAGTGTTATGTATGTGATGATGCAAGCCATATCGCGAAAATGTGCCGTTTTAGGAAAGATCCGAAGAGAGTGCATCGGGTACACACGGAGGCGGAGGAGCGGGCGCCGACTGACAGGTCGGAGTCCAATGACGGGCCTCTGCAGGTCTACCTAGGTAAAAGTTAACAATGTTTTATAATAAAAACTGCAATACTTGTATTTAAAGCAATTGTATTGTAACCAATGACTTAAATTAACACTGTACAGTATTTCTTAATGTATGTGCACTTCGAAGAATTAGCAACGAACTAACTTATTCCTCAGAGAACATCCCCTTTTATCACCACGTTTCCCTTGCAAGGGTAGGGTTGACCGGAAGCACGATACCGGTGTTGCCATAAATTAAAATAAAATTACCCTAAACTATGAAATTAATTAGAAAAATCATGACACTCGGCCATCCGGCATCGTGCTGTCTCCCGACGCACGACTTTCTATAAGTAATTATTATATTTGGTACATTTTACATTTAGAACAATACTACCTAAAAATCCTTAATGATTAAAGCTTAACTAAAAATAATTAACAATGATAAAGGTTATTCTATTATATAACAATAAAAATCATGACACTCGGCACTGGTTGCCTCATCCTGAATCAGAACGCGTTTGAATCCACATTAAATATCAATGCAACCATTATCAACATTAACAAATATGGTTTTAACTTATTGCAATTTATTATTTTAATTATTTTAATAAAAAAAAAAAAATAGTAACGAAAATGCATAACATATTTACATACAATATGGTTTACTTAATGCAATTTATTATTATAATTAATTATATTGGTAACTAACATACATCACTAATTTATATAAGTGTACATAATACGTGATAAACATTAGTCTTTCGTTTGAAAATTCAACTTCAAGTTTCTATGTCATCGCTACCGTCACTGTCATTGCTACTGTCATCGCTATTGTGCAATTCGAGACTTTTAATGTGTATCCATGGTCGAAGCCTATCCGCTGCGACCACAGTTGTGTAGGGTTTTCCCTTTTTGTTGAAACCAGGGACGTCTCCTATTCTATATCTGTCGTTACCCAAAACTTCAGTGATTTTATACGGACCTATGAACTTCGATAGAAGTTTTGTACTTTTTCCGTTATTATCGAAATTGTTACGAGAAATTTTTACTAGGTCGCCAACGTTGTAACTAGTAGCCGGGATTCTACCTTTGTCATGTCTAAGCTTCATTTTTGTTTGTGCCTTTTCTAAATTAGCGTGAACATTTTGTCTAACTGTATCTAGATTTAGATTACTTTCATTATCCGGAGTACCGAGTTTATTTGATAATATATCACGCATTTTTAGCCCGAACAAGGCCTCTGCCGCAGATTTTTGTGTCGAAGCGTTAATGGTGTTGTTAATCCCCCACTGAACTTTACCCAGGCACTTGTCCCAGTCACGTTCGTGGTCAAAGGCATTTTGCGCTGCTAATGAGTTTAGAATAGTCTGGTTAAACCTTTCGGCTTGACCATTTGCCCTGGGACAAGCGACTGCGTTCAGAACGTGTTTGATGCCATGCCTGTCACAAAAGGATTTAAAAACAGCCGATGTAAATGAAGTACCACGGTCCGAAACAATCCTAGCGGGAACTCCGAAATCACAAAATATTTTGTTCAGAGTTTTAATTGTCGTTTTTGTTTTGAGGTCTTTAACTGCCCTAACAAACACATATTTGGTAAAGGAGTCTACTACGGTTAGTATGTGGGTGTTACCATTCTTACTCTTTACAAATGGTCCAAGGTGGTCCATATGAATAGTATGGAATGGTACGGGGACCTTTTCTATGGGGAACAAGTGACCGGATTTTTGTTTGGAGGCAGAGTCTTTGTTATATGCACATTCCAAACAAGCTGAAACGTACTTTTTTACAAATTTTCGTAATTTTGGAAACCAGTATGAATCCTTTATCTTTTCAAGAGTTTTACTAAGACCCAAGTGGCCGATGTCGTCATGGTTGGCGCGACATATCTGCCATCTTGCACTTCGAGGGACAACAAGCAATAATCGATCATCTACTTTCCTGTAAACAGCGTGATTCTTAACTACGAAATTTTTACGAATGTCCTTGCATTGGTCATCGTCATCGGGTCTGAGTATTTTAAAAATACGAGAAACTTCAGGGTCAGCTACTTGTAAGTACAGAAGCCAATTTTCTTTTGTGATATTATATATATTGACCGAAAGATTGTCTTCCGGTTCTACTAGCAGATTAGTGTTGCGGCTTAAGGCATCTGCATGCGACATTTGGACCCCAGGACGATACTCGATGTCAAAAGTGTACTCACTTACTTGTAACCACCATCTGGCTATTCGTGGAATAAGATCGCGTTTTGTCAATGTAGTTCTAAGTGCTGCGCAATCGGTGTATACTTTAAAATGGATACCCAAAAGGTAAACTCTAAATTTTTTTAAAGAACATACCACCGCCAGTGTCTCCAGTTCATAGGAGTGCAAGTGTTTCTCCTCTTGTGTAGTCTGTCGACTAAAATAAGCGACAGGCTTGAGAACACGCGTATCACACTGCCATTGCATCAGTATACCTCCTATGCCCTGGGAACTGGCGTCGGTATGTAACTCTGTCTCTAATTTTGGATCGTAAAGGGCTAAGACGGGTCTGCTCATAAGCATCTCTTTGAGACGACTAAATGCTTGATTCTCCTGATCCGACCATTGCCATGTGGCATCTTTTTGTAACAAGTACGTTAACGGACGGGCAATTTCCCCGTAGCCCATAATAAATTTCCGAAAATAACCTGTGAGCCCTAAGAACTGTCGCACCTCGTGCACATTGCTAGGGGTAGGAAACTCTTTAACAGCTAAGATCTTGGTTTCACCGGGTTGAATACCGTTAGAGGAAACTTCATACCCAAGATAATTTACTCGAGAATCAAAGAAACTGCACTTGGATAATTTAAGTGTAAGACCATTTTGTCTGAAAAGTTCAAGTATGTCCCCCAAGCGTCGAAACATTTCCTCTATACTTTTTGCTGGTATGAGCACGTCATCGAGGTAGGCCAAAGCATATTCAAAACGTTTGTTTCCTAAAACCTTATTTATTATCCTCTGAAAAACAGCGGGTGCATTGGCCAGGCCAAACGGCATCCTTTTGAACTCATAGTGTCCATCAGGTGTGACAAAACCGGTGAGATGACGACTATCGTCAGCCATTGGGACCTGGTAGTAGCCGGAAGCTAAGTCTAGAGTTGTGAAAAATCTATTACCGCTAAGGTTGGATATCTGGTCATCAATGATAGGTAACGGGAAACGGTCCTTAATTGTTTTATTGTTCAGGACTCTAAAATTAACGCAAAGCCGTTGTTGTTCTCCGTTTTTTTTTTTACCATTAATATGGGGCTGGCATAATCAGAATTTGCCTCCTGAATGATGTCATTTTGTAACAGGTCATCTATTGTCTCCCGGACTTTTTCACGCTCCGAGTGAGATAGGCGGTACGGCCGATAGACTATGGGTTTATTATCAGTCAACTCAATTTTCATTTCGACACCAGTGGTACAACCGATCTCACTCAGGCTGGTAGCAAAGCAATCGCGATAATTTTGCAACAAGGAATAAAATCTGTCCATCTGAGTTTCGTCGAGCTCTGATCCTACCTTGACATTCGCCTTATCAAGTGGTTCTAGCGTAGTTGTATCCCTAACGATTCGGTTTACTTGAAAAGTTTGATGTTCGGTAAAGGGGATTGGTCTAGCTATTACGGTGTTAATTTTTAATTTTATCACATTTGGCGACAAATTTGAAATGACTACTTCACCTTTACCATCCTCGAGATGGTAAGCTCCTTGAAGAAGGCGATACTCATTACCAGGTTCCATCGTGGTGTAACCTTCAATAAGTATATCTCCTGAATATTTGGATTCTACATGTACAGGAATCGTAGAGGTTTTAGTAATCTCCACCGAATTGGTCACGATCAATTTGAGACTATTGTTATCACTAAGAAAAGCGTTCTCGCTCGGGCTTTTATAAAACATTAGTTTTTGATTATCCTTGAGTACCGTAATAAATGGAAGTTCAGTAAAATTTTGGCCAATTATCAAGGGGGTTTGCATAAATTCATCCGGTACAACAAGGACCTTAATTGTTGAATCAACTTCATCTACTTTAAGATTAATATGTGATTTATACAGAGGAACAACGGTTGACAGACCAAATCCCTTTACAATAGGATCGTCTTCCATATCTTCTGTCAGTCTTAATTTGTCTGCGTCAGTCTTACGCATGAGGGTACACTCGCTACCGAAGTCTATATAACCTACAAAGTCGTAATCATTAACTGTAACTGTCTTGTAGAACTTGTCATTACTGTTAGCAGATATATCAATTTTTAATGTTTTCTTTTCATGGTTGTCACTGTCAGTACGCGTATGACTAGGTATAGGGTCTAATCTACAGGAGTCATTGTCGTGCCCTATCCTGTTACAGCGTTTACATTTCACAATAGGCCTCGTGCATTTGTAGTACGGATGGCCCTTAGCCCGACAGTTATAACAAGTAATTGAACTCGACTTAGAGGTAGTACTTGTACTGGAAATAGCGGTTACATTATCTTTTTGGACATTACGATCGCGAGACTTATTTGCTACAAATGGTTGAGGCTTTTGTGACCCAAGAAAATGAAGTAAATCTTCGGGTTCAGTACAGTTAAGCGCCTGGGCTCCATTGCGCACAGATTTGTCAGTAATGCCATACACGATGCAATCAACCGCCTTCTTGCCTTGGATCTCACATCGGGTAAGTAAACTCAGTTTATCGTAAAAATATTCCCGCAAAGCCTCATCATAACGGGACGTGCGATTTAACATTTCCTCTAATAGGCGCCTGTTAACGCCTTATATGGCAATGGACCACCGCGGGAGGGGTGAGGCGCGCGGGCGGCGCGCCGGCGCCGGTGCTCGCCCACTTGCGATACAGCCACGGCCACGAGCGCGCACTACATATGTTATTTAATTACTTGTACCTACTTACCGAAAAGTAAATCCTTTTAAAAACTCATCGTTTTTATTCTTGTTCATTATCACCAACAAGAAAGTGGCGACCGTGACAGGACTTTTAAAGTAAACCAAAGGGTACCGCTACGCGACGCAACCACGCGTCCCGTGTTCGAATGTTCGAGAAACGGAGACAAAGGAAGAGAATGGCGGTCTGCGGAGTTTAACCGGCGGCGTGTGCAGCGATCTTACAGCAGGGGAGTGCCCATTTCTATTCCTTAACCTTATTACCTTTCTTAACTTTGATTTGTGTGTTGGTTTACTTGGTTCTAAATACCTACGACATACGGCCCGTGTAAGCGCATGACTTCGTGAGTCTGGATCTATTCCTTTGCTCGAGTTTCTCGTGTGCTTACCTAGCCTATTTTGCTAAATTTATAATTAATTAAAACAATAGAAATAGTAAATATTAAATAAGCATAAATTATAACTGCATTTTCGCTCGTGTGCCCATAGCAAGTCTACATGCCTAATTTAAAGGACTTCAAATTGCAACGCTTTAAAGGCTGTTTCTAATTAAACACTAAATAAAAAATTATTAGCACGTCATTTACTGCATTAATACCTATTTATTTCGCCTCTTTTCTGTCCTTTAAGCATTTTCACTATAATCTGTCGCTTTCGACTTATATTCCCTTTTGATTCTATCTATTATAAAATAACGATTACATTTCCATATTCCTAGGGAGTTAAATCATGCTTACGTCACAAGCTTAAGGATTGTCGGCTGATGTTTCCAGGAATCGAGCGAGTCTAGAACATTCAACGCGCTAGTAACTTAACGTGCGCTCGCGCTTCGAAGTACTTACCTGGCAGCTCGCTCCCGACGCCGATCAGCTGGCCGCGTTGACCTTGACCTACACGGCGCTGCGTTCTGCGCGCTTGGAATTCCTGCCTGGTTTGATGCACAGTCTAATTTAATTTAGTTATTGTTTGCCTTTACTAGTGCTTAGTCTTAAGTGCTTAATTATTTCGGTGTCTTATCTTAAGAGCAGTTTTTCTTTCTATCTATTAACAAAATGGTTACACCGGGTGATTTAAATGACCTTGAGGCAGAATTAAAATTTAAAGATTTAATAAAACAGCGCGGTTCAGTTAGAGGTCGGTTGACTACTTTTGAAAACTATCTTAATGATTTGAAAAAATATAAAGTGGAAGATTTAACTGAATCTCAGTTTAGCGAATTGAATATGCGAATTGTGCGATTGGAAGCGTTGTTCGCGGAGTTTGAAAAATTGCAAAATCAAATAGAATTGTTTTGTCCGGTCCTTGACGATCAAATTAAGGAACGTGAAATAACTGAAACAAAATTTTACGCCAGCCTTTCTAGTGCCCAATCATTATTCAAGTTACGTCCTTCAAATGGTGAAGACAAACGAAGTTCATATAGCAGTTGTTCTCATCAAGATAACGTAAACGTAAAATTGCCCGTTATTAAACTGCCGTCTTTTGACGGGAATTATTTCATGTGGTTAGAGTTTCGGGACACCTTCGAGTCGCTTATACATAAAAATGAGTCAGTCCCGGATATTAACAAATTCCATTATTTACGTTCTGCGTTAGAAGGGAGCGCGGCGCAAATCATAAAATCAATTGGATTTTCATCACATAACTATCATATCGCGTGGGATTTGTTATGCCAGAGATACGATAACAAAAAAATTCTAATCAACAATCATTTAAAGGCATTGTTTAAAATTGAATCCATTACTAAGGAATCCCATAGATCTATTCGGTACTTAATTGATGTTGTAACTAAAAACTTGAGAGCTTTAACTACTCTCGGTCAACCGGTGGATCAGTGGGACACGCTCATTATATATATGGTCTCCACAAAATTAGATTCCATCACAAGCGGTAAATGGGAAGAGTTCAGGAACAATCTGTCCGATTTGCCGCTCTTAAGTGACTTCATAAAATTCCTTCGTAACCGGGCCGACATATTGGAGACCGCCGTTGCAAACAGGAGTGAGAAAGTCTTTCAACAGAACAGAGAAAATAACCACATAAAAACTGATCATAAAAACTCAGTACTACCTCATCATAAATTTGCGAAAACTTTTCTCACTGCTGGTTCCTCGAAATCTAGTGGCTCACTGTTGTGTCCCCTTTGCGATCAAGGTCATAGAATTATTGATTGTGAAAATTTTAAATCTTTATCACTCGACGACAAGTTAAGTGCAATCAGTAGATTAAGACTTTGCATTAATTGTTTGCGAAGGGGCCATGAATCGGCGACGTGTCGCCTAGGTTCTTGTAGGTTATGTCATAAAAAGCATAACACCATTTTACATAAAAATGAAAATAACTTGCCTGATTCTGTTATTGCTACTACATCTGCAACCTCCTCGGATGTAGCCCCCCCGCGTAAAACCCTATCAGTACAAACATCAGGGCAAGTTCTTCTTGGTACCGCTTTAGTCAATGTTACCAATACTGAAAATAATAATACTTACGTTGCTCGTGTCCTACTTGATGCCGGCAGCCAATCCTCATTCATGACAGAAGCTCTGAAAAATAAAATTGGGTTAGTTAATCGTAATCCTGATCCTTTATTAATATCGGGCATTAACAACCTTCATCTTACCATTTCTGATAGTTGTGACGTAATCATCGGTTCTATGTCAAATAGTTACAAAGTAAACTTAAATTGTTTAGTTATACCTGAAATCACCGGTCATTTGCCTAACATGGCCGTAAACATTACTCAACTAAACTTACCGGATAATATTTCGCTCGCTGATCCCCAGTTCTGCCATCCGGCAGGGGTTGACATGTTGTTAGGGGCTGAAATATTCTTTAATGTCCTGTGTCCTGAAAGGATATCCCTGGGCCTTTATAAACCAGTCCTACAAAATACTCTCTTTGGCTGGGTAGTAGCCGGTCCCTTAAACCCAATCCTGAAAAAAGGTTCTCAGACACTTCATTGCAATTTCACAAGAGAAATTAGCGAGAAATTAACTAAATTTTGGAACCTTGAAGAAATTCCATCATCAAAGGTATCGACATCACCTGATGATGAATTTTGTGAGGAACACTTTGTTAAAAATACTTGCCGCTTATCGAATGGCAGGTTTTCAGTCTTAATGCCGCTGAAAGAAGCACCTGAAACATCACTTGGCAATTCTTATAACATGGCTGCCAAACGATTCTTTAATTTAGAAAAGAAACTAGTCAAAAATCCTGATTTGAAAAAACGTTACAGTGACTTTATACACGAGTATGAAACCTTAGGACATTTATCAAAAATTGATAGGCCTAAGTTCGGATATTTTTTACCTCATCATTGCGTCATCCGTGAAAATAGTGAGAGCACAAAATTACGAGTCGTCTTCGACGCATCGGCAAAAACTGCTTCTCAGAAATCTCTTAATGATATACAGTATATAGGCCCTGTTGTCCAAGATGATTTATTTAATATCTTGATCAGATTTCGCGAGCACAAATATGTCTTTACTGGTGATATTCAAAAATGCTATCGTCAAATACAAATTCATGAATCTCAACGTAATTTGCAACTGATACTGTGGCGTGACGACGCTTCGAAGCCTCTCGATGTGCTTCAGCTCAACACTGTGACCTATGGGATGGCCTCAGCGCCATATTTGAGTACTCGCTGCCTTCTCCAGTTGGCACTTGACTGTCCGGATCCCGTGATTTCCGAAGTTATTAAAAAGGATTGTTATATGGACGATTTGCTGACTGGAGCGGATAGTGTGGACACCTTAGCTCACATACTTCGCGGTGTTACTGACATTCTCACCTCAGCATGTTTACCATTGCATAAGTTCCGTAGCAATTGCCCTGAAATATTTGTATCTTCTACGTCAACAGAGTCACTCAACATAAGCAAACAATCCAGTGTTCTGGGCGTACAGTGGGCCCCAGACACGGATAAATTTAACGTTTGTATAAATATAGATCAAACTGATATAATAACTAAGAGAACAATTTTATCTAATACGTGTAAGGTATTTGATCCTCTTGGACTGATCAGTCCGTGCACAATAACGTTAAAAATACTGTTGCAGAAACTGTGGCTATTAAAATTGACGTGGGACGAACCAGTACCGCATAACATCAAAAAATGTTGGATAAAATTAGCTAGTAACTTAAATATTTTACTTGCAGTATCCGTACCAAGGCATGTGTTCGGTTCGTCTCCAGCTGTCTGCGAGCTCCACTGCTTTGTGGATGCTTCGCAGGACGCCTTTGCTGCGTGCGTATACGTACGCACTGCGGATAATACGAAATGCGTAACAATTAAATTACTTTGTGCGAAGACAAGGGTCGCGCCTCTTAAAGTTTTGACCATACCTCGTTTGGAGCTTTCAGCGGCATTATTAGGAGCCCGGCTAGTAAACAAAGTCAGTCAAGCCTTCCGCTGCACCATACATAAAAGGGTTTTTTGGTCGGACTCCACCATTACTCTGGGCTGGATAAAGACGCAGCCAAGATTACTTAAAAGCTTTGTATGTAACAGAATAAGCGAAATTCATGAGCTTACCAGTAGAAACTCGTGGAGACATATACCCACTGACATGAATCCAGCTGACCTAGCTTCAAGAGGCGTGGATCCGAGTCAACTGCTAAATTCTACTCTGTGGTGGGAGGGTCCCGATTTTCTGAAACATGATGAATCTCAATGGCCTCAGACACCCAACACAGAGTTAAATTTACCTGAAACTAAAGTAATGCAAACAAAAATTAATGAAAATAATAAACAGAACAAATTAATTAATTTTGAGAATTATTCATGTGCATTA
Organism: Acleris holmiana; assembly: GCA_949316455.1. Taxonomy (NCBI): domain Eukaryota; kingdom Metazoa; phylum Arthropoda; class Insecta; order Lepidoptera; family Tortricidae; genus Acleris; species Acleris holmiana. The sequence goes on along the minus strand of CASGFW010000022.1, from coordinate 539,191 downwards.
AAACTTAAAAGAATATTTGCGTACGTGCATAGGTTCATAAAAAATTGTCAAATTAAAAATGAAACTCGTAGAAAATTCGGTCCCTTAAATGAAAGTGAACTGGTTCAGTCCCTTACTTACCTAATTAAAATATCACAATCAGAATCATTTAACAGAGAACTTAACCTAATAAAAAGTAAAAAGAAACTTACCTCATCTCACTTGTTGCAGTTATCTCCTTTCCTTGACGAAGACGGCGTGCTGAGGCTGGGTGGTCGGCTCGAGAACACTGATTTTAACTTCGATAGAAAGCACCCCGTGTTACTGCACGGGAAACATCACCTTACCAAGCTATTGATGCGAGCCGAGCACCTACGCTTGTTGCATGCTGGCCCGCAACTGCTCCTAGCTGGTTTTAGAGATCAGTTTTGGCCTTTAGGGGGGAGAACGTTAGCTCGTAAAGTATATCGACAATGTGTCATTTGTACCCGGTTTCGTGCCAAATCAATGGAGCCGTTGATGGGCCAACTGCCGTCAAGTAGGGTCACTCGTAGCTATCCATTTGAAATCTGTGGTAGTGATTTTGCAGGACCGCTTCCAATCTCAAGTAGAACCGGCCGCGGAAATAGAATTTCGAAGTGCTATATCTGCCTATTTATTTGCTTTTGTACTAAGGCCATCCACTTAGAAGTTGTAAGCGATCTAAGTAGTAACGCTTTCATTTCGTGCCTTCGCCGATTCATTTCTAGAAGAGGTAGACCCAGTAAACTATTTTGTGATAATGGCTCAAATTACGTAGGGGCAAACAATGAATTGGGCCGAGCATTGAAAGCAGGCATGAAATCTATTTATAATTTCACAGCTGAAGAGCGCATTAAATTTTTATTTAACCCCCCTTACTCCCCTACCTTTGGAGGTTTATGGGAGGCTAATGTAAAATGCATAAAACATCACTTGAAGAGATCTATAGGTAACTCTAGTCTAACGTACGAGGAGTTGAGTACGCTTTGCACACAAATCGAAGCCATCCTCAACTCCCGTCCCCTTACCCCCCTCTCAAGTAATCCCACCGACTTCTCTCCTCTCACTCCAGGGCACTTCCTCGTCGGGCGGCCGCTGATATCGATACCGTCGCCGCCAGCTACCCCGGAAAGAAGCATTAAAACCAGATATCAGCTGATCGAGACGCTAAGAGAAAGTTTCTGGACGCGGTGGACTAATGAGTACTTGACAGAATTACAGAGAAAAACGAAGTGGCAGCAACCATACAAAGGCTTGAAGGAAGGTGCAATGGTAGTATTTAAGGATTCCAACCTTCCTCCCACGAGATGGAAGCTGGCGCGAGTCCACCGACTATTTCCCAGCAAGGAAGGTGTCAGCCGGGTCGCTGATTTTAAAACAACCAGAGGTATAGAGCGGCGCGCACTGAATCGAGTATGTCCCCTTCTCGAGGAAGAAGATGCGTTGGAAGGAGCAGCACATCCTTCGAGTACTTCTTTCACTTCCAACGGGCCCCCAGGATGTTAACGCCTTATATGGCAATGGACCACCGCGGGAGGGGTGAGGCGCGCGGGCGGCGCGCCGGCGCCGGTGCTCGCCCACTTGCGATACAGCCACGGCCACGAGCGCGCACTACATATGTTATTTAATTACTTGTACCTACTTACCGAAAAGTAAATCCTTTTAAAAACTCATCGTTTTTATTCTTGTTCATTATCACCAACAGCGCCCATAGTTTTCCTCGCTAGGAAAAGCTTTCCTCAGTTTCGCTTGCCAGTCCTCCCAACTATACACAACTGTCGGCAAGGCCTCAAACCACCTTTTTGCTAAACCTGCGAGCTTTTGGAGTGAGAAATGTATTGTTTGTTTTTCATCCCAACCATATATGACCGCGCATTCATTTACCTTACGTAGCCAGCAATTGATGGTTTGAGCCCTATTTGACGGGTCGTATTGGGGAACCACATTGTTCATATTATTATTGCTTAAAAAGGAATGCTTACTATTTTCACCCCTCCAGTTCAGCAAAAGATCCAACACTCGTTTTGTAGACATTCTGCTCGATGTCTTGCGATGTTTCCGCGGCACGCTTTCATCAGAAGAGGTCGACGAAGAGGATGGACTTCTCCGCCTGGCTCTCTTCTTAGCCCGCTTCCGCCTAGGAGGCGTACCAGGTGGAGTGCCGCCATCTCCATCATTCGCCATAATATCAACTCTGCCTGCAACAGCATATAATTCCTTGGAAGTATCTCATTCATTTTTACCAAGTACCTAGTGCTAGTACGGAATGTTATATTACAGTTATCTATCGAGGATGATAAAAACTTCATTTAAGAATTAAAAATAATACGAATTGGTAATGTGTTCCATTAATTATCCGATGAACAAGCGTTTCATCCAAAAACCAGCAGGCTCGACCCGCTCAATCCAGAGAACAAGTTCTCTCAATAACAATTAATCCGGCAAAGAGTTGTGGTTCACTCAGTAACCAGTAGGATACATACCCACTCAATAATCCAATGAACACACAAATCTCGCCCAATAAACTAATAAATAACTCGCATAAATAATTATGTGCATATAAAGCACACTAAATCTTCGTGAAAGCAACCAATAATAATGTAAACAGAGAGTACCGCCGAAGTGCAGCCTCGGCCATGTACCCTACACCGTCACGCATGTATCACATGAGGACGGCAACGTTATCAGAGAGTAGCCCTGACCAAACGGCCATTCAAAAACAATACACGCATAACCAAAAGCATTATTAGTAAGTTCAGCAAGTAAAGGGTACCGCCGAAGTGTAGCCTCGGCCATGTACCCCACACAATCACGCATGTATCACATGAGGACGGCAACGTTATCAGAGAGTAGCTCTGACCAAACGGCCGTCCAAAAACAACACATGCATAACCAAAAGCATTATTAGTAAGTTCAGCAAGTAAAGGGTACCGCCGAAGTGTAGCCTCGGCCATGTACCCCACACAATCACGCATGTATCACATGAGGACGGCAACGTTATCAGAGAGTAGCTCTGACCAAACGGCCGTCCAAAAACAACACATGCATAACCAAAAACATTATTAGTAAGTTCAGCAAGTAAAGGGTACCGCCGAAGTGTAGCCTCGGCCATGTACCCCACACAATCACGCATGTATCACATGAGGACGGCAACGTTATCAGAGAGTGGCTCTGACCAAACGGCCGTCCAAAAACAATACATGCATAACCAAAAATATAATTCGTAAATATAGTAGGTAAGCGAAGGGTACTGCCGAAGTGTAGCTTCGGCCATGTACCCTACACCATCACGTATGTATCCTATCAGAGCGGCGACGTTATTGGAGAGTAGCTCCGACCAAACGGCCGCCCAAACAAAACACATGCGCAACCCAAAAAAGAAAAAGAAAAATCACAGCTTAACCGAAATCATTAGAAGCAATATCAAAGCAGAGGATACCACCGAAGAGTAGCTTCGGCCGTGTATCATTCACTGTCACGCATATATCACATTGGGGCGGCAACGTTATCGGAGAGTAGCTCCGACCAAACGGCCGCCCAAACAGAATACATGCGTGACTTAAAAGTATTCATCTAACAAAAACAGCGTGGGCGTGAACATTCTAATATGCGTTTCACAAAGAAAAAGCGACGTAAATTTTCAAGTAAACGTACCTTGTTAAATTTTATCCTTTTTGGTTCACTCCCGCTTTCTGAAGTATAATAAAAACTGCAATACTTGTATTTAAAGCAATTGTATTGTAACCAATGACTTAAATTAACACTGTACAGTATTTCTTAATGTATGTGCACTTCGAAGAATTAGCAACGAACTAACTTATTCCTCAGAGAACATCCCCTTTTATCACCACGTTTCCCTTGCAAGGGTAGGGTTGACCGGAAGCACGATACCGGTGTTGCCATAAATTAAAATAAAATTACCCTATGAAATTAATTAGAAAAATCATGACAGTTTGGTTAACCATGGAGGGAGACACTGGCTCCTCTATTAGTGTTATATCCTATTCTACGTATAAGGAACGTTTTAGTAATTGTAAACTTCACCCTTACGAGTCGAATTTAAAAATGTACAGTGGTCAGAAGGTGAAACCGAGGGGTAAAATCATTTGCACGGTAGGAATTGATAGTCGAACGGTTAACGACCTTAACTTAGTAGTCATAGACAATAATTTTAACCCATCGTTACTAGGTCGTAATTGGATGAGGGCTTTCTGTATCAATTTCCCAAATATAAATGGTAACAAGACCGTAAACTCGTTGGACCAAAAGCTACGTAGTGAGGATATCTGTGAGAAATTAATAAAGCGGTTTCCAAACGATTTTGCCGACGGTATAGGCACGTTTAACAAAACAAAATTAAGGTTTGAAATAGTTAGTGAGGCCACGCCGTGTGGCGGCGCCCGCGGCCCGTGCCGTACGCTTTACGGCCCGCCGTGGAGGCCGAGCTGGCGCGGCTGCAGCGCGAGGGCATTATCTCGCCGGTAGAGTGGAGTGACTTGGGCACGCCCGTGGTACCTGTCATCAAGAAAAATGGGGACGTGCGTCTATAGGCTCCCTTTCGGAATAAAATGCGCGCCAAACAAGTTTCAAAGGTTAATGGATAAACTATTTAGAATGCGATATGTGACCTGCTATTTAGATGACTTGAACGCAACGGGTGTAGACTTTGAGGATCACTGGCTGACTGTTAAAGGTTTTCAAAATTTTGTCTGATTGCGGTTTGCGCGTCGCCCCTAATAAATGTAGTTTCTTTCAAACATCTATGTCGTATCTCGGTTATGTTATAAACGCCAGCGGGTTGCACACCGAAATAAGAAAAATAGACGCTGTAAACAATACACCGTCGCCGTCAAACGTGAAAGAGTTAAAAGCTTTCCTCGGCTTAGTAAACTATTACGGCAAATTTTTAAGAAATCTAAGCGACGTGTTGAGCCCACTATGCGAACTTTTAAAGGTAGAAAATGAGTTTTCACACCACCTGCTTGACAATGCCAAATTGCATATCATGCAAACCTTACGCAAACCAACTCATTAAAGCCCTTGGCTTTAGCCGGGGTGTAATGTTGTACTGAATCTCATTATAACCCGCTGGGTTGTAATATTTTCACTTTTCATAGTTCTTATTACAATGCCTTATGCCTTAAAGTCTAATTTCGTAATAAAAGATCAACTAATACTCGAAGGCTGGGCGCGGCGCCGCCGCCACCGCCGCGTCGAACCTAATTTGAAAATCGAACATTTTCTAAAATCGAGCTGGCCACGGCAAGCTGAATGGAACACATTTGAAATTAAACAAAAGCCGCGAGTATTGTAAGACGCTTCAATAAAATACATTGATGATAACTGCAAAGTTTTAAATAAATATTGTCTTTCCACAACTGGACTAATGTCTCAAATATCAATTTTCACTTTTAATTTTAATTTACTATAATAAAACGCTGTTTTTAGTAGACTCGCTTTTTTATTGTCTCGCAAAAGGTGAGAAAAGTAGAGTACACTCCTCGGGGATAAAGCTGTTTTCGTCTTGGGCGCGCTTGAACCCCTCACTGCGCTCAGGACTCTTCTTAATTCCCTCGCTTCGCTCGGGAATTAACTCGTAACACCCTCGCTGCGCTCGGGAGTTAAATCTGGAGTCCTTCGTTACGTTCAGGATTCAATATCGCGCCCGTGACATAAAACTGTGCTTTATCCCCTCGGTGTATAATCTACTATTACGTGGAGCGCGGCGTGCGATGCAGCATTTAAAAAGGTAAAACGGTTACTAGCGAAGGCTCCCGTGCTCGCGCACTTCGATGGCGCGCGCGCGACGTCGGTGACGTGCGATGCGGCGCCGGGCGGCGTGGCCGCAGTGCTCGCGCAGCGCGGCGCCGACGGCCGCGAGCACGCCGTGCTGCACGCCTCGCGCACACTTAACGCAGCCGAAAAGAATTATGCGCAGATTTGTCGAGAGGGCTTAGCGGTAATTTTCGGAGTGACGAAATTTCACGATTACATTTTTGGTCGAAAATTTACGCTAGTCATGGATTGTAAACCATTGGCATCAATATTTAGTGAAAAGAAAGAGATACCACTCATGGCTGCGAGCCAACTTCAGAGATGGGCAGTAATATTAGGCGCATATAATTACGAAGTCAAATGTATAGGCACACAACATAATTGTCTGGCAGATAGTTTGTCGAGAATACCGGTTCCAGATATTAACGAACGGTCCCGTGTCGATACGTACCTACATTTTTTCGAAGACTCCGCTCCGGGTCTCCCTCGCGATCCCTAACATCGTTTGTCCTAAAATCACTTGCCCGAACCGTTTTGCTCTAATGGGCATTAGCCCTAATGATCAATTGCCATAACAATCATTTTTCATAATGTAATGATTGCCCTAAAACTCATTTGCCCGAGTATTTTTTACCATAAGTATTAATATTCCTAATGTTATTTGGCATATTCCTCAAAATCCCTTATATTGCATGAGCGAGCAAGACCTTCCTGGGCAGAACCGACTCGGCAAGGTTAGGTTAGAAGGCTATGGCGGGAGCGAAGCGCAGCGAGCTCCCGCCTTAGCCTTCGAGGTTATTTTTTTTTTGATATCCCTTGAAAAAACTATGCTGATCATTATGCTTACCGATAATTATGACACATTACTATTATGGCACATAACGTAAGGATGAAGAATCAATATGGCAAGTGATGTTAGGAAATAAAACATTATGGAAAAAAAAATCATCCATACGATGTTAGGAATCCTAAAGATAGGTCATGTGAGCGTTAGGACAAGTGATCATTATGACATACAACGTTAGGGAATATAAAAATAGGTTAAAAAACTTTAGGGATTCAGATATAGATCCCTCAGCTCCGATAAATTACAAAGACATCGCTAAAAGTACCGCATCGGATAATAGTAGTTTATGAAACAGTTGTATAAGAGAGGTCAAAAAAGACGAGTGGTGTGGTTACGATGTGAGCCGCAGGCGAACATCGTAAAGCAAGACGCCACGAGTATTTTTTGACTTAGTTATACACCGTTGCATACAATACTTTTTCTACGACTAGGTTTCAAATAAAATGCAAAATTAAATTAACAAAATTTGATTAGGTTAGAATACGAACGAACGAAGCACAGAACAACAAACGAGCGGGACACATTCAAAAACGACAAAATATGTGTCTATGGTTAACTTTGTTTTTAAATTGAGGTGCACTTGCCAGGTTTTATATTTAAAAAAAAAGTTGCATATTCGATTTAACTTGTGAAATAGGGACTAAAAAACACCTAATGATTTGAGAAATGAGTTCTTTTACCTGATTGGTCGATTTTAATATAGCTGCATTCTGGTTGGTTGATACCATGTTTTTAAAGAGTTAAATTAGTAAAAGAGTTTACATACCAAAAAGAACCTAACGTTCCGATTGACAGTCAATGTGTATTGTGATTGGTGGATTAATTTGGTGAAGTATTTTGATTGGTCAAATTAACCTGTGTAAGCTTTGGCAGCTAGGCATGTCGTTTTGGCTCAAAAAAGAACAAGTGCTGTTAAGGGGAATAGACTAGATAGACTTTTCTACGGAATGTTCTGCGGACATATTATCTATATTCTTATATTAGTGTTCGTGCTATATAAATGACAGATAAAAGTACAGGAGTAGGAAAAATATTATAACAACTGACCACTGCTATTGTTCAGAGGCAGGACCGTGGATCGCAGTGGAGATTGGTGGCGTGGGCAGCGGGTTACAGAATGAAAACAATTTATATCAGGATCTCGTGTATTGACACTTCAACTATGTTGTATTACATTTAATACATGTTAAGAGCCGCGACATAAACATTACTCGAGACTGTTGAAACTGTGTGATATTATTAATATAATAATTAGGTATCGGATAACGTGCCGTCCAGTTCAGAGGTTAAATCGAAAGAAGAAAAGGAAGAACAGTGTTGCCCTGTCAAACATACATCAATATAATTGCCAGAGCAAACCCATGAAATTACAACTAAAAATGTTTATTATAGAGCATACACATCAAATATTATTATTATAATATTAACACTTCCCCTTATGCTCTTTAATAACAGCTAACATTAGGTTTAGGTAGCATGTGCTATAAACATTAGTACATAACATAATATTACATAATTACAATATGAATACTAACAAAACACACGCTAAATTTCCTTAACGTTACAGTCATTTCTGAAATTTGAATGCTTGCTGCAGCATAATGGCTTGGTAAATATATCGGCGATCATTCTATCAGATGGCAAATATGTAACATTAATATCATTATTATTAACCAAGTCCTTTATAAAATGATAACGTAGATCGATGTGTTTGGTTCTCTTATGACAGTATTCTTTAATACTTAACAATTTTAATGCACTTTGGTTATCATTATATAAAGCAGTTTTTACATTAATTTTTAGAATTTCATATATGAAATTTTTAATAAAGCATATATCTTTGCCGACATCACTCATCGCTAAGTACTCTGCTTCGGTGGTAGAGAGAGCTACACAGCGCTGCTTTCGAGACTCCCAATTAACAGAGTCATTACCAACTTTTATTATAAAGCCTGTGTAGGACCTTCCATCATTTACGTCATTAGCCCAATCTGCATCAGCAAAAGCAGATAATTCAAAATTATTATTTTTTGTGTAAAACAAACCATAATTAATTGTTCCTGCTAAGTATCGCAAAATACGTTTGGCAGCGAGCCAATGTGATTCATCAAAGCCATTGTTAAACTGACAAAGCTGACTACAAGCGAACGATATATCTGGTCGGGTACAAACACACAAGTACATTAAACAGCCCAACAACTGTCTGTAATTATACACACTATCATCCAAATGTTTTTCAGATTTTACTAATTTACAATTCAATGACATTGGTGTAGCCACAGATCTACAATGCTGCATTCCAAATTTCTCCAATATTCTTTTGACATAATTTGATTGGTTAAGTACTAGAATTCCTTTAGACCTATCCCTGGTTACACTTATACCTAAACAATCTTTCAAAGTTCCCAGATCTTTGACATTAAAGGTATTTTTTAATAAATTCACTAATTCAATTTTATTTTGACTACCTTTAGTAGAAAACAGATAGAAGTCATCTACATATAATGCAATTACTACGAGATCATTACATACCCTCTTAATGTAAACACAGGGTTCACACTTAGACTGTGTGTAACCATTACTAGTGAGCAAAGTGTCAACTTTGCTATTCCATATACGACTGGCCTGTTTAAGGCCATAAATTCCTTTCATGAGCAAACATACTTTAGTTTTATCACCATTGCCAAAGCCTGGAGGCTGCTCCATGTAAATAGTTTCCTCCAGGTCACCATGTAAGAACGCTGTAGTGACATCTATGTGGCCCATATCTAAATCTAACTTATTAGCCAGAGAAAATAATATTCTCATACTAGAGTGACGAACTACAGGCGAGAATGTATCATTGTAGTCTACCCCTTGAACTTGAGTAAAGCCCCGTGCCACCAATCTAGCTTTATGTTTATCAAATTTTCCTGTCGTATCATGTTTAGTCCTAAAGACCCATTTACATTTGACTACATTGGTGCCAGGTGGCGGTCGATCTACAATTCGCCATACATTATTAGCTATGAGAGACTCGTACTCACATTGCATGGCAGCGTGCCATGCTTGACCTTTTGAACAAGAAATAGCCTCCTCATATGACTGAGGTTCGGCAAATGTCATTTCTTCCTGCACGAACATAGACAAGTCGTAATCGCCATACCTTTTAGGTGGCACCATACGTGTGCTACGCACGGGCCGTCCTAGTACAGAGGCGGGCACCTCTGGCCACGACGCTGCTTCCCCTGCGACCGGCGTCTCGTCGTCTGACGAACTTGGCGAGCTGCTGCTCTCTTCAATAGGAGACTGAAAGTCAGAGCCTCCATCACTGCAGGGGTCCTCAACTGCAGGTTCTGAAATCATTGGGGAATTGACATTAGATTGACTCACTTCAATATTATTATCTAATTCATAATTTAAACTGCCATTTACATTATCACAGTCAGATAAATTATTCTGCTGAATATTATTATTTGATGGCATAACACAGTCAGATATATTATTCTGCTGAAAATTATTATTTAATTTCATATTATGGTCAGATATATTATTTGGAGTATGATTATTCAATTGCATAAAATTATCAATGTAATTATTATTATTGCTATTATTATCCATAGTCATTGCATGATAAAACTTGTGCTCAATAAAAGACACATTTCTTGAAATAATTATTCTTTTAGGATTGGAAGGTTCGACCAGTCTATAGCCCTTAGAGGTTTCGCTATATCCAACAAAAATGTACAATTTACTTTTTACATCCAACTTCTTACGTCTCTGCTGGGGAATTAGAGAATAGGCAATGCACCCAAATATACGGAGATGACCAAGATCTATTTTGGATCCAGTCCAAACCTCCTCTGGGATGGATCCTGATAAAGCTGTAGTGGGGCTTCTGTTCTTCAGATAGATAGCTGTCATAATCGCCTCTCCCCAGTACTGCTTACAGAGACCACTCTCCTGAAGCATGCACTGTGCCTTCTCCATCAAAGTCCTGTTAAGACGTTCACTTACCCCATTTTGTGCAGGACAATATGGCACTGTTGTCTGGTGAAGTATCCCTTCCTTCTTCAAATAAGCAGCAAATCGTGCATTGCAGTATTCACCGCCGCAGTCTGAACGCAGACACTTGATTGGTAAACCAATTTGTTTTTCTACTAGGGCTCTTAATTCTATAAAACAAGACATAACATCAGACTTACATCGTATTAGATATCCAAATGTCTTTCTGGTAAAGTCATCAGTAAAGGTCACTAGATAACGTGCACCTCCCCAGCTGCATACAGGTACTGGACCAAAAACGTCAGAGTGGATGATCTCCAGAGGCTGGCTGGCTCGCTTGACTTCTCCCTTCGGGTAGGATTTGGCCTTCATCTTCCCCTCGAGACAAGCCACACATTCCTGAAGTGTAGTTCCCTGAACATCCTGAAACATAACACCAGAAACCATACCGTCCTTCAGAGCCTGCATCCCTCTAAGACTCAAGTGTCCAAGTCGTTTGTGCCACACATCAGTTGACACACTTAATGCAGCAGCAGTACAATGTACCTCCTCCACGTCTGGCAGGACCACGGAAGAGTGCACTATCTGTGAAGCACACTGAAAAGACCCTATACCATTTAAAATATATACCCCATTTCTATTGGTCGCTGTACCAATACATTTATTGTCATCATTTATAAAACAAACCTCTTTCGTAAATCTGACAGAAAGACCCTTTTCAGTCAATTTAGACACTGAAATTAAATTGGTGGAGAGCTTGGGCACAAACATCACATTACTAAGCAATGTAGTTTTATTGTTGAGGGTAATATTTACATCACCAACACCCTCACTAACCAGCCTATCATCATTGGCAATGGAGATAAGAGAATTATTACTTTTAAAATTACATAATATATCTCTACAATTTGTCATATGAGAAGTACAACCTGAATCAATAATCCACGCTTTAGCACTAAGTGCCATTAAGGCAGTTACTAGAAAAGTCTGTTCATTTGTGTCCAATTTTTGTTTCTTGTCTCGCTTTAATTTAAAACACTTTGATTTAGTATGGCCAGGCTTCTTGCAATAATTGCATGTAAAAACTGGCTTGTAACGCTGTTGCTTGGACAAGTATGCACTTCCACTTTCACTAGAATGTTTACGAAATTCTTCCTGAAGAAGTCTAGTGCGGACCATCTCACTAGATAGGCTGCCTGTGATGTTTGCTGTTTCAAGGTTAGAGACCAGAACATCGTATTCCGCAGGTAGCCCGCTGAGCAGCAACTCTGCCACTTCACTGTCTTCGATGTTGCGGCCAATATCCGCCAGTTGTTGTACTGTCGTCATCAATGCTTGAATATATTCAGTCATGCTGCTGTAGTGTGAATATTCCGCATTATGCAGTTGACGCAGCAAAACGACTCGCCGGTACAAACTTTTGTCTTCAAAGACTTTAATGAGGTTATCCCACGCGGTTTTTGCCGTCGTAGCGTTATTCACATATTGATAGCAGTGGGATTTGAGACAAAGGCATACACGTGCAAGTGCGCGTTGGTCCCTGACAGGGTCAGTATCAGACCCTTCGACACACGCCCAAAGACCCTCTAATTTTAGGGCCATTTTCATGGCGAATTTCCAGGAATTAAAATTGCTCACACCATCTAGTCTTTCTATCATGCCTCCGCTGCCGCCGCCGATTGAAATCACGGAAGGCGCTTCATTACTGGAATTACGAATCACGCTGTCATGGCCGTCACCGTTGTTAGACATTGCTAAACGATGCGACTTAACAAAGTTCCTTTGAACCCGCGCCCAACTAGCACACCAATATATTTAAAGTAATATGACACACCTTGTAAGCTTCAGCGCTGGGACCAAAACCTGTTCAGAGGCAGGACCGTGGATCGCAGTGGAGATTGGTGGCGTGGGCAGCGGGTTACAGAATGAAAACAATTTATATCAGGATCTCGTGTATTGACACTTCAACTATGTTGTATTACATTTAATACATGTTAAGAGCCGCGACATAAACATTACTCGAGACTGTTGAAACTGTGTGATATTATTAATATAATAATTAGGTATCGGATAACGTGCCGTCCAGTTCAGAGGTTAAATCGAAAGAAGAAAAGGAAGAACAGTGTTGCCCTGTCAAACATACATCAATATAATTGCCAGAGCAAACCCATGAAATTACAACTAAAAATGTTTATTATAGAGCATACACATCAAATATTATTATTATAATATTAACAGCTATTAAGACTAATTGGCTGTACTGCGACAGCAGTGATCTTAAGCCTTACTTTAATTATAAAAAAACTGTGAGGGGAGAATGCTGTTTATTAATATATGTGGGTACTTAGGTTTTCCGATGCCTACCGCACGGAGCAAATAAATGTCAGTCTCGAAATACGTGAGTTTCAATAGTCGTCCCTTGATACCTTTCCCTAGTATATACCTTTTCGTCGCTCCGGATATAATAAGTCAATGGACCAACTCGTGCGCATACGGTACCGGTTTCCCATGTAAAATTATTATGTCTATATAGCTTGAAATAAACTCGGTCTCCTACCGCGAATTCTTTCATCGAACCCTTCTTATAATAAATCTGCGCGGTTTGTTTGTGTCGCACCGTCTCGTTCACACTGGGCCGTAGCAGATCAAAGGTCGTGCGCACTTCTCTTTTCAACATTAAACTGGCGGGTGTTTTTCCGGTAATAATATGTGGGGTCGCTCTGTGTATGGACAAAAAATCTTCCAACGCTGAATCAAGGTCAACCTTATCGCGCATAGCCTTCTTTAATGCCGATTTAATAATTTTTACGCAATTTTCGGCGCAACCGTTGCTGCTAGGTTTGTAAGGTGTTACAGTGATATGATGAATACCCTTGCCATGCATATATGATGCAAAATCTTTGCTACTGAACGGGGGCCCGTTGTCCGAGACCAGTTCGAGCGGAAACCCAAATTGCGAAAACACATGACGCAATTTCGTGATCGTGGCTTTCGCGGAGGTACCGGCAACTCGAAAAGCCTCGATCCATTTAGAATGGGCATCGACGACAACAAAGTAATATATCGTATTACTCGCTATGGAAAAAAATCACAATGCAAACGGTACCACGCTTCTTGCGGCCACACCCAGGGGTGCAGGGGCGCCGGCGTAGGCGCCGTAGGCGTGTGATAGTGGTCATTCATCACAAAAATCTTTTAATAATGACAATTCCAATTCTTGGCAAGGTACTTTTAATCAAAATTACAATAAAAACAGGACTTATCCTAGTAATAATAATAAATTTAATAAAAATAATCTACAAAACAACAAGAGTTATTCTAACAATAATAATAAATATGTTCATGCAATGCAAACCTCTGCCACCAAAACATTTTATTGTCCGCGGTGTCGTGATAACACCCACAACTTGCGTCAGTGTAGTGCAAATAAGGATAAGGTTTTGTGTTTTGTTTGTGGGCATGAGGGTGTTAAAACTCCGAACTGCCCTAACTGCGGTAAAAATAAGTCGGGTCCTTCAAAAAACTAATTACCTCGCGGAATAGTGAACCACCCAATAATCAAAGTAATTTTGACAATAAAGATTGGGCTAATTGGCTTCAAACAATTAAGTTTTATTTCAATTCTTACAAAATAGACACTATTCTGCGGAACCAGTCCTTTGAAGTCCCTAGGCCTTATGCCAAAATAAAAGTGAATGATTTAGAATTGTTTGGACTTCTGGATTCAGGCTCTGCAGTCTCAATACTAGGCAACACTATTTTTAACAAACTAGAACAGCAGGGGTCAGTGATCCATAAGGACCATATTATTACAGTCACAGCTGCAGGGGGTCAGTTGATGAATAGCATAGGTTACGTGAATCTACCGATCCAATTTGAAAACAATTTTCATTTGATTAAAACTTTTGTAGTGCCCGACATTAATGTCGATCTCATATTAGGTATCGACTTCTGGCACAAGTTCGACATTTTTCCCAAACACCTGAACAGCGTAACATTTTCTAAAACTATAATAGGAAACGCTAGCCTGGAAACAAGTCACTCATCTCACATTCAGGCCTACGATCGGTTGTCCTCGTCTGAAAAGTCATTAGCAGACGACGTTATAGCTCAGTTTAATGATATCTCTGCCAAAATCAAAGGTTTAGGGGAAACAAGGTTGATAATTCACCGCATTGATACTGGAGATGCGCAGCCTATCCGACAGTGTTATTATCGGATGTCCCCGGAAAGACAGCGCATATTAGTTGACCAAGTAGACGAAATGTTAGGTCTCGACGTTATCGAACCATGTATGAGCGCTTGGTCTTCACCAGTCCTCATAGTTACGAAAAAGAATGGCCAGCCTCGTTTCTGTCTCGACAGTCGTAAGTTGAATTCGGTGACAAAACGTGACGCGTACAACTTGCCGTACGTGTCAGAAATATTGGACAATTTGCGTGATGCGCGCTACCTTACTAGCATAGACCTGTCAAAAGCGTTTTGGCAAATTCCAATAGCTTCCGAAGATCGCGACAAGACGGCATTCTATGTTCCTGGCCGTGGCACCTTTCGTTTCAAACGTACCGCGTTTGGACTTACGAATGCACCGGCAACTCAACAGAGATTGGTTGACATGCTTTTCAGGGAATTCGACCTCAAAGTCTTCGCCTACCTCGATGATATCATTATCGTGTCGAACGACTTCAATTCCCATGTCTCCCTTTTGCTACGTGTGTTGGAGAAGTTAAAGCAGGCCAATCTCACTATCAACCCAGACAAATGTAAGTTTTTTCGGAGTCAGCTCAAGTACCTGGGCTATGTTGTTGACAGTTGTGGACTACGTACCGATCCAGAGAAAGTGGAAGCTATCCTTAATTACCCGACACCTTCTTGTCGGAAGGACATTAAGCGCTTTCTCGGGACCGCTACCTGGTATCGTCGTTTTGTCCCCAACTTCAGCACTATAGCTGGCCCTCTTAATAAGCTGACTTCAAACAAAAAGGGTGGACCACCGTTTGTCTGGTCTACCGAAGCTGACACTGCTTTTCAAAGGCTCAAGGAGTGCTTAATTTCTGCTCCTGTTCTTTCCTGCCCTGACTACGAAAAGCCTTTCGAGGTGCATACCGATGCCAGCAACTACGGTCTGGGAGCTATGCTCACCCAGATTGTGGATGGTAAAGAGCACCCAATTGCTTATATGAGTAAGTCGTTGACAGCTGCGGAAAAGAACTACAGTATTACCGAACGCGAAACTTTGGCAGTTATCATTGCTTTGGAGCACTGGAGGTGTTACTTAGAGAACGGAAAACCGTTCACTGTCTATACCGATCACAGCGCTTTAAAGTGGTTCCTTTCTCTAAGTAACCCAACGGGTAGATTGGCTCGCTGGGGTGTACGTCTGTCTGCTTTTCACTTTGATCTGAAACATAGACGCGGCATTGATAACGTCATTCCAGATGCCCTTTCAAGAGCTGTACCTACTAACGCAATCAGTACTTCAGGTTTTGTCTCTAAAACTACTGATTCATGGTATAAGAATATTTACAACTCTTGCCTTACGAAACCACATTTTTTTTCCAATTTTACTATTAGAAACAACTCTCTCTTCAGGCTAACAAAAAACAAACAAGAGTTAACTAAATTAAATACCGAATTTTCCTGGAAGGAGGTTGTTCCGAGTGAGATGCGCGAGCAGGTTATTCGTGAAAATCACTCTGTACCTACAGCCGGTCACCTTGGCGTCTTCAAAACGTATCATCGGTTAGCGTTACGTTATTACTGGCCAGGCATGCATCAGGACGTAGTGGATTTTGTGGGCTCTTGTGATAAGTGTCTAGCTTACAAATCCCAAAATCACCAAGTTTTAGGAGAAATGGGTCGACCGAAACAGTGCTCTCGTCCCTTTCAAGCTATCTCAGTTGACTTAATGGGCCCTCTGCCTGTCACTCGTAAACAAAACACCTACATCATCGTGTAACGTTGCACTTACATGTTATTTAATAATTAAAAAAAAAAAAAAGAAAAGTAATCATATAAAAATAAAAAATAATATAATATTTAATCAGCCATGGAGTCAGCGTTCTACACTTTACGCGTCGCTCTTTGTTCTTAAAAATTCGTGGTTGCGCCGGCGCAGCGACTCAATCGCCTTTCACTCGCCAGCGACCGCACACATGTATGTCGGAGCGTTCACGACTTAAATTCGTGTCTTCTTACGCGCCGCCGTATTTTCTCATTTAAATAATATATAAATAAGAATATTTATTTGTGCTTCGCAGTGATATAACATTGTTATTTCCAACGTTTTTGGTTACACATAATTGAGTAAGTGACATCTTGGACCCCGATAAGGGGTGTCACTTTTACCCTACAAGTTGGGAATTGTTTTATATACACTACTCCGACTCCAACCGGCGCTTCCCGGTCCTGGTGCATCTCCCATTGCTGCCTTCCCGAAGTCCTAGCAGCCACCGCCACCGATCAGGGGAGTACCGTCCTACGACGGCATAACCAGACCTAGGTTTTAAAACTTCACGACCCATATTAGTTAAATAAATATTTGTTGATGACTCTGTTGTTCTGATTTAAACAACTCCACATCCTGGAGAGGAGAAACGTCACAGCATGTGTCGCACGCGCGACACACGCGTTCAATGTCGGTGTCGATGCCGGGCCAGTAATCAAAGTTACATGCCAAACTCTTACACTTCACCATGCCTTGGTGAGTCTCATGCAACTGATTCAATATTTGCTCGCGTAATCTAGTCGGGACAATCACCCGATTCCCGTATAAATTAAAGTAAGGCTTAAGATCACTGCTGTCGCAGTACAGCCAATTAGTCTTAATAGCAGTGGTCAGTTGTTGTAATATTTTATCCGATGCTGTACTTTTAGCGATGTCTTTGTAATTTATCGGAACTGAGTCTTCGAAAAAATGTAGGTACGTATCGACACGGGACCGTTCGTTAATATCTGGAGCCGGTATTTTCGACAAACTATCTGCCAGACAATTATGTTGTGTGCCTATACATTTGACTTCGTAATTATATGCGCCTAATATTACTGCCCATCTCTGAAGTCAGCTCGCAGCCATGAGCGGTATCCCTTTCTTTTCACTTAATATTGATGCCAATGGTTTACAATCCGTGACTAGCGTAAATTTTCGACCAAAAATGTAATCGTGAAATTTCGTCACTCCGAAAATTACCGCTAAGCCCTCTCGACAAATCTGCGCATAATTCTTTTCGGCTGCGTTGAGTGTGCGCGAGGCGTGCAGCACGGCGTGCTCGCGGCCGTCGGCGCCGCGCTGCGCGAGCACTGCGGCCACGCCGCCCGGCGCCGCGTCGCACGTCACCGACGTCGCGCGCGCGCCATCGAAGTGCGCGAGCACGGGAGCCTTCGCTAGTAACCGTTTTACCTTATTAAATGCTGCATCGCACGCCGCGGTCCACGTAAACTCATTTTCTACCTTTAAAAGTTCGCATAGTGGGCTCAACACGTCGCTTAGATTTCTTAAAAATTTGCCGTAATAGTTTACTAAGCCGAGGAAAACTTTTAATTCTTTCACGTTTGTCGGCGACGGTGTATTGTTTTACAGCGTCTATTTTACTAATTTCGGTGTGCAACCCGCTGGCGTTTATAACATAACCGAGATACGACACAGATGTTTGAAAGAAACTACATTTATTAGGGGCGACGCGCAAACCGCAATCAGACAAAATTTTGAAAACCTTTAACAGTCAGCCAGTGATCCTCAAAGTCTACACCCGTTACGTTCAAGTCATCTAAATAGCAGGTCACATATCGCATTCTAAGGGCCGTGTTCACCAACAATTAATCGGACGGTTAAGTCTTAATCAGCTGTTAATCAATACATCTGACACCCGTTAAACTGCTAATCGTCCGTTTAATTGTTGGTGAACACGGCACTAAATAGTTTATCCATTAACCTTTGAAACTTGTTTGGCGCGCATTTTATTCCGAAAGAGAGCCTATTATAGCAATGCATACCTTGCAACGTCATTATATACATAACTTCTTCGAATCCTCATCTAATTCGATTTGCAAGTATGCTTGACTAAGGTCGATTTTGCTAAAATATTTTCCGCCTTGTAGGGACGAGAATATGTCATCTATTCGCGGGATGGGGTACTTATCATCGACTAAAACCGGGTTAACCGTTGTTTTAAAATCGCCACATAGCCGCACGTCCCCATTTTTCTTGATGACAGGTACCACGGGCGTGCCCCAGTCGCTCCACTGTACACTGAGAAAAATGGATTGAAATTGAAGACGACGTAATAAAATAATATGCAAACATGCTGAAATACACTGCTTGCCACTAATATAACAGTGCGCAACACTTTAAATAGTGACACTAATCTAAATTTGTTCTGCTGGGCATTGAACTTCATTGTGCAAGAAACCTCACCAAAACATAAAGTACAAATGCCTTATCTTTTATAGTGCAAGTAGTATACAATATTATGCACACAGCACCAAAAAGACATAACGTCTCATATGCATAATAGAATTGCGGAATAAGCATCATAATATACAGTGATAAATGCACGATAAATTAGTGACGTCACTAATGCATAATAAAATATCGTTCTTTGCGTAAAAAAATATAGTTCGAAGAGTTGCACCATGGCATTTTGTGCAATGCATGTATATATTTCAAACTAAGCAGCAAGTTTGATAGTGCCCTCCACAAAATTTGGTTTGACCTTGGTTGGCGGTTTTGGTTGGTGGATCCACGTGTATGGGCCATCTAAGTATTCGAACAGTTCAATACTAGGTACCTACATTGCAAACATTTTATTTCATTTGCTTATTAATCAATTCTTCATGTAGGAAAGAAAAGCGATATTCTAAAAACTGTAATACCCTTATGTAGGAAGTAAACGCAGGGACATACCTACCTATCCGCTAGACGAGACAGACCAATCACTCTCGCTCTACAAATTTATCTTATGAAGGCCGAAACGCACTGACAGCAGTGGCGGTGCGGCGCGGTATACCTTGCGGGCCCTTTCGTACCTATTAGTTCAAACATTACAACCGGTACCGCCTCCGCGCCGCACCGCGCCGCTCCGCCACCGCTGTCAGTGCGTTTCGGCCTTAGTGATGAAAATATATATAGTAAATATGGATAACTAGGTAGTTGACCTCATCAGCTTTATTGGTTATGACCCGTTCCCGTAGGATTTACGGGATAAAAGGTGGCCTATGTGTTAATCCAGGGTATAAGCTATCTGTATTCCAAGTTTCATCCAAATCCGTTGAGTAGTTTTTGCGTTAAAGAGTAAGAAACATCCATCCATACCTACATCCATCCATTCCCATCCACACAGAAACTTTCGCGTTTATAATATTTCAACCAAGTGGGTATGGATGTAGTCGCCAGCATCAATATGTTTTGTATATTATTGAAATCTATGTACCTAGTGTGCAGACAAAAAAAAGTGTTTAAGTACCTAATGGTGCAGTACACCTATACCTACTAATAGTAGGTACTTTTTTGCAAATAGTAGGCTACTATTTGCAAAAAATATTGCAACACAAAAAAGTTTAATGAGGCACATAAATTTATTATGCGTGTTATGAATTTTATTGCAAAGCCCGAAACTAAATCGTGCGAATGCACATAAGTTTCGGGCGAGCCGCGGGCGAGGGGAACAGGGGGACGCGGGCAGAGGCCGTGGATTGAATGATTTGGATGGGCAGTGTGCAGTTCGAATTTTGACCTTGCGTAGGTAACGTGCGTGTTTATTCAGTGCCGATCAAATATGGATCCAATGGGAGACCTCCTTAGAAAATGGGGCTTTGATGAAGAAGTCATCGAACACTTTGCTAGTAAGTATCTAGTTACCTATTTTTTATTATTCGTAATGACGACGACATAAGACTGATTCAAATCGGAATGGCAGCGGCCGGCAGCAGCAGGCTCGCGTCGCCGCCGAAGGCCGCTGGCCACCTTTATTGTTACTACTGGTAGTAAGACGGGTAGTAACGAAGGATCTACCCACACTTAAAGACAAGTCGCTTGAAAAGGTCGTGCGGCTGCCCCGACGTCGTGGGTACCTATAGAACCGCCGACAAGACGCGCTTGGCGTGACCTCTTCAAACGATACTGGTATTTTAAGTATGTAGGTACTTAGATAAAGTTTACAATTATTTCTGCGATACTAAGAACCACAGAACTATATCGAGATAGAAGGAAAGAGTGTATGTACCTCGCGTGCCGAAAAGAGGTTCTTAGGACTGCATTGCTCGCCGCGATGCTCAGTCCGCTCTCGACCGCTTTCCGTGTGTGACGTTCGAATATAAAAACAAAATGCCCTGTTGCTCGATAATAAACTGTTTATACACCACCAAAAAAGTAGGAGCTGTGAATCAAGATATTTCTTTTCATAGGTAAGTACTCTTTTCCCTAAAATATCCGTTATTATTTATAAAACAATTTATTTTGTTGCATAGTATTAATTTCATATAAACAGTAACGGGCGAGTCCGTGTCTACTGCTACTTTTCCATTGCGGCTTTAATTTGACGCGCCAGACTTGGCATGCATTGAAAACCGGCAAAGAAAATAAACCAATCCAAACTGTCGAGCACTTGTCGAGACGCGTTCAAGGTTGATTTCTCATTTTTCTGTCAAAAGTAAGATATAGTGTTGTACCCGGCGATTTTCAATGCCGATTTCTTAGTCGATTAAAATAAATTTTGAAAACTGAAAAAATGATAATTATACTTCAGTGCTTCGTTCTCGGTATATTCTTACCATGTAGTTTCCTATTGTCACTAGGCAACTCAACGCAGTTTTAGAGCTAGAATTCAAAAACAAAACATATTAAAAAATACTTGTTCTCTATGCTTACTCTAGCTCCATAGACTATATCTGTCAAACATCATTCTTATCGTTTGCGCGGCAACCAACGTAACGGATTCCTTGAAAAGTTGTTTTTTGCAGTGTTAGAGTAATTTATATTTCTAATTAGAATCATGCCAAAACGAAGCCATGAACAAAAAATAGAAAGATATGAGAAAAAACTCAGAAAACTTCGAGAAAAAAGCCATCGGCGTCATAAATCGTCCGATCTCGACACGCTTACAGGTATGTTTTAAGTTGATATAACATAATTATCAGTATTTTCAGCTATGAAAACCAGTTCCAGAAGTATAGTGATGATATTTTTTACGGCAAAAGATATCCTCTCAAGCAAAATAGTACCTATTACTTTCATACACGAGCGGTGTGCGAGACGCATTGACGTGTAAATTTGAATACGGGTGATATGCGAGACATATCGACGTATTACTATTATAATATGGGTGGTGTACGAGATGCACTGACATATTTTTTGCGTATACGAGATGTACACGCAAGTTTTTTATACAAAGTCGATAGCAACCACGAGGTTTGCTTTACTATAACAAGTCATAACATGGCGACGCCATCTTTCAGATCTGGACATGGCGTCTCATAGAACAACACGTGAATTGGAAAACACCCCAGATTTCCAAGACCCGGAAATACGAGACAACGATGTAGAGACAGAGCAAGATCACCAACCCGAGCCTTCAACATTAGACAGTGAAACACTTCAAGCTCTTGGAGAACCAATTCAAGAGAAGCTCAAGTTTGGCCCCAATATAAATATTGACTTAGCCCCAATATAAACAGGTTTAAGCAAAGAAATGAAGGAATTACTCCTAAAAGAGTATACAATACCGGAAAACTGTCAATATTTACAAGCACCGAAACTTAACCCAGAGCTCTTAGCCACAGTCTCTGACATCATTAAAAATAGAGATAAAAAGATAGAAGAGCAACAGCAGCTCGGACAAGGCATAACCGCCCTAAGTAAAGCACTGACTATATTAGTCACTAACAACGATGTGAGTGACAGACTAACTGTGATTAAAACTTTAAGCGAGGCGGCTAGGATCCTTAATGATCTTCACTATTGTCAAACAATGACAAGAAAAAGACTCATAACTCCAGTGTTGGATAAGAAATTTTTAGAACTCATCAAAGATGATGAAAGAGATGAATTTTTATATGGTGGAAACCTCGCAGAAAAAATAAAAAATATGAAGTATGCTCAAAAAAGTGGACAAACTATCAAAAAAGTGGATAATTTCAAACCACCAATTCCTAAACCAGGACGCTACAACAACCATGGGAACCAGGGAAACTTCAACGGCCCGCCTCGATATCAAGTCCAAAGACCCTACAATCGGGGCGAGCACAAGCGCCTGCCCTCAGACCGCAATTCATACAAACCACCACAGCGGCCAATGAAGAGGTTCAAGCCAGACCTGAAACCTGTTCGGAAATAAGGGTATGTCATGGTGGTAGATTATCACATTTTATACAATACTGGCAAAAAATTACAAATGATTTGTCCATATTGAGGCACATTTCAGGTTATAGTATACCTTTTGCTTCTATACCATTACAAAATAACACTCCTAAACCTTACCAGCCAAATTCAGACCATGAAAAACAGGAAATGAAGGATGCCATTTCCAAACTTCTTAAATTAGGTGCCATTTTGTCTTGTGAACCAGTTGAAGATCAATTTATATCTCCTATTTTTCTTATCCCTAAACCTAATGGTACTAAAAGATTCATTTTAAATTTAAAAACTTTAAATAAATATGTTACAACATCCCATTTCAAAATGGAAGATCATAGAACAGCAGCAGCAATGATTAACCAGGATAATTTTTTAGCAAAAATTGATCTTAAAGAATCTTATTTACTTTTGTCTATAAAACATAATCATCGAAAATATCTTAGATTCCAATTCAATAATCACTTATATGAATTTAAAGCATTGCCACATGGTCTGTCTTCGGCTCCTTATATATTTACTAAGCTCATGAGAGTGGTAGTAACATATTTACGTGAAAAAGGTTATAAAAACATAGTTTATCTTGATGATTTACTTTGCCTAGGTTCAGATTACAAATCTTGTCTTAATAATGTTCAACAAACTATTTCATTATTAGGATGTTTAGGGTTTATTATTAACTTTGATAAAAGTTGCCTGGAGCCCTTGAAAACATGCAACTTTTTAGGTTTTATTTTTAATACAGATACTATGAAAATAGAATTACCTATAGAAAAGAGAAACCATATAAGTAAGATAGTAAATAAATTTATTAATTCTCATAAATGTGTAATTAGAGATCTAGCTCAGTTAATAGGACAGTCTCAGCATGTCCTGCAGTTCAATATGGATGGTTGTATACTAAATACTTGGTAAGACACAAATACCTAGCACTATATAAAAATAATAATAATTATGATGGTTTCATGGATATACACCCAGAAATAATTATTGATCTTAAATGGTGGGGAATCAACATTTTTAAGGTTTCTAAATCTCTAACATCTCACAACTTTGATCTTGAAATTTATACTGATGCTTCCCGTACTGGCTGGGGGGCCGTTTATTTATTTATTTATTTAATCTTTATTGCACAAAAAAAAGAATACACTTAATATGTAAAAGGCGAACTTAATGCCGTAAGGCCGTTCATGAAAATATAAAAGTCAGTGGTTCCTGGAAACAAAAAGAACTTGAATTTCACATTAATTATCTTGAGCTCTTAGCTGTTTTTTTAGCTTTAAAGTCATTTGTCAAAGATTGAAATAATTTGCATATATTACTGAGGGTCGACAATCAAACTGCAATTTCATACATAAATAGAATGGGGGGGATCCAGTTTCCACATCTCAATAAGCTGGCTAGGAACATTTGGGAATGGTGTGAAGAGCGAAATTTATGGCTTTTTGCTTCATATATAAAATCTTCAGAAAATGTAGAGGCAGATAAAGAATCGCGAAAAATAAATAATGATACTGAGTGGGAGCTCAATGACCATGTATTTCAGATCATAAAAGACAAGTTTGGTACCCCACATATTGACCTTTTCGCCTCTCGGGTTAATAATAAATGCCCTGAATATGTTTCTTGGAAACCAGATCCTGATGCTATAAATATTGATGTTTTCACTATAAAATGGTCAAATAATTTCTTTTATAGTTTTCCACCCTTTAGCTTAATATTAAAATGTTTGCAAAAAATAAAACTTGAAAGAGCCACAGGAATCATGGTTATGCCCTACTGGCCCTCACAACCATGGTTTCCCATAATGCGAGAAATGCTTATATCAGAATTAATGCAATTTGGACCTCATGAAGATCTTCTACTCTCTCCTTACAGAACCCGTCACCCCTTACACCAACAGCTTATCCTGGTGGCCGGAATCTTATCCGGCAATCCATGATGAGACAAGCAGTTCCCATGATCTCCCTAGATACAATGCTAGCTTCATTATCGAAAAACACTGTAAAACAGTATGAGGTAACTTTTAAAATCTGGTGGTCCTTCTGTCAAGAAAATAAAATTGACCCTTTATGTGCATCAGTACCAAAAATAATGCATTTTTTGTCAATACAATTTCATAAAGGCGCTTCATATGGATCTCTTAATTCTCACAAGTCTGCACTTTCATTACTTATAGGCTCACGTATCGGAAATGACGAACGCATGAAAAGACTTCTTAAGGGATTTTTTAAAACCAGGCCCCCGAAACCAAAATATGTAACTACCTGGGACCCATCGATTGTATTGAATACTTTAAAGACATGGCATCCATGCTCCTCCTTAACTTTAGAATCATTGACCAAAAAAGTTACAACCTTACTAGCCTTGTGTACAGCTCAAAGAGTACAAACACTTTCACTAATAAAGATTAATAATATAACTTACCTTCAATCTGGACTACATATAAACATTACAGATATAATAAAAACATCAGCCCCTGATCGAGCTCAGCCAACATTAATGTTACCTTTTTTCTGTGAACCTGAAATTTGTCCAGCTCTTGCTTTACAATTTTACATTGACTTTACTAAGGATATAAGAGGTACAATTGATAACTTGTTAATTACAACTAAAAAACCTTATAAAGCAGCTTCACCATCATCAATAAGTCGTTGGATTAAAATGACATTGTCAGAGTCTGGTATAGATACAGACACTTACAAAGGCCATTCTACCCGCCATGCGTCCACTTCCATGGCCAAGGTAAAGGGTGTATCAATAGAAAATATCAGAAATACAGCCGGCTGGACTGGATCATCACAAGCATTTGCCAGATTTTATAACAGACCAGTTACAAGTGATAAAAATAATTTTGCTAATGCAATCTTATCATCTTAGTATAAATGCCTTATGTGATACATTAACATATATATTTTCTAATTATTATTTAGCTTATTAAAACATTTAAATGTTATTAATTTTGTAACAGTTCAGTAGTTAATACTAACAATTACTAAACAGTTTAATTTAATAAGAATGAATATTATTATTTTTTGTTTTGTATGATTATTTAAACTAGTCTTATGAGAATAAAAGACTTATTTTGTTTTATAAATGTTTAATTACAGCAAATAACAACCTTACTCACACAACTCCCCTCATCTCTAAATATCTACATGGTAAGAATATACCGAGAACGAAGCACTGAAGTATAATATATGATCAAACGAACTTACCTTAAGTGATGTTCGATCATTATTATATGAAGTGCTTCGTTCGAAGGTATATTACCCACCCAACCCAATGTATACAAGGCTATAGCCTTACATACTTTGCCCTGGGAGTTGTGATGAAGAACTCTGAAGAAATGATGTTTGACAGATATAGTCTATGGAGCTAGAGTAAGCATAGAGAACAAGTATTTTTTAATATGTTTTGTTTTTGAATTCTAGCTCTAAAACTGCGTTGAGTTGCCTAGTGACAATAGGAAACTACATGGTAAGAATATACCTTCGAACGAAGCACTTCATATAATAATGATCGAACATCACTTAAGGTAAGTTCGTTTGATCATATATTATTTTTACAAGCGTTTATTTCACTTGCAATGTATGTATATGCGTATGTAAGTATGTATGTATGTATGGGTCAAATCTTGCAAATTAAATTTGACCCACTTCCCGTTAACGGAATGGGCTGAAATTTGGACCATATATGTAAACTCAATGACAATGCAATATTATGGTATCTAAGAGATGATCTGATGATGGGAGGTGGCGACAGGATCTCCGCTATTCTTAACGTAGACCCACCGTGTTAGGACTCAATAGTTTTGTCTCGATAAGCAGATAAAGATTTTGCAAAAAGTACAGTCGGCAGCAAAAACTTGTCCCAAAAATGTTTTTTTTACTATTATGTAGCCGTGAGATGAAGTAGTAGTCAAAATGAAATATTTTTGCCAAAAGGATAATAATTAAGTATATTTTGCAATTTTGTTCCAGTTTTCCAAAAGATCCTATTATAAAAAATAGATGGATAGAAGCAACAGGTCGATAAAACTGGTTTCCTACAAAACACAGCCGGATTTGTTCTGTACATTTTCACAAAGATACCTTTACCTACTGGCCAATCAAAGTACCGGCGAATAATCAGTACAGCTTATCCGACTATATGTAGATGTAGTGATAATGTCAAATAATGAAAAGGTACCTACATTTATACGTCACAATGAGTGTGTGTGTGTGTGTGCGTGCGTGCGTGCGTGCGTGCGTGCGTGCGTGCGTGCGTGCGTGCGTGCGTGCGTGTGTGTGTCAGTGTGTGCGTGTGCGTGTGCGTGTGTGTGTGTGTGCGTGCGCTCACGCGTGCTTTATGCTACAGACATAGTATTTTTTATGCTACAGATAAAAGGATCACCTTCTTTAGAGAAGGACTCTATCAAGACCACGCCAAGGAAAAGAAAGCTGGAAAAAGTGATTTTACTATAAAATGATGACATACTAATTTGTTTTAAAATTTGTGTAATTAGTAGTTTTGCATTATTATATTTCAACATATGTTACACTTACAGAATATTAATGAACCATCCACATCAGACGAAACTTTAATTCATACACCAAAGAAGAAAAAAATTATGAACCAATTGAATAACGCAAGGCAAATGATAAAAGAAAAAGACAAACAAATTTAACGCTTGAAGGAAAAAAACCGTCGAAAAGTAAATAAAATACTTTCCCTAGTGGCATTGCTGACGCTCTTCCGTTGCGACTTGCGATCGATGACACCACAGATTAGAAACGATTTTGTGTATGTTGTACACATCACTAAAAGACTCGCGTGACGTCAAAGTGCCTACGCAAAATGTTACACGCTCGGTTCTCATATAAAACGACGAACTCTTTCCTTCTATCTCGATATAGTTCTGTGGTGTGTATTGTG
This sequence comes from Acleris holmiana, assembly GCA_949316455.1. Classification (NCBI taxonomy): domain Eukaryota; kingdom Metazoa; phylum Arthropoda; class Insecta; order Lepidoptera; family Tortricidae; genus Acleris; species Acleris holmiana. Next base: position 511,322 of record CASGFW010000022.1, on the reverse strand, counting down.
TAATTTAAAAGATTTTTCGTTTACGGCAAGATGACAGTGGCTAAACGAATTTATTAATTTAATACCTGCCACCATGTTTGAAACAAAACATAGTTGATGTGGTTCTACAAAATATAATACTACAATAATAATTTCCAGTAAGTTTTGTGAGTTTTAATTAAGATGACGAAATATGCATCAAAGTAGTCCATTCAAAAAGCAACTCTATCATCCAAGGTAAAAGATTCAAATTCCATTGAGTTTTATAAAAAAAAACTGTTCATACATACATACATAAACTCACGCCTTCATTCCCAGAGTGGGGTAGGCAGAGCTACAGAATTACAAACCACTCTTAAATAAAAACTAGTTGATCATTCTGTAACCACGTTTTGCACAATCAGGCTAAGATATTAGTGACAGTTTGCAAGCCCATCGCCTAAAAAAAACTATCTGCTTAAATAATCTCAACTGTAACAAGATCATCATTTGGATAGGCATTTAGGAGTGTCTCGCTTTTTTTTGGGATAGTAAGTAGGTATAGGATCGAGTAAACTATTGATAAACAAGTCGTTGAATTCACAAACAATAGGTGTAGGTATTAAGTTTTATGCATTTGCGATAAAGTCAAATTTTCAAAAAAAAAAATGCAAGCTCCCTTAAAATGTCCAAGTCTCCTTTTTTTTTGTTTTGTTCGTGCCAGCCGGAGAAAATGGTTTAATGCTATGCTACATTACATGCTAGAGCAAGTAAGATTTGACAAATCATTCACGATATTAAAATGTTAAAAGTATGTAGGTATATACATACTTACATATTTTTTATAAATGTTCGTTCTTCTAGATGATTTTTGTCAAGTTGGATAATGTAAATCATAGGTATTATAAATGTCAGTTGAAAATCAACCGACATTATGATGTACAGTCCGCATCAAAAGTAGGTAGCTACGCTAACGAAGACGTCAAAAGTCTTTGTTAAAAGGGTATAAGAGATGACGTCTTCGATTGCGCAGTTACTTTTGATCCTGACTGTACGATGCAGCAACGAAACAAAAGTTAATATTAGGTAGGTATATTGAAAATATTGCATTTTATTGATGATTTTTTTAAATTTGCAAATCATAATCAAATTTGACTGGTATAAAATCTGTTGTTTGTTACCTATTTTATTCTTCCGATTCCATTTTTTTCCTTATTTTTTATTTACTTTACGAAGAATATCAAATGACCAAATGGACGAATTGAACTCGCTCTAGTTATTAAACTATTTGGAGTAGGTATTTTAACTCTGAGATAAAATTGTAAGATGTAGAAAGCTACAAAAGTTCTTTTTAATTACTAGTTGTTTTTTTATATGCAAACAAAGAATGAGATATTTTTTAAAGTGGCAAAATTTAGGCCTTACCAGGGTACAAAGTACTATCTTAAACATAGTAAAAATAAACATAATGCAAAAATAGGCAAAAATATAGCTATTATGACTATGTATAGGCAAGAGACTGCCGACTTTCTTTGCCAAATGAAAATGGCAATTTTTATTTTATGTATTTTATTCTTATTCATGGAGTCTCCATTTAAGTGAGTAATAACTGTGCTAGGAGACTCAAACTCTTTCACAGTATCAGTAAAACGTGTTTATTGTAGTACCTTTACTTACTGTAGTAACATTTTTAGTAAGTGTTTTTTTGTTTATTTGGTTTTAGGAGAAGGGATTGACCTAGCAACGGCCTTGTCATTGTCACCGCACCATATAGACGCATTGTTTTCAAAAATCGGGGACCGATCCCGGTTCGAAAATAATTTAAGCCTCTATAAACAAGAGCAAAAAATGGTTAGTCAAACAAAAGTAAAGTCAAAGTTAAAATAGTTAGTAGTTTTAATAGTTTACTTTGAGGGTCATAAAAGTCATAATAAGTATCTAACCTATATCCTAGAATGATAGGGCAGATGTGTTATATTTAGAAAAAAACATTCGGTGTAGATTGGAGAACCTATGTTATGTTTTAATTCTGTAATTTAAAACAAATTTATTTGGTATTTCAGGCGAGTGCCAGCTTTAACGATCTCTCGTCGATATTGCGGTCTGCTATAGGCAGGGAGGAACAAGACTTCCTTGACTTGGACAATCAAGGGGAACCCTTAATTGACTTGGAGGTGCTGACTGAGCCCCAGAGTCAGAACTTAGCACAAGTGCGGGATAGCCCGCTGCCGCTGCTTGAGGAACAGTTTAACACACCAGTCGATAGCAGCACTCCTAAACCCCAAAGACGCCGGGAGAATCAGGTATGGTTTACTTCTCTGTCCCATAGAATGTGTGGTTTGATGGATTGAACTAAATTAATAAATTTAATATATTTCAGGTTGTAACACTCTGTGAAGCGACGCCTCAGGGTAGGGCTATACTAAAAGCCTGCCAGAGTGCAAGCCAGACCGGGCCTCTGGAGACGAAACTTCGAAACCAGCTGTGTGCGTATTTAATTACGCAGCAAACGCCGGCTGACGAAAACGTGAAGCTTCCGGAAAACCATTATCTCCTGCAGATGAGCCAGGATATAGCGCGCCTATGTGATTCAGAAAGTGCGGCACTTTACTACTGCCCATCCATTGCAAGGGGAAAATTTACGCCGAGGAAAAACACATCAGGGTGGCTGGTGAATGCGCGAAATAACAGGAAAAAAACCTTGGTGAGCCTGGGATTCCTGGAACCACCAGCCAAGCGATCTCGTTCCTCCTGTTCTACAGACACCGCCGGGTCACCTGCACCTTAGTCACCCCCCCCGGCTGCAATAGACCTGAGTCACCTCGAAGCGGGTAAGCTGTATGAATCAGCTGTGTGTGTGTCTTTTAGTTTCTTCGAAAATTCTTTTGATTTCACTTGTACTTCTATGAAAATTCAGTACTAAGTGGTTCGATTTCTTTGCTCCCAAGTATACGTTGTATTCATATACATTATCAATTTTGTTTCAGGTGAATTTGACTTGGTACAAAGCGCTATCGATCAGCTGACAGGAAACATCGTGGGCGTTCCCTGGCCAACAATCGAAAAGCTATGGTCGGAGACGGTTAGAGCCCGTTTATATTCTTGCTACCATGAAACGGGCAAGGTCCAAGAATATATAAACACCTATCCTGTTCTGAAGGGGTCAGAAGGCTGGCGGCTCCTCATCAAAGACTTTGAAGCCCTGTACCCAGCCGCAGCTGACGGGCTCGCCACGTGCAAAGAATTGGTGCCTCAGATTCTTAGTCACGCCCAAAACAAAAGTAAATTTCTGAAAGACAAATTTGTTGTTGCCACCATCAAAAAGATTACGGAGCAATGCATGATAAGTGGTAAGTTTCTCATAAACTAAACTTAATTTAACAATCTCCTTACGGACGGCTATACGTTTCAAAAGTTTCGATTTCCGTCAAAAAGTAGGATTGATTACACATAAGTAGGTAGTAATTGTATGCGCTGCCTCACTCACCTCGCTGCGCTCGGCTCTGTGATGCAGCGCATACAATTACTTTGACGGGCCTTCACCGATTATTTATTTATTTACAAACAAAATATTTCTTGTTCCGTTCATGTATTCCAATAAATATATCTATTAGCTTATTGGCTATGTGTTGTTAGGCTTAATTCAATTTTTTATAAAGCTGTTGGTTTACATAAATAAATAAATAACAGTAACCTAGGGCTCTTATCGTAGTATCACAATATTTTACAAATTGATTGGGGTTCACATTAAGAATTCTGATTTTCAAGCTGCTATCTCTTGAATTCGTTGCCAGCACGAGTATAGTTATGATTCATTTAAGATCAATTAGTGAATCTTGATGTGACTAATCTAATGTTTACTCGAAATGATCCGTCGAACGGGTCCGTTGGTTTAATGCAGCGGCAAGCGACCGCATCGCGATTATAACTATCGCCTGGCAACAGCAAAGTTTTGAGAGATAGATGAGATATAGTATGCATCATGTTGACTGATTGTTCGTTTGTGTATCTGAAGCTTATATACAAATTATTGATTAAGTAGTTTAAATACAACAGGGTAGGGTATCGAACTGTTTAGGTACATGAGGTTTTGTCGACCGGTTCGCCTAGTTGGTAGTGACCCTGCCGGCGAAGCAAACGGTTCGATTCCCGGTCAGGGCAAATATTTGTGTGATGAGCGCGAGTATTTGTTTTCTGAGTCTTGGTTGTTTTCTATGTATATAAGTATGTTTATCGTTGTCTGGTACCCATAGTACAAGCTTAGAACTTTATTTGGGGACTTGATCAATTTGTGTAAGATTGTCCCATGATATTTATGATGACACGTTAGCCTAGTTGGTAGTGAACTTGCCTACGAAGCTTGCGGTCCCGGGTTCAAATCCCGGTAAGGGCAAATATTTGGGTGATGAGCGCGAGTATTTGTTCCTGAGTCTTGGATGTATTCTAAGTATATAAGTATGTATATCTCTATATAAGTAAGTTTATCGTTGTCTAGTACTCATAGTACAAGCCTAGAGCTTAATTTGGGACTAAGTCTATTTGTGTGAGATTGTCCCCTGATATTTATATTTATATTACATTTATATTATATTTATTTATTATTATATTTATTTATGAGGGAACAGTTGAATTAGAACTTCAACGTGTCATGTGAAAAAAGAGGTTACTTGTAAATAGGGAGAGTACACTTACCACTGAGCTATCTGATCAGTAATTATTACTTAAAAATACATGAATACGTTCGAAAAAACATAACCCTCCTTCTAACACAGTCGGGTCAAAAGACGATGTGTTCCAATAAGCGTTCAAAAATTATTACAATTATGATCATTTGACTAAACTTCTTGCTTGTGTTTTTTTTTTCCCCGTTTTTAATTCAAAACATACGCTTTGACCATGATCCTAGGTTTGACATGTCGGGTTATTACACTAGAACGACTGACATCTGACCTCCGCAACCCTTGTGACAGGAGAACCGCCCCGATTGGACCATAGTTGTTACCTAATTGTGCAAGGTTTCCTCACGATACAAGGCAACGGTTACTGTGGTTAGCATATAATGTACATAAGTTAGTAAAACTCCAATGGTACATAGCGATCGCCCCCCCCCCCCTCGACGCTCTCGATCATTTGACTAAACGTTTTACACAATATGTTTAGATTTTTTAATTTTTTTAAAGTTTTAGATTTTGACTTTTCTATATTCCGCTAAATATCACGGCTCCCTTTAAAATAGTTATAACGAGATCCCATTAGCAACCATCTTAAAATGCACTCGGTTTAATTAATACTAGTTAACCTTTAAATGATAAGACATTCCAACATAAAATGACCTCTTATCTGTAGAGAGTACATCTCGCTTCCTTTTTAGAATTTCATCTCCGGTTAACACGCGTAAGGGAATTCTGCAAGCAATGCATTTCATATTAAGAAGGTTAGGGATTGTTTATAATGAAATCATAGCTATGATTGCCTGCGTTTTTATAGACAGCCTACATAAGGACTAAAATAGTTTGTTACTTAATCTGATTTTGTTCGTTATAAATAATTATAGGGCCGTTTATCAATATGATCACAGCTTTAGAAAATCGTAGTATAAATAAGGGAACTTTGGTTCATTTGCACACATCGTTTCCGGTGCTCCATTGGTCCCCCTGACTGACCACAAAGTGATAAAAGTGCAAGTCCAGTGCAGTGATAGTTCGAGTTCACTTCAAAAGCTGTTTCAGTGAAGGAGTTCACCCTAAGGAAACATGTAAGTGTATGTATAGTTTGCATTATCGTAAAGTGATTTTTAAGTTTGATTATCGTATACTGGTTTTTTCACATAGCATAAGTGTACTGTGAGGTGCTACTTTATTATCTTCATTGCAATATTGGCCGCATTATACTTACAACAGAATTATTAAATAACTTAAATTTCAATAAATAATTATGTTTGTTTAAATCTGTCAACTATAGTTTAATGCATAAAATGTTGAATTGTTGATGATGAAATAGTAACTCTCACCGTACCCATCCCGTGAAAATAGTATAGTGGATTAGTTGGAATTTCTCAAACAGTTTTTTTTTCAGGCCTGGTTGGTCTCAAAATCCGTTTTGGGAGGACGAACTCCCTAACGAGTTCTCAACAACCACTGTGGAGTCACCTGTTCCTGGGCCCTCACAATCTATAATTCCGCAAGCACCTTCAACATCTAATTCGCATAAAAAAGTAACGGAGAGAAAAAAGACATCGGTTACTGAAACTCCGAAGAAACGCACCACGGGTGGAGGCCGGAAGAAGGCATCTTCAGCAAAATCAAAGGAACCACTTTTGAGCTGTTCCGACTCTGAAGATGAAGTCATCCCCACTACCCAACCGTCAGTGAGGCGCAAGCGCCCCGTGCAGCTTTTAGACTCTGAGGTACGTAATCGCTCAAAAAATGAGGATTAATATTTTTTATTACTACTTACGTATTATAGGGGCCTTTTAACTCATTATGTCAAAGACTCCTGAATAGACTCCTGGTTATTAAACAAGTTTTTCCGTTGGCCATTAACTCCGTAGGATTTTTTTGTGTTGACTTTGTTTAGATGTTTCTTAACTATGAAAGCTAGGCTGCCCTGTTCTGTACAGCAAGTACTCAGTCCAATTGTTTATATTACAGGAGGAGGTGGAACCTGCAAAAGTGATCAAAGCAGCCCGGGCAGAGACTTTGAGAAGCTTCCTAACTCAACGAGGACCATCGGGATACACAACTCAACGAGATCCTGTCAAGACCGGAGAATATTTTATTGAGCTTCGAGTCTACAACAGCCGTGAAGCGGAGCGCTTACCAGCGATCGACCGTTGGAAAAACGCTCTTACCACACTGAAAATAGCGGCTGATTCCGATACAGCCGTATTCAGGGCGGCTTCCAAACTGATACAAACCGGAAAGGAAGATTTTAAACATATTCAACCGATCATGTACCCCAAATAATCGTGCTTGTTTGAAGTACTTTATATAACCTTAATTATACTTGGTCCTTTAAGTAGTTCAATACAAAAATTGGCCTAACTATAATCTCATTCATAGCATATGTAGGACCGAATATTCAGTATAACTATGAAAATTTACAAAGAAACCATTTATACAATTGCGGACATTTATGCTTGAAATTTCTAAAATCATTTTCGGGAACCCAACCAAAAATACATAAATAAAACATAGATACATACAACTTTAAACAATAAGTTCATCCAATAAAATGGTGCGTTGAAGCAGTGGAAAACATTCCTTCATGAGAAGTGTTCAGAATTGGGTGTGAAGTAACATTAATTAAAACGCACCACTATAGGTTAGAAAATAATCATGTACGTTTTCAATAAAACCCATGCTAATAATCAAAAATCAAATATTCAACTGCCATCGTTCAAAGAAAGAAGACGGGTAACTGGAACAAGGAATATAACTAGAAGTAATAAACAATTTCTTATATCTCTTGGTTTTAAAATATAAAAAATATGCTTCAAATCACTGATCTACCGCAACAAGACAATTCTATTGAAAGCTACGAGATCCACAGTTATAATCCCTATAATCACAGCTTTAAAGAAAACGATGAAATCAGAATACCTATTCATCAGCAAGATGTTTATGTACTACCATCAGCAAGTTCCATTTACATTGAGGGATATGCGGAAGTGTTTGGATTAGATGCCACAGGGAAAAAAATGTCGAAGGACATTAATTATATAAATAATCCAATATTGTTTTTGTTTCAAGACGTAAGATATGAGTTGAATGGTGTTGAAATAGATCGCATTAAAAATTGTGGCATTACAACAACGATGAAATCTTATGTATCAATGAATAATGGTGAAAGTAAAAGTGCGGCGTTATGGGGCTGGAATTTAAATGGATCCACAACAAAAGATGGACATTTCTCTGTTATTATACCCCTAAACAAAGTACTCGGATTTGCAGAAGATTATAACAAAATTCTTGTCAATTGTAAACATGAACTTATACTTCATAGAAGTAATTCTGCTCAAAATAGTGTTTTGACTGATAAAACTGATAATATAAAAATAGAAATACAAAAAGTTCAATGGCGCGTGCCGCATATTAGAGTTTCAGATCGTAATAGATTAGCATTACTCAAGTATTTGGAAAAAGATCGAGCCGTACAATTAGCTTTCCGAAATTGGGATTTATATGAGTATCCTCTTTTACCAAAAACCACAAAACATTCATGGTCTGTCAAAACTGCTTCTCAGCTAGAAAAACCAAGATACATTATATTTGGTTTGCAAACTGATAGAAAATTAAACAAAACAAAAAGTTCATCCCAGTTTGACCATTGTAATATAACAAATGTCAAATTGTTTCTAAACTCACAGTACTTTCCTTATGATTCACTCAATTCGAAATTTGATGAGGGCAAGTATAGTATATTATATGTGTTGACGCAGGTTCTTAAATGAGCAGACGACACCGGTTTCTTGAAATTAAGTATAATCGTAATTACAGTAAGTACATGAGTTTAACGAAAAACAAGGAAGGAGCCGCGGGAGGCGCGTGTGGTCGGAGCGTGTTGACGGTGCGGCGGCCGCTGGAGCAATAGGAAGCGGTGGGGGCCGCGGCGCGGCAGTTGCTCGCTGCGGCTGTGGTGGTGTGCGTGCCACGCACACTGACACGTGTAATGTTGCCAGCTGTTGGCGCGGCGTTAACAAGCTGCCCCCCTTGGATCAGGAGCAGCCTGGTCCAACGCTGGTAGAGGGCAGAGCCTATTGTAGGCCCTGCGCAGGGTGCCTGCTGCTGTGTGCACGTCGGCAACGCGGTTGGAACCGTCGCTGCCAGGGTGGACGGCCGTGATGCGCCCAAGTAGCCATCGGTTTGGGGGGAGGCGATCATCTTCCACGACGACCATCTCCCCAAGTTGCAGATGCTCTCCCTGACTGCGCCATTTGTTGCGGAGCTGCAGTTCTGAAATATATTCCTTATAATACCTATTCCAGAAATGTGCCTTTAACTGCTGGACTCTTGAAAACCTGGAGAGCGTTGCGAGCTTAGTGGTTTCTACCTGGGGAGCAGGTGACATTGTGATGGTTCGTCCAATTAAGAAATGTGCTGGAGTTAGAGGAACAAGATCAGAAGGATCAGAAGAAAGAGGAGTGAGAGGCCTCGAATTTAGTATTGCCTCTATTTGAACCAATACAGTGTTCATTTCTTCGTAATCTAAAGCAGCCATAGATAAGACTCTTTTTAAATGGTGTTTTATAGACTTTACTGACCCTTCCGCCAAGCCGTTGAAGTTTGGACTATAAGCTGGGCTAAATTTGAATTTTATTTCGTTTTCAGAAGAGTAAGAAATTATGTTTTTGCATTGCTCTTTTAAAAATTTGGATAGTTCATTACACGCTCCCACGAAATTAGTCCCATTGTCAGAAAATATAGTTGCTGGTCTACCTCTGCGGGCAATGAACCGGTTCAGAGCGGCAATAAAACCTTTGGACGACAAGTCGGTGACGAGCTCTATGTGTACCGCTCTCACAGCCAGGCAAACAAAAACTGCTATGTATGATTTTATTAATTGACAACCGCGACCTTTTTTGTTCGCTATCAGGACTGGACCAGCGTAGTCCACAGCTGTGTTTGTGAATGGGTGATCAGCATGCAACCTCTGTTTAGGAAGCTGGCTCATGATAGGCTGGTAAGTCTTGCCTGAAAATCTGAGACAAGTCAAACAATTGTTAGTTACCTTCCTGCAAAGGTTGCGTCCGCCCACTATCCAGAACTTGTGACGTAACGTTGCTAACAACAACTGTGGTCCAGCATGTAATAGTATTTTGTGATAGTGTTGTACTATTATTTTCGTGATGTGATGTGATGCATATAATAAAATAGGATGCTTTGTGTTGAAATCATAGTTCGAATTTGATAATCGCCCTCCTACTCTGATAAGATTTTCACTATCAACAAAGGGATTAAATTTTATGAGTTTATCCTTTGGCGATAATGCACGCTTAAGAAGCAATTGTGAATGCTGTTTACTGAACATGTCATTTTGAATCCTTTTACATAACAAATACAATGCTGATCTTAATTCTGAGGTACTTAATGGACCCAATAGTTTATTAGAATTTAGACAGTTGTGTTTAAATCGTTTTATATAAGCTACAACGCGTTGCATTTTGTTAAAATTTGAAAATTTCGTTGTCAAATCATTTTCATGTATCTCAATTGCAGACACATTGCATTGAGGCTTGATTTCAGGCAAATTAGAAAGGTCCATACTTTAGAGGTTGTATGGGCCACAGTATGTCCTGTTGGTGTAAAAAGTGCGGACCTTCCCACCACAAAAGTGAGGTTCTGAGTTGTGACGCGTTGAGCCCCCGGGACCCAATGTCGGCGGGGTTCATGTCTGTGGGTACATAATGCCAGGCGGCGGGATCAGAATTATTTGTTATTTCGTTTATTCGATTGTGAACAAATTGTTTTAGCTGTTTTTTACACGTTTTGATCCAGCCCAGCACGATGGTTGAGTCACACCAGAAATATATGGAATTAATTTTTAAACGTAATGCACTTGCAACCTTTTTCATTAGTTGCGTTGCTAAGAGACTGCCACATAATTCAAGTTTTGGCATAGTTAATTTATGTTTCAGTGGGGCCACCTTGCTTTTGGCAATTAGCAAGTGGACGTTTACATTCCCACTGTTGGACACAGAACGCAAATATACGCACGCTGAAAAAGCCTTTATAGAGGCGTCACTAAATGCATGTAATTCTACTGTTTCATAAGAATCGCATAATACTCTACGAGGGATTTCAATTTGAGAAATATCAGGTAAATGTTTGATAAATTGATTCCACTGTGACTCGACCTCGGCTGGTAGCTGGCCATCCCACGTGACATTGTTTGCCCAGAGGGTTTGGAGGATAAGTTTAGCCTGTAACATACAAGGATTTATCAGGCCCAGAGGATCGAACACTTGTGCAATGGTGGATAGTATTGTACGTTTGGTTGCATGTTTTTGTGGGTTTTGTGATAATGAAAACAATAATGTGTCTCTTTTACATGCCCAGAGCAAGCCTAGTGTCTTTGAATATTCGTCTTTGTTTAGGTTCAACAATTCATCATTACTGTTTTCATTAACAATTTGAGTTAATATGGACGGTTTGTTAGACCGCCATTTACGCAAGTGGAAATGAGCGCCCTCTAGCGTTTGAATGACGCCCTCGCATGTATCAATCAGGGTTTGCTCGTCATCATTTCCTGTAATATAGTCATCGACGTAAAAATCATGTAAGATGGCCTCACTTATATTTTTATCGGTGCTGTCTATACCTAACTGTCTCAGGCAGCTAGTAGCTAAGAACGGCGCAGACGCGGTACCATATGTAACTGTGTTTAGCTTGTATGTTTTGATTTGTTGTGTCGGATCCGTTCGCCACAAAATTTGCTGCAAACTTCGCTGATCGTTCCTTATATATATTTGTCTATACATTTTTTCTATATCTGAGGTTACAACAAATTTGTGCTGTCGGAATCGAATTAGTATGGTTAGTAAGTCATCTTGTACTATGGGGCCAATGTACTGTATGTCATTAAATGACTTGCCTGTGCTTGTGACGGCTGAGCCGTCAAATACAGTTCGTAGCTTTGTTGTGAGGCTGTCCTCACGTAAGACGCCGTGATGCGGCAGGAAGTATGAAATATCATCATTTTGTATGTTTGTGTTTTCAGACATATGGCCTAAGGCTAAGTATTCATTGAGGAAATTGGTATATTCCTGTTTGAATTTCGGATTTCGTTTAAATTTACGCTCTAATGAATGAAATCTGATTAGAGCCTGATCTTTAGAATTACCTAAGCACTGAGGAGATTCTTTTAATGGTATTGTAACAACAAATTTGCCATCTGGGTGACGGGTTGTTGTTTTGTTAAAGATTTGTTCGCACTCACTCTCACCTTTAGTGTGGATTTGTTGAGCGGTGGAAACTGATTCTGATTCAAAAAAATGGTTTAATTTTTCTTCGAGCTCAATGTCGTTGATTAAATTACAGTGGACTGTATAGGATTGCCTTGTGTGTTTTAAGTTTGAAACTTGTATCGAACCCGAGACAAGCCACCCTAGTGTTGTTTCAACTAAGGTTGGTTTGTTCTTACCTAGGGGTATCTGATTGTGTGATAGAACCTCCCAGAAGAGGTCTGCTCCCAACAACATCTGCACCTCTGATGGTTCGGAAAATGATGGGTCCGCAAGGTGGATATGAGGGGGTATTTTGAATGAGTCGCAAATAATCTTTGTAGTGGGTATCAACTGGGTGATTTGTGGGACAACGAAACAATTGACGTCTGTTGTATAATCCTTATTGTATAGTGACGATATAGTGACATCACATCTTTTTGTGATCCTTGAGGACTGATTATTAAGTCCTTGGACAGAAATGGAGGTGGAATAACTGGGTACTCCTAATTGCCTTTGCAAAGTTTCCGTGATGAAACTAGAAGTGCTTCCGTTATCTAACAGTGCACGAACTTCATGCGTTTGACCGAGGTGGTCTTGTATGCTAACAACCGCAGTCGATAATAGAACCTGACTGTGATGCGTGGATGAGAGTGTTATGCCCTTTTGTACATGGGGCGACTTCTCCTGTATATTTGGTAGAACAACACAGTCACTTTTAGATGATGTACTAGACTGTGGTTCTGTTTGTGTGTTCATGTGCAACATAGTGTTGTGACGTTGTGTGCATAATCGACAAGAACTCAGCCGACAATGTTGCTCATCATGTCCTGATCGCAAGCAGTTTGTGCAAAGATTTAATTGTTTTACCCTTTCAATGCGAGATTCAATTGACATTGACTTGAATTTTTGACATAAGTATATTGAGTGATAATTTTTGCAAACAGGACATTTGTATTGCTTTTGCTTAAAAGTTTCATTAACGATGAAAGCCTTAGGACGACTATTAGTGACGTCACTGTGTCTACGTGGCCTAGACTGTATCTGTGCTTCCTCCATTGTCTCCAGTAAGTCCGCACGATTTTTTAAGAACAATGTAAAGTCGATCAAAGTTGGAATGTTCGCGATACGATTGCGCTCAGTTTCCCAATCGCGCATTGAAACTGCGTCCAGCTTACTAGACATCATATGGATCATTAGAATGTCCCAATGTTCAGTTGGTAAGTTAAGTGTTTTTAATGCCCTTAGATTTTTATTGACCCAATCTATCATATTGCGTAAGGCTTTAGAAGATTCCTGAACAACAGGCTGCACATTAAATAAAGCTTGGATATGATTATTGATCAAAATACGATTATTGTTAAAGCGATCACACAGCAAGTTCCAGGCCACATCATAATTGTCTGTTGAAAATTCCAGGGATTTAATAATTAATGACGCACTGTCCTTTAAAGAGTTCCTCAGGTAATGAAACTTATGTATCTTTGGTATGGATGCATTATTGTGAATGAGTGACTTGTATGTATCGTGGTATTCTAACCAGTCCTGATAACGGCCAGAGAAGGTAGGCAAATGAATTGTTGGAAGTTTAATGCTTGGCCCACCTGAGAAAGCAGCATCACCTGATCCCGTCACCGAATGATAGTCTTGCGCCGCAGAGGCAGCACCGGCGGGCGCAGCGTGCTTGGAGAGCAGGTCCTGCGCAGCAGCCACTGCGCTGAAGTAGTCTGCTTCGAAGGCAGTCCGTACAGCATACTCCTCCTCTGGAATGTCCGTTAAATTTTCTATATCATTCTGGATAGAATCAAAGTCACTATACATTTCTTGTATTTTGCCATGCCTGATAGTAAGTTCAAGAGCCTGTACACTGTTAAGTTCTTTGCTAGGTAGCAATGTATCAAAGTAGTTTTTGAATACCGTTAGTTTTGATTTATAGCTAGATCTGGACCTTTTTAAAACCTTAATGTCCATTGCGAGCAGCGCAAAAAAATTAGAAAAATGTTATGTGGGTTGAGTGAATTGCCAAAATCAATGTGCACGTGAAAACGAAACAAATCTCAAATTCTCCAACAGCTGTAAAAAAATTAGTTAAGCACACACAAAACCAAAATGAAAATTAAAGTGAAAGGCTAATAAAAATGTACTTAAATTTTGTGAATGATGCAAAGAAAAGGCCCAGGACAGAAGAGACAGGCAAGCAAGCGCAAGGCAAAGCCAAGCGCCGTGCGGCGGTCGCGCGAGTCACGTAGGCACCGCGCGGCACGACGTGGCGTGAACTTTGGACCCACGCGGTTTTCTGGAACGTTCGAATTATAAATTAGTAAATCGCTCACTACTATGCTGTATTGGTTCAAATAGACACAACACAGCCTTCTTGACCTCTGAAAGATTGAAATGGTTAATTTTATTTGGAAATGAGGATAGATGGACTTGGATGTTTGGACAGTAGTGTAAGGGTTTTTTTTGGATAAATTGGAACGAATACCACACAAATATCACTGCAAACCCCTTTCCTGGTTTTATCCGGCTCAGGCTCAACCTCAGGTTAGGTTCTGATTGCTGATTGCTCCAGCGGCACGACCACGCGGCCCTCCTTTTCTTTTTTCTTTCGTCTGGCTTGGGTCAGGCCAGGTGATGATTATTGAAATGCGACCGCCGCGCTCTTCTTAATCCTTTTGTTCTTGGTATAATGCTTGATGTCGCCAGAGTTCTTGACCGCGCCCTACGAAGCTTTGTTCTCCTTTAGATCGTGGCAAAGTCGTATCCGGCTCGAAAACTGTTGACGCAGGTTCTTAAATGAGCAGACGACACCGGTTTCTTGAAATTAAGTGTAATCGTAATTACAGTAAGTACATGAGTTTAACGAAAAACAAGGAAGGAGCCGCGGGAGGCGCGTGTGGTCGGAGCGTGTTGACGGTGCGGCGGCCGCTGGAGCAATAGGAAGCGGTGGGGGCCGCGGCGCGGCAGTTGCTCACTGCGGCTGTGGTGGTGTGCGTGCCACGCACACTGACACGTGTAATGTTGCCAGCTGTTGGCGCGGCGTTAACAATATGAGATGTATACTAATTTCCGTCAGTCGTATTACAACGCTACTATTGATCCCTTGCTTAATTTGAATACATTCATAAATACTCCACTATTTGTCATTGACTGTTCAAGACAAAATGACACACTGAAAACCGGACCAGTTGATGTACGATTAGAAATCGAGTCTTCGAAAGATATACCTGACAATACGGCGGCTTACTGTCTGATCATAAACGATCGTCTTATTGAGTACAAACCTTTGAGTAACATAGTTCGAAAAATATCATGAACGTAATTATGGATGTTCAAGGCTTCAAAGATGAATACAATAAATTTATTCCAAAAGAAATAGCAATTATCTGCAAGAATAGTTTTCTTGTGTTGTTGATAAAACCACCATATCCATTTTATGATTTAACAAAGAAAGAAAAATTACAAGTTGCGTGGATAGAAACAAACCAAGGAATTTTATGGAATGAGGGATATGTGCCGTATTTTAATTATAACAGGTCCATATTAAACTTCTGTAAAAATAAACGAATTTATACAAAAGGTCATGAAAAAGTGAGGTGGTTGAAGGAGATATTAGAAAACGATAATGTCTATAATATAGAAGAGATTAATTGCCCTAATTTAGAAACACTTCATGAAAAATATGCAAAATCATCTGATATGCAAAACTGTATTTATCATTCTAATGTATGCGCTTTCAAAAATGTATCTTGTATAAATAAGTGGTGTATAGAAAATAATGTTTTTTGCAAATAAACTGAATTCAATATATAAACATGTACCTATTTTGTTTTCTTTAAGAATAATACGTAAATCGAACATGTACCTATTTTATTTTCTTTAAGAATAATACGTAAATCGAACCGCTTATTTGGTTTAGTAATGATAAGGAGCTAATGTCAAAATTATTGTTTTATAAGTCTCGTCAAACCTAATTTAGTTTGAATAACTACTAAATCCTTTTGAATTTGAATAACAACTACTCGTAAATCAAAAGCATGCTTCATAAAAATAACCTTATCTTGAGTTGTATTCAGAACAAAATTTCGAAATTAGTAGGTGTCATAAACTAATCTGTGACTATTATAAATATCATTGTCTGTGTTTAGATCAATTAAATACTTGCATGCAAGATAAACTATAGGAATTGACTTTTCAATGCAGACCATTTAAAAAGTAGAAAACAAAAAATGCTTAAATAAAACAGACAAAGATCAGACACAGTAATTGTATGCGCTGCATCACAGAGCCGAGCGCAGCGAGGTGAGTGAGGCAGCGCATACAATTACTACCTACTCACATACGCGCGGCTAACGCAACGCACCCAGTGACATTTTCGGTAAAGCAGTGAAACGGACAAGACTTGCGAGTTTGGGCTTATTTTTGTTGGTATTCGGGAGTACTTACATGCTGGACAACTTGGCAGACCTGATGATCGACTTCGGAGACACCTCACGGAACTTCGAAACGGCTAGAGGTTGGTTTCTCGAGTTTGGGCCTATTTTGTTGTTATTCGGGAGTACTTACGTGCTGGAAAACTTGACTGACCTGATGATGGACTTCAGAGACACACCACAGAACTCCGAAACGGCTAAAGGTAGGTTTCTCGAGTTTGGGCTTATTTTGTTGGTATTCGGGAGAACTTACATGCTGGATAACTTGGCTGACCTGATGATGGACTTTGGAGACGGATCTACGCAACGGAGTGAGTGCGTGAGCCGCGCGTATGTGTTATCCTACTTTTTAACGGAAATCGAAACGTTTCAAACCTATAACCGTCCTTAATTCTGAGAGTTTATTCGAAAAACTGAGTTTTCATTGAATGGTTTTTTTTTCAGACAATGACGATGTCAAGATAACTGGTGCGATAATATTGCTGGGTTGCCTGTACAAGATTTCGCCGGCTGCAAGCAGGAAGGGGGGTACTGGAAGCTGACCCGAAGTGCTGAAGAGCCTATTATCTTTCGTTCCGTCCGAAAACGACGTCACTGGGGCAATACAAAAGCACGCCTTAGCAACACAGGGCCCTTTCCAGCCATTCCTTATTGCAGTTGGTGAGCCATACAACATCATAACCAGTGTTTTCTTCTGCTTGACCGAAACAACATTTTGGAAGTTCAAAAGCTTCTCTGAAGCCCTTGACGCGGGTTTCAAAATAATTCACGCAGTTGCATGTCCGTATTCAACGTCATGCTATTCAACCTGGCTCGCCATTCAAATAGCATTCTACCACATAACAACCATTTATGATGACTACAGCCAATCGCTAAAACAGCTACTTTTAGATTTGGGTCTTGCTTCGACACTACAACCATACCTTTCGTTAAAATAATATCAAAAACATTATCAAATTAACCCAAACCCGATATTTCTAGCTGTACGTATTGTTAAGTTCCTATCATACCCAATAATCGTTATAAAATTGATTAAAATTGTAGTGTGTTGCGATTGTAAGAGGTCTTTCGATCACATCTCTCAACTAGTTCGTCATATAAGAAAGGAATGTTCTTTAAATTTTGATCCTCATATTTATAAGTGTGGTGAAGAAAACTGCAATCGATGCTTTAGTGATGTCCGTCAATTCCACAAGCACATCGTTGATTTACACCGCTTCCATCCAACTATTACGGTGCTGCCGGAGCCAGTGCCTAGTATCAGTAGTGCAAGTACCCCACCCCCAGCTGTTATGGAAACGAGTGAATGCGAATTGCCCATGGATGATGAGAGTACTGACAGTAAACTTGACAGCTTAACATGTAGATTTTTGATAAATCTGTATAGCAATCCTGGTGTCACGAGATCAGCTGTTCAATACTTTGTTTCAACGTTACAATCCTATCTTACCGACATAGCTCCCTGTTTAGCGCAATCTGCATTAAGTTCGATAGATTTTGAAAACGGTGAATTAGTGAATAGCGAGAGCGTGCGAGATCGTATTAACAAATTGTCATCGTCTATGTCATCAGTGCTCACACCTTTTCGTTCGGAGTTTTTGAGGTTTCAAAAGTTTGAAGAATTGGGTACTTGTATTCCTCCTACAACCGTTACAATTAATTATCGTCCGAATTTGTCGACTCTTGGGAATGCAATGACGATGTCAACTTTACCATGTACCATGCAAGTAATTCCTTTGGGCAGCGTTCTTAGTAGGTTTTTATCCATTAATGGGATTCTTCAGTCAGTTCTCGATTATTTGGATCACTTGAAAGGCGCTGTTAAAGTGAGCGCTGGCAATGATAGTGCATTGCTATGTATGGAAAATGTGATGCAAGGTTCCCTTTGGCGGCATCACCTGCTAACCCAGCCAGCAGATACCAGCCTAATGTTACCTCTTATAGTTTACTATGATGATTTCGAAGTCGGGAACCCGTTGGGAGGACATGCAGGGGTTCACAAGCTTGGGGGTTTATATGTTTCACTGCCAGCACTACCTCCATATTTATTTTCCCAGCTAGATCATGTATTTCTGTTGGCTTTATGTCATTCTTCCTATAAGACCAAATATGGTAATAAAGCCATTTTCAGTTCTGCCATTATGGAACTTAATAAATTGCAGAGTACAGGAGTTTTTATTAACACTGATATATTCAAAGGTGTTATAAAATTCAAAGTTGTTGCAATTACTGGTGATAATTTGGGTCTTAATTCTATTCTGGGATTTACTGAAAGTTTTTCTGCAAACAAATGCTGCAGAATATGCAACATCGACAAGGCAGATCTGCAAAAGTCACTTCGTGAGGATCCTGGTTTGCTTAGGAACATGTCACTGTACAATGAACAATTAAATATTAATGATCTATCTTTAACAGGCATAAAGGAAAAATGTTGTTGGCTGGAATTAGATGGATTTGATATTTTTGAAAATGTCGCAGTGGACGCCATGCACGATTTTTTGGAAGGTGTTTGTCGCTATGTCATGACTTACATAATAAACTTTAATGTAAACAATCGTATATTACATGCTAATATACTGAAAGAAGCCTTGATATCGTTCAATTACGGCCCTGATTCAAGTTCGAAACCAAGCAATTGTTTAGTGTTTGAAGGGGCTAGAGTCAGACTGAGCATTCAGCTTCCGAAATGATATTTCTGGTAAGGTACTTTGGACTAATCGTTGGTCGATACATTCCCACTGGCGAAGATAACTGGGAATTGTTAACTTTATTACGTAAGATATTGGACATTTTGTTAGCTTATAGAATCTATGACTTTACAGCCGATAAATTGAATTGCTTGGTGTCTGAGTTTAACTCTTTGTTTACGAAGCTCACGAGGTCACTATTAAAGCCCAAATTTAATTTTCTAACTCATTACCCTGCCATGTTTCGAAAATTTGGCCCAACACGAGCCATTTGGGCAATGCGTTTTGAAGCAAAGCATAGAACTTCAAAAATTGTGGCTCGATCAACGTCCACACGTGTTAATATAACTAAAACCGTAGCAATCAGACATCAACTTTTATTAAACAGCTTACTTTTTAATCAGGTTGCCACTGATGCCGTTAAATTTGGCAAGAAAATTCGGTTGAGCATCGCTCTTGATCAGTTTAATCTGCAGAGTCCTTTAACTTTCGTTGCATCCGTAACAATAGCAGGTGTGCAGTGGAAACCCCACTGCATTGTATTTGTGGATTTCGATGAACCCGATCATGAATTGCCTATTTTTGCAGACATTAAAGCAATAGTTATAACTTCCTCAAATATTGTTTACACTGCCAGTTATTTGATACTATTGAATTCAATGAGCATTATCAGGCTTATGAGGTCAAACGAACTAATAGCTACAACTGTATAAAAGCCAGCGATGCTTTAGCACCCTTCCCTCATAATCTAAGCTTACTATATAATTATATGAACTACATAACTAGCAGATGCATAATTTACTTATTAAAGATTTTTAATTTCATAGCAAATTGTGTTTCAATTTTAATAAGTGTATTCTTAAGAAACAATGTTCTGTGTAAAATTCTAGGTTGGTATGTAGCACATCTACCTATATTTAGTTGCAAATTGTTTGTATATTCCTTTAGAGTTTTATTCTTATTGATAAATGTTTAGCGAAGCTCGCCTCTAGGGTAGTGGGGATTAATTGAAAGTCCGAATTGTTATAGCAATACTTATTTTGAGAACAGAACACACGTACAGTAGGTACAGTTATTACCCGATACAATTTACATGTAGTGTTTACGGTTGCGGGGATACGGAGCGACTGCTTAGCCTCTCCATCGTCCTGCGTTCCCCGCGCGGCGGGTGGAAGGAATTTGCCTTGTCAACGGGAATTTATTTCCAACTGTGTTCCCACAGTATTCCCCCCCTTTGAAAAAGCAAAATTCAAAATTACAAGGACTAGAAACTAATAAAAATTGATGATTTCAATAAAATGAGTTTCATTAACATTGGTCTCTCTTATGGGACTTTTATTCTACGTACTGTTATTTAAAAAAAATAATCTTACTCTACGTTTCTAGTTACATTAATACACAGCTTGTGCGGCCACCGGTTGCTGCGGCTGCATGTTGCTGACGCGGATCGTTGTTGGCGGGGGGTAACCTATCGATCTTCCGAAACTGACTTGTCCGATTTTCACTTGTCCGAAAACAGTTCCCCGAATTTTTAAAATCCATCTGCTTTGTTTACCATACTTACGAAACGCCGCTGGTTTGTTTCCCCGAATTAACGTTTTCCCGAAACTCAATAGCCCGAAGAACGTTTGCCAACTTTATTGTTTGGCAACTGATTTGTTACCCCACTTTTCATAATTCCGATGCTACGTTACACCGAAATTTCATTTCCCCTAATATCATTACACCGAATGCCATAAAAAAAATTGCAACAGATTTTATTAATTATTCCCGGCATTTGGATATTTGTTGCTTGTCGCTTTTTTGTGTTATGATTTGGTTTTTGCGACTCTCGTGCTAGAACAGTGGGTTAAGTAGGTTACAACTGCGACTCCGCGGAAAAAAACTGGCACGAAAAGTGGGTTAGGTTAGGTTAGAACTGCGACCCCGCGGAAACAAACTGGCGCTAGAAAAGTGGGTTAGGTTAGGTTAGAACTGCGACCCCGCGGAAACAAACTGGCACTAGAAAAGTGGGTTAGGTTAGGTTAGAACTGCGATCCCGCGGAAACAAACTGGCGCTAGAAAAGTGGGTTAGGTTAGGTTAGAACTGCGACCCCGCGGAAACAAACTGGCACTAGAAAAGTGGGTTAGGTTAGGTTAGAATTGCGACCCCGCGGAGACAAACTGGCGCTAGAAAAGTGAGCTAGGTTAGGTTAGAACTGCGGCCCCGCGGAAACAAACTGGCGCTAGAAAAGTGGGTTAGGTTAGGTTAGAACTGCGACCCCGCGGAAACAAACTGGCACTAGAAAAGTGGGTTAAGTTAGGTTAGAACTGCGACCCCGCGATAAAGAAATCAATTATATTTAAATAATTTTACTCATTTCTTTCAGGAATTTAACCTCACTTAAATCTTTTTTTTTTCTCCATAATTATTTGGATGTTCTCTTCTTTGCACAAGTATTTCTTTCGGTAACCTATCGCAACCTCGAAAAGTTTTTGACCGAATTTCATTTGACCGAAAACATTTCGTTTTTTATCGTTTCTCCGATGGCACGATTCGTCATTTTTTTATTTCACCATTTGACTTTAAGTAAATGGTTCGTTAGTCCAAGCAACTTTTCTCCTTGTAGTCACGTACCCTATGTATTGTTACGTATTTTATTTCAAAGCCCATTATTCATTACACCAATGCTACAACTAGCCTGTGGATCGTTTTGTATTTTGTTTCTTAACCCATTTTTCACTTCATCAATGTTACATATAGATTTTGCTACGTTACGTCAAATATTCATTTCGGCCAAAAAATCTTGCTTGTAATTAGTTTCAACTATCTACAAAATGCAACGAGCAAGACGAGTCAGGGCAGAACCGACTCAGATAGGTTAGGTTAGAAGGCCAAGGCGGGAGCTTTGCTCCCGCCTTGGCTTTCGAGGTTATTTTTTTTCTGCCCCGAAAAACTTGCTTAAGTATAATTTATCCAGACAATGCAAAGATCGAGCCGTAATATTGGGCAAAGGATACTAAGGTAAAATCAGAAATAGGAAAAAGACAAATAGACAAAGCATTACATTGGACAACTGTTGATACGCCGAAACCAGTAATGAGGTATAGATAATTTGTCAAATCGTTAAAAAACCAAAACAAGTAATGAATAAATAAAACTATTCGAAATGATCATTCGGCCAAACGTAAAAAAACCCAAACCATAATTGACGAAAAGTATTTGTCGAACCAAAATTCGGTCAAACATTTTTCGAAGTTGTGATAGGTAACCATTTCTTTCGTTTCTTCTCTGGTATAACATTAACGCCTACGCAAATTACATTGCAAACTCATGCGATTCGATGTTTTGACACAGCGGAAAAGTAATATTTCGGAAGTAAAACTTTACGCCAAATAAATTAGTTGGCAAATGAAACTTCGGGATTTCAATAAGTGGCGATTCGAATCATAAGCGAAATGAAATTGCGACGAAATAAAAATAGGGGACATAATAATATGGGAAACGTAATTTCGGGCAAACAATAATTACGCGAAGTGGAAAAAAGGGAAACGTTTTCGGGCTAATAATATTCGGAGTAACGAATTTCGACATTATGATAGGTAACCTTGGCAGGGGCATCGCTTCGACAGTCTTGCGTAACCAGTTCTTCACGTGACGCTTACACCGGGCGCGTAGGACGTATAGCAAAATAATCAGGAATATAACAGCCATAACTATGAGTCCGATTCCGACAAGGTTGAGTTTTGAGTCGACCTGCCCCGACAGTGTCTGAACTTGGGCGATAGCGACGTTGCTGTTCTGGGACTTATCTTCCTTACTCTGTTCCCAGCCCATTTTTTAATAAGATATAGGAACTTGCGAAACTACTGTTGTTCTAAGCGATGCGAATGAATACTGTTTACGCACTGTCGAAACCTGCTATTTTGAAGCGGTGCACTATAAATTTCTTGCTTAAGGCAATACTTTATGATTCCTTGAACTATCTTTTATATTGCGAGCTGCGCATGAACTTGTGACGTCACTAAATTGATGACGTCACGGTGGAATCGTATTTTTTTGTGCACAGCCGGCAGCGTAATTTTACGTGCTTGCACGATTGGTCAAAAAGATGTGCAATCACATTAGTTTATAGTGCCACATTTTTTACAGTGTACCGGCGAGATAATGCCCTCGCGCTGCAGCCGCGCCAGCTCGGCCTCCACGGCGGACCGCAGAGCGTACGGCACGGGCCGCGGGCGCCGCCACACGGCCGTGGCCTCACTAACTATTTCCAACCTTAATTTTGTTTTGTTAAACGTGCCTATACCGTCGGCAAAAACGTTTGGAAACCGCTTTATTAATTTCTCACAGATATCCTCACTACGTAGCTTTTGGTCCAACGAGTTTACGGTCTTGTTACCATTTATATTTGGGAAATTGATACAGAAAGCCCTCATCCAATTACGAACTAGTAACGATGGGCTGAAATTATTGTCTATGACTACTAAGTTAAGGTCGTTAACCGTTCGACTATCAATTTCTACCGTGCAAATGATTTTACCCCTCGGTTTCACCTTCTGACCACTGTACATTTTTAAATTCGACTCGTAAGGGTGAAGTTTACAATTACTAAAATGTTCCTTATACGTAGAATAGGATATAACACGAATAGAGGAGCCAGTATCTCCCTCCATAGTTAACCAAACATTGTTGACTTTTACCTTAACCGTCCACTTCGTATCCGGCTCGGCATCGCTCAGCTGGTAGACCTGCAGAGGCCCGTCATCGGACTCTGACCCGTCAGTCGGCGCCCGCTCCTCTGCCTCCGTGTATACCCGATGCACTCTCTTTGGATCTTTCCTTAAACGGCACATTTTCGCGATATGGCCTGCATCACCACATACATAACACTCGCTATATTTAAACGAACACTGATGCTCCGGGTGTCGTCCGTCACAACGGTAACATCGGCCTCCTGCTGACGCCGACCCTCCCCGGCCGCCGTCGCCGTAGCCTCGTCGCTGAGGTCTGTGGAAGCCGCCGGCGCGGCGCAAGCCTCGAGCCCGCGCGCCGCCGCCGACCGCGTACAGGGGCTCCGCCTCGCCGCGGGCGCCCGGTGCGGTCGCTTCCGCTGCCGGCACAGAATAAGTAATAGTACAAGTACAGAAGCGACACTCCGTGACAGCAAACATGCGAATTTAAACCAAAACAGAACGCGTTAACGATAATAAAACAAGTGCAGGGCCGGAAGTGACCTTGGTTACATTTCTGCGATCGATAGTGGGGGCGCCCCTAACGAGGCAAAATGCAGCTTAAATCTGCGCCGCGAGAGCATGTATTATTTCGCCCGCCATGAGCTTTACTGACTCCGGCCACTCCGCAGGGCTGGCAGTTACTTGTACTAATTAATACGTTAATACTTATTCCGTGGCAGTTGTAAGAAAACAAATTGCATTAAACTTATTATTAATTGTAGTTTACTTATGTAGTTTTAGTTTTATTCATCCCTAACTGTGCTGTAAGCTGTGTTGCATTTGGTACACAAACAGGACTATTTTCTATGTACCTATCTTTTATATTTGTATTTGTTTGTGCAACTGTTAGTGAGTCTAATTGAATAAATAAATGAAATAAATAAATCTAGTTTGTAACTAGAGACGCACTAAGCGAGACAAGCGAGAAAATACAACTTGTGCTACCCGTACTGGAATAAGTAGGTTAATGTTAGTCTAGGAGCTGACGCACGTTTTCGATAAACAATCATTTATTTTAAGGACTTTGAAGGCTCATTTTGTAATAGTTGTATTACTAAATATTTGTTGTTAATATACTATAATAGCTTCGATATAGACCTTAAAACATTTTGTTTATCTATAACAAGATGAAATAGGTACATAGAATACAGATAGATAAGAAAGGGGATAGCACAAAAATCGCAAAATACCTGCATGCTTAGTATGGCGTTTATTATTAAAATATATATTTATTAAAATATGGATAAAGCTTCCGTCACTCTCGTACTTATACACGTGTCAAAAAGTGAAGGATGTTTTATCCACATGTTGTCACACGAAAAACGCAGCCATATTAGGCCCCCTGTATTGTGTTGATGCACCACAGATGTTAACATTACATCGTTAGTACATGAAAAAACGTTAAAAAAAAGTCGGATTGGTAAATTTCAGAAAAACGTTTAATATATTTTTGATTTAAAAACAATACCTATTAATATCTTACAACAATATTTATGTTTCATCAATAACATTTAATCAACATTTACAACCCGCGATGGAAAGCCTATTAGTCTTATTGCCTGTTTCACAATCGACAAGTAAAGCTTATGTGAGACATAAATTTACTCTTTCTTACACTTAAAAATATACAAGGAGAGAGCCAATTTTTATGGCAGATAAATTTGTCCTTGCAATACTTAATAATAAAATTTACATCATAATTATTTGTAACTGTGACTGATTGATTACAATTAAATGTTTAATTTTTACATATTTTTTTAACTCCTTTTTCATATATTTGATATTTATTATTTATTTATTTATTTATAGTTAAGTAAAAGGTAAAATAAAAATTACAGTTTTTTAACAAAAGTTAATTATAATTTTAATTTTATTGAAAATAGTCACAAAGCGGACCTTCTTAACTTTTTCTTATATATTATATAGGTAACTCATAACTAGGGTCAATTTTGTTCACAAAAATTAAGAAAACTGTTTCCATTTCTTTCCGATGAAATTTTGCGCGTCGGAGGTCGCTTATCGAACTCGACATTAGATTATTGTTCTAAACACCCAATTTTATTACCCAGGCAGGGGCGCGTTGTGGAACTTTTAATAGATTCGTATCACCGAAATAATTCGCATGCTGGACCGCAACTGTTAATTAGTATATTAAAATCAAAATACTGGATTATTTCTGCTCGCCGTGTAGTTCGGCATCGCATAAACAAATGTAAAGTTTGTTTTAGGTTTCATCCTAAAGCCACATTCCCGCTTATGTCCGACCTGCCCAAGTACCGATTAGAGCAATGCAAGGCATTTCTGCACACGGGCGTGAACTACGCAGTAGGGTGTGTCATTTTTCTCGAACTTTGAAATTTCAAGAGTAATACCTCTCAAAAGTTGCTTCATCAAGTATATTTAAGATTTGCATTTAAAAAATGCACCTTGATTGGTACTTTTGGCTCGCTCATTGACCTTGAAGTTCAGTTAAAATAGCAAAATAATACGTAGTCACGATTTTTTTTTCTAAATTATCTACAGTGTTTTACTAGACATCAATTGACTTAAAATAATATTAATGCCTTAAAAATTAAAAATAAATTAGTAAAACGGTAAATTTTAATATAATTGCTATCATACATCTACCCCCAATTACGCTATTGCACGACTTGACGTTACTCGCAGGTATAAGTTGAGTTTGTCATTGATACTCTTTTTTTCCAAAAAATCTTTTTACATTAAATTTGATTATATTTAACTACACAAAATAGGATAACATATTATAGTTTAGCTATTACATTTATTAAAAATGTCATCGAAAAGTGTCGTAACAACTAGGGTTAAAACCAAAATAAGTATTCTCGACAAGCACCCTGAAAAAATTAAAAACAATGTACTCCCGACGTTTGAAGATGTGCTAAAACATTATGAGTGGCTGCGTTATGAAAAAAAACAGTACAATCAGCAAAAACCGTTGAGGAGCATTGTCGCGGCAGGCGCGAACCTTTAGGTGAGTGAGACAATGTTTTATGTGGCAACACTTAATATAGAAAGATGTTTTAGTCTATGCCATGGACTTAACTTGAGTCGCCAGTTTGAAAGTGATATGAAGAGTGAATTCCTGTATGTGAATTAAAGTAGTGTTTGTGAAAGCCGGCCAGTTACCAGATCTCCTTCCTCCAAAGCTGAGTATCCCTGATTATCTCTGATTATCACCGAGTGTGGCTGAGTATCCCTGATTATCTCTGATTATCACCGAGTGTAGCTGAGTATCTCTGATTATCTCTGAGTATCACCGATTGTGCCTGAGTATCTAAGTATCACTGAGTCACCGTTTATTACTATGTATTATGGTATTGGTTTGTATCATCTTCAGGTGACTTCGGTGTTCTACGCATCAACGTAATCTTGTTTGTACCAATCACGCCGCCAGAAGCCGGTTTGTTTACAACTCCAATAGGCACTCAGGTTGGATATCTAGCCGTTCCGAGGGGGCGGCTAGATCTGGGTTGCTTTGTGAATCGTATAATCCAGGTTGGATATCTGGTTGTCCACTGGGGGGCGACTAGATCTGGATTGATTCTAGAATCTTGGCGTGCGCACTTGACCAAGTACTGTTTCATCAGCCTGGAGCTGCTGGAGACGTCCGGCTGTTTCCTAGCACCTTTGGGAGTTTGTAGTTAGTGTGTCGTAGCAATGTGACACTGTGATTGAGTTTTTTCCGTTCTGATATCAGACCTGTTTGTTATAGACCAAGAAGTACAACACCGAAGAGCACCACTTGCTCGAGTGGCACTCTGTGGCCAGATGAGTGGTCAGCGTTACTCATTTTGGCTTTAATCTAATACAGGAGGAGGAGGACGAGAGCTGACTGAGAGGAGACCTAACAACTCATAAATATATATGCGAAGCAGATTTTAATGCAGTCAGTGATCCCTAGAAAATGAATCCAGGTATGTGAAATAAGTTGTTACATCGCGAAATTACCATCCATGTATTAGCTAGTCCCATAAGTAACTAGCTGCTCCAACACCTATGATGGTGATCACCTTTCACACTAAGACAGATCATACCCACCTTCGCGATATGGTGGAAGTGCTGGGTTTTTAGTTATACTCTGACACAATATGCGAGAGAATGCTGGGTTTAAACTGGACTAATTTATTAACCCTACATGATCAATACAAGTATTGATCGCTGATTTTATATTATCAGCTGTGGATTATGAAGACCCACTAGTATATGGTCAATTTTATGATGCTGGCAATTTTTAAGCCCTTGGCCGGAGAGTCCTACGGAGATGGAAGGTCATAAGTGGATAAATATTAATTATTAGCAGTGCGCTCAAAGACTATTAACTAGCTGGAATCTATAGCGCCATCTGTTGTCCAGTAGCTGAACTCATGTTCTTTTATCAATATTTCCTTTTGAAGTTGAAAATTGCAAGAAAATTTGACAAATAAGGACAAAATTATGAGAAGAAATATGATTAACTATAAAAAGGAAAGTCTGGTTTATATGTTGGTAGTAATGCTTCCGACTGTCTCGAGTTTTACCAGGAATAATCAAAGGAATTTCTAAATGTATTTATACCTAGGTATATACAGTTGTACGTATCGGCTTGGAAAGTTCGAGAAAACGCAAACCGGAAATGGGGACAAATTTCAATATGGTGTCTACCTTTGCAATGTTTCGATAAAACATTTTCCTTCTTCGTTCGTTTCGCTTCGTCAAATTAAATAACGACATGTCTAGTTATTTATTTAAGCACAATGGTTAATTTTTAAGACTTATTTTAGATGTGTTATAGACTAATAAGTTAAAAGTATATGTATTGACTTGTAAGTTTACAACTCGCGACTTGAGCGGCTTCCGATCCGAGATCCGTTCCGTTCGCCATTACTTGTGCAAGAACAACGTTCAGTGGCTCTGCAAGAAACTGTTTAAAGTGGAAAAAGTGCTGAAAAAGTGTCAAAAAACCCGTATTTATACCAAAAACGGGTTGTGTTACTTCAGGTGAGTGTTGAAGTAATATATTTTAAGAGGTTTGTGTACTTTCTGTTGTGTTTTCGTAAATCGCACGCGCGTGGAAAGTTCAAGATCGAAGTAGTTGACTTTTTACTTTAACATGCTCCTGTTTATACTTAATTTGGACAAACGAATTATGTCTATTGCACTCGTATTTGTTATCGTTTTCCCCAATATTCGAATTTAACGCCAAGTGTCGAAAAGATAATAATTTACATTTAGGTAGGTACCTACTTAATTACAAAGCTGGCTACCAAAAGTAGAAATCTTATAAGAAACTTATGTGTAATGGTATCCTGTGTATGGTGTTAAGTATTCAATGCTATATGGTATAGTCATATCCATTAGCTAGTATTAGACCATTTTCACTTTGTACTTTGACACATTACAATACCGCGAAACTGTAACGTTAAGTACCTGTAATGGTAATACAATTATGGACGCTAGTGGATCAACTCCATATTACCGAAGTATAAAGAGACCCGAGTGGCCTACTTACTGAAAATATATTTTAATTTTAAGATTGGAAGCCATCGCAAGCATGGCAGTCGCTTTAAATGTAAATTTTCAAAAGAAGCGAGGACGAGGGTGACGTAGACTAGATTTAGTCTATGTATATTTAGGTACATATAGATCAATAAACACACACCTGGTGTATAAACTCAAGTATATAAATATCTTATTCGCAAAATAGAGCTAATAAGATGTTGGTATCAATATTAAAATTCAAATTCAAATAGTTAGCGTCAATTGCATAACTTTACTTCTTTTTATTATTATGTTATAAATATAAATGGAATAACTTGATTATATTATTTGTGTCTTAAGAGCTAAATACAAATGGTTCAGTGAGATAGTCCGCTAAATACAGCTCCTGGAGTAGCCAGAGACTATTTTTATTTGTTATAATTTTGGGAATAGAGCTTTTATATGTGATTCTTAAAGTATCTTGAATGACAGATAAGAATAAATAAGAGAATTTAGAAAAAAGATTTTAAGTCTGTTGATGATCTTACTGGTTTAAAGTGTACATACATTTTATTTATTTTCAATTACTTACCAACATAATATTGACTTGAAATTTGATGTACATGTGTCATGTAGTGACAATATGATACAATGGATCTGGTCTGGTGATGCAGCCATGTTGGCCATAGATGAATGGTCATAGGAACTCCTTAACTATACTAAATACCAGTCATGTTTGAGCTTGATTGTCTGGTTTTGCAGAGTACCTTTAATCGTAGGTACAGACGGCAACAATAATGGACAGTCAACAATAATTTCATTTTACAAAAGTTCATTTTATTTATTTATTCATTCTGCTTCTTGTTTAACTCCTTCTATAGGTTGCTACCTATGTGTAGGTGATCTATAGATACTTTAAAATTAATTTCAGATTACAATGGAGTCTGAAAATGAAGAGACATCTCTAGATAATGTTATCAAATTGAGATTACATCAGATAATAAGTAGAATAAATGGTTATAGAACTGAAGCTGAAGCATATTGTAAGGAACTTAGCGATGATAAGGAAGCGGTGCAGAAAGCACAAATTTGTGCATCGAAGTTGGAAAACATGATCAAGCGGTTCATCACAGAACTCAATGAATATTTTAGGATCTCTACCAACCCATCACCTGATGAAATATCACAAATGAGCGAGGTTCAACTCAATAGTGAAGAAATCTTAGTGGAACTAAAATGTAGATTGTCAGACAAGTTGGATAAGAGCACACAAGAGAACCAAAGCAGTGATGAACATAATCGTGTCTTTTCTGCCAAACTACCTACACTTACCTTACCTGAATTTAGTGGAGATGTGTTAACTTGGTGTGAATATTGGGACATATATAAATCCAATATTCATGATAGACCAATACCTGATGTTGACAAGTTACTCTATCTCAAGTCAACATTAAAAGTAGAACCTCGTCGAATAATAGATGGATTAGAGACCACAAATAAACATTATGCAATAGCCATTCAAACACTAACTGACAGATACGGTAAACAATCGCAGATTGTGGATGCGCATTACAGTGCGCTCAGCAAAGTAAAGGCTGACTGTGATTGTCGGACTACATTGAATGAATTAGAACGTCACCTTAGGGTTCTGCAGTCACTCGGAGAAAATACGAATCATAACCACTTAAGATATCTTATTACAGAAAAATTCCCCGGAGATATTATCTATGAAATGAAAATGAAAATGAAAGAAGATACAGTTGAAGAAATGAGAAAGCATTTGGAGGTGATAATATTTGCGAGAGAAGAAGCTCACAGAATACGGGAAGAAAAAAAGCCCACTGAAAAGTTAAATTATACCGTCGAGACTCTACATACAACACTCAATAATAAAAAGTCAATAATGAAAAACAGACCTGCAAAAAAGTATAATAATAACTTCAGGAAGAGAAATTATGTGAAGATGGAAAATGTAAAGAGGGAAGGAAATAAATTTGAAGTTAAGAAAGAAAGAAATTTACAAAGAATGGGACTCTACCATTCTAGAAACCAATCTGATTCATCAGGAAAACGAAAACATGAACAAATAATAGATAGGAACAAAGAACAACAGGGATCAAAGGCATATGTTGAGCATAAAAGAAGGAAACTATCCTGCATATTTTGTAAAAACGACCACTATTCAGACCAGTGTCCAGAATATAAAACTATTGAACAGCGAAAATCCAGAATAAGGAACCGTTGCTTTAATTGTCTATCAGACAACCATGTAGTTCGCTCTTGTAAAAATAGAAGAGAGTGTGTATATTGCCACAAATATGGAATACACCATCGAGCTTTATGTCCCGAAAAATTCAGAATAAATAAAGAAACCATCTTGACTGCAGTGAATGGCAGTGGTTTTACAGCATTGCAGACTGCAGTAGTAACGGTGAAGAATGAAAAGAATCACAACAAACCTGTTAAATGCAGGCTATTACTAGACTCAGGATCTCAAAGATCATATGTAACAGGAGATTTTTCCAGAAGGCTCAACCTATCAGTAAAAGAAGAAAATCGACTGTCAATTTTTGGTTTTGCAAGCGAAATGCCTCGAGAGTATGATAGCCAGAGAGTCAGACTGGAAATAACGACAAGGACAAACAAAACGATTATACTCCATGCTAATGAAGTACCTATAATTACAAATGGAGTAGCAATGCCTGATATTAATCTTAGAAGATGGGAGGATAAAATTCTAGCTGATGATGGATCCCTTGGAGAGAGGGTGGATATTCTAGTTGGGAATGATTATTATTTCGATTTAATTTCTACACAAAAATTACGATTACAAGAAAACCTATTTTTGATAAACTCCAAACTTGGATGGATAGTAAGCGGAAGAATAAATATGGAAGAAAATGAAAACACTTTGTCTGTCATTACATATTGTCAAAATCATGACCCGAATTGTGTCTACTTTACAGAACCGGATCTGCCTCTCAAGAATATGGATATCGCTTTCTTATGGGCTTTAGAAAGTATAGGAATTACAGATAACCCAAAAGCAACCAGAGAGGAAGAAGCTATGAAACATCTTATTGAAACCATACAATATATAGACAACAGATATAGGGTAAAATGGCCGTGGATCCAGTACCCTCCAATGATGCCAACCAACTTTGGGTTAGCATATGGGCGATTAAAGGGATTACTGCTACGGTTGAATGAGTCTTCTATGAAAGAATATCAATATATATTAGAGGAACAATTAAAGAATGGTATCATTGAAATCATAAATCCAGAAGAAGATGTCTATACCCAGAAAGTACCTCCAATTCATTACCTTCCTCACCACATGATAAAACAGGAAGGAAAGAAGGGACGGATTGTCTATGATGCATCAGGAAAGTTGAAAGATAGTAAGAGTTTAAATGAATGCTTGTATAAAGGTCCGTCGATGATTGGAGATCTAGTAGCATTACTCATACAATTTAGAACTAACAAAGTTGCCATCACAGCCGATGTAGAAAAAGCATTCCTACAGATTGGACTTCAAACTGAAGACAGAGATGTAACCAGATTCATTTGGATAAAGGATGCAAATAAACCTCTATCTATAGATAACATTATTCATATACGCTTTTGTAGGGTTCCATTTGGGATTATATCCAGTCCGTTTATATTGACAGCTACGTTAAAATATCACATTTCACAGAATGCACCAGAACTGATACCTGAGATTGTGGACAAGTGCTACGTAGATAACTTTGTTACCGGAACAGACTCTACTGAAGCAGCGATACAACTATATGAAAAAACTCGGAGAGTTTTCAACGAAATAGCAATGAATATTAGAGACTGGACTTCAAACAATGAAGATTTTCTAGAAACTATTCCTTCGGAACATAAAGCTAAACAAACAGAAGAAACTAAAATACTAGGCTTGATATGGAATACTAAAAAAGACACCTTAAGACTGAATATTAAAAGTAAACCTTTCAAAGAAGAAAATGTAAAGGGACCTCAGAGCAAGAGGAAAATACTGAGTACTATTGCTTCTATGTATGACCCATGTAGACTATGTTCCCCATTGATCTTACCCGCAAAGTTACTACTGCAACAATTATGGGAGATAAAAATAAAATGGGACACAGTCTTACCAGATGAACTTCACAGTAAATGGGAAGATATTATTAATGGTTTGGAAGCAATAAAAGAAATAGAAATACCACGTTATATGGGACTTCCTGAGAAAACAGAAAAAACAGTATATGAGCTGCACGGATTTAGCGACGCGTCTAAGCAAGCATATGCTACCGTGATCTATTTGACAGCTGAAAATAAAGACAAAAAAAAGGTATCCTTTGTTATAGCTAAGTCAAAGGTTGTACCAAAAGAAGAAAGAGAGAATTTGCGCATGCCTAGACTAGAGCTACTAGGTTGCTACCTAGGTAGCAAACTAATGACATACATCAAGAATGTGATAGGTATTCCATTAAGTAAAGAATATTTATGGACTGACAGCACCATTGTTTTAAGTTGGATCAATTCAAATAAATTATTACCGCCTTTTATTGGCAGGAGAATTGATGAAATCAGAAAAAACAAGCAGTTGGAACTGCGGTACATAAACACTGAGATTAATCCTGCTGACCTTGCAACACGTCCCAATCTATGGGAAAAGAAAAAGTCACTATGGTTTAACGGTCCTGTATTTCTTCTACAACCAAAAGAGAAATGGCCGAGCCATTCCATATTTGATATTTCTAAACCAACGATGGAGCAGGGTCCTTTGGATACCATAAACTTAATAAAGATTGACGAGAAGATACCGGACAAGACATTTGATAAGGAAATAAAGTAGAAGATAATATTATAAAGATTAAAGACTTGCAGAAATTATATTTTCCACAAGAGAGTGAAGGAAAGAAAACCAGTTTTGCCATTAATTTGGACTTATTCAAGGATAGAGACGGGCTGTTGAGATCTAATGGCCGTATGAAACATGCAGATTGGTCTTTCGATAAACGCTATCCAATATTAATACCCAGAGATTGCGATTTCACTAAGGAACTCGTCATGAAAACACATAGAGAAAATTATCATATGAAAGCCAATCACACGTTGAGCAAAGTGAGAGAATTATACTGGATTCCAAAGGGAAAGAGTTACGTACAGTCACTATTGAAGAAATGTACAGAGTGTGTCAAACATGGTGGAGGCCCGTTTAAGTTACCTCTAGCACCTGCTCTACCTCCTGAGAGAGTAAAATATTCAGCGCCTTTTACTTATACGGGAATCGATTACATGGGACCCGTTCTAATAAACAATGGAAATGGAAATACTAAAAGTTGGATTTGTCTTTTTACCTGTTTAGTAGTCAGAGCGATACTGAAGCCGATACCTTACTGCTGAAGAAGGTTTACTTGCACTAAGGAGAATGATCTCTGCGAGAGGAATACCAACTTTAATAACATCAGACAACGCTCAACATTTCAAGCTGATAGCAGAAATAATTTCGAATCAATATTGCATAAACAAGAAGATGCAGTGGAGATTTATAACTCCACTAACTCCATGGGCAGGCATGGGATTCTACGAGCGATTGATCGGTATAGTAAAAAACTGCATGAAGAGAACGCTAGGAAAACATATGTTGAAAGATAACCAACTCACTACGATTGTCAAAGAGATTGAGGCCGTAGTTAACTCACGACCTCTTACTAGTGTGGACTCCGAACCAGATTACATCTTGAAGCCTTCAGATTTTCTGACTGTAGGAAAAGTAATCACACTAGAAGAATCTAAAAATGGTTCTGAACCCCAAATTTTGTCTACAACGAAGACTGAATTGATAAGTGGATGGAAACGAGCGCTTGTCATATTAAAGGAATTTAAAGATATGTTTTCGAACCGTTACTTACTTAGTCTTCGTGAAATATACAGTCATTTACCTCATGAACCACGAATAACTTCAAAGTTGACACCGAGTCCTGGTCAAATTGTACAGATCAAGGGTGATCCCAAGAATAGAAACGATTGGTTAGTAGGGAAGATTACGTCACTAATCCCGAGTGCTGACGGATTATGTAGAGCAGCAAAAGTTCAAGTAGGGAAAAGTGAGTACATACGTTCTATCGCACACCTCTACCCGCTTGAAATAGAGGATGCATCAGATACTATCACGCACATCAGCAGTAAAGAAGAAACTCTGCCTTTAGAGGCACCTGAGTACGAAACAGAAAAGACCGAAGAACTAGGAAAGGTTCACTCACAAGTCTCTGATCTAAAACCGGATGACTTACCAAAACCTATAGATATCATCCCTTCAGAGACGATTGAAGATCACGTTAGTATACATGATGAAGACGGAGAATGTTCATCGACAGAAAAGGATGAATCGTTACCTGATAAAACTGAGACAAATAACATGGATATAAACGAGAAATCAAAGCGAGCCGCAGCTACCAAAGCCTTAGAAAGGATCAAGGAATGGACACGTGATTTGACTGCGCTACTGCTTCACTCCAGAGCTTCGCCGCCGGGGAGTGTCGTGGCAGGCGCGAACCTTTAGGTGAGTGAGACAATGTTTTATGTGGCAACACTTAATATAGAAAGATGTTTTAGTCTATGCCATGGACTTAACTTGAGTCGCCAGTTTGAAAGTGATATGAAGAGTGAATTCCTGTATGTGAATTAAAGTAGTGTTTGTGAAAGCCGGCCAGT
This sequence comes from Acleris holmiana, assembly GCA_949316455.1. Taxonomy (NCBI): domain Eukaryota; kingdom Metazoa; phylum Arthropoda; class Insecta; order Lepidoptera; family Tortricidae; genus Acleris; species Acleris holmiana. The sequence continues at coordinate 475,401 of CASGFW010000022.1, read as the reverse complement.
TACCAGATCTCCTTCCTCCAAAGCTGAGTATCCCTGATTATCTCTGATTATCACCGAGTGTGGCTGAGTATCTCTGATTATCTCTGAGTATCACCGATTGTGCCTGAGTATCTAAGTATCACTGAGTCACCGTTTATTACTATGTATTATGGTATTGGTTTGTATCATCTTCAGGTGACTTCGGTGTTCTACTCATCAACGTAATCTTGTTTGTACCAATCACGCCGCCAGAAGCCGGTTTGTTTACAACTCCAATAGGCACTCGGGTTGGATATCTAGCCGTTCCGAGGGGGCGGCTAGATCTGGGTTGCTTTGTGAATCGTATAATCCAGGTTGGATATCTGGTTGTCCACTGGGGGGCGACTAGATCTGGATTGATTCTAGAATCTTGGCGTGCGCACTTGACCAAGTACTGTTTCATCAGCCTGGAGCTGCTGGAGACGTCCAGCTGTTTCCTAGCACCTTTGGGAGTTTGTAGTTAGTGTGTCGTAGCAATGTGACACTGTGATTGAGTTTTTTCCGTTCTGATATCAGACCTGTTTGTTATAGACCAAGAAGTACAACACCGAAGAGCACCACTTGCTCGAGTGGCACTCTGTGGCCAGATGAGTGGTCAGCGTTACTCATTTTGGCTTTAATCTAATACAGGAGGAGGATGACGAGAGCTGACTGAGAGGAGACCTAACAACTCATAAATATATATGCGAAGCAGATTTTAATGCAGTCAGTGATCCCTAGAAAATGAATCCAGCCAATCCAGGTATGTGAAATAAGTTGTTAAATCGCGAAATTACCATCCATGTATTAGCTAGTCCCATAAGTAACTAGCTGCTCCAACACCTATGATGGTGATCACCTTTCACACTAAGACAGATCATACCCACCTTCGCGATAAGCATGATGATCGGTTCAATTGATATAAAAACAACTAAAAAGCTGGAGAAAAGCAAAACAAATCCATGGCGACCGATCCACAACCATCAACTTCCAGTAATGTAACGGTATGTGATTCAGATTCAAAATCCGGAAATTCATCTGAGAATGAATTTGAAGAAAATGTTATAAGTAAACTTCATACTTCTTCACAAGAGTCAAGAAAGAGAAAGATGCCGCAACCTAAACTGGGAAAATTAGCTGAAATATGTGATCGTTACGGGGTATCGTACAGAGCGGGTGCTGCTATCGCGTCGGCGACTTTAAATGATACTAGGGATAGTAGTGCAAATGCAAACACGTCTACCATAATAATTGACCACAACAAATTGAGACGAGAAAGGATTAAGCGAAGACATACGTTGATGCGAAAACAACAAGTACGTTCTCTGGAAGCTTTGTTTTTTGATGGACGCAAAGATCAAACCCTGCATTACGTAAAAGATGGAAAAAAGTTATATCGTCGTGTCCGAGTCGAAGAACATATAACTATGTTAAAAGAACCCGGATCGGAGTATATTGGCCATGTAACCCCACCCTCTGGAACATCTAAAGCTATTGAGGAGTCTATGTGTTTATATTTTGCCGAAAGGAAAATAAATATTACCTCCTTGATTGCAGTAGGGTGCGACGGCACAAACGTTAATACTGGAAGGAAGAATGGTGTTATTGTGGCATTAGAAAAACGCCTTTCTCGTCCTTTACAGTGGCTTGTGTGTCAACGAATTACCGTTGCGTCATTTGGTTAGCCATTTAGATGGACAAACTACCGGACCAAAATCTTTTTCTGGGCCGATTGGAAAAATGCTGTCAGCTTGTGAGAACCGGCCCGTAACGCAATTTGAACCTATTCCTGTGGAGTTACCTATACTTTCAAATGTAAAGTTAAGTACAAATCAACAATACTTATACGATATATGCGTAGCTGTGTCCACTGGAGTCGTAAGCTCTGATTTAGCTAAACGCAACCCGGGAAAAATGTCACACGCCCGATGGCTTACGACTGCTAACAGAATACTACGTCTGTACGTTTCAACAAAGCGTCCAACTGCTGCACTAGTTTCACTGTCCAAGTATATTTGCAAAAGTTACAGTCCTTCTTGGTTTCAGATCAAAATGAATTGCTCATGTAAGGATGGTGCTAGGAATTTATGGTTTCTCATCAAGAGCACAAGAGATCTTCCCGAAGAGATTAAAAAGGTCATTTATCCAGTAATACAGCGTAATGCGTATTTCGCACATCCTGAAAACTTACTTTTATCCATGTTAACAGACAATAACAAACATATTAGAGAAATGGCGTGTAGGAGAATACTTAAAGCTCGTGCTGCAAAACAAACCAAGGTGGTGAGATCTTATACCATCCCGAATATCAACTTTGAATCCCAAAATTATTATGACATGATTGACTGGCAGGACAAAAAACTTGTATTAACGCAGCCTCCGCTATTTCGTCTAACTGAAACAAGCAAACTTGAAGACATGGTATCCATAGGCAATTCGAAAATAATTGATTTCCCAAAGTTCCCATGTCACACGCAGTCCGTGGAGAGGGGCGTCAAGCTGACGACTGAAGCTGCTGCTTCCGTAGCTGGAAACAATGCCAGGGAAGGATTTATTCATTCCAGAATAAATTCTAGAAAACTCATGCCCAAGCTTAATTCTAAAAAAGATTTTAAGTAAGTATATTATCATTTATCATACAAAAATTGCACGTTTTAGATTTTTTTTGTATGTTTTTTGATTAAAATATGTTGAATAAACATTTACTTTTTTGTTTTATTTTATATAATTCACCATATTTTATCTCTTAGAAATGATTTATTGTGGTGCGTGGGTGTCCTAAACTAAGGCCTAACATCGGCAATTTTTGTAAACTTTGACACATTTGAGTAAGCCAAAAGTATATAAAAAACGTAGTATTTTTAACATATATTGTCATTTAAGATCTAGGAGCATTTTTTGATAACTATTAGAGAAGTCAAAAAAACGTTTTTTTTTTTTTTACCCATACTAAGTGACACACTCTACTACGCAGGCCCGCTTTATATTACTCCTTACCGCAGACGCGGCGTACGTAGCCCTACCTATGTCTTTTTATTTGCCTAGTGACGAAGGCGGTTCACATCGAACTTGTCTCGAACTTAACTTTGTTAAAGTAATGGGAACACGTCAATGAAACTACGAGGTCGGATCAAGACTGCATTGACATTTATTTCATACCCACATATAATTATATATAAACTACCGACAACCCCCTTTTTTTAAATATAATATATTTACTTTTACACTTTTTTATTTACACTCATTTATCCCTTATTTTCAATTAATCCACTTTTATTTTTATTTTATTACATTACCCAACAAATTTAGATATATGGAATTTACATGTTAATACAAACAAAACAAATATATGTATGTTAAGCAAATTTAAGAGGACTGAGGAATAAGTACCCACCTGAAGTACAAAGTCGATCTAAGATTCTACAACAATAACTACAATAAGATTGAGTTTCCTAAAAGTTACAAATGAATTGACATCTCTAATGACATTGACGACCTCAAGCATTATTCTTGAAATGTTAGAAAGTATTGATCATTATCTACATTACACGTAATGTATTATTTATGTTTTATGAACATGTAGAAAATGATTCATAAAAGTATCATAATAATAATAATTTAATTTAACATTGTTTCTGAAGTGAATATTTTATAAAAAGGACTTTATATAATTATCACATTCAAAATATTACCTACCAACTAAACACATTACATTAATTATATTTGTTAATTTAATTTTTTAAATACAAAAACATTAATGATAAATAATATCACTTCGTGTGGAAAGAAGCGTTAACCTGATACATGCATCTAATTATACTAAAACTAATTACATATCGTTATATTTAATGTAATAGGTAGTAAGTTTAAATGCAACACAATAATGAATAATCAATAATACATTTTAATGTGTTTGTTACACCTAGCTATTAAATTAATTGTAGGTAAAGTACCCTATACTAAACAACTAGTTTAGATGCTAATTTAATTTTAATTTTGTACATGCATAATTAATAATATGTACCTATTAGCTTAATTTATAAATATAATAATAATCTAGGAATGCTGAAGCAGTGCAAATAATGGTGTCAGCTAGTCGAAACCCCAGCGATCAGGAGGAATCACCGCCCTGCCAAAACGTGTCACGTAGTGATTATTGGTGCTAGCATTATCCGACACTGGGCCCGCGCGGGAATCGAAGTTACTACCCGCGCGCGGTGACGACTGCGCAGGCATTGATGACGTCACGGCGTTATCGCTCGGCATAATAATATCATCATAAGGCAGCGCTCGCACTGTGTATCTAGTCAAATCTTGTTCGGGCCGTCGATCGGAGTCACGAATGAGGTGACGTCTGTTACGAGTTAAAATTCCACCGTACTCCATTTTGACTACATACGACCTTATACCTCTGAGAGAGGAGACTGTTCCGCTAACCCAGCGCTTGTCTACCCTAACTTTTACCTTTTCACCGCACTGCAGCGGTGTCAAGTCCCTAGCATTTTTGTTGTAATAAGTTTTTTGTTTTTCCTGACGTATCAGAAGTTCTTTTTTGACATGTTGTTGTATCTTCGGTTGTAAAAGTATAGGTTTGCATGGCACAATGCCCCTTAACTTCCGATTGTTCAGTAACTCAGACGGCGATGCCAATTTATTACTGATCGGAGTGTTTAAATACTCAAGAAGGGCTAACTTAAAATCTACTTTTTCCACGCCGGTTTTTTTAAGTATATTTTTAATAATCTGGACAATACGTTCCACTTGGCCGTTAGATTGCGCATAGTGCGGCGAGGAAGTGACGTGCTGGAAACACCATTCATGAGAAAATCTCTTAAACTCATATGAACTAAACTCTGGGCCATTGTCGGACATAACAATGTCCGGGATTCCTTGCCGACTAAAAATAGATTTAAGATGACTAATTACATGCCCAGATGTTGATGATTTTAATTGTATTACTTCTACAAATTTGCTGTAGTAATCAACTACAACTAAATATTTATTTTCGTTAAAGTGAAATATATCAGCTCCTACTTTCGACCAAGCCCTATAAGGTACGTCGTGAGGAATAAGTGACTCCTTTCTGTTCTGATTCTTAAAAGTTAGGCATGCTTGACAGTTATTTATATAATCTTCCAGTTGCGTATTAATGTTTGGCCAGAACATTGTTTCTCTGATTCTTAATTTACATTTTTCTAAACCTAAATGGCCTATATGAACGCGCCTTAACATTTCTTTGCGCATCAACACCGGTATGATAATTCTGGTTCCTTTCCATAACATATTATAAGCACTCGTTAGTTCATCTCGGTAGCTCCAATATGGTCGGATTCTTTCCGAGACTTGGTGCTTATGTTCTGGCCAACCATTTTTTATTTGTTCCATTAACAGCTGTAACTCTGTATCTTCCTGGGTACATTTTTGAATTGCTACAAAATGCGTGTCAACCAGTGGGTTACTAAGAGCGACGGCACACACTTGCGCGCGCTCGTCCAGCTGATCGCGCGGCTCAGCCGGCGGCCCACAAACCGGTTCTACAGCCCGCGACAGAGTGTCAGCTACAAACAAATACTTACCCGGCTTGTAAGTTAATTTAAAACAATAAGGCTGCAATCTCAATAACATTCTCTGCAACCTAGCTGGTGCTGAAGCTATAGGTTTGCGAATTATACTTACCAACGGCTTGTGGTCAGTCTCCACAGTTACGTCATTCCTGCCATAAATGTATGTATAGAATTTTTCACACGCAAACACGCAAGCCAGCAACTCTTTTTCTATTTGCGCATAGGCTTGCTCCGCCTATATAAACTACCGACAAACTTCTGCTAATTTTATTGATGCGTTTAAGCGCTTCATATCGCGTCGAGGTCCTTGCACATTTTTGTACAGCGACAACGGGACAAACTTTGTTTCATCAAAAGCGTACTTTAACAAACTTCACGAGTTTTTAATATCTGACGATTACTATAAAACGTTTAGTAGGGAGCTCGCGAAAAATCGCATTACGTGGCGAATGAACCCTCCCACAGCTAGCCACTTTGGCGGTATATGGGAAGCCAATATAAAAAGCGCTAAGACGCTTTTATTTCGAGTAATCGGAAATCAAATTCTTACGTTTGAGGAGATGTCAACCGTACTCACGCAAATTGAGGCAGTGCTTAACAGTCGTCCTCTCTACGCTTTAAGCTCTGATCCATCAGAGCCGCTAGCGCTGACACCTTCGCATTTCTTGTCTACTTCCCCGCTAGAGTTTCTCCCCGCTACTGACTTTTCCGACGAACGAACTAACTTGGTGTCTCGTTTCTCGTTAATGGACTCGCTTGTACAGTCCTATTGGAAGCGATTTAAGACAGAGTATCTTCATAATTTGCAATTGCGCGAAAAATGGAATACATCATCAACCCCAATTAAAGTTGGTACCTTAGTCTTGTTAAATGTCGAAAACGCTCCGCCTTTGCAGTGGCCTTTAGGAATTATTACATGTTTATATCCTGGTAAGGACGGAGTTATTCGTGTTGCGGAAGTGAAGACGAAGATCGGCACGTACAAACGTCCAGTTGTACGACTGTGCCCGCTACCGACTCAGTAGCCTTTTTTTTTTTTTTTTCTCGTTTAGCTATTTAGTTAGTCTATTTGTTGCTGATAGACAATATAAAGTAGAACACATAATATTCGTTAAATTTAGTTACGTTTGTTTACTTGCACAAAAAAAATGTGCTCTATTTCTAAGAGTTATATTCAAATATTATTAAGTTATACCTTTTGTTATTCTTTGCCCACTCTCTAGCACAATTGCCGTGCTGGTTCCTATAATTAGTGTAGGTAAAGCAGCCTCTTTATTAGCACCTTGTTTCGAAGGGTTCCTTCAAGCCCGGGGGGATGTTGGATTTCGTACTTTCTATATTTTATATTTCGTAATTAAGGTAGATATACGCTTGCAAGGGCTTTATTTCCTTCACAACTTCCATCCCTATCAAACATGTGCACTAATGCTATAAGTTGAGAACTTTAAGCAAAGGACTGCAAGGCTCGTGGTGCAGTGAGGTGATAGCGTCCCGGACTGCCTTGACGCTGTTCGGGGTTCGATTCCGAGGAAACAAGGAAATCCAGGTGAGTGCGCATGCCACGTCCCTTTTCCTTTCTCATCGACCTTTTTATTTCCACGCAAACTAATTGAATGGTAAACGCTATGCCCATATCTGTGCCAGCAGCCCAAATTTCTATAACAAAATTCTATTTTTTTAGTAAAAGTACATAAAAATACACTTTTTAATGGTTATTAAAAGAAGCAAAAGCTCAAGAGCTTTCTATAAACTCCTTCAGAACCTACTTACTAATTGAATTGTAGACGCTATGCCCATATCTGTGCCAGAAGCCCAAATTTCTATAACAAAATTCTAATTTTTTTATAAAAGTACATAAAAATACACTTTTTTATAATTATTAAAATAAGCAAAAGCTCAACAGCTTTCTATAAACACCCTCAGAACCGACTTACTAATTGAATTGTAGACGCTATGCCCATATCTGTGCCAGCAGCCCAAATTTCTATAAAAAAAACTATTTTTTTAATAAAAGTACATAAAATTACACTTTTTAATGGTTATCAAAAGAAGCAAAAGCTCAAGAGCTTTTTATAAACACCCTCAGAACCGACTTACTAATTGAATTGTAGACGCTATGCCCATATCTGTGCCAGCAGCCCAAATTTCTATAACAAAATTCTATTTTTTTAGTCAAAGTACATAAAAGTACACATTTTAATGTTTATCGAAAGAAGCAAAAGCTCAAAAGCTTTCTTTAAACACCTTCAGAACCTACTTACTAATTGAATTGTAGACGCTATGCCCATATATGTGCCAGCAGCCCAAATTTCTATAACAAAATTCTATTTCTTTTATAAAAGTACACTTTTTAATGGTTATCAAAAGAAGTGAAAGCTCAAAAGCTTTCTATAAACACCCTCAGAACTGACTTACTAATTGAATCGTAAACGCTATGCCCATATATGTGCCAGCAGCCCAAATTTCTATAACAAAATTCTATTTTTAAAATAAAAGTTCATAAAAGTACACTTTTTAATGGTTATCAAAAGAAGCAAAAGCTCAAGAGCTTTCTATAAACACCTTCAGAACCTACTTACTAATTGAATTGTAGACGCTATGCCCATATCTGTGCCAGAAGCCCAAATTTCTATAACAAAATTCTATTTTTTTTATATAAGTACATAAATTTACACCTTTTAATGGTTATCAATAGAAGCAAAAGCTCAAGAGCATTCTACAAACACCCTCAGAACCGACTTACTAATTGAATTGTAGACGCTATGCCCATATCTGTGCCAGCAGCCCAAATTTCTATATCAAAATTCTATTTTTTTATAAAAGTACATAAAAGTACACTTTTTAATGGTTATCAAAAGAAGCAAAAGATCAAGAGCTTTCTTTAAACACCTTCAGAACCGACTTACTAATTGAATTGTAGACGCTATACCCATATCTGTGCCAGCAGCCCAAATTTCTATAACAAAATTCTAGTTTTTTATAAAAGTACATAAAAGTACACTTTTTAATGGTTATCAAAAGAAGCAAAAGATCAAGAGCTTTCTTTGAACACCTTCAGAACCGACTTACTAATTGAATTGTAGACGCTATGCCCATATCTGTGCCAGCATCCCAAATTTCTATAACAAAATTCTATTTTTTTAGTAAAAGTACATAAAAGTACACTTTTTAATGGTTATTAAAAGAAGCAAAAGCTCAAAAGCTTTCTTTAAACACCTTCAGAATTGACTTACTAATTGAATTGTAGACGCTATGCCCATATCTGTGCCAGCAGCCCAAATTTCTATAAAAAAAATCTATTTTTTTAATAAAAGTACATAAAATTACACTTTTTAATGGTTATCAAAAGAAGCAAAAGCTCAAGAGCTTTTTATAAACACCCTCAGAACCGACTTACTAATTGAATTGTAGACGCTATGCCCATATCTGTGTCAGCAGCCCAAATTTCTATAACAAAATTCTATTTTTTTTATAAAAGTACATAAAAGTACACATTATAATGTTTATCGAAAGAAGCAAAAGCTCAAAAGCTTTCTTTAAACACCTTCAAAACCGACTTACTAATTGAATTGTAGACGCTATGCCCATATGTGTGCCAGCAGCCTAAATTTCTATAACAAAATTCTATTTTTTTTATAAAAGTACATAAATGTACACTTTTTAATGGTTATCAAAAGAAGCAAAAGCTCAAGAGCTTTCTATAAACACCCTCAGAACTGACTTACTAATTGAATGGTAAACGCTATGCCCATATCTGTGCCAGCAGCCCAAATTTCTATAACAAAATTCTATATTTTTAGTAAAAGTACATAAAAATACACTTTTTAATGGTTATTAAAAGAAGCAAAAGCTCAAGAGCTTTTTATAAACTCCTTCAGAACCTACTTACTAATTGAATTGTAGACGCTATGCCCATATCTGTGCCAGAAGCCCAAATTTCTATAACAAAATTCATTTTTTTTTATAAAATACACTTTTTAATGGTTATCAAAAGAAGCAAAAGCTCAAGAGCTTTCTATAAACACCCTCAGAACTGACTTACTAATTGAATTGTAGACGCTATGGCATAGCGTGCGTTCGTGTGCGGTGGCGTGTGTATGCTGGGCGCGCATGCCTTTGCCTTTAAAATATCTCCGCAACCTTTATATACCGTAAAATTAAAAATAAACTCACCTAGTAATTCATAGCAACTATAGCAAAATTATTTATTGAATCATTTTTCCACTCAATATTCCAAAACCACGTTCCCTTCGAAGAAGACTCATAGTTACAAATGATACTATAATACTAATTCCTGTTAAATTTTAATACGTTTATTTATACCGCTTATTTAATAATACCAGTTTCCTGACTTAGCGTTACCTCTAGACTCCTTAAACATATTTGAGTTTTTGAACGAACGGTCGCCATTGTGGGCACTGACTTGACAGGTCTTGATCTTGATATGATAATCTAGATCTGATAAGGTTGATACGAGAAAAGGAAGGTCCCTTATGTTATATTTACCAAGTTTATCATGAATTACTGTACAAATCATAACTAAGCTAGTCAAATGATGTGACAAAATGCGTAGAATGTGGTCCCACCTATCGACAACCTGGCCACTTGTAAAACGTAAGTATAATGATGGACTTCTTTTACTATTTTGTCGGTCAACTTACAGCATTAACCTAAAACATGTTGTTGAGCGCTCCGTTTTAAATAGTGCTATTCTTTAACTTGAACTTAAAGTAATAATAACGTAGTAAAACCTAAATAGTTGTTATGGTATTTTCAGTAACTAACGGAATCCTTTGCTTTTGTTTCAGCCTTTGTATCGTATTAACTTGATACCTTCGCTGATATAAGAAAATTACTTGGCTTACTTGATGACACCAATGATGGTTAAACTGTTTAAAAGATATAACCAAACTAGAGGAAATAATAATTGCTGCACGTAAACCTCTGTGAACCCAGTGCAAGCTAAAAGATTTGGTTACCTACTTGTGTTTTAGCTACTAAGCAAAGTGATGTGATATGTGGGTTTTGTTGCATTTGAATACTAACAATCATGTTATCTTATCTTTCTGCAATACTTTCTCTCCCTTTGTTATGTACTATTCATAAATTATACAGTTCTTACATATAAGTTTCTTTTTATTTTCAAATACCTAACCAACATCATAACTTATTTATGATATTATGATTGAGTTATTGTAAAATCATAAATTCTTTTATGATGAACAATTTACCAACTCTTTACTTACAAAAGTTTTAATGTTTAATAAATTTGTGCGGATGTATCTAAACAAATTTTTATTCCGCATACCAATAGAAAACTGGTGTACTAATAATTATTCTTACATAACATCCACATTCTCACATAATACATCTAATTATACTATAAGTTTCATGTTACTACTAAAACTAAAAAAATTAAAGTACCTACTAGTGACATGGTAACTAGTAACTACCTAGGCTTAGACTTCAAACAAAATATCCCACTAAGAATGTATTCACTATCTTTTCATAAGATCACTGCTTTGATCATTATAGCTAACTATTGTTTCTTATCCTTAAATGATTAATACTTGTTATGGGCGCATTTTACTTTTAAATCAGGGCAGTCTATAGATCCCTATTCCTTCTACCTCGTTTTCAGTCTAAACTTATACTCCTAATTCATTCTAGATGAGACTCCTAATAAATTCCAGATGAGAAGTGGAATCATGCTTGTGATTTATATTTATGTGTCTAGTAAATACATTTCATGATAACTTTATAAAGTCGCAGATGGGTAAGTTTATTACTAATATTTCCATAGCTCTGACTCGGCTTAGTAAAGGTGTTGAATTAAAACTTGCAACAATGACCGAATTTCTCTCAATTAATTATTTATATGCACAAAGAACTATCTACTACATTTTCATACCACCATTTAAATACAGAAAAGTGAAACTTTCATCTATCCTTTTCTTTTATTTTCTACTAAAACTTTTCTAGTTTTTCTTAAATATACCCTCAAACTTAAATTCCAAACACGTTTCCTCAAACTTATCACTGACATGATATCTCTATAGGGTAAAGGCATCAGTACTCGGTCGCTCAAAATTATAATATTTAATATGCATTAAAACATCAAAATATCGTATCTTTATCGTATTAAATCTATAATTAGATTATACAACTCTATAATTCATACACATATGAATACATACACTCAAATCCTCTAGAGTAAATGAATTAAAAAAGGCTAGCAGAACATTTGAAGTTCCCCGGCACATTACACACAACCGTTATCAGATTATATGCCAACAAAGGAAATATTATTTTAAGACTATCATCGAACAATGTCACACAAACCAAGTATGAACGATCCATAATAACTTGATTTTAGTTCCATTATGGGTAATAATCATACACCGAAACTGTTAACTAGATTTTTGAGACAGAACTGATGAAAGTATAAATTTATTTATTAAATTTATTTATTTATTAAATATAGATTTATTATTTTAACGTAGTTAGTTAAGCAAATGAAATGTGTCCCGTATAAAATCCATTCCATTGAAGTAATCTACTCCGCTTAAGAGACAAAGAAATCATGCTTTGAAAACTCGTTAACAAGCCGACCACTGGTACATTTACCCCAACAGATGTTTGTTTTGAAATAATTATAATCGATACTCACTATCAATAATGTTCTATGATTTATCGAATGAATGTTATAAAACCCTGATAACTAACGGATAAATTTTAAATTGGTAACTAAATAATTAAAATAAGATAGTTATCAATGTTATACTATCAATGTGTTTGTTATGCTAGTATAAATTAAAAATGTCATGATAACATAATTCGACCTATCGAATAAATTCCTAGAAAATCGCATCGCACCCACTTGTTGTGCTATCTATGATCAATTTCCTGAATTCGACCAATCAGAAATGAGATAAATAGACGACTCCGCCAATCCAAACCAGTCATGTAAAATAAATAACCACCGGCTACAACGCGTCACCTTCGCGTCTAGTCTACCAGTCCGTATACATTTTGACAGATGTAACTTCAGTGAGTTTCCAGTATTAATACAACCAGTGATTATAAGTGAAAAGTGCGTTATAAACAATGATTCGGTGCAAACGCGACGTTTCCTAAGTTTTAGTTAGCCTAGCCATGTATCTAGATCTCAGCAATTTCGGTAGTCTATAATACATTTATAGTGGACGTACTTCTAGTGAATTGTGAAAGCGCGCTTATATTAGGACAAATTGAAACAACTAAACCGGATAATTTTGTAAACTTCACCTATAGATAAACTAAATATTTCGACTAAGTATAGTTCTAACCTAACCCATTGTAATACAAAGAATTAAAAATAATGATATCCAATTTGTGTTGTTAAGTTATTTATCCATTGAAACGAACTCAAAACTTACTAAAGTTATATTATATCATTCTTCTACTCACTCCTTTTACACGGACAGCAAATTGTGGCAGAAGGCCGCCACTTTAAACAGTAAGGCACTTAAATTAACCCAAATTCCCAATCCTGGTCTAGGCACGCCAAACTGTACCCACCCCCCCTATCTTTCTTTCTTCATCTCCTCTATCCTATTATCTTATATATATAATGTATCAAAATTACTGAAGACTCTTAATAACTTTTAAACTCTTTAGATTGTTGGACTAAAAGATAAATTAACTGCGTTGGTGGTGTTTAGCCTAATAACTAAATTAATAACTTATAATCTAAATTGTTGAAATGGCCACGTGATCGTCTAATGTCTAGGAACCTAAGTTGTGAACCTATTTTAGTAACCTAAGTACTTTAATGAAATAAGAGAATGATATAACCAGTCCTAAAATAACATATTTCCCCTACTCTAGATTAATAACAACCTCTACAACACAAACTATTTCCTTAATTAAGAGTAATGAAATGAGGGTCTACCTAATTTATTATACACCTATAATTATGTTACAAATTAAACCTGATATAAATAACATTTATTCCAATGACTAAGAAACCTTCAAGACTACTAGATAAATTTGATTTCTAATAAAAGGCTAAATATAAATTAAATGAATTAAGATTTGTAAAAATATATGTCAGTTGTAAAGGTACCTCTCTGACTGTTCCAGTACTTCCGGTCATAGCTATGTAGACCCTCCACCGATATTCTACTAAATACTAATTTTATTTGTATGACTTCTATTCGAGTATTGTATAAATTTAATAGTTCTTTGTGAATCCCTACATATTAGTGGTAAAGGGTGGGCACCTCCCCGCCCAACCGGTACTTCCGGCCATTACTATGAAGTTCCCCCACTAATATCCTACCAAAATACTAATTTTATATATTTAACTCTTATTTCAATATTCTAGAAAGTTAAGTATTTTAAGTATTCTAGAAATAGTTCTTCGTTGAATCTATTTCTGATATAACACCAAAATCAATTGTTATTTAAAAACCAAATAAGTCTATATTATAATTGAAGTCACCATCATTTCCGAAAGGATCTCCAAAGGAAGAAACGTTGAAGCAACTCTTGGATCAAAGTCCTTATAATTAAGAAATTATCTCTATTTCTCAATTTAGAGATTAAGTAATACCAAACAGATGTTTTATCTGAAACATTCATTCTATGATAAATAATTATCTGAACCAACAGAAAATATAATTTAATAAAACTTAATAAGAAAATCTTTTAATATCTTTAATAATTAGAAGTGATACCCCAATAAAAGACCATACGAAAACCTAGCCTATTAAATGTAAAATTAATAATTCCTAATAGGATAACTATAGAAAACTTCCTAGTCATGATACTATCTGACTAATACTACCAATGTAACTTCACTAGAAGAAATGTCCTTGGTCAATCTAGAACAACTGTTCATATGTATTCCCTTGGGAATGGCTTAATGACTTGAAAGCATCAGAAACCAACCGTGGTCCTTAGACTTAGACGGCAGAGTCGTAACTCGGTTTGTACTGCAATCATTAGCCGTAGATTGTGAAAGACAGAAGGACCGTTCAACTTGTAAGTATTGCCCTAAACTTTATCAATATAAAAGTCTAACTTTGTATAGGGATATCTAATATCCTTGAGGTGTGTCTAGCCTCAAATGCCTCAGTCAGTGATCAATCCAGTCACATAGGCGCCTTTAGTCAGTGATCAATCCAGTCACTTTAGGCTAAACTCAATCAGAGTATTTATGTATACTTAAGTAAAAAGTATTTAGTTTATATTTAACTTTACCTACTTTGCTCATTCCTCAACGACCATGTTTATAAGTCAACGCAGAGAAGTTTAGAGGATAATTATGATACGCTCTGGCATCAATTAACCTACCTAGATGAAAACCTATTAGTTAACTGTTTAGTTATTTGTTTTATAATTGTAACCACTCTAACTTAACTTATAGATTTAATATACACCCTACAACTTAAATCCTTATCTTAATATAGTAAGTAAACCTATAAATTAATACACATGATAATTGTGACCACTCACTTAACTTATAGACTTTATATTAACCCTACAACTTAGAACCTTATCGTCATATCTTAAGTAAACTTATAAATTAATACGCATGATAATTGTAACCACTCACTTAACTTATAGACTTAATATTAACCCTACAACTTAGAACCTTATCGTCATATCTTAAGTAAGCCTATAAATTAATATGCTTGGTACCGCAAACGATCATACACTCTTATCCTAAATCCTAGTAAACTGTTTCCCTTCCTAGTTACATTGGACGTTTATAAATATTTCCTATACCACAGATTCGTAATTCGTCAACTCTCTTATATTATAAATTTATAACTATGAGCCTTCCCAGCAAAACAAAAGTTTTAAAATATTTTTACTTAAGTATTGGAATATTTTTAGTTTTATCCGCAAGCTAAATAAATTTTTGCTTCCTAATAGTCTTAGATTATATTTTATTCGCTAACCTTTGTTTATTAAAATGCCTATAAATTAAACCATAGCTACTGAACAACGAAAGTGACAATTGAAAATTAACCCATGACACTTTATATACCTAGCTAAGCACATTACGTGTTTATAAGCCTCTCCCGGTTTAAGGAGAGAACTACTAACTACCTAATGAATCCTAAAAACCCTATTCAGCTACTGTTTTAAATCAAAACTAAGAGACTATTACATAGCTCTTACATTTACAGTTAAATGTGTGGATGTGTGATGTCAGAATATCTCGGTGTAAAGATACCCTGCTAGACCAACTAGACCTAACATAACAACGATTTCGGAAACTAGGTCTCCTGTGTGTGGTCCTAAGACTTTTCCACCGGCTAGATAGTGCAAGCTAGCCTCAAGTTGGCTTCCAAGTCGGATAGATACCTAAGGTGGTCGATATATAAATATATAGATAAGGGGACAGACGTCAAACCATACACTATAAGTCGTCTCTACTGCCTAGGCTCGGATCCTCTACGTGGAACCCTATAGAGCAAACTTACAGATTATAGCCAACGTCAGCTGACATACCGATTTAAAGGTGTCAGAGCCTTTTGAACGCGAAAACCCCAACTTACTTGGTTAGTGAGATAAAACCGTCAGATTCCTGATAATAGAATCTTTCTAGTTCTTTCCCGTAACCAAAATGTAAGCGTAGTTTTATGAATGTTATCAACGTCTGCCTGGGTCTCAGCTTTACTAACTACCACTAGGGTGTCGGAACTGAGATCTGGAAATCAAACACAATATTAATATTTGGAATAAACAAACCGCAACTATCTAACACACAAACAAACACAACCTGAACGAACTGTTATAGCTAATCCCAAAGATCTAATAATTGTAAACTCAGCAACACTAAACACTCTCCCCATTCCTAACCCCAACTTTTCACGTTTATCGTTATCACGAAGTGTATCCAATGGTTACCTAATCCCACTCAAATTATATTAACACGATTATTAAAATAATAAACTCGATAAGAGCAGCAAACATAAATAAACAAAAAACACAAAACAAATGCACATGGTCCCCGACCCTCGAATAGCGGCTTCGACTTACTCAGTACAGCACCCAGGAAAATGTGAAGGCAAAAGAGGCCGCTCTTCCCCATCTGACCTGTATTTATAGCCTCCGGGACCCGACGCCAAGAAAGCCCCCCCCCGCATGTTCTTTTTCATTTTTCAGTACTTTCCCCATTTTATTCTATCCAAAAACGTGCAAACCATTTTGATCCTTACACACCTCATACAGAGTATATTTCGCAAATTTTATGTTTTCACACAGTCTGCTGTGCAGTTATCGCTCCTTATAAGGCAATTTCCTGAGCTATCTTACAACCCAAATCCAACCATTTATTATGAATATTACTCCATGGTAATAAAGTTTGAAATTCAATATAAAGCCATTAGAATACGAACGAATCTAGGTGACTCCCCGAAACTTCACTTTGGTGCAAAAACAAAAGTGAAATAGTTGTTATCTGTGCAATTATCTGATAGACAGAAGTTTTTTTGTCTAATTTCTATTCATAAACAATAATGCATAAATTAATGATATATTCTGATAGCAGCCCCGTTACACGTACATACAACCTTTGTCCCGGGAATATCTTTATTATGTAGAACAACGCCATCTCAACACCACGACTAGAATTTATTGTACCTATCGATTGATTATTTATCTTAACTAGTTATCTTAGATAGTTCACAACGTCAATCAAAGAGGTCACTGTTTACAATGTTTGCCCCTAATACGATATCTGTACTGTTGTAATTTGGGATTCAAATTCGTTTTAACATCCGATGCATACTTAGTTGAAAATTTGTTTATTACTACCAAAAATTGTGTAATCTTTCCACCTCGTAATTTTAATTTTAAATATTGTTACTCTAAAGTGATACCTTTCAGACCTTCAATAAAACAGAGTGCATGTCCACCTTTGTGTTCACAGAATAGAGTATTTTAAAACTTTAGAAAAACGCCTGTGTAGGAGCCAGTTAGCCCTTACACTTGCTTGTGGGTGTTGGAGTTTGTTGAAAGAACGAAGATGTTGAGTTGCAGTAAAACTGGTTTATTATAGTAAAAGATATTCAAATTAAAAGGTAAAATAATTGGTCGTTCCTTCCGTTGATGTTTATTGTTCGAGTATCAAGTTGTTACTACTCTTTAATATGATATTTTTAATATAAAAACGCGCGGCCTTAAGTAGGTCGCAACGTAAGCTAAACACAATGTACAGTCGAGACTGTACATATTGGCAACCCCAAAAGAAGAGAAAAGTTAAAAGGAAATTGTCAATAGAAGGAAACGCCATAACAATGTTACATGTAATAAAAAATGAAATTAATCGAAGTCGAATGCGATGTTGTCCTTGGTCGCGCTGTGCGGTCCCGGGCGCGGCTCCTGTTCGGGTGTTCCTCGGGTGAGGTTTCTCCTTTTAGGTATCGGTTGAAGCTCAATATCCTCACAATGTGGCTTCACCGATTGCAGTGAGTATTGTTTGCGTTTTTTTGATTTTGAACAGAAGGAGGTATACCTTCCCACTCCCCACAGAAGAACAGCAACGATGGCTGCAGATAAAAGAAAGTAGCTGATGGCGTATTGATGTACGTCGTGACTAGTCATCTCGGATGGCAATCCTTCTTCGTTCTTCTTTAGGTCGTTTAGAGTTTTGTCGATGCGTTCTGTATCTTCATCCCGCCCCTTGGTGAGGAATAGTTGAGGTGCGCTGTGATACGTTATATTTGCGATCTGATTAATCGATGATGTCAGTGTCGGTACCTTGATGTCGTAGTCCATCTTGGCCTTGCTGTTGTATTGACTGAGCGAGTGAATTGTCAAGTATTTTGATTGCAGAACGCAACCCTGAGGTAGAGTTACTATCCCGGACGACGTCATAGTGTGTGACGTAATGTCATCCTCGCATATCACTCGTAGTGTGCATGTATCGCAACAAATTGCTAGCCAAGCGTTTGGCGAATGCAATTCAATCCAAGCGTCATTGCATGACGTACTCGTGACGTCACATGGTGTCGCCGTGCGATGACCTATTAGCTTCGCCTCGCACGGGATGTTATCATTGTGTAAGTTAAACACTGGTAGATTCTTGTTACATATAAAGTTGTCAAGTTTTAGTTGAACACATTGTTTAAGATCTTCTTCTTTCAAAGAAATATATGTATTCTTGTGAAAGTTAACGGCGATGTATCTTGAACTGGTATGCACGTTGACAGTTCCTCTGTAAGTTTTCATTGGTAACGGGATCGCTCGCTGTAAAGTAAAATCTTCATCGGAAATTAGCGGTATGTGTACCTCAAATAAGAAAAAGCTGTCGGTTACTCGAGCTTTTACATAAAGTAATTTGTAAAGGTCCTTGATTTCCTCTCGTATGTTATCCACTGGTAGAGATAATGTTCTAGGTAGTTTTCCTGCTATTACATTCATTTGTTCAATTAAGTTGACCGGTGTTACAAGGTGTATGTCTATACGTCCTTTATAAACGTCGGTTAATGAATTGAAGAGCATTTCTTGGACGTTCTTCAAATTGTTGAGCAGGAGATATGCCGAAAAAGCTGCAGAATTGAAGTAACTGGTGGCCATCACTGTTGATTCAACCTTTACGAAGTTGCTATTGGTTTGATTCATGAAGTTTTCTATGTCGTCGAATTGGCGTTTGATGTTAGCTTCGCTTTTCTTCATAATCTTGTTTTCCAGCTCGACGACGGATGTTTGGTTTTTTATAAGTTCAAGTAAATGTTTTTCGTTGTTCTGGACGGCTTTTATGTCGCTTTTATATTTTTCAGCAAATCGTTGATCAAGAATCCCGAATAAGTCATTAGTTAGGTATCCAACTCCGTCTATTAGTCCTCGCTTTCTTCTATCAGACAAATGCTTGTGTGGGGTGAGTAGATTGGTGTTGTAGTATTGTAGTTGTTCCATTTCATGGTATAGTTGGTTTAAAGTAGTGTTGCAGTATTTCGGGTCTATTTTATAACACCAGTTGCTCACTCCGTTCAAGTAGGTCGCCATACGATTCATTCCTTCCCAATAGTTGGTTAAGTTATAGTATAAAAGTAATGTCCATTTATCATGTATGACTTGTATTTTTCCCATTGTGTCGTAGTAAACGGGCCGCTCGGATTCCAGTGGCGTAATATGAGCTGACGTTGGCCCGTGCGCCGCCTGCGAGCTAGCTATCAGTGCGCACATTGTTATCAAACTTGTAAACAAAGTCAGTAGACATTGTTTATTAGTAGTATTTTTTCTTTGCGCCGCTCGTTTCTTCTGATTGTTTTGAAGTCCGTTGTCGTTTTGTTGTGGTGGTTTTTCTTCATATTTTTCATTTGTTATATCGAGTGGGAGAGGTGCGAGTTTGACGACAGGGCGCTTGAAGGTTCCGGTTTTGGTTTTAATTGTAGTTACTCGAACATAACCGTCGGCCCCAGGATGAACGTCGATTACACGACCCATGGCCCATTTTCCTGGTGGCAGGTTGTCTTCTTTGACGAGTACTATATCGTCGACCTTAATATTTTTTGTTGGTTTATTCCATTTACTTCGACGTTGCAGTTGTGATAAATAATCACTCGACCAGCTTTTCCAAAATCTTTGCGTCATGTGCTCAGTAAGTTGCCACCGTTGACGTAAGTCGATGTTTCTGATGTCACTGTGATCCGAATGGGGTAGTGACATAGTAGGAGAGCCAGTCAAAAAGTGTCCTGGCGTTAAGCAGTTAAAATATTCGTCGGGATCTTCGGTGAGAGCGCAAAGTGGCCTTGAGTTAAGGCATGCTTCGATTTTGGTCAGTAGCGTGGTGAACTCCTCGAAAGTTAGCTTTTGCTCTCCGAGCACTCGTCGTAAATGGTATTTCAGGGACTTTACGGCTGATTCCCAGATTCCTCCCCCGCTGGGCCAAGCGGGGGCGTTGAAGTGCCACTCCACCTCCAGTTTCCCTATCTCATCAAAGAAACTTGATTGGTTCAACATTTGTTTGAATTCTTCAAACTGATTCCGTAGATCCTTGGATGCTCCAACAAAGTTAGTTCCACAGTCTGAATATACGTGCTTTGGCGTGCCACGCCTTGCACAGAAGCGTTCGAAAGCAGCGAGGAATGTCTCAGCGCTCATGTCGGAGGTAAGTTCTATGTGCACCGCTTTCGTGACTAAACACACGAACACAACTATATATCCTTTCGACGTTTTTACACCCCTTCCTTTTTTGTTTTTAACTTCCACGTTTCCAGTGAAGTCAACTCCAGCGTTCGTGAATGGCCTTGAGGGGATAATTCTCTGCCGTGGTAAGTCCGCCATCAGTTGGTGATGGTCAGTTTGTTTGAAGCGTAGACAGCGTATGCAGTTTTGCAGTTGATTTTTTACAGCCCTGTTGCCGCCGAGGATCCAATACCGCTGCCTTATGAAGTTAAGCGCTAATCGCGCTCCGCCGTGTAAAGTTGATACATGCCCGTGATCAATAACAAGGTGAGTCATTCGTCCCTTTCTGGGAAGTAATATGGGATTTTTCATCCCTGGAGGTAAGTTAGAGTTGTTTAGTCGACCACCAACACGAATGATTCCTTTTTCATCTAGGTAGGGTTGTAGTTTGTACGTAGGGCTATTTTTGGTTATAAGCTTGTTTCTTGATAATAATTTATATTCAATTGGAAATGCCGATCTTTGAGCGTGTCGAGTGACTAAATCGCCGGCCGCCAACAATTCGCTTGTAAGTAGGTACTCGGTGTCATGTTTTTGTTTGCGTAGTCTTGCAATGGCTCGCAACACCCGTGCGGTGACTCTTATTACTCGTGTTAACGAACTGTATTTTTCTAACAACTCGTTAACAAAGTCATCATTATGTTTTGATGCTAGGGTTGCCTCTTCTTGTTTTATAGTTCCGATGTTAGTTGTAAGATGACATGTCATGTTTGCAGGTGCTTGTTTTTTATCAGTCTCTTGAAGCGACGGTCCGTGCCACCAGAGGTCAAAATGAATTAGTTTGCTCGGGTACATTCCTCTGGTAGCGCAGTCTGCGGGGTTTTTCTCAGATTTGATGTAATGCCACTTTTCCGATGGTATTATTTCTTTGATTTTAGTTACTCGATTGGCGACGTATTTTTCCCATCGCGTTACATTTCCTTGCAACCACGCTAAGACCACTTGAGAGTCGCACCATGCCTTTATGTCTATTTCGTAATCCTTATATGCTTCGATGACTTTCTTCATGAGTCGAGATAGTAGTAGTGCTCCACACAGTTCAAGTTTCGGCAAAGTTGTTTTTTGCGATAAGGGGGCAACCCTAGTTTTAGCCGTTAATAGAGTTGTTTGCGACTTCCCGTGTTCATCCTTGATACGGGTGTAAATGACGCAAGCAAATGCCTTTTCACTAGCATCACAAAAGCCCAAGAATTCTATTTCTTTCGTTGTTCCGCCGATCCATCTGTTCAGTTGGATGTTTCTTATCAGTGGAAGTTCGGCTTTCACTTTTAGCCATTCTTCTTGGATGTCGCTCGGTAGGACTTCGTCCCAAGTGAGTTTACTGATCCAGACTCGTTGAAATAGTAGTTTGGCTGTCACGGTCACAGCACTATACCAGCCTAATGGGTCATAAAGGCGTGATATCTCAGATAATAGGATTCGTTTTGTTAGTGGATATTTAGTATTTTTATCCAAGTCCCAGTTGAACATGAAAGTATCCGTGTTAGGGTTCCAGCTGAGTCCCAGAGTTTTCATGAAATCTTCATGTTTGAAGTCGAACGTTTTTCCTTTAGATATTTGATCTTCAGTTAAATGTTCGGTCAAGGACGGGTGGTTTGTTGTCCACTTTCTCAAGTTCATACCGCCACCTTGAAGCAGGTTTATCAATGATTGCTGTAGTTGTTTGGCTTCTTCCATCGAGTTGTGGCCGCTGACGAGGTCATCGACATAGAATTCGTTCTTCAGTGTTTCAGCAGCTGCTGGATATTTATGGCCATCGTCAATTGCCAGTTGCTTAAGTGTTCTTATGGCAAGCCATGGGGCACTTTTTGTCCCGTAAGTTATGGTACATAGCTGATACTCCTGCAGCATCTCAGAGGGCGAGTTTCGCCATATAATTTTTTGAAGTTGTTGTTGGTCTGCAGAGATCCAAATGCACCGATACATTTTTTCCACGTCAGCTGTAAAAGCGTATTTGTAAGATCTCCATTTCAGGATTAGTGCTTGTATGTCCGTCTGTAGGTTAGGACCTTTTTCTTGTAAGCTGTTCAAACTGTAGCCACTGGATGTTTTTTGGGATGCATTAAAAACAACCCTTAGTTTCGTTGTAGTAGCGTTGTCTCTAAGTACGCCGTGATGCGGTAGAAAGCAGTCACGAGCTAAAGTTGAAGTTGAAGGTTTCATATGTTCAAGGTTGGAATATTCTTTTATAAATTCTTTTTACATATTAGCGAGATTAGTTTGCTTCTGCAGTCTCTTTTCTAGTTGAAGAAATTGCGAGATCGCTATCTGTTTCGAGTTTCCCAGTTTTTTTTCAAAGTTTGGTGTTAATGGTATTTTCACTATATATTTTCCATCGGATCCTCGCTGTACTGTTTGTTTGTAGTATTCTTCGCATTCATCGTTTATCGGGATGTCTTCGTTGTTCTGAGTTATGTCTTCGTTTTCCCAGAACTTAGTTAGCTCGTTCATGTTTATTAGTGTTACATGGCAATTGAAAGTTATCAATTTTCCGCAAAGAATCCATCCCAAGTGTGTTTGTTGAGCTATGGGAGCCTGTTGATCGCCTTTCAGTACACCGTCCATGATGATGTCGGCGTACACGTCCGCGCCAAGAAGCAGATCCACGGGGCGCGACACGTTAAAGTCTGCGTCGGCTAGTTTTAAATTTTCTAAGTGCGGCCAGTTGCTTTTCTTGAATGTGGCATTGGGCAGATTGTTGGTTATTTTGTTAAGAATTAACGCTTCTGTTTTAAATACGTAATCGGAGTGTAGGGACTTGCATGTTAGTTGCGTTTTGCCTTTGCAGTTGCCAGATAAGTCTCCTATTCCAGATACAGTTGCATTTAATTTATTCCTGGGTAGTTGTAGTAGTTGTGCGGCGTTTTCAGTTATTAGGTTGACTTGTGAGCCCTGGTCGAGTAGAGCCCGAAGTTTCACCCAGGTTCCGTCGAAGGACTGAAGTTGAAGTTGAACTGTAGTTAGCAGGACTTCCATATCTTTCGCGGCCAGATGATGATTAGAAGCTTGTTGAGTTGACGTAGATGGTTTCGGCTCGTAGTTATATTTTTTGAAGTTAGTCGATAGTTGTTTTTTCATGTAATTATTGTGCAATAACGAATGATGTTTCAAGTTACATTCCTTGCACGTTTTGTTGGATTTGCATTCCATGCCGCCATGACTGAACAAGCAATTCTTGCAAACTTGTAGTTTCGCAACAGTGATATTTCGCTGCGGTATATCGAGGTCAATGAATTTCTGACATTGCATCAACACGTGCATCTCGTCGCAAAGTGGACACTGTCCGTATGCTGCATGATGTATTTTCGAGTTAGGTTTAGAGTTGTTGAAATAAGGTTTCTTCGCTGGGTACTCCTTGTTGAATGTTTTTATTATTACCGGTTTTTGCTGGCTAATGGGGTCCTTTTTTGTGCGTTTCATGGTTTCGAACGCCATGAATTTGCTTTCAAGAAAGTATAAAAAGTCACATAAGGCTGGAACTTCTCTATGGTCTTGAAGCTCTCTTACGTAGTCATTATGTGTAGCAGTGTCAAGTTTCTGCGTCATTAAATATACTATGACTGGGTCCCAAGTTGACGTGTCTAAGCCGATGTTTGATAATCCACTCAAACACTCAGTTATGACGTCGTGCATTTTCTTTATGTTGTAAGAGTCCGGTTGCTGAATAACGGGCAGATGCATCATAGTATTCATGAATGAAATAAACTGCAGGCGTCGATTATTGTACCGTTGCTTTAGTATATCCCAGCACGATTTATAGTTTTCGGCGTTAATAGTTAGATGCTGAACCAATCTTTCTGCTTCACCTCTAAGTTTAGTTTTTAAATGTTGCATCTTCTGGGCGTTGTTTATAGTTGGGTTATTATGAACGGTTTCGATGAAAAGATCTTTGAAAGAAATCCATTGATTGTAGTTGCCCGAGAATTGTGGGATCTCAATTCTCGGCGCTGATTTCTGGTAGTGCGCAGTTGACCAGATTTTGCTGTTAAGTTCTTTTCGCAAGCGATCGTGCTTGCATTCGATGTCAACAAATGTGCTGTAGTAAGTTTCGTGAGAGCCTTTCAAAACACCATCTATCTCCCAGTGTAACTTGTCTATATCCGACCACTTTGATTTTAGAATGTTAAGGTTGTCTTCCAGCTCCCATTTTTCGTTACTTGTCGTTGCAATGTCGATTTTTGACATAGCACGATCTATAGCTCGAAAGTTACACTCTTGTTTGTTCAGTAGCGAGATGACGTCATCGTCGTTATCTCCGTATAACAACCCCGTCAAATCAAATTTAACTGAAGTGATTTCTTCTGTTAGTAAATGTAATCGCCGCATTATATCCGACTTGGTTGTTTCGTACATGGCTTTAGTTTTCCCGTAAATGTCTTCCGAGAAGTAGTTAATGTTCTTGTCTTCGATTTCCTTCTCAAGGACCAAGTGAAGACTCTCAAATTCGGCCCAGGAGGCGTCGAGAGATGATAGCCGCTTGTTTAGATAATCATGTGTTTTTCTTGTAGTGCTGTCTTTATTGTAATTGACACACAAAGTTTTGATGGCTTCAAAGCTAGCCTGCTGCTGCTGAAGCTTCATCTTAAGTTAGTTAGTTGCAAGTTAAAGCTTGTGGCTTGAACAACTCTGGAAGTTTTCTCAGTGCTGCTCAACCGACGATAGTTCTTGAGTTCCACTAGTTTGCTCCTTATCCCAGCCCTTGTTCGCTCCTGCACGTAAATATTTGACGCTGCAGGTGCTCCGGACGGGGCGGTCGCTAGTGGTAATAAATATAGTTGCACTCTTATCACGGCATATGCGCCTTCTCAATTCACTGGTGGAACCCGCTGGTGGGAAGCCAGCAAACCGAATCGCTATCGCAACAGAGACACAAAAACTAATTACCTTGGTTGTTCGAAGGACCATAAAATGTAGGAGCCAGTTAGCCCTTACACTTGCTTGTGGGTGTTGGAGTTTGTTGAAAGAACGAAGATGTTGAGTTGCAGTAAAACTGGTTTATTATAGTAAAAGATATCCAAATTAAAAGGTAAAATAATTGGTCGTTCCTTCCGTTGATGTTTATTGTTCGAGTATCAAGTTGTTACTACTCTTTAATATGATATTTTTAATATAAAAACGCGCGGCCTTAAGTAGGTCGCAACGTAAGCTAAACACAATGTACAGTCGAGACTGTACAGCCTGGTTAATGGGATATTTAAAGCGTCCACTATTTTCGTACAACAAATATTTATTACTAACCCAAATATAAATATTTATTGTTTTTGATGTTCAAATGTATTCACTATGTGACATTGATTTACTTCGCAAAATTGTTTGTTTTTAATTTGGCTGAATAGTCACAACCATTTCCAATTCTTAGAGTCTATGTCAATTATAATCAAAGCCGTCTCCTTGATATTCTTTCCGCAAATGTACTGAAACGTCATGCGATGCTCGCGCTGAATGTCACAAACTCATTCCGATCCTTCTAATTTATCCTTACGTATATAACTTAATTAAGTTTGTTTATTTATAAAACATACAGTAAAATGCCAGCAGCTTCGTCTAATTATAATTGTATCCCTAAACGATGGTGTCAATTGAAGCTATAACTTTTACTATCAGTAGATTATTTGCCACTAAGAACAACATTACACTGGAACTAAGCTCATTTTGAACCTGTGTTCCAGTACATTACATTGTAACTTATAGCAACAATCAATAGTTATAATCATATACCGACTATTACCGACACATTTAAATCACATCTGCCTGCGATAAAATCGATCTAGCATAATTTTCTTCTATCAGAGTATCATTTAAAACAGGTCTATTATAAAATGTACCGAAGACTTTAGAAGCTCCACTCCAGCCAGCTGTTTTTCTTATCAGTTGGAGATTGACTCCTAATCTCTGAGCGGCTGAAGTGGAAGCGTGCCTGGTACTGTAAGCGGAGTAAACGGATGTGTTGACACCACTCTCCTCAAGAGTACACTTAATCCACTTATTTAGTGTTTGGGACGATACCCGAGCGTGTGGCTTTTTAAAACTTACAAACAAATTGTCAACCTGCTTATCTCTTATGGCATTTGTTTTGTCCAAGTAGGACAAAAGAGTTTTTGCTGGACATACTTCCGGTCGATCCAAGAAAAAAGGTGAAATCAGAATAGGCTGCGCCTTATTCAAGCCGGATGTTTTTATCACGTCCGGTATTTTAATACAAATTTTAGTGTCATATTTTTCAATATTACATATTTTTATAATAGACAAAGTCTGCATCCTATGAGCCGTAACCAAAGCTAACAATGTAATCAACTTCTTAGATAGTACTTCTAATGATAGATTTTCATTTGGGTGTAACGTTCCTAAATGATTGAGTACAATAGACGTATCCCACGTTAAATTATACCTAGGCATATTTGGATTTCGTCTGAAAGCACCTTTCAAAAATCGAGAGATCAAATCATCATTTATCTGACTTCCCAGTAGTAAACTGAGGGCAGATTTATGTGTATTTAGAGTACCATATTTTACGCCTTTGTTATAAATCGATGTAAGAAAACTCAGAGTAATCTGAGTAGTTGTATTAAAGTAATCATATCCGTGACTATTACAATAGTTGTACCATTCCTTCAAACAGGACTGATACTGTTTGAATGTATTTGGGGACACAGAGTCCAACAAAACCTCTACAGCTTCAACCGGGGCTCCTCTTCTTATAAATGCTTCCCGCACAAAATACCGGCCATTAAAGACAGAGATTTGTGCAGAGGATGTTGATCTCTGGAAGGAGAGGAAAGTAATTCTTTATTAGCCTTTAAAACTATTAATTTTGAAATTAATAATCGTTTATATAAAGGGAACCACGGTTGGTTGGGCCATTTTGGCACTACCACAATACCGCAGGATTTTTCTGTCACTACTTTTGACAACACTTTTAATATCAGACAGAATGGGGGGAACGCATAAAAGAAAAAATCGTTCCAATTTACATCAATAGCAAATGAATTCGGATCACCATGCCAGGAAATATATTTGGGGCATTTATTGTTCAATCTACTTGCGAATAAATCGATCTGTGGGGTTCCCAGGTGCTTTGATATTTTTTGAAAAGCTATATCATTTAATTGCCATTCCGTATCAGTATAACACCGTCGTGATTCAAAATCAGCGATATAGTTATCAGCTGATGTAATGTATGAGGCGAAAACAAAATTATTTTTTGATTCGCACCACTCCCATATATCTCTAGCTACTTGATTTAAGTGTGGGAACTGTATTCCACCCATTCTGTTAATGTAAGCTATCGCAGTTTTATTGTCAATGCGAATGAGTATTTCTGAGCTGTAAATGTCCTTTCCAAAAATTTTCAAAGCAAAGAAAGCTGCAAGAAGTTCTAATTCATTAATGTGTTTCTTGGCTTCGTCGGCTGACCAAAAACCACTAGCCCTTTGACTTCCACAGGCTGCCCCCCAGCCCGTTTTTGAAGAATCCGAATAAATTTCTGTTATATAATTATTTTTTCGTATAAAATTAACTGAAGTGTCAATATGGTTTAACCACCAATTTAGATCACTTTTTAAATTTATTGGTATTTCTATATATTTATCGTAATCATCGTCATCTTCTCTTAAGTGTAAAAACTTAGCTCTTTCAAATAATTTTGTGTGAACCCAGCCATAAGTTATTGCCGGACAGGCAGATATAAGGAGGCCAATAACACGTGCAAAAGCTCTAACAGAGCACCTTGAAGTTTCGTTTAAGCGTAACAGTTCTGATTTAATTAAAGATCGCTTAGAGTCCGGTAGAGAAATCGTAAGGTTTGTAGAATTGAGTACGAAGCCAAGAAACTTACAAGATTGTTTTGGAATTAGTACACTTTTCTTATAGTTTAGGATAAACCCTAACGATTCATAAATTTGTATTGTAGACCACAAATTAGTTTCACATATTTCATATGTGTCACCTAATAGAAAAGTATCGTCTAAATAAATTACTGATAAATGGCCTTGGTTTCTCAAATACTGTATAACTGGTTTCATAATTTTGGTGAAAACAAACGGTGCAACATTTAATCCAAAAGGAAGAACAGCGAATTCATAAAGCTGAGACTTGTATTGAAACCTAAGATATTTTCGATATTTTTTATGTATGCTAATAGAAAAATAAGCATCTTTTAAATCTACGCAGCACATGTAACAATCCTGTGATAATAATTTTATGGCCGTCCTGAAATCTTCAATTTTAAAATGAGAAGTGTCTATAAACGTATTTAAATCTTTTAAATTCAGAATCAGTCTTTTATCTCCGTTTGGTTTATCTAACAAAAATATCTTAGACACAAATTGATTGTTACATGGAGAACATTTTGTAATTGCTCCAATCAAAATCAGTTTATTAATTTCGCTGGAAAACTGTTTATCTTCCTCTATATTATGAGGTCGTGTAATAAAAGGTTCAACTTGATACGCTCTCCTAGAAAAAGGGATTTTAAAACCTTTAACCCACGACAAAATAGTCGCGTCATCGGTTATGTTACGCCAATGAAAATAGAAATGTTTTATTCTACCAGTAGGTAGAATTACCTGATCGTCCGCTAAAAACGTTTCGTTGGCAGCGGCGGTGCGCGCTGGCTGCGGTTGGGCGGCGGCCGCCGCGGCACTGGAGTCGGCGGCTGGCGCCGCTCTCGGTACCCGCCCGCCGTCATCGCAGAATAAGTTGTCCGACGCGACGGGCCCCGCCAGTTTAAAGTATTCGGCGAAAACCGCTGTCCGCTGGGGCCGGCAACGCTGTCATATGTATTACGACGTGTTGTCGGCTTGAAATTTTTCACTTTCAAATCTACAGCCGACTTCGAACAAGCTTTAACAGCTTTAAGTTTGTCAGCCAAAGCTCCTCCGAATAAAAGATTGTCTCTCGTCAAGTTTTTAACAGCATCTTTAGTGTTTTTATTAAGACTTTGTGATAAAAGAGATCGTCTAGTCATTGACTCTAAATTGTGTAAATCACACAAGATTTTACTTCCGTCTCCGAGGTACTTAACAATTTGGTCACGAATTTCTTTTTCGGGTATTTTTAAAGCGATCTCCAAAGCCTTACCAACGCAAGTTACGCCTGAACCAAGCTGTGCCTGCTTTATTTCTAATTTTTCGTCGCGTTTTACCGCTGATTCTGGTACAGCCGCTCTTATTTCTTCATTAAGTTTAGGTGCTTCTAAGAAAGTACAATTAGCGGGCGGCAAGTATTTTTTAAGTAATTCAGTTCGCTGTTCTTTTTTGACCCCATTTTGTAGTATGTGGTTCCATCGTACCGCTACATGAGAGTGAATGTCTTCGCCATACTCCGTGTTTAACGTCGGGTCTTCTCCCAAAAGGGATATTACCTCATCCAAAACTGGATTAGTTTCCGATGGTATTGTCGAATTATTTTCATTGGTTATTGTCAGATTATTCTCTGCATCTGCTAATGAACCGATTGTGGCAACTGAAATATATAACAAGAATAATAATTATATTATGTGGGTAGGCAAAATATGTATATCGCTGCGCGAGACACTCGGTCGTCGTTTACAACGCATACTATTATTAAATATCAGGTTAAAAATTCTTGTGTGCGGGTAGGTATATGCCTGCCGATCATTGCGTGGCACATTTAGTGCGCACTTGCAGTGCCAATACTTTTATGATTGCGTATGCCATCCAGACAATACTTGCAACCTAAAACTTCGATCGAAATGTGTTTGAACATGCCTTCGTTATTTTTGTTGACTGGCTCAGATTCCGCTGACCCCGATGAAATAATCCGACGACGCCGTTTAGGTGGAGGTGACTCATGTATGGAAGATGAATCCGAAGAAGATAGAATTCGCGTCCGTTTTAATTTTTACTTGAGGTAGTGTATTTTCCGTCTTATTCCTGACCTATCCATGGTGCGTGTGAGCAACTGCGCACAAGAAAATATAATGACAAGATGGCGGGGTGCTAGCTGCCGCCAGGATTGTGAAAAGTGGGAGGGATAGAAATTGCGTTCCTTTTTACGTATATAAATATAGATTCCAAAGGGAGTCTTTAAATCTTGTGACAACGGCAGTATGAGTTCATTACATACAAGTAATTAATAATAATCTCTCGGAAGAAACCAGCGAAGTATAATTGAATCTCTTCACCTCGTAAATTAACTAAATTATCATTTACGTCCAATATTCTTACTTTAAGAGAGCTCAAGTTGATTTGTGTTACAGGGAAATAAATTACGTTTTTTGGTGTTTCTATAATCCGATAGCCTGGTGGTACATTAGGCACAAACTCGTGAATAATATGACTTGGTTTTCCATTTACAAATGATCCGCTCACTATATCACATTCAACTCGCACTATAGTTGTAGACAGAATGGATACAGGAAAAGGGGACTCTGTTAATATATTAGCTTGAATAGTTTCTTCGCCAAAACCTAGTAACTTGCCAATCGAATTTTCTTTATTAAAATACACATTTTTTGAACACAACATAGACGTCTTTAACGTATTATTATTACATGTCAGTGAAAATGTGCATCAGGTAATCGTCAAGGTCTTGGAGTTCGTATGACCCTTTAGGAATTTCTATTACTTCGTTTTTGCCATAATAAAATTTATTGTTTCTATAGTCTATATTAGGTATAGAGTTAAAAGTCGACATACATAGCAACCCGAATTCATATTCACCATTCAGTTGAAAAGCTGGTGAATAATTAGTGATCAGGGTAGAAGAGGTTCCGGTTATAGATAAAGTGAAAGACATCGTGAGAATGATAAGGTTTTTAATGTACAGAGATATTTAAACGTGCACTCCAAAACTTTTTTAAATATTTTAAACATAAATGTCCGCAATTTACAGTGTTAAACTTTTGGTAAGTGTTGTAGTTGTAAAAAATATTATGATGTTTTAAATACTTTATTAATTCTAACGGTGGCTGAAGATCACCATAACTATTAAAATATTCACAATAATTGTTGTCCTTAACATAGGCTACCCAGTGAGTCCCTTGGTTTTCAGAACTGTCTAAATTTATGATTCCACATTCTACTCTTTTTGGTTGTTTTGGCAAACTATCTCTCATATAAACACCGCGAAAATGAGGTATTTCTTTAGAATACATTAAAATATCTATATTAGTGAGAGCACGTCTGGGTAGCCTTTTATTTAGTTTTTTGTATGTTTTAAACACAATCCTTTGCCGTTCTTATACGGTTTAATATATAAACCTTTTCCTAATGCAATAGATTCCATCATTTTGTTATGGCGTTCTGATTCAACTAAGTTTTTCTTTGCAGCGTTGTAATCCCCAATAGCTTTAGCAATCCCAGCAGCTCCTCCTGCCAAAGATCCCAATGCAGAAAGTCCAGCAAAGATAGGTATTAGTGGTAATATACCTCCAGATTTTGGAATCGGAATTAAACGAGGAACTCGTACTTTTTTGTTATTTGCAGATATCTTTTTTGCCGCAAGAAATGCCTGCTCGATTGCAGTGCCATTCTTTTTGGATTTTTTATTTTTCAATTCCCTACGTATCTTAGAAACAAATTGTTTAAATGATTTTATCCCCGCACCAGCTTTTATTTTAGTCTTCATCACTTTGCTAACTAACCATGAAGCGAGCTTTTCTCCTCTTCCTGTATTTTTTGACTTTAATCTCTGTTTAGCCATTTTATAAAGTTCTAAATCTGCACTGTGACGATCTGTTAGGTTAGAATGTTTATCGTAAGCAATGTCGTGTTGCATACACGCGTTGTCCAAATCATTGATTCCCTTATCACCTCTTAGCAACCGCTTGTGCAATTTTGTACCTGGTCCACAATAATTATAACCAGGTAAGTGCAGCTCAAATGGTAAGTGATTAATAATACTATTTAAAAGTCCTCTCCCTTTCATATCCAATATAATAATGATAAGTTTTAATACAATAAAGTTATTAAATATATATTTATACAATAGCATTTCTATCAATCCAGCTATTTTCGCTATCATTAAGCCCTAACCACTTTACATACAATTTTTCCCCCCTCTTTTTGATCACCTTTTCTATGAGGTAAACATCAGGATGTTTCGTTTTCTGAAGTTCTTGTTCGTAAAATGAACCGAGTATTTTATTTTTTCGTTGATCTTCAATAAGGTAAGTAACTGGACGAGTGCGATTAACATGTTTAACAGTAAATATTTCTGTTGACCAATTCGGTGTATAACCTTTATGAAAGGCACTTTTATACTTGCTTATGCGCACGCTATCTCCTATATTAAATTTATTTGATCCATTGACTAGATTGGATTGTGCGCTTTCTATGTTTTTCTTTACTTTGAACTCAATATCAAAATTAACATCAATAGGTTTAAATTTCGTTGTACGATGCATAGTTTGATTATAGGATTTAACTATATCATCTAAAGGTTTTCCAACCCATTTATAATTTCCAATGAAACTAAAATATTTGTAAAGTTTATTTTTGAGTGTTTTTATTAACCTTTCAACAATAGATGCTTTTTTAATTGAAAACGTGGAATAATGATTTATTTTTAATTTTTTTACATAACAATCAAATTCATTATTATAAAACTCTGTTCCTAAGTCTGTCTGTAAGTTTATCGGAACTCGTTTTGATGATTTAATAATTTGTTCGAATGATTTTTTAATTTCTATTTTATTTTTAGATTTTGTTGGAATACACCACGCGTACTTTGAAAAGGCATCAATTACAACCAAAATGTATTTATATCCTCTATTTATCTTATGTAATTTTTGTAAGTCAATTAAATCCGCTTGCCACAAATCATCAATTCCTTTTAATAAAACTGCTCGTCGCTTAAAGTTTTTTCGAGCTGACCTGTGTATCTCGTTCACGACTTGCTGCTTTGCCATTGTTTAATTTGTTGAATATATCGTCTATTTCCTTTTTTGTATAAAAGTTTAATTTCAACTGATTTGCCAACTGATGAATTTGAGAATTTATAGTATCAAACACAGAATCTAGATACTCCTTCTTATAAAGGTTCAGAACGAGCTTATCGACATACTGCTTATTAACGGCATCATCAGGTGACAATGGAAGCGCAAGCCCCTTTAATCTTAATGATTGTAAATCGAAATGACCATCATCTGATCGGAGCAAAGCATTATTTTTAAGTTCAGAAATTTCAGATACACGAAGGCGTTTATGAAGATGATGACCAAATTTGTCTATGTTCATTTTTATGATGTATTTGTACGTCAAAAGTTCTGCCTCGACTAACGATAATAGTAAAGTAACTGTTTTATATATTGGTATTGTTAACTAATCCTGCTTCTTGCAGTTCTTCAATAACAGATATGATTTCATTATCCAATCCTGTATTACCAGCTTCACGAGAAGCTATAAGCAATTTTAATCTTTCTACTAATTCGTTTGGGTTATCCCAATATACATATGATACATCGGTTTTAACTTTTTTCATGGTCGGTAATCCTTCACCACTTATTAAACGTTCTTTAGCTAATTTAAAAAGAGGTCTTATTACATATAAATATTTAATGCCTTTGTTGCTTTTTATTGGTTTATTAGGATTAAAATCTCTTCTATGTGCATTAGTTTCTAATACTAAGATTTTATAATTGCGTTTATCATCCTCAGTTACAATATTTAAATCCGGTACTTTCTTATATAGCAATTCGTTTAAACCTGGCGTTAAATAGTAAGTATGGTTATTTACTTTCAATCTTTTATCACTTGTTGTGTATACTGGACAGGATCCCAACATTAGCTTGTCCCGTTCCGTTCGAACACCAAAAGGTATATTTAAGTTGGTATTATAATGCTTTTGAAATTTAGGATCATCACGAGAAGATGCGAAAGAATCTGTCGTCTTAAATGAAATATCATCTGTTGAATCCTGATCATTAGTATGTTCACTTTCCACTCCATCGCTTACATCACTTTCATCGTTGTTTGATGTGTCATCCTCTTGATCTTCATTATCAAGACTAGAATGAGAAGATTTCCTCACAACCGTACGATCATGAATAGATTGCTTCTTTTCTTCACTAGGACTCAATTGTAATCTTTTTACCGACTTTCCCCATTGCAATCCGTCATCAAAATCATTATAATTAGTATTTAAGTAATTATTCTCATTTTTAAGTTTAAATATTTCACTAAGCGGTTCTGTTATTGGTTTCAATACTGATTCCAACATCATATCATTATCAGATTTCATATTACGAATCAGTTTAACCTTCTTTTTAACGGCTTCGACAGATTTAATTACTTTTTCTTTCAAAGTTTTCTCGTCATTGATTTTAAGATTCATGTCTGATCTTGATGGGGTCCTATGAAGCAATAAATGTTTCATTATAATGCATTATGTATTATAATTAATCCATAATGATAAATGTGTCAAAACCCATTCTATAACATCCAGAATTACGACTACAATCTTTATTTATAACCAAGTAACTATATGGCAGTTTCCATACTTCAGCACACATTTCTCTAAACTGTGACCAAGACATATCGCTTCCAACGTGTTCATCATAAGCATGACGTAAATTCATATCATCTTGTTTAAATAGAATTATTAAGTTAGCATTGTCTCTTATTAATTGTTTAGGTATTTTACTATAAGTTTGATTAAGGTAGAAGCTATCAATATTTTTATGACGTCCCATTGCAAAGTAATCCCTTATATTGTTTTGATTTTCACATGCAACATCATCAAATATAATAATTGAATTAATGTTAGCTTCATGTGGACTTAGTACTTCATCATTTTCACTATATTTTTTAAATTCGACTGATGGAACCAATTTTAATATTTTTTCTAAAAACTGATACATAGGTTGGAAGAGAGTTTTAGAATAAACATAAAGGTTTTGAAAGCGTAGCCCCCGTTCATGCAGTAGAAGACCAACAATTAAATTAGTTTTTCCACAGTTAGAAGGACCGCAAATGATACTTCGAATTGTATTCGGTAAAAGTTCTCCATGACGTGAATTGCGATCGTTGCGAACTGTACAAACGACATCCAACTGCAAGGTCTGATTTTGTTTCACAAACTTCATATCACTACGTGTTGTAAGCATGAAAGGTTTGTACTCAATGAGCCTAGACTTTCAAGATATTAGGTAGTTATATGTGAATATTGAGTTTCAGAACAAGAATGTGTTCAAGTATTTTAAAACCGTAAGAGCATTCTAGACCACTTGCATCGAGTATTCAAATCCTTAAAAGCTATTGGGCGTTCTAGACCACAAGCATCGAATATTCAAATCCTCAAAAGCTATTGGGCGTTCTAGACCACTTGCATCGAGTATTTAAATCCCCAAAAGCTATTGGGCATTCTAGACCACTTGCATCGAATATTCAAATCCTCAAAAGCTATTGGGCGTTCTAGACCACTTGCATCGAATATTCAAATCCTCAAAAGCTATTGGGCGTTCTAGACCACTTGCGCATCCCACCGAGTGAGCGAGGTGGTCCAGAATGCCCAATATTATACTACTAATGCATACTCACATTTCGCTTTTTCGTTCGGACGATTTCAAGACGCGGGTCATGTCTTTCATATGGGACACTTACTCGCGGAGCCTGAACTGATGATACCACGATAATTTGATATACTCAAGATAATTTTTAAACATTTCCGAAATCACAGGCATGGTGACGTACTGACAAATAGAACAGCAGGTCAATTACGTATTTTTGAAGTCCGTTCTAAATTTATACTGATTTTGTTGTCCGTCTGTCTTTCCGTCAAGACAGATATTGTGCTAAAATTTGAAACAAGTCTAGTGTTATAGTGTTACAGTGAAAAGATATTGCTTTAACTCAAACCTATCATGTGAGGTACATTACGTGTCGATCATGTGATACGAAAAGTCACGTGATCTTCCAGTGAGGCGATTGGTTTAAAAACAAAACGAATAGAAACGCTAGTTACCGTACGCATCTTGGCTACGGTCTTGGTTTTTATGAAACGGAGAAGGCAGGTCATCTGTAAGATAAGCGGAACATGACATTTTGCAATGTCAAGGCTGCAATCCCAAGACTGCAACTGCGTTGCCAACCCTAATAATTACACCGCTTGTCTCGTCCTTCCCACATTGGAACACAACAACGCGAAAACTGCTGCTTGGCAGTTTGATAAAGACTTAAGAGGATTTTGAATCGACGCTCAAACCGCGTAGCTTAGAAGGAAAACGTACAAACCTGGTTTTCCATAATATCTACAACATATTAAAAAATCGTTAAAATCGGACTAGATTTAAGGGGAAAGAAACGCTATCGCTTTTTGTATGAAAATTTTTAGCTTCACAATCCGTTGATACTTTATATTTTTAATTTATTTTTTACTATGGATGTGAGAAACAATTATTTTAATTGCTCGTAAGGTCTGTTTTATAATGTCAATATTAGGTGCGATCACCGAATAATAATGATAATGAATAATAATAATGTAGATGTTGAACCATCTAATTACGAGCACGGCAGTTGCAATGAATTGCCGTACTCGTAATTTAATGGTCTGTTTGAAATTTATTATGACAAGAAGTACTAGTATTAAGTGCTCAACATTTCTTAAAAACATAAATAGTCTTGTCCTATATCGATCGAGACCAAACTAACGAATCAAGCTGTTGCCACTGCTACATTAGGACCACATCATGAGATCAGATCTGTCACAATAATATTTTATTGATATTATTATGATGATCGTAACACGTTCAAAATTGTTTCGCAAGATGTGACGCAAACATACATACTAACATACAAATAAAGCAAAATTAGGTGTGTAAAAATACGACTGTATACGTAATGTCATAATTATTCTACTTATATCATACTAATGTTATAAATGTGAAAGGTTTGATGGATGGATGGATGTTTGTTATTCAATTACGCCTGAACGGCTAAATGGATCTGGATAAAATTTGGCACACAGATAGATTATAGTCTGCAATAGAACATAGGCTAATTTTTATCCTCAAAAATAGGACGGTTTCCGAGGGAGTATAGAGATCGATGGGGACAGAGTCGCGCGCAAAATTATGTGTAGCTTAAAAATCATGATGCTTCCGTTTTCTTTCCTCGCGCCGTCGGAGGACGAGGAATGAGTGGTCTTTTATCGTAAAGTTGTAAACTGTTGGGGAATTATTTGTAAATAAATCAATATTTCAAAATTCAAGATGGCGTCTCACGCCTCCCAAAGTTAAAAGCTTGATTTTTATTAGGACCCCATGCTACGATAACATCCATCAAAAATATTCTATGCTCCACTTTTTGGACTAAATATCGCAATAGTTTAAAACAATTTAATAATAGTTATTTATGTGACTGGTACATAATTGATGTAAATGTGAAACTGATAATGTGTGGTGAGCGACAGATTTAACTGCCGTACGAATATTGCGTGAACATGGTGTAGGCCGCAGAAACCTGTGTGTGGGCTCTTTGCTCTTCGATCAGCAAATGTGATGCATTCCCGATCCCGTTTATACTCCCGGTGCCAATATGAGCTTGTCGCCTACCTAAGAGTGAACTTCTATGTTATGCTATTGTTACGTTCCTTCTTATAGTCATAGAATAGCATAAGATCATAGTAGGTTAAAATTAGGGTATCTGGATACAGATCTGAGTTATCCAGATCCCCTAATTTCAACAATTCAAAAAACTGAATTCTTCTATTTAAGATGTCGATCAGGGTGTACCGATCTATTTAAAAGTCGTAATTCATCTATTCAAAACGTTGTTGTTTAAACTATAAATCCTCTTCGAACTTATCAAATCATACACAATGAGAAGTGAATTAATGTATTTAAGAAGTCGGTCAAGTAGATTCGACTTTTTAAGAAGTCGACTTGTATTCAAAATGTTAATTTAACCAGGGATCAATACCGGTATTAATTAAAATTGAAATATCTTCCTGAATTTGCATTATTTCCTTGATATTTTCGACTGTAAATTGGGTAATACCACTATTCTATTATATAAATTATTTGAAGAGCAAAAATATTTAACAATAAGCGAGATACCGAAATTGAATACCGGTATTTTTGTATGAAAAGAATACTGGTATACGATCCCTGAATTTAACTATTTTCCGTATTATTTAGTCTGCTTACAAGGATTACGTACATCTTCTATATGATATTTGACATTGACATTGCTCCTAATAAAAGTCAGTAATCGTTTATTCGTATGACATCATTTTAAGTACCAACCGTTCTTAAAGTACAGAAGAAAATCAAACGCATATTTACACATTATATTACGTTTATTTATAAAAACTATTTTCTAAGCACCACTTATTCGAGCAAGTTACATTTTTGAATGCACATGTATTAGAATGATAAATACAATTTTGGATATCAGATGATGAAGCATATTTTTCATGAAGTGTTTCTAAATTAGGACACTTAATCTCTTCTAAATCATAAACATTATTATTTTCTAATATCTCCTTCAACCACCTCACTTTTTCATTGCCTTTTGTATAAATTCGTTTATTTTTACAAATGTTTAATAACGATCTGTTATAATTAAAATACGGTACATATCCCTCATTCCATAAAATTCCTCGGTTTGTTTCTATCCACGCAACTTGTAATTTTTCTTTCTTTGTTAAGTCATAAAATGGAAATGGTGGTTTAATCAATAATACAAGAAAACTATTCTTGTAGATCATTGCTATTTCTTTTGGAATAAATTGATTGTATTCATTTTTAAAGCCTTGAACATCCATAATCACTTTCATGATATTTTTCGAACTATGTTACTTAGGCCCGTATCGATAAACTCGACTTGAGTTTGATGCCCGTCACAAGATGCGTCACAAGACTGAGCTTTAATTAATAAACATATTTCAAGTCGTGAAACGTAATCCTTGTATCAGACGAGGCGGCTAGTTGTATGGGGATCTAATCCTGATCCTGAGTATGGTCTTTTGGTGACTTGAGATAATCTCAACACCCGAAAACATGGCGGACGCACTGCAAAATAGTCGAACATATGGTTTCTTTTTATCAGATTAATCGGTTTAAGAATAATAAAGTGTCATTTATAAAATTTAAGAGGCAAAATTTTACATCGAAAACGTATAACTTTAAAAATTATTATACTTAAATCGAAGTTTTGACTTTGCCGCCATATAAAACTGCCTTCAAAAATTGTGTGCTATGTGTGGTGTTAATGTGAAACTATTATAGATGCTAGATAATTTATATTAGGTATAAAGATATCGGAAACAGACCGACCAAGCCGGCGACACAATAGTTCCCTATAATGTTTGTGTTTAACAATAATGCGCAATCCGGAGGCGCGAAAAATTTACCTCCCATCCACGGGCTCATTTCACGTAAGTACAATAAAATTTACATTTATTTTATAGTACAGTGCACTCAAATACTAAGCCAGTGAATGTCTTGTTATGTAAGAAATATTGATACTAAAATCCTACCAATATTTTATCATATCAGTATGTAGGTACCTAGCCAGACCTACCCATCCAACTTGCATCCAATCCTATTTCAACAATCTTAACCCGATTTAAATCGCATCCACAATATGTCTAATATTTTTATTTGCTGCCGTATAGAAAACCAATAAAGCTCATTTAATACTTTGTTAACGATAGATTAATATAAACTTTATACTACATATAAGGTCTTGTAACTAAACATTTCGTGAAACGGGTTGCTAAAGTAGAGAGGAGGGGGCGTTACGTGTTTTTGTTTTGTTGACAAATTGATTGACAATGACATGTCAGACAAAGACAAGGTAGGCATCGTTTAATTACAAAGGTATTGTAATAAAAACTGAGTGATTTCTTTAAAAACGTATGGTACACACAATCAACTAGTACTTAATAACAATTTCGGGTCCTGACATAAACGCGGAGCAAAAAGGAGCACTATAGATACCTACCTAGGTATGTGAAAAATAATCGTGAACCACCCGAAGAATCTTGTTTCTATCATTTGTGATTAGATAGTAAGTTTAACTTTAATTCGCTTTGTAGGTTGTCGCCAGTCCAATAACGGGAAACTTGGATAACATGGCGAGGTTCGCCGGAAATAATCAAGGATGCAATAAAGGGATTTGGATATTTTGAGAAGTCAGTGTTCACGAATCTCAGTAGCGGCCCTACGCAGTTGAAGACTATGGCAATTCGCTTGCCAGTTGCTAAACAAACTTGAAGTATACTCATGTCTTTGTAAACTTATTTATAGGTTAGAAATTTGTTTACATTGTGTCATCATGTCTTGTCTTGTTCTACATGAAAGAGGTACTTACGTGTAAATAAAGTTGTTGATTAGTTCTATGGTACAAAACATTAATACTCGTATGAATAATTAATAATATTAGACATGACATTTTTATTACCTAGTTTTTTCAAAGCGCTAGTGCCTACAACCCTTAAGTCCAATACCTATGTTCAAATAATGAATTGTCAAGTGATTAAACATTATTGGTCTACTATCAAAGCTCTACATGATAATTACAAAGAGTAGAAAAGAGGGTAAATTCAGCTTAAAACTTGAGAATATTAAAATAATGTTTGAAATATTGCTTGTAGAAAGTTAAAATATTTTGTTTAGGTTAACATGATCTTGATATTATTAATTGAATGAACTAGCCTCAACCTAGTCTGATGTGTTGAGAAACTAAGTACAAAATATTTTGTACTTATTGCAGCTATGAAACAATAGAATGCAGCGAATCAGATACAAATAAAATAAGGTAGTGAGTTGATTTTAAAACCTGTAAATTTTGTGTTTTATTTATAAATTAAACTTGCTACATGATAATAGTAGTTTAATTTATTGGTGAAGACATTTTGGGTCCCATTATGCTTGAAATTTCATACAAACTATACTTAGGTACTCTGACATTATTTAACTTAGCATAATGAAAGTATTTGGATCCTACATAGGTATGTACCAAAGGTAACCATAACAGGCTCTCTGAACTCTATATCTTTTCTAGCAGCCTCAAAGTGATTATGGAATACAGAAAGGCTGCTTTGTATGTGGCAGAGCAATAAAACAATGTTATTTGATTCTCACATATATATTTACTTTTTAAACCCAAAATCAACAAGGATCCAGGGTAATGGTATTGGTTGATGGTGTTGTGGTGTTTATATTGTAATTATGAATTTTAATGTTTTTAGTTCATACACTGAGGCCCTTTCAGATCAGTGTTCTCTGATTTTATATATCAGTGGGACCATGGTGTACCTACTTAAATTTATTTGTTTAAACATCAAACTTTCTGATATTAAATGTCTGTAAACTTGAATTTATAAACATTAATCTCTATCCTCGTCAGCCTAGAATCAAGTTTGATGTTATAAATTTTAGTTTAGTTATTTAAAATTTGACAGAACTGATCTGAACTGGTCCACCTGTGACATGATAACTTCCACTTGCCGAGCCATTGGCCGAGTTGTTTGATCAATAGTTAACTG
Source organism: Acleris holmiana (assembly GCA_949316455.1). Lineage (NCBI taxonomy): Eukaryota > Metazoa > Arthropoda > Insecta > Lepidoptera > Tortricidae > Acleris > Acleris holmiana. Next base: position 433,198 of record CASGFW010000022.1, on the reverse strand, counting down.
AAGTAATGGTTAAATTTCGAAAAATTTGACACATTTCCTTGAGATTTTACCATTAGTTATGATTTTTAACAATTAGTTTAACTACAATTCAAACAGGGGCCTTTTGCATATAAAATAATAGCTTATATTATAAGCGGAAATCTCTTTCCCACAGTATGTAAAAAAAAGAGACTTGCACTTGTATTACAAATTACAAGCTTTTATGAAACAGGCCTCAGGCCCTAACTTTTATCTTGAGAGGAACAAGTCCAGTGTCACACTGACAAGTGGCCTAATGGGATATGTGTATGTATGTAAACATTTTATTGTACAAGGAAAAGAGATAATAATTACATAATAGAGAAAAATAAAGCATAGATTTCTTCCATTAGTGCATGGATTATTATTGTTAATTGTAGGTATAATGACAAAAATATGGTTTTATTTGCTGAACAGTTAGCACAAGTTCCTGCAACTCGTTTGTCACTTGGTAACCCTCCACCTAGTCTATAAACAAACAAAAACCAATAAATAAGGGACAACTGAGAAAATACAACTTGTGCTAACCAGTTATAAAATATGCAAAAATAAAACATTCAGGTAAACTGCAGTTGAATTTTAATTGAGAAAATAATAATTATTTAATAAAGTTATCAATAACACATTAAACACCAGTTTTCCAGGGGACGGCAGACCATAGATCTGAAAATAACAAAAATAATAAGTGTAATGAAATCCTACCTGTTTTACACACTTTATTAACTGTTTAGAAATTATGTTAGTTTGATCTTTTAATTTATATTTAATACTAAATGTTTAAAAAATACATGCATATTTTAACAACAATAATGCACATAAACTGTCTGAATAATTATGTCAAAACTATCTTTGATAAACAACATTCAAATAAGAATTTGTCTAGTAAGTCTTGGTGATCATAAATTATAGCCTTGATCATATTTAACCAATACACTGAGGCAGTTTGAGGACTGATTAATAATAGATTCCTAATAACTTAAGGCTGTAGGCAAATTGGCAGCTTAAGAATATTACCTCCTTCAATATCCTGATAAAAGGGAAACAGTGCAAATTATGCATTTGGCTTCTTCCCCTGTAGCGGCTTTCATTTTTCATCTCAAGCAGAAGGAATTCTTCCAGGCTCCAGCCCTCGATATGCTTGCTGTAGGGGTTGACCTTCAGGATACGTTTGATTTTCTTAATAGGTAGGTACATCATCAGCTAGGTAGGTTGGTGCCGAGTTGGATTCGAGAAGCTGCACCTTTGTCGTTGGTGTTCTCGGCCCCCGTCAGGGCCGGGGAGACAGATCGGGGTGTCGCCCCTTTCAGTGGTGTCCACATATGGCGTCAATTTGAACATATTTAATCCCTTTTCGTATGTTTGTGAGCCGCGGCGACGTCTTCCAGTTAGGAGGCTCCTAATCCTAACGGCGCGGCGACAGTCAGCCTGCGGTGAGAGGAGAAGGCGTCGGTAGCTGCACTTTTTAACTTGTATAATTCTTAAATACCAATGATTATACATGTACATAGTCAATGTTAAAGACCCAATTCACTTAAAAAAACTTATAGTTATAACCTGTAAGTAAACTACTGTCAATAGAACAATAAAGAAATTCCCGCTACGCACGTTTCGTTTTTTCAATTTAATTTCACTGGGAGTTTTTGAAATATTTAGAAATTTTACGTACATACGTGATCATCTTTAAGCGGAAAACTAGTTAAAAGAAATACTTTTAAAATAATGACTTGCTATGTCAATTTACTTTAGAAATATGGATTTATTATGGTTTAAGTATCTTACCTTTGTCAAGTTTAAACGCAAAATAATTTATTTTTAGGAACCATGCAAATTCAAAACGTTTCGTTGGTCGATCAAAAAATGATAGTGCTAGCCGTGCAGGGATTGAAATGCGCTTCTAACATAAGATCATCTCAATAGAGAGCTTCTCAAAATGAGTTTATAAATAAGCGACCATCTTGGCTCCAGGATTACGCCTCGAGACGGTCTCAATTGATGAGTTCTCAGGTCACGTTTTGAGTCGAGTTTATCGATACGGGCCTTAAAGGCTTATACTCAATAAGACGATCGTTTAAGATCAAACAGTAAGCCGCTGTATTCTCGGGTATGTCTTCTGACGACTCGATTTCTAATCGCACATCGACTGGCCCGGTTTTCAGTGTATCGTTTTGTCTCGAACAATCAATAACAAAAAGTGTAGTTTTTACTCCGAATGTTTTCAAACTAAGCAAGGGATCGATACTGGTGTTGTAATACGACTGACGAAAATTGGCATACATCTCATATAATATACTGTACTTGTCTTTACTAAATTGCAAGTTGAGTGAATCATAAGGAAAGTACTGCGAATTTAAAAACAACTTCACGTTTGTTATGTTACAATGGTCAAACAGAGCCGATCTTTTCATTTTGTTAAATTTTCTATCTGTTTGCAAACCAAATATCACATATCTTGGTTTTTCTAACTGAGAGGCAGTTTTGACAGACCACGAATGTTTTGTGGTTCTAGGTAAAAGAGGATACTCATATAAATCCCAATTTCGGAAAGATAGTTGTACAGCTCGATCTTTTTCCAAATGCTTGAGTAATAGTAATCTATTACGATCTGAAACTTTAACATGTGGTACGCGCCATTGAACTTTTTGTACTTCTATTTCAATGTTTTCGTTTTTATCAATCAAAACACTATTTAAACTAGAATTGCTTCTATGAAGTATAAGTTCATGCCTACAATTAACGAGAATTTTGTTGTAATCTTCCGCAAACCCTAGCACTTTGTTTAATGGTATGATAACAGAGAAATAACCATTCTTTTGCACGGTTCCATTGAAATTCCAACCCCATAATTGTGCACTTTTACTCTCTCCATCATTCATAGATATATAAGATTTTATTGTTGTTGTAATTCCAGCATTTTTAATGCGATCTATTTCAACACCATTCAGTTCGTATCTTATATCTTGAAATAAAAACATTATTGGATTATTTGTAAAACTAATATCCTTCGATATTACTTTCCCCGCTGCATCTAACCCGGACACCGTCGCATGGCCTTCAATGAATATGGAGCTTGCAGATGGTAGTACGTAAACATCTTGCTGATGAATAGGTATTCTGATTTCATCGTTTTCTTTAAAGCTATGACTGTAGGGATTGTAACTGTGGATTTCATAGCTTTCGATAGAGTTGTCTTGTTGTGGTGAATCGGTAATTTGCAACATTTTATTTTAATAATTTGAAACCAAGAGAAATGAGAAACTTTTTATTGCTTCTAGTAATATTAATCCTTGTATTCAAGCGTCTTGTTTCTTTGAATATCGGCAGTTGAATATTGGATTTTTTGATTTTGTTAGGGTTTTTATTAAAAACATACATGCCTAATTTAGCACACAGATAGTAAACCTTTAAATTAAATTGGTTAATTAGTATTAAGAAATTAACATCCAATCCTGAACACTGCTCATAAAGGAATGTATAATACTCATTTAACATGTCATTTTTATTGTAGAGAATTACTGTTTGATATATTTATCATTTATTATTTATTTATATCTATTGTCCCAAAATGATTTAAGAAATTTCAAACATAAATGCCCGCAATGATATAAATGGTTTCTTTGTAAATTTTTATAATTATACCGAATATTAGATCCGACATATGCTATAAATTCCTTTGGTGGTTTCAAATTACCGTAACTGTCAAAGTATTCGATGTAATCATTAAGTTTTCCATACGCTACCCAATGAGTACCAGAATTTTTAGACGTATCCAAATTGATAACGCCGCATTCTATCGGCCATGGCACTTCTGGTAATTCATCTCTCATATATACACCACGAAAATGAGGAATACTTTTTGAGTGCTTTAGTATATCGATATTACTTAATGCTCTATCGGGTAGCCTAGTTTCTGGGTGTTTTTTTTTTTTTTTTTTTTTGAAACATAAATTCCTAAACCGTCCTTGTACGGTTTAAGATGTAATCTTCCTCCAATACACATTGAATCCATTTTGACGTTATGTTTTTTTGACTCTGTGAATTGCTTTTTAGCTATTTATAATGACGCACAGCCTCAGTAATTCCAGCAACACCTCCGGTTAAACCACCCGCAGCTGATAAGCCGGCAAAAATAGGAATTAATGGTAGGACTCCACCAGTTTTAGGTACAGGTATCACTCGAGGTAATTGTATAGGCAATTCGGAAGCTATTTCTTGAGCAGCTGCATATGCTAATTCCGTTAACATTTTCTTGCATTTGGGTTTCAGATTACGAATATGTCTTTTAGCGTGCGAAACAATATTATTAAATCTTTTTTTTAGTCCAGCTCCAATTTTCTGAGTGTTTGCTGGTAACTTTTGCTTCTTATTTGCCTTATCGAAACTTATTTCTCGGCGTTTCATTTTCGGTAAAAATTTAATTAAAATAATATTCAATATTCTGTATAAAAAGCTCTTGTTTGCTTAAATAACCGAATACTAATGAGTAGATGAAACGATTTTTTTATATTTATACACGCCATTTACATTTACAATCGATCACTTTTATCTATCCAGCTATTTTCACTACACGGTAGACCTAACCATTTTACATATACTTTGTTTCCTTTGCTTTTCAAAACTTTTTCAATAAGATATACTTCAGGATATGCAGTTTTCTGGATTTCTTGACCATAGAATGCTCCTAAAATAGGTCTTGACCTTGCGTCTTTTAATAAATATGTAGTAGGCTTAGTGGGTTGGACTTTTGTAATCTTAAATATTTCTGTAGACCAATTAGGTGTAAACCCTTTCTCAAAACATCCATCAAAACATTTACTGATTCTTACAAAATCTCCGACTTGAATTCTTTTGCGATTTGGTATTTTCTTAGACATTGAATTGTTAATGTATCTCTGTAATACAGTTGCTTTATTATTATGATTAATTTCTGATGGTCGGGTTCCTACAGTTCTATGAAAAGTGTGATTATATTCGTAAACTTTCTTGTCAAGATTTCCATCAATCCATTTATAATTGCCTTTTAAACTAAATTCCTTGTACAGTTTATTTTTTAGAGTTCTTATAAATCTTTCTACTATTGAAGCTTTTTTTGTAGAAAATGTAGAGTAATGATTAATATTGTACTTTTCAGTAACTTTTTTAAATGTATTATTATAAAATTCTGTACCATTATCTGTTTGTAAATTTTTCGGAAAACGCCCTTTTGCAAACAATGTTTGAAACTGTTTAGAAACAATTTCTTTAGTCTTTCGCTTGAGTGGAAATGCCCAAGCATATTTCGAGAAACCGTCAATAATCACCAATATGTATTTATACCCAGCATTCCATTTTGATGTACTCTGCATGTCTATCAAATCTGCTTGCCAGAGATCATCTATATCTTTTAATATTACACTTCTCCGAGGGAAGTTCACTCTAACATTTTTATGAATTTCATTTACAACATCTGCTTTGCTCATAGTGCTTGTTAATTATTTTTAATTTTTAATTTTGATGACAAGATCTTTATTTATAACGTATGCTACACCCAAGATGCTTGCTAACTTTTTCTTCAAGTTCTTTATACATAATATCTTTTTCAACTTTTTTTACTTGCTGTGTTAAAATCACAATTTGTTTGGTGAGATATGACACTTTTTTCAAACAATCCTCTACTATTTTATCAACATACTCTTTATCAACACCATTATACAAACCAGACTCTTCCACGGCCAAGGTTTTATTACTTAAAATTTGATAATTATCAATGTTACCAATTTTGATATTGTGTTTGATATTCATGTCTAATATGCCTTAGTTTACTTATCAAAATGACGATTGTTCAACAATCTTACTCTTTTATAATACCAGCCTCCTTTAATTCTTCAATGATTGACATAATTTCATTATCGTGATTGCTGTTACCTGCGTTTCTAGATGCGATTAAAAGTTTTAGTCTTTCAATCAGCTCGTTCGGATCATCCCAATAAATATAATCTGTATTATTTTTATACTGTTTTAATTCAGGTAAATAACCACCAATTTTTAATTTTTGCGTTTGTTTCCGCACGCCTTCATCTGCATCATTCGGTTGAACAAATAAAGGTTTAATAATTTTACAATATTTTAGTCCTTTGTCACCTTTTAATTGTCCGTTTGGGTCCCAGTCCCGTTTGTGCACATTTGTTTTAGTTAACATTTCTTTGTACTCAGTTTTATCTTTTTCAGTTACAAGATTAAGATCAGGTTTGTTGCGCATTAAAAGCTCCTTCAAACCCGCGGTTAAGTCATAATTTTTATTATTTATGGTAACAACGTATTTTTTTTGACAGTTCGTAGCATCATTAATAAATGATAAGCTTACAGGAGTGTTTCCCATCATAAGTTTCTTATTAACACTACGAATACCGAATGGTACGTTGATGTTTTCGTACATATCAATCATGTCTTCCTTTTTTAGAGACAAGAGTGTGTCGTCACTTGATTTTATCAATTTTTTATCATCATCTTCATCAGTATAATCATAATATTCTGAATGTTGATTAGAATCGGCATTTAATAAGTCTTTAAAATTTTTGTATCCTGCAGACGAGTTCAAATTTTCGTTTGTATTATTCACATCCATCAATGATGGAGTATTAACATGTGATTTAACTTTCCCATTTATACTGACCAGTGTTTCCAAAGGATCTGTTATCGATTTAAAAACCTTTTTCAATTTAATATTAGCTTCATCTTCTTCATTTTTAATCATAGTTATCTTGTTTTTTATCTTGTTTACTGATTTTATAAGTTGCTCTTTTAAATTTATATCCATTTTAGAAACTTTAATCTCAGCCATTCAATCCAGACTCTCGACTTAAAATGAGTTTTGTAAATAAAAACAAGGTTATATAACCAGTTTAAAAGTAAATAAATGTGTCAAATCCCCGTCTATATCTTCCTTCATTTAGTGCGCAATCCTTATTTATGAAAAGAAAACTATATTGATCTATCCACACAGTAGTACAAAGCTCTTTGAATTTTATCCAATCTATATCAGTATTAACATGCTCATTGTATATGTGTTTTAAATTGATATCATCTTGCTTAAATACAATCAATAGATTAACATTGTCTCTGAGCAGTTGTTTGGGTATTTTTGAATAAGTCTGAGATAAATAAAAACAGTCAATCTGTCTATGTCTTCCCATAGCAAAATAATTTCGAATGTTTACTTGGTTTTCGCAAGCAACATCATCGAAAATCATAATTGAATTAGTCAAGGCTTCATTGGGATGAATAATCTCACTATTGTCATTATATATAAAAAACTTTGCTTCCGGAATGCTCTTCATGATAAGCTGGAGATATCGATACTTTGGTTGAAAGGCTGTCTTTGAATATAAATATATATGCCTAAACTTTAACCCATTTTCATGTAACAATAAATTTAACATGATATTAGTTTTGCCACAGTTGGAAGGACCACATGTTATACAGCGAATTGTATTAGGAAATAGTGTACTATGTTTTACTTTTCGAGCATGCTGTACCACTTTTATATTATTTACTTCAAGAGTTTGAGTATGCTTAACGAACTTCATCGTGACTGCGAAATAAGTATACTGTAATGCTTTATATAGGCTTCTAGTCTAGGTGTGCCTACTTGATGTATTGAAGGGAATTTATAAGTGGTAATGGGAATATGAACAAAACAATCACATTTCTAATGAATCTATTACAAGTTTGGAAATACAATGAACACACATTACAAATAGGAAATACATTATTAACTTATTATCATCTAATACATTATTTATAGATTTTATCAATCAATATCTACAAACATAAATAAACAAAGTCAAATACCTAATTACGTAATTGTAAACTAAAGCATAGCTTTACAATGGCCCCAAGGTATTGTATCAATCCTATTTGAAAGTATCTGCCTTTTATCATCATTATTATTTATTATAGTTTTATTTACTTCCTGCGAGTAAATTACATGCTTAATTGACTTAATGAAATTCATTTTACATTTAAAAATTTTATCATTAAATAATGAGTGTTTGTAAAGTGATAATGTAAATTTTTCGGATATACACTTAGGAACACTTTTAGCTTTATTGATTCGTGTTTTCATAGTTTCGATGGAATAAAGTTTTGCTCTAAGACCAGCGAATTCTTTAATGATATCTCCTCCAAGTTCGTCTTTAAATAAACCTGGAATTTTAGCATTCAGTCTTTGTATGAAGTAAGGATTATTTAATTCGAAATTGCTGGTATCAAATTTTGATTGGTGACTCTTTATGTCTCGATAAATATCGTCTGTAAAAACCAAGTAAAGCAGACTGTCAGTATCTGTGTAACAGAGTTTTGCATTTTGTTTGTATTTTTTTTCAATAAAATCATAGTGAAACTTGTATAGATGTTGCTTTGCGTATTCTAAGACCGAAAATCCAATATAGATTGGCCTGTCTAGCTTAATTTTTTTCTAGGCGAAATTGAAGTGCTACAAAGTCTTCAGAGAACACTGAAATGTTCTTTAGATTAGGTCGAGAAATAAGCTTTTCGGCTCCGTTTCGTTTATTTGTAATGTTATCAGTATAACTCCACTTTGTTACCAATTTCACATTTACCTGTTTGCGTCTATTTTCAATAGTTTTCCCAAAGATTGCATTTATCATAAGTTTGAAAAACTCTTTTTCAAAATCAGTTAAAGACCCTTGTCTCAGTTTGGTATTCAAATCAATGTATATTTTTAGAAAGTTGGTGTAACGAGCCAAAAAGTCACCTGTCCAGTTAATTACAGAAAGATTTCATTATTCAATAAAAAACAGCATTAAAATTAACAGAATAGGAAGTATGTTATGTAAGAGTTTAAGTAATGACAAAAGAAAACATAACCTACTATATATTTGACAAGATAACATAGTTAAAGAGTTCATTCCATTTGAAATTCATTATAAAAAAATAGTCAAACAAATTATAATTTATAATTTAACAATTTAAATAAATTACTAACATAATTAAACATTTAAAAAGAATAATGTAAATAATCAAATTAAAGTTATGAAAAGTATGGCATAATAATGTACGCTAAATTCAATCTTAAAACATCAACTCGCTACTGCGCATGTCGAAATGAAGGCGTTGAGGCCGAAGACGCCGATGAAGGCAAAGATGGCGATGAAGTACTTGAGATGTTATATAAGCAGGTCGCCATTTTGGGGTGGAAGCTTTTTTCTTTGACACTCGTGACGTGCGGACGGTTGTTGCTCTGGGGTCGTGCTTACGTTCGAAATTAAAAATTACGAGAAATTAGACATTGAATTAGAATTTTATATTTTCGTTGTGGGATTTAGATAATTGGAGGCTTTTCTCTTTGACACTCGTGACGTGCGGACGGTTGTTGCTCTGGGGTCGTACTTACGTTCGAAATTCAAAATTACGAGAAATTAGACATTGAATTAGAATTTTATATTTTAGTAATGGGATTTAGATAATTGGAGGCTTTTCACTTTGACACTCGTGACGTGCGGACGGTTGTTGCTCTGGGGTCATACTTACGTATCGTAATCGGAAAATAAATATTTAAATTTTTGTTGGGGTTAATTAAATGGGTTTCATGCGGGAAAGTTAGACATTAAATTAAAGTTTATATTTAGTATTGGGAATTACATAATTTGGGTTTAGAAAACTTTTCTTCGTAAATTATTGGTAAGATTATATTATATGTAATTATTTGTGTGTGGATTTGTTAATCTTTTCTGTTACAGATTATTAGAAGAAAGAAGTAGTCAGCAAGTTTAGAAGATTTTTAGTTGACACTTGTGTCTGGCACGTTGTTTATTTAGTACATTCAGTTTGGGGGTTTATGGGGGAAAGTTTTGTAATTATTAAAGTCTTTGAGTTAAGCTAGATTAGCATATTTTCGTGCCAGAGCGGTGTCCAGGCTAACAGTTTGCCTGACAAATCACGCTGACCCTAACGGTGACAAATAGGCTTGGTTTGGAACTTTGTAGATTCTAAAAGAGGTGCGGGCAACCCTAGGTGTACTCTTTACCAACATAGTCATCTATATAAGTGCCCACCATTCTCATTCGCCAGCCTGGAGTGGGATCGGGGTCCACAGGTTGGGCATGCAATTGCACCCGTGAAAGCTCTGGGAAGTTTGAGGATTGGTTCCTTAAAACTCTATATATTTATATACACTAAACCACACAATAGGGCGTCATACTCTCACCGTCTTGGACTTCGGTCTGTGTGAGGGGGGTGGCAATCACACGGGTGTTAGGTTGCTTTCTCAGCAGACCCGGCTGAACTTTACAGTTTACCTAGGGAACTAGCTAATTATGAGGATAAGGTAAGCCTCTAGGATGTAGTTCTTTGTAGAATAGGCCTTATAAGTAGAGTTAGGGTAGAATCACTTGACTAGGGAAAGTAGGGAATTAGGATTTTATTCAAATAGGGAAATAGGTAATTTTTATTTTTATTCACTAAAAATTTAGGTACAATATAAAACTGATAGCAATCAGTAATTAAATAAAGTTCATATTTAAAAACATTCTTAGGATCATTTTAGGGGATAAGTAGGTACCTAATAGGTAAAATATTTTATGATAGAGATAAAACTATAATTTTAAATTCTCTCTTCATATTGACTTAGATCAAGTCATATGAATTGAATAAGTTCAGTAACAAATAAAATACTTTTCAGTAAACAAGTTTAATTAGGGACAATATAGGATTCAGTATGTATTTGATAAATAACTATCTATTTGAAATTTGAAGCCATAAATAGTTTCATGTCTAACAAAATGAAAGTATCATTCTAGATAAAAATCTATACCTAATAAATCTAGTTTGAAATAAAATAACTTTGAAGTAAAAAAATGAGATCTTTGAATAGATTTGATAAATTGCAATAATATAAATAAAACTATTATATCAATATACTTAAGTGGCTTTATATTTGAGCTGTATATTTACTCTTACATAGCACAGAAAGCTATTATGAGGATTCAATCTAGCTAGAAGACAAAATGACTTCTGTATTACCTCTGTTTTACTATAAAAGATAAACATGTATACATGGTGAAAATTGAACATCTCATTATAGACTATAAAAATACTAGGGTCTAGATCATGGCTCATACAGTGAATTAAGCAATATAAGCTAAAGACACTTTTGTAATAATAAATTTACAATTAGCATAAATAAATTTTATTCGAAGATCATTTCATTAGAATCAATTATATTGAATATTGAAATATAATACATTTTGAACCCTCTCAATTTGGTACTTTACTACTAACTGACTTATCATACAGTAAATAAAATAATTAACTATATATGGCAAGGAGTCTGCCCTGTCTCTGGAGGATGACTATTGGAACAGACTAAGGTCTGCGTGATAGCAATCACGACGGCGTAGGTGGAGCCGATTCCCCCTAAAAAGGGGCCATAACACTTATAAATTGTTGTACATGGGATTGTTTTATGCTTCAGTTTACCTAGATTATAATTTCCATACATTATAATTATAAGTTATAACTATTCTATGATAACTGCTTTTCTTAATAGTAGGTTAACTATAGAGGTGATTAGAAATTCTGAATTATATAGGATTATTTAAAAGTATATGAAGTTAAATATGTAGGTAATTTAATTCAATAGGTAAAGTACAGGTTGTATTAGGTAGGTAATGTTAGGAATTAAAACAAAGACTTAAAGAATTTTAGGGTTACTGTAGGTTCACAACTATTGGGTCCTTTTTTATCTGTTAGACGATCACAAGCCATATTTAATCTTCAATTAATCTTAAGTTGTTTCAAGTAAGACTTTATTTAATTAAATCAGGATATGTAGTATTAGCTATAGGAGTATACTAACTGTCGGAGTTAGATACATTAGGTTAGCTAGTAAAATATGTAGGTAGGTAGATCTATAGAAAGGTAGGCCCCCGTAGGATAGGATGCGTAGGGTGGTTACAATTGTTGCCGTGGACCAGGATTCACAAGGCAATAAACCCCTTTTACCCAGTAGATAGGTAGCCCACGTAGGATAAGTAGGTTTGTTACAATGGGTGCCGTAGTGACCAGGATCATTACAATTGGTGCCGTGACCAGGATTTGTCACAATTGATGGTTGTGACCAGGATCATTACAATTGGTGCCGTAGTAAACCAGGATAGTTACAATTTATGGCCGCGACCAGGATAGTTACAATTGGTTTGCAGTGACCAGGATCATTAAAATGGTTGCTGTAGTCCTGGTTACAGGTGGTGCAGTGACCAGGATCATAAAAAAATTAGAGTTAGTTATTTAATTCAAGTAAGTGACTTCGGTTTGAAGTCCAATTGTTGTCTGTGAAAATGGAGGTCTTTGTTTTAATTTAAATTTTATATTTCATTTAGTATTAGCAGTCATCGTCTTATATTTTGGTTTGTAAACCATACATTCATTAGATATTTAACAGATTTATAATTAAAGGCAGGTAACAGAAGTTAATTAGATATTTAACAGTTTTATAATTGAAGGCAGGTAACGGAAGTTAATCAGATACTTTACAGTTTCTTAGTTGAAGGCAGGTAACTAGAGTTATATAGGATCTTGCAGTAGGTTCATTGCTATTCAATAACACAAAATAAAGGCATAATATCCACTAATTTTATACTGAATATAGGAAACACTTACAAATATCTAAAAAGTCTTTTATCCTATTAGTTTCTGTAAGTTCACTTGAAGCTAAAAGTTGTTTTATCAAAGGCAGGAAATGATATAACAAGATTAAACAATTTTAGTATAAATTCAATTAAATTTTGTAAACTTAGTTATAACCATTAAAACCAGTATTTTAGAGTAGCGTCACTAGGAGTAGTTTCTGGAAGATATAACTATTAATTAGTAATGAAACATTTCATTTTCAATAAGTTGACGTTCTTCAATTTTGGTCATTCACAAGTAGTCCTTTGTATTTCTTGCAAAGCTGAAAAAGTCAAAATGTTTTAATTAGTTCAACTAATAGCTCTAATGTCAGGATACTTTTGAGAGGGAAACTAGTGTCTTTAGATGGATGTCACTCAGTTGCAATGTTGATAACAATAATCACAATTCAATTTAATTTATCAGTAATTAAAATTTATTCTCAATAAAATAAGTTAAGTTTAAAATCTATTTGGACTGAAACATGAGCTTTAAAATGAATATAGGTACTTTAAACATTATATATTACCTGTAATTCTAGACACATCCAGCCAATAGGATTCATTTTCTTCTGAGGCATATAATAAATAAAGATAATATTTCTGTGGTCAGATAGGTCAGGTGAACGCTCCTCAGATGTTTGAGACCAAATTACTTTTTCATTTGACGAGTCTGTCTGACTGATGTTGTAACAAGCTAAAAAGAAAATAACAACATTAAACATTTTATAAAATCAAACAATTAGGTAAATAGAGGGTTTCACTTGAATTAAATTGTTTCATGCCAGTTTATTTTAAGTAGATACAATGTAGAATACGCTTTCAGTCCTTTTTGAGTTATTAATGTCACTGGTAAAATTTGTAAGGCGTCAACTAGGTTAAAGGATTTCATTAGTTTCACTAAACTATGCAGTTTCACTAGATAGTAGGTTATGTTTAAGCATTAGAGAGGTTGTTCCTTGGTTTAGCATAATAAAAATACAAATATAATCATGATCTTACCTTGTATCAGCTTTATCAAACGTTAGTAAAACTTTAGCCGGCGTAGTTTAGCTTCGTAACCATACAAATTATCATATTCTAGTTAGACAAACATAAGGAAAATATTTCTAGATAGAACATTATTATATTAGGAAACGTTATAGCTTTGATTAAACAAACGTAAACAGGGATTTAGAATAGTCAATTATGGGGCGACGTTTCGTTTTGAAACTTTTAATAGTAACAGATTGTATAAAGTTACTGGACTGGTGAGGTTACCGAGTATGAACGTTTAGTTGTTGTGAAGATCGTTTATCGTAAGAAAAATTAAATGAGATATTTACTAAGTCACTTAGTTAAATAGTACCGTAATCATCGTAATAAAATATAAGTAATAAAAATAAAAATAAAGTGTTATAGGGTATAAAACAATATAGGTCATAGTTTTGTGGAAGAGATATTTGTAGAACGAAACGCAAAATGAAAAGTAACGATTAGAGGTTGACATTCGATTTATTTTATCGACTTAATCGAGTTTCAATGAAAGTTAATTTAAATGAATGAAAAGCAATTTTATTATTGGCGTTCACTTGTGAGTTGTAAAGGCCGTGATCATCTATTGGTTAGGACCCTACATTGTGTATAATAGAGAGTTAAAACTGAGTAAATCTGTCAAGGAATGGGTAAATCGGAACTACATAGACTTTGTTATAAGTTTTCGATAGGTCGATTACGTCGAGTAGGAGAATTTTAGTTTAGGTTTGCTGAAAGTTGTAGATTTTAGAGAATTCGATGTCTCTATTAGGATAACTGATAAAATTAGTAAATTTTACATTTCTTTTAAGTACCGAACCATTGGATTACCAATTCACAAAAAATAGAGAATATTATGAGTCCTATGATAGTAAAGTTATTTATGTATTGGGTATGTTGAAATTGTGCATTATTACTGACATAAATAATAAATTAACTATGTAATGAAGTAGTATTTGATAGGTACAGACAGAATGGTGCAGTAATTAAATTAAAATAGGAACACAAGATTAAGGAAAACATAGGAGATAAGGCAGGAAATTCTTATTTGGATAATCGTCTATGCTGACATAAGAGTATTTAGGTATAAGATAGGTATAGGGTAAACTTTTACTTAGGAGGGATCACATCATGAATGTGAAAATAGTAATCTGTTTAACTTTTACTTCATAATTATGACACTGTCATAAATAAAAAAAAATAGGGAATGGAGATGCGATTCAACGAAATCCGTTTATTAGGGACAAAAGTAATACTGTTGCTATGTAGGTATCTATCTGTTGCTATGTAGGTATTGTAAATAAATTAGATAAGTATGGGCGTGCAATGTATGATTCTGAATAAAGTAGTTTTATTTTAATCGATATATTTCTTTATCGAGTGGTATTTGTATGTACGTATGATTGTATGTAAGTATGAATGTATGTATGTTTGTATGTAAATACTTTGTTACACATGAGTAAGATATATTTAGGTCGTAATACTACGAGATAATCTAAGTTCAAAAATTTCTTTATACATTAGTCATTTTAAATTGAATACTTTTGGTTCTAACAAAGATAGGTTTAGGATATCATATCATTAGTTTATAAATAGATCAATCAATTAGTGAGTGTTAAATAATCTCGAAAAAAAAACAAATAATATGAATTAACATTTGAATGGAATAATTTGAGATACCGTAAAAACCGCGCTAAAAGTATGTAAATGTTCGAAGTCATAGGTTTGTTAAACAAAAAGTCATTTGGATTTTTGAACGGAATCGATTGGACAGGTGTCACAGTTTTATATTAACGGGCGGGAATTCGATGTTATGTTATGAACTTATTGTTGGGTTTTAAGAGAAATCATTATAGTTTTTGAAATTAACTTAGAAATAAAATGGTTTGGGCTAGAGAATGGTTGTGTTCGTAGCTGAGCTAGTGTGAAAATCTAATGAGGAGATTTGACAGTTTTATCTTGAGAATGTAAGTTTTATGATGAAAGTAAGTGTGTGATTTTATGCAAGTATTAGTTTAATTCACTGTAGAAAGGGGTTCAGTTGTGACCACAAACCAAAGCAACAAGCCAGGTTTATCAAGATTTAGCCTAGAGACACAACTATGTTCAAATGTTTCGTTAAAAGGAAATCTAAAACTCTTTGGAGTTAGGGTAAATTTAAATTTCATATTAGAATTAATATGAAATTATAGAGTTAGCTTGTATGCAATTTTGACGAAACATCTCTCTTCTAGTAGGAAACCGATCTATGCGCACACTGCACATTCACCAGTTCTGAATTGTATAACAAAGTATGGGGCAATTTGTTGATAGGATGGAAGGAAATAGAGCGGTTGTAACATTATCTTTAAGGATTATAATTTATTCTGGGCGACCTAACCGGGGAATTATATTCAAATCATAAATACAAAAGGTTTGTTGTTCTTGACTGGTTTAGTGTTGATAGAACGATAAGGATTCACAACCCTTGTTTTCCACAGGTAATACGATAATCTGGTAATTGTGACTTCAATTTTATGTCTGGACATTTGTTGTTAGCTAATTGTATTCATATTATGTTGTCAATTGAAATTGGTTTAAAAACACACCACATAATTATCAGAAATTCTGATCAGGAAAGGCTAAGTATTGATAAATTATTTGAATAACTAATGTAGTTTAAAAGTATTTTATGGGTATATTTTAGTTTAAGGTAGATTTCTCTTCAAATGCCAACTTTAAGTGATAGTGTCATTTTAAGAAAAATCTAAAGGCAGGGATGTAACGAGCCAAAAAGTCACCTGTCCAGTTAATTACAGAAAGATTTCATTATTCAATAAAGAACAGCATTAAAATTAACAGAATAGGAAGTATGTTATGTAAGAGTTTAAGTAATGACAAAAGAAAACATAACCTACTATATATTTGACAAGATAACATAGTTAAAGAGTTCATTCCATTTGAAATTCATTATAAAAAAATAGTCAAACAAATTATAATTTATAATTTAACAATTTAAATAAATTACTAACATAATTAAACATTTAAAAAGAATAATGTAAATAATCAAATTAAAGTTATGAAAAGTATGGCATAATAATGTACGCTAAATTCAATCTTAAAACATCAACTCGCTACTGCGCATGTCGAAATGAAGGCGTTGAGGCCGAAGACGCCGATGAAGGCAAAGATGGCGATGAAGTACTTGAGATGTTATATAAGCAGGTCGCCATTTTGGGGTGGACGCTTTTTTCTTTGACACTCGTGACGTGCGGACGGTTGTTGCTCTGGGGTCGTGCTTACGTTCGAAATTAAAAATTACGAGAAATTAGACATTGAATTAGAATTTTATATTTTCGTTGTGGGATTTAGATAATTGGAGGCTTTTCTCTTTGACACTCGTGACGTGCGGACGGTTTTTGCTCTGGGGTCGTACTTACGTTCGAAATTCAAAATTACGAGAAATTAGACATTGAATTAGAATTTTATATTTTAGTAATGGGATTTAGATAATTGGAGGCTTTTCACTTTGACACTCGTGACGTGCGGACGGTTGTTGCTCTGGGGTCATACTTACGTATCGTAATCGGAAAATAAATATTTAAATTTTTGTTGGGGTTAATTAAATGGGTTTCATGCGGGAAAGTTAGACATTAAATTAAAGTTTATATTTAGTATTGGGAATTACATAATTTGGGTTTAGAAAACTTTTCTTCGTAAATTATTGGTAAGATTATATTATATGTAATTATTTGTGTGTGGATTTGTTAATCTTTTCTGTTACAGATTATTAGAAGAAAGAAGTAGTCAGCAAGTTTAGAAGATTTTTAGTTGACACTTGTGTCTGGCACGTTGTTTATTTAGTACATTCAGTTTGGGGGTTTATGGGGGAAAGTTTTGTAATTATTAAAGTCTTTGAGTTAAGCTAGATTAGCATATTTTCGTGCCAGAGCGGTGTCCAGGCTAACAGTTTGCCTGACAAATCACGCTGACCCTAACGGTGACAAATAGGCTTGGTTTGGAACTTTGTAGATTCTAAAAGAGGTGCGGGCAACCCTAGGTGTACTCTTTACCAACATAGTCATCTATATAAGTGCCCACCATTCTCATTCGCCAGCCTGGAGTGGGATCGGGGTCCACAGGTTGGGCATGCAATTGCACCCGTGAAAGCTCTGGGAAGTTTGAGGATTGGTTCCTTAAAACTCTATATATTTATATACACTAAACCACACAATAGGGCGTCATACTCTCACCGTCTTGGACTTCGGTCTGTGTGAGGGGGGTGGCAATCACACGGGTGTTAGGTTGCTTTCTCAGCAGACCCGGCTGAACTTTACAGTTTACCTAGGGAACTAGCTAATTATGAGGATAAGGTAAGCCTCTAGGATGTAGTTCTTTGTAGAATAGGCCTTATAAGTAGAGTTAGGGTAGAATCACTTGACTAGGGAAAGTAGGGAATTAGGATTTTATTCAAATAGGGAAATAGGTAATTTTTATTTTTATTCACTAAAAATTTAGGTACAATATAAAACTGATAGCAATCAGTAATTAAATAAAGTTCATATTTAAAAACATTCTTAGGATCACTTTAGGGGATAAGTAGGTACCTAATAGGTAAAATATTTTATGATAGAGATAAAACTATAATTTTAAATTCTCTCTTCATATTGACTTAGATCAAGTCATATGAATTGAATAAGTTCAGTAACAAATAAAATACTTTTCAGTAAACAAGTTTAATTAGGGACAATATAGGATTCAGTATGTATTTGATAAATAACTATCTATTTGAAATTTGAAGCCATAAATAGTTTCATGTCTAACAAAATGAAAGTATCATTCTAGATAAAAATCTATACCTAATAAATCTAGTTTGAAATAAAATAACTTTGAAGTAAAAAAATGAGATCTTTGAATAGATTTGATAAATTGCAATAATATAAATAAAACTATTATATCAATATACTTAAGTGGCTTTATATTTGAGCTGTATATTTACTCTTACATAGCACAGAAAGCTATTATGAGGATTCAATCTAGCTAGAAGACAAAATGACTTCTGTATTACCTCTGTTTTACTATAAAAGATAAACATGTATACATGGTGAAAATTGAACATCTCATTATAGACTATAAAAATACTAGGGTCTAGATCATGGCTCATACAGTGAATTAAGCAATATAAGCTAAAGACACTTTTGTAATAATAAATTTACAATTAGCATAAATAAATTTTATTCGAAGATCATTTCATTAGAATCAATTATATTGAATATTGAAATATAATACATTTTGAACCCTCTCAATTTGGTACTTTACTACTAACTGACTTATCATACAGTAAATAAAATAATTAACTATATATGGCAAGGAGTCTGCCCTGTCTCTGGAGGATGACTATTGGAACAGACTAAGGTCTGCGTGATAGCAATCACGACGGCGTAGGTGGAGCCGATTCCCCCTAAAAAGGGGCCATAACACTTATAAATTGTTGTACATGGGATTGTTTTATGCTTCAGTTTACCTAGATTATAATTTCCATACATTATAATTATAAGTTATAACTATTCTATGATAACTGCTTTTCTTAATAGTAGGTTAACTATAGAGGTGATTAGAAATTCTGAATTATATAGGATTATTTAAAAGTATATGAAGTTAAATATGTAGGTAATTTAATTCAATAGGTAAAGTACAGGTTGTATTAGGTAGGTAATGTTAGGAATTAAAACAAAGACTTAAAGAATTTTAGGGTTACTGTAGGTTCACAACTATTGGGTCCTTTTTTATCTGTTAGACGATCACAAGCCATATTTAATCTTCAATTAATCTTAAGTTGTTTCAAGTAAGACTTTATTTAATTAAATCAGGATATGTAGTATTAGCTATAGGAGTATACTAACTGTCGGAGTTAGATACATTAGGTTAGCTAGTAAAATATGTAGGTAGGTAGATCTATAGAAAGGTAGGCCCCCGTAGGATAGGATGCGTAGGGTGGTTACAATTGTTGCCGTGGACCAGGATTCACAAGGCAATAAACCCCTTTTACCCAGTAGATAGGTAGCCCACGTAGGATAAGTAGGTTTGTTACAATGGGTGCCGTAGTGACCAGGATCATTACATTGGTTTGCCTAAAACTTAATATACGATGATTTTTTTTCAAAATTAAACCATTTTTTAAACATTCTTTTAAATGATTGTAATGAATGATGTAGTTATATTTGTCATATAAATTCGCAATCAACTTTGGAGATTTTCCTCCTGGAGGAATAAATTTCTCTGGAGCGAATGGTAATTCACTGTGTAAATCATGTAAATTTTCAGGATATTCTAGATCCACTTCCAGTATATAGCCAATATCACTATTTTCCGGTACTTTGAAAATACTAAAATCTTTAATTTCATCATCGTTTAAAAATTTTAAGTCTGAAACAGGCATACTTTTAGTCATTGCATGTCCGTATAGATTGTTGCAATCTAGATATATCAAATAAGAAGACGGATCGAAATCATTAAATCCTGGTAAGTATTTATTATTAGCTTTAGCATTTCTTAAGGAACACTGAACTAATCCTCCACGTATTCCTCTTTCTAGCATTTGATACATTTCAACGTCATCGATTAGGTCAAGTTGAATGCCCGTTGAAAGTAGCATGGCGTCCCAACTCAGGCTAGGTGATGTTACATAATAGGCTGGATCTAACTTATAGTATTTTAAACTTATGTTTCTAAAATTTTCAAATATATCGCATAGCAATAGAACATCACATTTAAGGTATAAGTCGGTATATTCACCAAGGGAATTAATTTTAAACTCTTTCCACACCGCTTGTGCATGAGTATATTCTAAGTCACTTATATGCTTCAAATTCAAAGTGTTATAAAAATTATTCTTTGCTGGAAGTGATGTCTCGTTATATTTTTGCCAGGAATCCATATAATCGTATGGATAAATACCTTTATTTTTAAGTAAATGTAGATTTTTATTGTCAATCATCATTGTTAAATAAATATAATCCTTGTCGGACAAACTTTTACTTAGGGTGTCTAAACTTGAACTCAGAAAATGAAATGAATCTATAAATTTAATTTGTATTGAACGACTATAGTCCTTACATTCAATGTATTTAGTAATTGACAAGTATTTTTCTTTCGTTTTTGGTATAATTGTAATTGCTCCATTGTGTTTAGCTAATTCCCTGATAAACAAGTGTGAGTCATAGTTACTTAAATTATGAAAGACTACTGGTATAAATGAACACACTTTAAGCATTAAGTTGCAACGTGAATGAGCTGGGCCTCTATATTCACCTGTAACATGATCGTGGTCGCGAACCTTATCATCGAATAATAATTTATTACAAATGTGACATATTGTAGCGTTCCGATATTTTTTTTCTTGTTCTTCCGATAATTGTAACATTGGATTTTTAACATTTAAAATTTTATATAAGCGTCTAACATCGTCGATCAATCTTTCAATAAATACCTCCACGCAATCCGACCCCCTGTATGTTACGAATTTGTTTAAGTGTGGATCATGCGAACAACAAATATAATATGCAAAACATGAAGGTTGATGAATTTTAAAATTTCGGGTATTTCCAGTATTATGATCTTTACAATTAACTAATAAGCTTTCGAAATCGGCATATATAACAAAATTGATTTTTTGCTGTCTATCAAAATTTTTGAATTGGAGTGTACTATTCTTTCTAGGTAATTCAGTTAAAACTTGTGAACAATTATGTGATATATATCTATTTTCAGAACAGAAAAACCGTAAACATGCTTCACACATATATATTTTCCCTTTATATTTACTAAACTGTCGTCGTACTAATTTTATAAGACCTTTAATAAGGCAGTAGTGACCTTTGGTTCCTTGTTCAAAATATAATAAATTAACATGGTTTTTCTTTCGGTTTTTACTTAAATATAGAGGCCCAGTTACTGAGTTATTTTTACTTAATCCATAAATATTAATACTGATATCGTTAATGTCTTCAAATAATTTAACATCTTTACACGATGGAGGGAAAGACATTCCTTTTGTTTTAAGAACAGTTGAATAATGTGGATATGAACTTGTTTTGCATACATTACTCTTGGCGGGATACAATGCAGCGACAATGCTCCATAAGAAACAGTGTTCATCTTTGTTCTGTATATTCAAACAACTTTTATTATTTTTTACAACTGCAGGCAACTCTATAAATGTACCGCCTCGCATTGGACAGTATTTATTAACGTTTAATTCTAAATGACTCACTGAAACAAGAGACCAACCAGATTCGCAATGCTCAAATTCTGTAACCTTCTCTTTAAATGTTTCTAAAGCATTCAAATACAACTCATTAGTATCACTGTTATTAAATACACAATCATATTTTGTAATAAACGATTTCAACTGTTTCGTGCCCGAGTGAGGTAACTCGAAGATAGCAAACAGTTCAAAATTTAACTTAATGCATGTGTGTTTAAGCAGTGATAAATTTATAACTTTTAATACATCATTTTGACGGTCGCACAGGAACGCCTCGGGGGTGAGGTGCTCGACTTCATTTGCGGGATTGATGCGATATGTTACGATTCTGTTTTTAAATGCGCTAGCAATAATGTCGATATTTCTGAACTCCGACTTTATCAAACAATTTTTCTTGTGTATATTCGTTCTCATATGATATTTATATTTATCTTTCGAAATTGCGACATTACATTTATCACATTTCATAAATAGATTTCGTCTCGACTCGGGGGATGATAGTTTAGCTGTAAAGATACAATTTCAATTTTAAAGACTTTATTATATTAAACATAATTGAATAAATGAAGTAGGTATAGTAATATAAGTAAGTATATTGTTTAATTACACATCAATTTAACTTTCTAATAATAAGTATTGTTCAAAGTTGCGGGACAATGTTTGAACTCTTTTCGAGTGGCAGCAACAAATTCCGTGAGGCGGGACCAAGCCTCAGTGTCGGTATCTGTTCTATTTTTTATAGTTAGGACACTATGCCGCCACCGATTCATAGGCTGTATATGCTCGATATCATTACATGAGTACACTTTTAACTCTATGTAATGAGATCCAGTTTTACTTTCACTCATTTGCCGTGAAACACCGTTAGCTAGCCTTCTGGTTAAATAAGAATAAATCGGCGTACCCTTCTTTGGCTCAGATGGAACCTTGACACTGTCCTCGTCACTGTCACTGCCAAACAAATCTGACATCGTTGGCTTCATGGGAGCAGTGATAGGGTTGATAAACGTCTTCTTTTTCTTTGAAGCAGTGGACTCGTTGCTCTTCTTACTCGAAGTCGAAGCCGATGGGATAGAACGCTCAGTACTCTCGCACCGAGGACGCTTGCTGTGTTTTTTGTTTTTTGTCTTGAGCTCTGTTTCACGCTCGTCGTCAGAAAAGAATAAATCTTGGGCTAGAGACCTGAAATAGAAAAAAATATACACGAATAAATAGGAGCATAAAAAAATACCAAAACCTGTAATTGTGTTCAAAATAACATCTAATAAAATATTGTTAAGCTATATTTAAAAAAAAAAAAAAAAAATATAGAGACATGAATGAAAAGTACTTGCATTCTAATTGTGATATTTTCGAATAGATGACTTTACAGGATAAAATAAATAGTATTAATATTGCAATACAAATGTCATGAATAGACATACATAAAACATACATGTCATGAATAGATGTACATTCTGTTTGAAAGTGATAAGTATACAGTAATAAACAAGACAATCTATTATTAAATGATGAATAGCAGATCTATTAGGTATTTATAATTTACAACTGCTTTCGAATAGATAACTGCATAATTTGATGATTCGAAGAGTATATTAAACTACTTAACCCATGAAATGATATAAATGTATTCTATTTAAAATATATACCTAACAGATTTAAGTAAAATAATATATATGAATATCAAGAGACAAAATGTTACACCAATTGACCTAGTCCCAAACTGAGCTCGAAGCTTGTACTATGGGTACTTAATTTCATAGACAACATCCATGACTCAGAAACAAATATTCGCGCTCATCACACAAATATCTGCCCTTACCGGGATTTGAACCCAGGACCGCTAGCTTCGTAGGCTGGATCACTATCAACTTGGTCAACGCGTCGTCAAACGTAATACACATACATGTACTTACATTTTGACAGTTGTTGGGTGCTTCACGGGGTTCTTGATGATCTTGAGCGAGCAGCAGAGCTTGTCCTGAAGGATAGAGATCTGAGCAATGATCTTGGATGCTCGAAGTAAGGTTTATATATGCCTTGATTTTACGTCATCCATGCCCATAATACAATAATTTTATTTCAAATTATAGACAAAATGCACTGTCAATATATATCCCATAACGAGAAATGCAGCATAATGGGGAATCACTTGATTAGTTCAATCTAAAATCGATTTTATTTGTGAGTCTTTAAGGTAGGTTCAACAAAACATTCATAAGAACCTGGAATTGAAATACTAATATTGTTCAGTGTCTTTGCTTCTATACATTTAAAAAACCAAATAGAAATAGCAACTACTGATATGTATCTCAATCTGGATTCGAAATACTAATATTGTTCTGTGTCTTTGCTTGTGTACATTTAAAACCCCAAAAAACTACTTCTAGCCGTTACTAAGGGGTTCAGATTCAACTTTTAAAATTTTGGTTAGAGTTAGTATGTTACACTTATAATTAAATAATGTGTCGTACAAGCAGACAAAATTCATCATGTTATATATGATGTCAACACAGACGGAATCATCTTACTCTTGGCGCCGATCGCACCTTATATGAAATGTGTACTAATTGTCAGATTTTCAACTCTATTAACACTTTGGTTTTCTAATATAAATCGCGAAAATTACATAATCAAATCTATTAAAAAAATATTTTAACTAGTGCACGGTCGTATTAGCAGTATGTCGGTAAGTTAATAATTTGTAAAATATATTTTATTTGTGATTTTTATATTCATTTAAATTTCTTAAATATCTTATCATTGATTTATTTTTTTCTCATTGACAAATCTCGTTGAATGCATAACGCAAATCCTATCTTATAAATGAGTGATAGGTAGTTACCTAATTAAAATAAATGGCAACTAACTAATATTCAATTATTCGATATAGACTAACTAAATACAATAAATATTTCATCTTTATAAAAACTAAAAAGAGCAATTTCAAAAAAATACACTATTAAAATCATGTACCTACATATTATAATCTTTTGAGATATATACGAAATGAATACCAATTAAAAAAAGTATTTCTCCATATACAATAATCTACTTATCATTTCAGGATACCTCAGAACATCTTTTCAACTTTGTACCGGACACTCCGGTACAAAAAAAGTCTGCGAGCGAACGACGGCTGGGACTGGGCCTTAAAAGAAAATCAGAACCTACTGTTTACTCCTATGTTAAAAAACCACATCGCAGCGGTGCAATTAAAGTTATCAAAATTGAAATAATTGATAGTGACAAAATAGACCAGAATAACCAAATATGTACGTGTGATGCTGAGTTGTGCGCGCAATACGTGGTGAAAAACATTCACCTTGACGATGTTTACGCGTCGACACGAAGAATTATTGAAAAGATGGAGGAGTCCATAACATCGGACACGTGTAATAATTACACATTATTATAAACGTACCTAAATTGTTAAGCTTTACGCTTAAGTGTTATAGTACTTAAATTAGGCTCGCGTGTGTGTGTGTGTGTGTGTGTGTTCATAGATATAGGTAGTATGTAAGTAAAGTATATTTTATATAGTTGCGTTAAATAAATTATATTTGGAGTAACATGTTGTTCATTTATTTATGTTCGTTTGACGTCTTTGGTATGTAAACACTTTAGTATAGTGTTTATTTAACATCATGTTTAAACTGCCACATTTTAAATTAAAGTTCCTCTCGCCTTTGAATGTTCACGCAAATCTTAAAAACTAATTCAATACAGACAGACTAAAGTCAAAATCGAAGAATAAAATCTATCCAAGAATAAAGCCAGGCCGGATGACTAGTTAGAATATAATTGTCAGAGCTCGCTGGAATGCAGCTCGCGTTACGCTTAAGTTGCATTCTATGCCTTTTTAATTATAATCCTTAGTGTCAGCCGGTGCATTAGACTTTGAAACGTTATGAGATTACGTCCTATATCCGGAGACTATTAGTAGGTACTATTAATTAAAAATTAAATAAAATTAAGATCATTTATAACTTAAGTAGATTAATTAACTTTGACGTTTAAAACATCGACTTTTGAATAGATGAATTAAGACTTTTTGAATAGATGAATTCAACTTCGAATACATTAAGTCACTTTCGAAAAGGTTTAGGTATAGTTTAAACAACGAGTTTTTAATAGATGAATTACGATTTTTAAATAGATTGGTACACCCTGATCGACATCTTAAATAGAAGAATTCAGTTTTTGAATAGTTGAAATTAGGGGATCTGGATAACTCAGATCTGTATCCAGATACCCTAATTTTAACCTACTGATCATACATAGCATAAAACGAATCTAGTAATTGTAATTGGTTTTACCTCTATTGCAATGGTGGACGACTCGTCTGCCTGTACCTACTATCAAGTGAACTAGTACCTTTTTCATCACGAACAGAGACCTCTCGATTTCCCCCTGAACACTGTAACCCCGGACCGATCCGCTCATTATCGAACTTAAATTTGTCTTCGCCTCGTCTACTCTTTTAGAAAAAATCATATAAATCGGAACAACAAAACTCAGGTAATTGACAAACACTCATACCAACATACGAGTGTCCACTGAATGAACTGTGGACCCTACTTCATTCGGGCGATAAGAGATATTATGACGGTAATCACATACACACACACACACACACACACATAATAACATCATGCCTTCATTCCCAAAGTAGAGTTGGCAGAGCTACAGAAATATCAACAACTCTAAAAAGACTTGTTGATAGTCCTGTAAATAAACTAAATTATCAATTTACTAAATTAAAGTTGTCTAAAGGGCCTCTGCGTGTTGGGTTCGGCTTCATGTACGTCTTCCAAAGGTCCCGGACTTCCATAGTTCGTGTTAGGTAAAGACACAAAAAAGATATACCACCACCACCAAATGGCAGCGTTCGCATTGTTGTGTTTCGGTGTGGGGATAAGACAACCGATGAAATTACTGGCATAGAGGCATTCCATCTTAGTCCTCAGGGTTGGCAACGCATTTGAGTTCTTAAAATTGCAGTTTTAACATTATAGTCTTGATAGATTTGAAACGTCTACGGGTCTCAGATTCCTCTTACTATCAGTTGGCCTAAGTGCTCGTGTGCCTTCTACTTGCCATATTTTTTGTTAAAAATCGCGTTACACCAAAAATACATTGTTATGGACTTAGATAATTATTATGTACATGTACATACATACATTAACACCACGCGTTTATTCCCAGAGTGGGGTAGGCAGAGCTAGAGAATTACCAACAACTCTAGAAATACTTGTTTATAATTCTATAACCACATTTTGCACAATCAGACCAGGAAGTTAAAGAGTTATTTGTCAAAAAAAAAATCTTGACTGCTCTTGAGATAACTCATTCATAGCGTCTATTTGATCGGATAGGAGGGCGACAATTATTTAATAAACTACAAACAGCAAGTGCATAATTATGGGCTACTCAAATGAAATAGTAATAGATTTGGCAATGCAACACTGAGGCTATCCATCGGTGCCAAACTAGGCACAGCCCGTATCTTGGGAACCAGGAGCACAGATAAACAATCTCGATTTAAAATGAAACAAAACTATAAATAATAAATTAAGGGTGCATGTGAGTGTGTGTGTGTTAAGAGGCCACATATGCTATCCCACGCCCACACAAGAATCAAAAGGGATGACTTTATTTGCTCCCACGCGAAGAACGTGGAATGGATATAGTTTGCGCGCACCTTGATTGCAGCGTCTAATTCAAATAATTGCTGTTTACTTTCAAACCACAACATTTATAAAATATTATTTACCAGAATTAATAAGTTATAAGTACTCAACTATTTAATCAAAAATCGTCGTTAAAGATTGTAGTGTTGCGAAGATTCAACCAAAAACATGCGAAAAAGGTGTCATTTGGTTTGAAAAATATAAAGTTACAAGGATTTTGTTGTGAAACACTCCATTTTAAAAAAGTGACGTAAAATTTCAGTTGAAATCGCGCATAAAAATAAAGGGCCCATATTTCCTGATCATATTAAGTATTTATTTTAATACATTTACTAAGATACTCAAATGTATTACTCATTTATGTATGTATGTAAACACTTATTTGTACAAAATAAAACAGAAAAAATACAATGAAGATAACAGAAAATAATGTACAAAGGCGAACTTATCCCTTATTTATGTCACTATTACTCCTTGAACAACAATCGTCACTGCTATCATCCGTTACGTTTATTATGATTTAATTGTGCCAAATATTGTCTACGTTCACATCGGTTTCATAGTCTTAAATTATTCGTCGCACGGTACTGTTCACCACCATTCCCAGTCTGTTTTAGTGACATGTGCATAAGCTTCCTGCAGTAATTTTAACATTTTTGATGTGGTGAATGGAGGTTCTGTATTGTGTCTTGCTGCATATCCCTTGACTTGTGCCCATATCAACTCAATTGCGTTGTATTCACAATGATAGGGTGGTAAACGTATGACTTGATGCCCATATTCGGCCGCGAGCTCATCGATAACGTACCGCTTTTTATGTGGTTTATTTACTTTTCGTAAATGTACCAACTCCGCCTTGAACATCTTCATGTTTGCATCTACGCCAGATCGTTGTAGCTATGAAGCGATTTCAGCTTACTCACAGACTTTGCCGGTGGCTTATCGATTTGCATCGAGTGATTTGGGGCGTTGTCCGTAATTATAACGGATGGTTCAGGAAGGCAACATAACATGGAAGAAAACCAGTAAGTGAAATTTTATCCGTTCATTTTTTCGTGATAGTCTCCTGTTTTTTTATGCGAAACCCAGCAGGGCATCTTTGAAGAACCCGTCCGCAGTGCCGGCGTGACAAATTATAAGCCTGGCTCCTTTTCCAGATGGATCTTTAGACGTAGACGCAGCGTAATTATCGGTCCAAAAGAACGGCTAACTGTATGATTGGCATTAAGCCATGTCTCATCCAAGAAGACCACATTCTGCCAATATTTTATTTGTTTTGCTTGGAGTAAACAAGTATACCTTGCCATCACAATATCTTACCTTTCCATTAATATTTTGCGTTTATTAGCCTTCGTGTATCGAAATCCAATTTCTTTTAAAACCGTTCCTAAAAAACTTTTTTTGCCGAAAAACAAGCCGGCTTCTTTCAGGGATTCTACTAACTTCCTCCTCGTTGGATATTCTTTGCGTAAATAATAACTGTAGATATTATCTTCGAATAGCATCGGAATAAAAACTATCAATGCTCACAATTTATTTTGATCGTTTTTTTTCTTATTTGGAGTCTGGAGAACATTATCTTCCATGCTAGTGTCACCATATTTTTCTTTACTTATCCTGTAGCCCTAGCCAAGATGCAGCTCTTGAGCTTTTGCTTCTTTTGATAACCATTAAAAAGTGTACTTTTATGTACTTTTATAAAAAAATTGAATTTTGTTATAGAAATTTGGGCTGCTGGCACAGATATGGGCTTAGCGTCTATAATTCAATTAGTAAGTCAGTTTTGAAGGTGTTGATAGAAAGCTCTTGAGCTTTTGCTTCTTTTGATAATCATTAAAAAGTGTACTTTTATGTACTTTTATTTTAAAAATAGAATTTTGTTATAGAAATTTGGGCTGCTTGCACACATATGGGCATAGCGTCTACAATTCAATTAGTAAGTCGGTTCTGAGGGTGTATAAAGAAAGCTCTTGAGCTTTTGCTTCTTTTAATTACCATTTAAAAGTGTAGTTTTATGTACTTTTACTAAAAAAATAGAATTTTGCTATAGAAATTTGGGCTGCTGGCACAGATATGGGCATAGCGTCTACAATTCAATTAGTAAGTCGGTTTTGAGGGTGTTTATAGAATGCTCTTGAGCTTTTTCTTCTTTTGATAATCATTAAAAAGTGTACTTTTATGTACTTTTATTTTAAAAATAGAATTTTGTTATAGAAATTTGGGCTGCTTGCACACATATGGGCATAGCGTCTACAATTCAATTAGTAAGTCGGTTCTGAGGGTGTATAAAGAAAGCTCTTGAGCTTTTGCTTCTTTTAATTACCATTTAAAAGTGTAGTTTTATGTACTTTTACTAAAAAAATAGAATTTTGCTATAGAAATTTGGGCTGCTGGCACAGATATGGGTCTTTGCATTGGTACCGATCCATTAGGAACACTACAACTACATGGGAAGATCTCTCTAAGCAACTTAAACAGGTTTTTAGCCAACCAAACTTTGACTACCTCTTCTTAGCTGAAATTAGGGCTCGTACCCAAGGGGAAAATGAGACAATTACTATTTACCTATCAATAATGCAGGGCATGTTTTCTCGATTAACAAAGCCAGTCTCTGAGGAGGACAAGTTGGAAATAGTGTTACATAATGTCCGTCCTTGCTATGCCACGGTCTTGGCCAATGCCGGTGAAATCCTAACCATCGACAAGTTGCGGGACACGTGTGTTAATTACGAGGGAGTACAGGCGAGCTTATCTCACTTCCATGAACCTCCGAAAGAAACCGCAGATACTATGGCCACGGAATTTGCTTACAAGTGCACTGTTCAACCCAAACAACCATTCAACAAATACAATAATAATGGTTCATCGGGTTATAACAATAAAAACTATAATTACAACACTCATAACAGACAAAATATCAGTGCCATTAATACTACTACATGGTCCGGTCGACCATATTGCCCTAGGTGCCGTGTCCACTGTCATTCGCTCACAAATTGTCGCGCGGAACGATTTATAATATGTTTCAAATGCGGTCTTAAACTATAAAGCTGCGGATTGCCCAAAATGTAACAAAGAGGACTCTAAACCCTCAACTTCAAAAAACCTATAGGTAGGCAGAATGTTACACACATTTATACTAACACCATTCTGCCTGATAAACCTCTTAATGATTCACGACCTTACGTTTCGGTTTTTGTGGATGACTTGGAAATTTATGGCCTATTAGACTCTGGTGCTGCTGTGACTATACTGGGGAAAAACATGCATAAAGTGTTATTAAAACTTGGTCATCACATGACAAATGATGAAACTGTCCGAGTAATTGCGGCGGGTGGTCAACACCTTAGTAGCATCGGATATTTTGAATTAAACATTACATTTGAGAACTGTACTCGCTCTATTAAGGCATTTGTGGTTCCAGAAATAAACACTTCACTCATACTAGGTGTGGATTTTTGGCGCATTTTTAAACTTTGCCCAAAATACTTACACAGTATTAGGGTAAATGAATGTGCCACTAAGCACACAGAGGCACAAGGATCACATAATCTAGTGTCTTATTCCCATCTCAGTGAGTCTCAGCGAGTACAAGCTGACAATGTGATAGAGCAGTTTAAGAACATTTCTTATGAGAAAATAGGTCTAGGTCGTACTACCTTGATAAAACATAACATAGACACCGGCGAGACTCCTCCAATACGACAACGCTACTACCGTATGTCACCAGAAAAGCTCCGCATTGTTAATGAGCAGGTGGACGAAATGTTAGAATTAGATGTCATAGAGCCGTGCGAGAGCGCTTGGTCATCACCAGTGCTGGTAGTTTCAAAAAAAGATGGAAAACCTAAGTTTTGTTTAGATAGTCGGAAACTTAACTCAGTCACTAAAAAGGATGCCTATAACTTACCTTACATTTCTGAAATATTAGATAACCTTAGAGATGTGAAATTCTTAACTAGTATTGACTTATCTAAAAGTTTCTGGCAGATCCCAATTGATGAACGGGATAAGACAAAGACCGCTTTCTTTGTCCCTTCTCGCGGAACATTTTGCTTTAAAACTATGCCATTTGGTTTAACAAATGCGCGTGCAACTCAGCAACGTCTGGTTGACAGTCTGTTTGGACCTGAATTTGACTTGAAGGCCTTCTGCTACTTAGACGACATTGTTTGTGTGAGCGATTCGTTCGAAGGTCATGTGACTTTACTCTTACGTGTTCATGATAAACTTAAAGGGGCTGGTCTCACTATAAACTACGAAAAAACTCAATTCTTTAGAGATAGTCTTAAATACCTTGGCTATGTAGTGGATACCCAAGGCCTCCGGACTGATCCCGACAAGGTTGACGCTATTTCAAAATACCCTGTACCTACTTCGAAAAAAGAGGTTAAACGATTCTTAGGAACCGCCTCCTGGTATCGGCGATTTGTACCTAACTTCAGTACACTTGCAGCACCGTTGAATAAATTAACGTCTACTAAAAAGGGAGCACCTTCATTCGCTTGGACAGTAGAAGCGCAGAAATCCTTTAATAAGCTTAAACAATGTCTCGTCTCAACACCAGTACTTTCGTGTCCTAATTACAACTTGCCTTTTGAGGTACACACAGATGCAAGTGACTATGGCGTCGGCGCCATGTTGTGTCAGACGATTAACGGTCAAGAGCACCCCGTTGCGTACATGAGTAGATCCTTGTCGCCTAACGAGAAAAATTATAGCATTACTGAACGCGAAACCTTGGCTGTTCTAGTGGCTTTGGAACACTGGCGCTGTTACGTAGAGAACGGTAAAACTTTCAAAGTTTATACAGAACATTCCGCTTTAAAATGGTTCCTTTCTTTAAATAACCCAACTGGCCGCTTAGCCCGATGGGGAGTTCGCTTATCGTCATTTGACTTTGAAATTTTACACCGTCGCGGTAAAGATAATGTTGTGCCGGACGCACTCTCTAGGGCAGTTCCTCTATCGGCGATTACTATATCGAACTCTTACCAAAAATCACAGGATAGATGGTATGTAGACTTATATAATAGTTGTGTCAATATACCACAACATTATCCCAACTTTACAATAAAGAATAACTCTCTGTATCGATTAACTAAGTATACTAATCAATTAACTACTGAATTTCGTTGGAAAGAGGTCGTACCTGCGGAGTTTCGCGAACAACTAATACGCGAAAATCACTCAGAGCCAACTGCGGGTCACTTAGGTTCTTTTAAAACTTACCACAGAATAGCCTTAAATTATTATTGGCCTAAAATGTATAAGGACATTGTAAACTTTGTATCATCCTGCGCATGCTCCCTTGGGTGAGATGGGTAGGCCTAAACAATGTTCGAGACCTTTTCAAATGATATCAATTGATTTCGTTGGACCACTACCAGTTAGTAGAAAACAAAATAGCTATTTATTAGTTATTACTTGCTGTTTCTCTAAATATTGTCTCATGTTTCCCATTAGACGAGCAACTGCGGACGTAGTTATAAAACACTTGGAGGACTCTGTATTTCTAGTGCATGGAATACCTCAAACTATTCTCATGGATAATGGAACTCAATTCATTAGCCGTGACCTGAGCAATTTCTTTAAAAAATACAAAGTGCCGAATCAATTCTTTACGCCTAAATATACTCCACAAATAAATATGGTGGAACGCTATAATAAGACTATAATCACCAGCATTTCCACCTTTATTGAAAATGATCAGAGGTCTTGGGATACTAATTTAACTAAAATACAATTTGCCATTAATAACTCTTATAACGCGCGGAACCCTAAACGTCCGCGATAGCCGATGGCGCGGCCATCTTTCGGTCGCCTTAGCAACGCACCTCCCGCGCAAACCGTACCCCGCGGACGCCCAGCCGCGAAAGACAGACGACTCACGCGCGCCGTCGCGAATGCCACCGATAACTCTTGTCGTGCCCTACCAATATTAATTTACGTTATGATTGTGTTAAATAACTCTAACTGTATACCTTTATGTATCGTGTACTTAATGTAAAGATTAAATGTCCTAAAAGACGACTAAGATCTTTATAGTGGCGCTCAACTCGTGGCAGAGATAGAACTCAAGAGTGTGTGTGTGGTACCTATAGTGTAGGTCTGCACCTATAAACGTGACAGTGTTTGTGACAATGCCACCGAAAAAGCAAGGAGCAGCTAGCCGCCTGCAGGGCGAGCTGGCCACAAGCTTTACGGACGAGGAGCACGCCGGCATGGACAATGATGCCGCCGGCTCGGCGAGGCAGGCGCCGCACGCTCCGCTCGTGCCGCATCCGCCGCCCCCGCAACCGCTCTTCGACGCGCAACAGTTCGTCGCATCATTCATGAACTCATTCGCCGAGTCACAAGCCGCAGTCAACAGGAACCTCATCGAAACCCTGCGGTCTACATGCGTCACACCCGCGTCAAACGCGAGCGAGCCCTCCGCGGCCGCTGCGCCGCACGCCGCCGCCGGGAACTTCAGTAAGTGCACCGCGCGCTTCAACGGACAAACGCAAGACCCGGAGGTACTAGAAGCTTTCCTTGACGCTGCCGAGACGTACAAAGAGTGTACCGCTATAAGCGACGAGGACGCTGTACGAGGCTTAACCATGCTATTGGAAGGAGACGCCGCCGTCTGGTGGCGAGGAGTGAAGACGTCGGTGACGACATGGCGCGACGCATCGGCCCGCCTGCGCGCCGCCTACGGGACCCCGCGCCCCGGCTATAAACTTCTCCGCGAAATCTTCGCCGCGGAACAACAAACTGAACGTGCTGAAGTGTTTGTGTGTCGTTTACGTGCTCTAATTGTTAGATTACCGTATATTGTCCCGGAAGAAATGAAAGTCTATATCATTTACGGTTTGTTAGACCGACGTATTCGTAAACGTTTATCGCGAGATGTTATTGACACCGTCGATTGTTTATTGAACAAGGCAAGAGTTACGGAGGATTCTATTTTTGAGGTACGTAAAATTACACCTAAAGTTGCGTCATCTATTACGGCTATCGCGAGCGTTATTGGTTCCGAGAAGGCAATCGTAACCACTTCGAGCACAAGTGACTCTGGGGGGGCTATTCCGACCGCGTCCGAAAATAAGTCGAAACGTAATCGAAGTCGATGCTCTTATTGTAAGATTTACGGCCACGTCGTTGAAGATTGTCGCAACTTGCGACAAAGACACGATGACCCGTCGTCAAGTACTAATTTAAGTAAGGTAAGCGCGCCTCTTACCGCCAAGGTAAATGCACCGAATACTGGCCGGTCGAGCGAACCCAATCGCTGCTATGGTTGTGGCAAGCTAGGTGTTATTAAGTCAAGATGTGATACGTGTAATCCTTCGAAACGCGCCGATTTTTATTATAGCGAAGATAGCTGTTTTGGAGCCACAACATCACATCCGATAGTCATGGTAGATATTTTCGGCCGTAAAGGAGTGGCCATCGTCGATACCGGTGCCACCCATTGTATTGCGAGCCCTGCTTTATATAAAATTTTAGTAGCGAACAATGTAAAATTTTAGGACAAGCAGCGAACGATACGCCTGGCTGACGGTTCCCAGCAGTTAAGGAAGGTACTCACTGCCGAAGTATTTATCACGATCGAAGGTCGTGATTTTACTGCCGACTTTATGGTGCTGTCTGGAGATGAAACCAAAACCCTACTTGGCTTTGAGTTTTTATCTAAAGCTGGGATAGTGCTCGACGGTTCCCGGGATTCATGGAGTTTTACTGATGATCCTGAAGTTCAGTATTCTTTTGTACGTAAGTACCACCTGAACAGCGCTGACAACGCAAAAATAATGCGAGCTGAGTCCTCCGACCTTTTACTACGTAGTGACGAATCCACAAAGCTCTCACCGGATCAGCAGCACGCGCTCAACGCTTTCATAATCAGAAGGACGTCTCAATTCGCATCTAACGGTCCTGCTACCGAGTTCGCTACCCACAGGATCAAGGTAAGCGAAAACCAGGAACCTGTAGCTTCCGCACCATACAGGTTGTCACAGAGCCGTAAAGAAGCACTAAAAATAGAGCTTGACAAGCTGCTACGGGACGATGTTATTGAGGAGTGCGAGTCACCCTGGGCCTCTAATGTCGTTCTCGTCTCTAAAAAGGATGGTGGTCTAAGGCTCTGTATCGACTACCGGAAACTCAACGCGGTAACGGAACCTGATAGGTACCCATTACCTAGGATCGAGGATATACTGCACGCAGCTAAGACCAGCAAGTTCATGACCACCTTGGACTTAAGGTCTGGGTATTTCCAGGTAAACGTACACCCTGATGATCGAGATAAGACCGCGTTTATCAGTCCTTTAGGTACCTACCGATTCAAACGCATACCGATGGGATTGCGTAACTCAGGCGCCACGTTCCAGCGGCTGATTGATAGATTCCAGTCCAACCTGAAGGAAATAGCAATCCTAGCGTATCTAGATGACTTAATCATCTTGTCACCAGGTCCGTTCGAGCGTCATCTGGCAGATTTAGAGACTGTTTTTGACCGTCTCGCGATGTTTGGATTAAGGGTTAACCGTGCAAAGAGCCACTTCGCCCGCGATACAGTTAAGTTCCTTGGTCACGTGATCGTCCCGGGAGGCATTCATGTCGATCCAGACAAGACCGCTGCCATAGCAGGTATGACCACTCCACAAAACGTCAAACACCTTAAATGTTTCTTGCAGACATCTAGTTGGTTCCGCCGCTTCATACCCAACTACGCAGAAGCCGCAAGGCCGCTAACAAACCTCCTTAAGAAGGCAAGTATCTGGCACTGGAGTACTGAGGAACAGGAGGCTTTCGAGCGTATTAAAACACTCCTTGTATCTGCTTCGATCCTGCGCCAGGCTGATGATAGGAAGCCGTTCATCCTGAGAACCGACAGTAGTGGGTATTGTCTTGGCGCAGTTCTCATGCAGGGGGGGGTTCAGATGAGCGACCGATAGAGTATGCGAGCCGCCTCCTGAATGCCGCTGAGAAAAACTACTCGACAACCGAACGAGAAGCCTTAGCAGTGGTGTGGGCAGTGAGTAAGTTTCGTGGATATATCGAGGGAGCTCAAGTCACAGTAAAGTCCGATCACCAACCCTTGCGCTGGTTGATGAGCATGCGTTCCCCCAGTGGCCGACTAGCCAGATGGGCATTGGTTTTGCAGGAATTTAACCTTTGTGTCGAATATACGCCAGGGCGAGCCAATGTCGTCGCTGATACACTGTCGCGCCCGGTGTGCGCTGAAGATGCTCATTGCGACCTGTGTCTTGCTGTCGTAGATATACCTACGAGGAGCAGTGGTGACATCCGCGAAAACCAGCTCAAAGATCCCGAGGTACGCAAGATCGTGGAAGACATGGAGTCCGACGATCCGTTTAGGGGGAGGCCATGGTCTGATCGCGGATATATCTTATCTGACGGCGTTCTATACAGGTACGAACTGGAATGTAACGACAACGACGATGCTGTTTTAGTTGTACCAGAGCACGAACGCGCCGCCGTTTTAGTAGACTTTCACGATGCCCCCACAGCAGGCCATTTTGGGGTCGACCGCACGCTGAGCCGCATCAAGTCACGCTTTTACTGGCCTGGCATGAAGACATATGTAATTAACCACATCAAGGAGTGCTTACCATGCCAGCGCTATAAGGTAAACAACAGAAAACCCGCAGGCCTACTTCAGACCCCTGCGATGTCCCAAAGGTTTGAGGTTTTGTCCGTTGATCTCTTCGGCCCACTAGTAGAGACCCCGCGACGCAATAAGTGGATCATAATTGTAGAAGATGTCTGCTCGCGTTGGGTCAAGCTCTTCCCGCTGGAATCCGCAACTAGCTTCGAGTGCGCAAAGACTCTTATCGATGAAGTGTTTTTGAGATATGGAGTGCCTCGTCGTCTCATTAGCGATAATGGGGTACAGTTTGTGAGTGAAGTCATGCAACAGGCCTGCTATGTCCTAGGCATAGACCAAAACCTCACACCATTTTATCACCCAGAGGCGAATCCGATAGAGCGTAAGAACAGGGACCTTAAGCCCCAGCTGGCTATTTGCGTCGGGCAGGATCACTCTACGTGGGATCTCCACCTTGCCGCAGTAAGGTATGCCATGAACTCGGCAGTAACTGCTAGCACAGGGTTTTCGCCGGCCTACCTTACATTTGGCAGAGAGATGCGCGCTCCTGCTGACGCCACTGTTGACTTAAGAGTGATCGTGGAAAACGATATTTTTTATTAGTTGCTTTTATTTAAAGCCCTAGTCAAGGAGCTTTTGATAAAAGCTTTAGAATCAATAATTTAACTATTGGTTCAAAAAATGTGCATGTTTGTTTGACACCGGCGGATAATTTTTGTAAGAAAACCGAAATTAATAAAAAACTAGAATAGGTAACAATTTCAAATAGCATACAGTTCATGCTCTAGCACAAGAGCTTTCTGTGAAGGCCTTCAGAACTTACTTAGCCTAATTATTTTAGCTGCTGTGCCCGCTTATAAGTTAGCGGCCTATTTAAGAAAAACCAAACCCTAAAATTATTCAGAAAATTAAAATAGCCAATTGTTATAAGTTGCTTTTATTTAAAGCCTTAGTCAAGGATCTTTTGATAAAAGCTTTAAAATTAATAAATTACTTATTGGTTCAAAAGATGTGTATGTTTGTTTGACACCAGCCGATTAAAAAAAAACTGAAATTTATAAAATATAGAATAGGTAACATTTTCAAATGGCATACAAACAATGCTTTAGCACAAGAGCTTTCTGTTAAGGTCTTCAGAACTTACTTAGCAACATTATTTTAGCTGCTGTGTCCGCTTATAAGTTAGCAGCCTATTGAAGAAAAACAAAACCTTAATATTATTCGGAAAATTAAAAAAGGCAGTTTTATAAGTTGTATTTATTTAAAGCTCTAATCAACAAGCTTTTGATCAAATAATTTAAATATTTTTTTTATCTGTTGTTTCAAAAGATGTGTATGTTTGTTTGGCACCGGCCTATTTATTTCTGAAAAAAACTGAAATTAATAAAAACCTAGAATAGGTAACACTTTCAAATGGCATACAAACAATGCTTTAGCACAAGAGCTTTCTGTGAAGGCCTTCAGAACTTACTTAACAACATTATTTTAGCTACTGTGCCCGTTTATAAGTTAGCGGCCTATTTAAGAAAAACCAAACCGGTCTATGAATCAAAAAATATAAAAAGTTATTTTAATAAGTTATATTATTTAAAGCTCTAATCAACAAACTTTTGATCAAATAATTTAAATTACAATTTTACTTATTGGTTCCAAGGATGTGTACGTTTATTTGACATCGGCCGACTAATTTCTTAAAAAAAAAAACAAATTAATAAAAAACTGGAATAGGTATCAATTTCAAATAGCATAAAACCAATGCTTTAGCACAAGAGCTTTTTGTGAAGGCCTTCAGAACTTACTTAGCAACATTATTTTAGCTACTGTGCCCGTTTATGAGTTAGCGGCCTAGTTAAGAAAAACCAAACCTTAATATTATTCAGAAAATTGAAAAAGCCAATTTTTATAAGTTTTTTTTATTTAAAGCCCTAGTTAAGGAGAAACAAAATTATATTGCACTAAGTGCAATGTTAGTTTCCCCCAGAGAAAAGCTTCTATGGAACGACATTTCAACTCGGAAAAGCATACATCCGTCAAAAAAGATTTTAGGATGGAATTGACCAAATTTATAGTAAGCTGTAATATACCATGGTCTCAGTTAGAAAATACTATATTCAAATTTTTTATCAATAACTGCGTCTCTGGAAAGTTCGAAAAAACTGTGGAGGTCCCTTCGGAATGTTTGTTGAGACAGAATTACGTAAACCAAATATACGACGAACAAATGCAAAAAAAAAAAAAGTAGTAAGAAAATGCTTTTATTTATGTGAGTGTTGATGAAACAACAGATGCCAGGGGTCGTCAAATTGCTAATGTGATAGTCTTGATAACTTGATAAGTTAGATCGCCTTCTCAATAACTGTATTCGCTTTGTTTTCTGTCTCCGGAAATATGATCACGTGTCCTCTTTCCGATCTCAACTTAAATGGCTTCCTATTCGTCAACGTCGCAAAATTAGATTTCTTTGTTTCCTTTATAATATTTTGTACGATCCACAATCCCCCGAGTACTTAAAACATCTTTTTAAATTTCTGGGTTCTACTCACAATCGTCAGCTACGATCCACTGACAATCTCACACTCTCTCTCCCTATTCACCGGATTGAGGCTGCGACATACTATAACAAGAATTTCGAAGAAATAAAAGGCGTTGTGGACACATTTCGTGATTCTGACGCAGCATGTATCACAAAGGCAAAAAAAGCATTTTGCAGTGCGAAAATTCTGAATGATTTAAATTTTATAGCGAAATATCTTCAGGTACTTCCAGACGCTATAAACAAATTGCAGTGCCCGAATCTATCTCTCAGTGAAAGTTTAGCCATCGTTCAAAAAACATCCAAGTATATATCGAAATTAAATTTGAGTGCAAATGGAAAAAAAATATTTAAAATCCTGAAACATGTCTTGAAGAAAAATACTGGATTTGACATAATAAAAAAAAATTATGAATTGATACAAGGGAAGGAGATAATACTTGAATCATCATTACGAGTTCGTCACACTACTCTAGATTATTTCCATCGTTTCAAGTATGCACCTACAACAACAGTTGATGTTGAAAGATCATTTAGTCAATTAATGGATATTTACTGCTAGACGCCGCAAATTGTCTGTAGAAAATTTAGAAAATATCTTTGTAATCTATTACGAAAACCAAATAATACATGTGGAAAATACACGTTAGTCAATATTACACACGTTGTTTTCTTATTTTTGAAATAGACTTTCTTCTAAGTAGGTAAGCGTTTAATTAGTAGACGATAATAGTTATCTTCACACAAGTACGTATATATTGTTAAAATTGTTAAAAAAAGACGTCAAAATATAATTAAATTTACTTATTTCCTATGTATAAACTTGTTAACTAAACAGATGGAAACATATGACAACAGTTTAACCCATACCCCTTTGCGGCTGTATTTTTTATTGATCTTTTCTAGAGAAAACTCTCCACATGTAAAGAGCTTCTTAGATGTTTAGTAGCTGTAGGCAGAATACGTCCGTTTCTACCAAATAGACATTCTGTTTTATCTGCTCTTTATCTGATTGGTAATTGTACCCGCGATAACGACGTATGTTTATGAGTTAGCGGCCTAGTTAAGAAAAACCAAACCTTAGTATTATTCAGAAAATTAAAATAGCCAATTCTTATAAGTTGCTTTTATTTAAAGCCCTAGTCAAGGAGCTTTTGATAAAAGCTTTAATATCAAAATTTTACCTATTTGTTCAAAAGATGCGTATGTTTGTTTGACACCCGCGGATAAATTTTGTAAGAAAACCGAAATTAATAAAAAACTAGAATAGGTAACACTTTCAAATGGCATGCAGTTCATGCTCTAGGACAAGAGCTTTCTGTGAAGGCTTTCAGAACTTACTTAGCAAAATGATTTTAGCTGCTGTGCCCGCCTTTAAGTTAGCGGCCTATTGAAGAAAAACCAAACCTTAATATTATTCAGAAAATTAAAATAGCCAATTGTTATTAGTTGCTTTTATTTAAAGCCTTAGTCAAGGAGCTTTTGATAAAAGCTTTAAAATCAATAATTTACCTATTGGTTCAAAAGATGTGTATGTTTGTTTGACACCAGCCGATTATTAAAAGAAAACTGAAATTAATAAAACTCTAGAATAGGTAACACTTTCAATTGGTATACAGTCAATGCTATAGCACAGGAGCTTTCAGTTTAGGCCTTCAGAACTCACTTAGCAAAATTGTTTTAGCCACTGTGCCCGTTTATAAGTAAGCGGCCTTATGAAGAAAAACCAAATATATGTATTATACAGAAATTTCAAAAAAAGGCGGTTTTTTTAATTAAAGTCCTTGTCAAGAAGCTTTTGATAGAAGCTTTAAAATCAACATTTTATATATTGGTTTAAGAGATGTGTATGCAGCCGATTCAAGAGTGACTAAACTGTCAATAATCTTAAAAAAATGAAAGATTTTTAGTTTTTATTTAAATATACCTTTTGCAAAATGATAACTAATAGCATAAGCAAATTACACTTGATGTTACACAACTTAATTAACAGTGAGTTTTAATATAAATAAAACATAAATGAGAGCAAAGAAAAGATTTAAACGAAGAAATGGATGGTA
The DNA here is from genome assembly GCA_949316455.1 of Acleris holmiana. Taxonomy (NCBI): domain Eukaryota; kingdom Metazoa; phylum Arthropoda; class Insecta; order Lepidoptera; family Tortricidae; genus Acleris; species Acleris holmiana. The sequence goes on along the minus strand of CASGFW010000022.1, from coordinate 391,357 downwards.
AGGTACCTCTGATAAAATGATTAAACGCCAATAATCATAAACATTAATATGTACATACGAGATCAACGCCTAGGGTGAATCTTTGACGCTGAATGCGTTATACGTGGCGCAACCCCTTACCAGGCTGCGAGGGAGCGCGCCGAGCATCGCGCTCCCCTGTGATACACAACCTCTAACGACCGCATTTGCATCTCCACCACACACGCACATCCGGCACGATGGAGTTTCTGATACTTACGAGCTTTATAATATGAAATACTCGCGACCCGCCAGCGGCTTCGCCCGCTGCATTTTTTTTCTTTCATTTCACTTAGGGATATAAATAAAAGATGTTGGCCGATTTTCAGACCTACCTGATATGCACACATAATTTCATAAGAATCGGTCGGGCCGTTTCGGAGGAGTATGGGAACGAACATTGTGATACGAGAATTTTATATATTAGATATTACAATTTCCTTTTATAAAAATCATCCATTCAGCTTTCCAGCCTTTATAAATGACCGACTTTCCGCTATTGGACCTCGCATGTCCATAAATCTTAGAACCATATATTTACGAGTACAATAAATAATATCATCATTTATTGTTGAATTAAGTACATGTATCAAACGTCGCAATCATTATTTTTTAACCATGTTCTAACTAAAATCTAGGTTGACAATAACACCAGCGCGACCTCCGGTTTCCGTCTCTAGCACGCAAAGTGCAACGGTTTACTTCTTGTCCGCGCCACCATTGCACAACGTACTGGTAACGAGCGCTTAAACAGAAAAATACAGTGAATTAAAAATTTATTTTAAAACGTATGATAATTATTAAAAAACGTATAAATTTACTAAAATCTTACAATAATTATGTCTTTTCCGATTTCTTCACTGTAAGAATAAATCTTTTACCAACTTTTTCAGGTAGCTGTTTGTAAAACAAACAAATCTTTTTATAAGGTTTAAGTATGTATTTGTTTATTCAATTAACTGGTTGACGTAAGACTCAAAGCGATACTTACGTTTTTAATATCATCTCCCTCTAATTATCTTGGTCACCATGGAAACAAGCACTGAAACAAACAGTGCAATTAGTAAGATTATCCCCTAACAATACACGGACCGATCACTACAACTTTCTTCATTGATAGGCTATACTAACTATTTACCTTCACAAAGTATTGGCCCACAGATACCCATAAGACGCCAGACCTTCTGGACTTTTTTATAACAAAGAACATTTGTCAGCAGTACATAGACATCAAGACATGCCTGGACGGCTCGTCAGACCATAGCCCGGTTATTCTTACGTTAAGCTCGACGATTCTATACCGCAACGCCAATAACGACTACCTCTACAATCGCAGAACTGATTGGGACAGTTTTAGAGAATGCCTTAACTCTGACATAAACTTGAAAATCAAAATTAAAAGCCCTGAAGAAGTGGACGATGCATGTTTATACATCACCAATATGATCCAAGTGGCTGCCTGGAACAGTACTCCTGAGTTAGCGTCATCACTAGGCAACACACAAATACCACTTTTTATTCGAAAGAAAATCAGTGAAAAGCGTCGACTTCGCAAAAAATGGCAGCACTCCCGCACTACGGAAGACAAGACTCGTTTTAATCGTGCAATTAAAGAGCTAAAAGATCTACTTGCTGATATGACTAACGAAACCCTGAAACATAGATTAGAAAGCATGTCTCCTACAGCTAGCAGTAGATGCCATTCTCTCTGGAAAGCCACCAAAAATCTGCCACAACCGCAAAAATGCTCTCCTCCCATCAGGTCAGGTAACACTTGGGCACGCACAAACCAGGAAAAAGCTGAGGCATTTGGCAAGTATTTAGCTGAAGTGTTCAAGCCAAATGATCCAAACACACAGGAGGACCCAGAAATAGACCTACTATTGAACCAAGATCTACAACTATGTTTACCCCTGCGACCCACATCTCCTCGAGAACTGGCTAGAGAGATATCCAAGATGGACTCAAAAAAAGCTGCCGGATTTGACCTGATCACGCCTAAAGTACTTAAGGAGCTCCCTAAGAAGTGTATTGTATTTCTTGCCATACTCATTAATGCCACTTTCAGAACATCCCACGTCCCCACTCTTTGGAAATCAACGCAAATCGTGATGATCCACAAACCAGGCAAGCCGGCTAACGAAGCCTCGTCATATCGGCCAATCAGCCTGACCCCAGTCTTATCAAAGTTATGGGAAAGAATCGTCTTGACCAGACTACAATCTCATCTTGATGAACAAAATGTCATACCAGATCACCAATTCGGGTTTCGAAAGCAACATTCTACAGTTGAACAAATGCACAGAGTGTACCACACAATACGGCAGTGCCTCGAAAGAAAGGAATACTGTTCAGCAGCGTTTATCGACGTTCAGCAAGCCTTCGACCGTGTTTGGTATAAAGGGCTCCTATACAAGATAAAAAAACTTCTACCACACTCTTTCTATCACCTGATGGCTTCCTATCTCAACGATAGGGTATTTCAAGTAAAACACAGTGATGCCAGATCCTCCCTTTACACCTGTCACGCGGGAGTTCCGCAAGGTTCTGTTCTTGGCCCGATACTGTACAATATCTTTACTTGTGACCTTCCCAACTCTAACGATGTCGCTGTTGCAACCTTTGCTGATGACGCTGCTTTTCTTGCTTGTAACAAAGACCCAAACGAAGCAAGTAGAGTGCTCCAAACACAATTGAATAATACCTACGAATGGTTAAACAAGTGGCGTATAAAAGCGAGTGCCCCGAAATCACACCACATAACTTTTACACTTAGACGAGAAACATGTCCACCGGTCAAGCTAGGTCAAGACATACTGCCACACTCATCTTGCATCAAATATCTTGGGTTCTACTTAGATCGAAGAATGACCTGGAAAGACCACATAAGACACAAAAGATGTGAAGTCAATATCAGATTTAAAAACCTATTGTGGCTTCTTGGCCGGCAATCGTGCTTATCCCTCAGCAACAAGTTAAGAGTGTACTGCTCCGTTATAAAACCAATTTGGACCTATGGGATCCAACTATGGTCTTCAGCAAGCAAGTCGAACGTTCTTTGCCTCCAACGCGCCCAAAATAACATTCTTAGGGTCTTATCCGCTGCACCCTGGTATGCTCGCAACACTGAAATCCATGAATACCTGGAAATGCCAACAGTTACTGAAGAAGCGAAATGCTATTCAACAAACTACAAGGCTCGCCTGACTAACCATCCAAACCCCTTGACCAGCATATTACTTAAGCCAGATCATGTCAAAAGACTGAAAAGAGCCGATGTGCTATCCTGATAAGGGAAGTTAGGGTGCTGGCCCTATCTTGCCATAAATACTCCTTTCACTCAACACATCTGATTATAGTCTTGCGACTGATTGCAGATTATTAAAGGAAATAAAAAAAAAAAAAAAAAAAAAAAAAAAAAAAAAAAAAAAAAAAAAAAAAAAAAAAAAAAAAAAATTTTTCATCAATTTACCTTTTGCATAACCATTACCTCCCAGTTATCGTTAAAAGTAGAAATATTGCATCAGTAAATCGTTATATAATAAACTTAAGGAAACGATATACCTTCTGTAGTAAAATATGTATAAAATATTACTAAAAAAAGATGACGAAAATGAGGTACCTCTGACTCTAAAAGATTAATATATAAATGTGTAATATGTGGGGCAACCCCGAAAATCACCAAACACAAAATCATAAAAACACACGACATAATGTCATGTCATATCGTATTACGATACGATATTGAAATATTTATTGAATAAAAAAAAAACTATTTTACCTAACTAAAACCAATAACGCCAAAATAAGTAACAAATATTTAATAAAGATTAATTTAAGTTAGGTTAATTACTAAATATGAAACTGTTTAATGATCAAATAATACACAGACATAGACAGATAGATAACGTTAAGATCGTAAGTTGTTTTATATGCTAAATATTGGATTGGGTCGTAAATTTTACAGTGCTGAGACAAAAAATTACATTAAAAAAAATCTCTTCGCAAGACAAACCTATTTTCGATATTAAAGAGCCCCATTGATTTGCTTGAATAACCTTTATCTTCAGGAATTAACTCGTAAAGCTACCTTTTGCATAACTGTTTTCTTTAGTTACCATTGCAATCAGTAAATTTGCATAAATTATACTAAACTAAACAGTGTAAGACACAGTGTAAAATATGGTGTAGGTACCCTTGTTTCGTCGACAACCTTTTCATCGAATATTATTTCATCGACAACGATTCATCGAAACTTTAGTACTAGTAATATTGTTTGGCGTAATTTTATTTCAACTACTATTTATTTAAATTTATCTTACTACGTGGAAATACTAATCAACGAATACTACTTAATCGCTGATTTGTTACGAATTATCTTAATTGGTACAGCTACAAAACATTGCAATTCATTTCTTCGACGTATTACTTCAATACATTTTTATATGTCCTATGAGGCTTTCAAAGTAGGTTAGGTTAGAACTGCGACCCCCAAGAAAACGAACTGTTGACAGAAGTGGGTTAGGTTAGGTTAGAACTGCGACCCCCAAGAAAACGAACTGTTGACAGAAGTGGGTTAGGTTAGGTTAGAACTGCGACCCCCAAGAAAACGAACTGTTGACAGAAGTGGGTTAGGTTCGGTTAGAACTGCGACCCCCAAGAAAATGAACTGTTGACAGAAGTGGGTTAGGTTAGGTTAGAACTGCGACCCCCAAGAAAATGAACTGTTGACAGATAGCATGACACATTACTATTATTAAATTATATCAATGGTCAATCATAACACACATAGCTATAATCGCACAGAGTGCTTGCGTTTAGTTTTGATAGCAAAATATTACCAATTGAAATAATTTTATGCGGAATAAATATTATTACAAGTAAAAAAAAAACAAATAAAAAAACCCGAAATGATTAGTCATGACATGAATTTGATTGAAATAAGTCAACTACCAATTAAAAGACCTCGTTTCAAATTACCTAGTATTGAGTCCTCGACGCAATGAGTTGTCGATGAAATGAAAATACTTGAAATGTTGTCTTTGAAATAATATTCGATTAAAAGTTTGTCGACAATCCAATGGTAAACCGTTAAATATAAATGAGAGCAAAGAAAAGATGAAAACGAAGAAATTTTTTTTTTTATGTTAAGGAGAAAGCACACGAGCACTCAGACCACCTGATGGCAAGTGGAATCTGAGACCCATAGAAATTTGAATTCTCAAGACTATAATTCCAAGACCTCAAATGCGTTGCCAACCCTGAGGACTAAGATGGAATGCCTCTATGCTAGTAATTTCACCGGTTGTCTTATCCCCACACCGGAACACAACAATGCGAACACTGTTGCACTGTTGATGGTAAAGTACCTCTGATAAAAGGATCAAATGCCAATAATCGTAAATATTAATGTGTACATACGAGAACAACGCCTAGGGTGAATCTTTGACGCTGAATGCGTTATACGTGGCGCAACCCCTTACCAGGCTGCGAGGGAGCGCCCCAAGCACCGCGCTCCCCTGTGATGCACAACCTCTAACGACCGCGTTTGCATCTCCACCACACACGCACATCCGGCACTATGGAATTTCTGATACTTACTAGCTTTATAATAATAATATGAATTATACTATAATTACCTTTTATAAAAATCACCCATTTTTCCAGCTTTTATAAATTACCGACTTTCCACTATTGGACCTCGCATGTCCATAAATCTTAGAACCATATATTTACAATACATAATATCATCATTTACAGTTGCATTTATCGTTGAAGTAAGTACATGTATCAAACGTCGCAATCATTTATTTTTAACCATATTCTAACTAAAATCTAGGTTGACAATAATACCAGCGCGACCTACGGTTTCTCTAGCACGCAAAGTGCAACGGTTTAGTCCTTGTCCGCGCCACCATTGCACAGCGCACTGGTAACGAGCGCTTAAACAGAAAATTACAGTGAATTAAAGATTTAATAATTAAAAAACGTCTTTAATAAAATCTTACACTAATTATGTAATTTTTGATTTCTTCACTGTAAGGATAAGATAAGATTTAGGAAGCTTTCTTATATATTTGTTGGTTCAATATAATTTAACGATTTTAACTACATAATGACTTGAAGCGATACTTACGTCTTTAATATTATCTCCCGCTAAATTATCTTGTTCACTGAAACAAACAATGCAATTATTAAGATTGTTCCCTACTACTACACGTATCAAGCACTATAGTATATTGCTTCATTGATAGGCTATACTAACCTTTTTTACCTTTAAAAATATTTTACTATTTTAATTTATACCCTTTGTATAACCATTACCTACCTCCAGTTACCGTAAAAGTTAAAAAATTGCATAAGTAAATCATTATAAAATACACTTAGGGAAATAATGTACCTTCTGTTATAATATATACATTAGTACATTGTGTATTAAGGAAAGTAAGAAGGGGATAACTAACGAGAGTATTAAAAGATCGACGCCGCCGCAGGCGGAGGGCTTTTAAAGACTCGAGTTTGTTATCCCCTTACTGCCCGTGAGTACACACTATGTTTTTTATCAAATTAGCAAGGAAACAAAAGAAAATAGACTATGAAAGAAAATAACGAACAAAAAATAAATGGCACTTGACTCGCTTAAAGAGATTGTCAACATGTCAACTCAACTTTTTTCAATATACCTAGTCTTCCACTGATATTGCTAAGAAGTTTAGTAAGAACTGCCATTAGTTTTCAAACTTGACAGACCATACTGCCAGATTGTACCGGTTTTCAATATAAAATTTAATGAAAATAATTGTTGTCTTTGAAATAATAGTAAAATATATATAAACATTAAACATTAAATATAATGCAGTAAAATGTTCTGGTTTAGTTTTATATACAGTAAAATTGTTTTTAGCCAAGTTTTGAATAAACCTTGGCTGATTTTACACCTTCTTAGTCTGAAATTATGTACTAGTGGATTCTATAATTTAAAAGTGAACCCATAACTCAAGGCTATAACTGCCCTATATGCCTGCGTGTTATAACATCCTTTCCGAGAAAAAAAAAATGAAAAAAAAAATATTTCTAAAAGATGATGAGATACCTCTTATTCTGCGAGATCTGCTATTGAACGCGTTACACTGAAAAAAAAACAATGTAATTATTAAGATTGTTCCCTATCACTACACGTATCAAGCACTATAATTTGCTTCATTTATTGGCTAACCGAACCTTTTACACTCACAAAATATTTAACTATATATAACTTTTGCACAACCATACGTCCAGTTACCGTTATAAGTAAAAAAAAGCATCAGTAAATCAGTGTAACATTAATCAACTTAGGTAAAAGATGAACCTTCTGTAATAAAATATACATTTTCCTACTCCTGTACTTTTATCTGTCATTTATATAGCCACGAACACAAATATAAGAATATAGATAATATGTCCGCAGAACATTCCGTAGAAAAGTCTATCTAGTCTATTCCCCTTAACAGCACTTGTGCTTTTTTGAGCCAAAACGACATGCCTAGCTGCCAAAGCTTACACTTAGGTTAATTTGACCAATCAAAATACTTCACCAAATTAATCCACCAATCACAAAATACACATTGACTATCAATCGGAACGTTAGGTTCTTTTTGTTATGTAAACTCTTTTACTAATTTAACTCTTTAAAAAAAAACATGGTATTAACCAACCAGAATGCAGCTATATTAAAATCGACCAATCAGGTAAAAGAATTCATTTTTCAAATCATTAGGTGTTTTTTAGTCCCTATTTCACATGTTAAATCGATTGTGCAACTTTTTTTTTTTCAATATAATATTTAAATACAAAGTTGACCATAGACACATATTTTGTCGTTTTCGAATGTTTCCCGCTAGTTTGTTGTTCTGTGCTTCGTTCGTTCGTATTCTAACCTAGGTACATATTAATGAAATGTTGTTAATTTAATTTTGCATTTTATTTGAAACCTAGTCGTAGAAAAAGTTTTGTATGCAACGGTGTATAACTAAGTCAAAAAATACTCGTGGCGTCTTGCTTTACGATGTTCGCCTGCGGCTCACATCGTAACCACGCCACTCGTCTTTTTTGACCTCTCTTATACAACTGTTGCATAAACTACTATTTTCTACTCGCGTAGTACAATGTGCTGCTAACGATACCGCTATCGGTAATCCAATGAGGTGCCTTGTGTGATCGGAACGTTGACATTTAATTGTGAAACTTTTCACAAAGTTCTTTTTCGCATTGCAAATGGCGTGAATTATGGTTTAAAAAAAAAGTACACCGTATATTATCAACAGCTGCTATTCTATTTTATTTACTCAATTATTGTTAAATCAACTTTATAGATTAATTATAATATGTTTACACAAACAATTCTTAAATAATTAATACTTACATAACGGACAATAAGTGAATTTAAGAGTATTTATAAAAAAAAATGTATTTTAACATTTTTTAATTTGGCTGAATGACCTAAAGTTCCCGGGTCTTTTCTAAGGTGTACTGTAGTGGCGAATTAAGTGATGCGGAAATGTTGACGCCGCCAGAAATAAAACAGGCGGCAATGGAAGTGAGCAGTAATTTGCTACTTTTAAAATCGAAAAAGGTCCTATATATTGCTATATTGTACATGTTTTATTTTACGATTCCGCCCATTATACCTGGGCAGAAAATTTTGTGCTACTTGTCCCACATACATATCCCTTTGAGCTCATAGAAAAAGTAATGTATGCAACTATTCATAATCAGCCATTGAGACACTCATGCGTATCTATTATGACATTCGGCTTCGCCTCATGTCATAAACTCGCACTCGTGTCTCAATGGCCCTTATTATGATACAGTTGCATAAACTACTAAAATACTATTTTAAATAGACGATGCGATACCTCTACATCTAAGAGATCTGCTAATGAATGCGTTACACGTGGCGCAACCTGGTACCGTACCAGGCTGCGAGGGAGCGCCCCGAACACCGCACTACCCTGTGATGCACAACCTCTAACGACCGCGTTTACAAACCCATTACACCAAAAGTAAAGTAGGTACAAAATAACTGCGAATAAAAAAGTAAAATAATTTTATATGAAAAAAAAAACATCCTTTTTAACACCTTTGTAGCCCTTTGTCTTTCAATAATACCAAACTTAACATCCCAAATGAATGGTAACGTAAAATCTTTTGCTAAGCCGTTACCATCCTAATGAACACTTATTTGAAATAGAAATCAGTGAAAAAAATAATCCATGAACGACAAAATACAAACGTACAGTAAGAAAGCTGCCAGTAGGTACCTATAAGTAAAATATGTATATTATGTAAAAAAAAATGGTGTTCTTTCATTTTGACACCTTAAACGTAGACCTTTTTATTGTTATTAGTACTAAGCTGTAAATCACAAATATTATGATGTTTGCGTAAAAAACAATGACTGAATTACCATCCTATTACACTATTTTTAAACAGGAAAACACTGAAGAAATCCACGAACTGTTAACAGTGCAAAATACAAAAGTAAAGTAAAAAGACTGTAAGTACCTTAAAGTAAAATATTTATATATGAAAAAAACATAATACTTATCACAACACCTTAAGTGTAGCCCTTTATCGTGTCATTAATACTAAGGAACACATCTCAAATGTATATTAACGTCAAAACATTTGCATGGTCGTTACCATCTTTTAATTAATTTTTAATAAGAAAACACTTAAAAAAACACGATGTTGATAGTGCAAAATACAAAAGTAAAGTAAAAAAACTGCGAGTATCTATTGGTGAAAATGTTATATATGAAAAAGACATAATATATGCACTTATTATTGCACCTTAAAATATGTATCTTTTTGTCTTGTTAATAAAACTAAGTTTTAAGTAATAGTTATGTTAGTTAGTTATGTTAGTTTAAAACTTAAAACTATGCAAATTTACATACACAAAGAATTTGTACTAAATTGTGCATACAAGTATGATAGATTACGTTCATTCCGCTTACTTCCCTGGAAAACCTACGACTTTTGAACATAAGGGTTAGGCATATGATAAAATCCTACAACAATCGTCAAAAAAATAAAAACTACCAGTAAAAGTTAAAAAATTACAAATGAAACAAAAACCATTATTCTTGATTACACCTTTAATGTCACGAGTGCAGCTGACATAAAAATGACTCAGCTATGAGCAACATTTGACTGCGCTTCCCTGTGCTGCTCGACTCCGACGCAAACTTGCGTCACCACCACTACAGCCACGTACATACTACGTGTATGTCATCGTCCCGGCCATCGATAAAATATTCAAATTCGAAATAATATATACACGTATACTAAAATATATTTATTCCTCTTCCTTACCCAGCAAAGTTAAAAATTCAAGCATAAAGTAGGCACGCTCGTGTTTCACCAAAAATCCTACAAACGTTTATTTTAAAAAAACTTAAGGCTGTAACACTAAAGTTTAGTAACAGTTTTACTAAAGTTGTGCCTTCGATTGCAACATTGGTAATTATGATCATTAGCATTTATTTTTTATCTCTTGCAGCATGCTTTCTACCTATTAGAGTATGCTATGCAGTTTCCTCTGGAATATGCACAATTGGAATAACTATAATTGGTGCAACCACTTTCACAGAGAATATTAATTTATCTCAAGTTTTATGTATCGTTTTAATTGTAATAGGAACCATAGGGCTAAAGCTCTCTATTTAAACCTAAAGTTTATGCATGAATTGGATATATTTACTCTTATCGTCACTAATTGAAGTGTTCTGGGTCATAACACTTAAGCATAGTTATGGATTTACTCATCTCGTACCATCAATAATTAGCATACTCTCCATGGCTCTTATTACATATTTACTTTCGCTCGCTACACGTTCTATACCTATCGGAGTATGCTATGCAATTTGGACTGGAGTGGGCGCTATAGGAGCTTCGATACTTGGAGTTTACCTATTTGATGAACCAGTTAATTTATTCGAAGTAATATGCTTTATTTTAGTTACATTCGGGATTATAGGATTAAAATTGTTTGATACTGCAAAACAAACTGTTGATAAAATGGAATAAAAGATCCCACTGGGATGAAAGAAGCAGATACTCCATATTGTCATGCAAATTGGAATCCAGACTTTTTTCTATATAGCATGGTGAAGACGGGAAACCGTAACCGTTCACACAATGGCGTCAACTTAAGGAAAAATGTCAGAGATTGTGTATAAAATTTCTCTCCAAATTTTTTATCATTAAATTATCCAAAGAGTGCAAGGGACAGCACTTTTGTTTCTGTTTTATTTCAACAAAGAAGTCTAAAATGTGTCCTTTTTAGGTGAAATATGCAAAAAGGAAAAAACCTTATTCCACAAATTAAAAATATAATATACTCGAAAACTTTTCAGAAAATCCATTGTGTTGAGTTTTACACGAACAAGCTTTTTCGACAGTATTTTCTATGATTTTAAAGTTAGTTAAAAAAAGTTTGGGAATAGAACGTGAACTTATGGAGCCATTGACATGTACCCTCAAAGCAAGCTTTTTCTAAAGCAAGGTATAAGATTTGCCATACAGGCTTTCAAGAATTTAAGCATCCAAACAGCCTATCAGGATGAACCTGAGTTGGAGAGGCTATAGACTTATTGCAGCAGATGGTTCTGGTATGAGATTACCCAGCTCTGGGGAAATTGTATCCGAGTTTGAACCAAATGGAACAACAGGCACCATTGGCAATTTGTTTGTTGATTTGTGTACTTCGCTGATTTGTAGTGCTCGTCTTGCAGCTTGGAATATAGGTGAACAAACGTTGGCGGCAGAGCAATTACCCGAAGTTATCACTCAAATGCGTTTATTAAATCAAGAGAAATTATTATTTATCTATGATCGTCTTCAGTAAAATTCATTCAGCAGCATTATGATTTGGAAGTAGATTTTATTTTTCGCTTGCAAAAAAGAAATTATAGTAAGCTATGGGAACGCTGGCGAATTAGATTTTGATTTTATATTAGAAAATGAAAAGCTAAAAAATAAAATGAATGGACAGAAAGTAAGAGTTATAGTGCTGACATTAGCCAACTGAGAAACAGAGTTTTTGACCGAGACTTTGGAGCAAAGTTTATGTGTTAAGGTGGCACATAGAGGAGTGCTATAAACGACTCAAAGTAGGAGCAGAGTTAGAGATTTTTTCTGGAGAGGCTGTATTACAAGAATTTTGGGCAAAATTGGTCATGTGCAATATATTATCGCTTCATATATGTGATGCACAAGGGCCTTGGAACCCAGATCAAATTACTGAGTATCGTTTAAATTTTTCAGTTTTATTTGGTGTAATGAGGCAGAAACTCTATCAGGTACTTATTGCGCCAAAAAACTTTCAAGCCCTTTTTAAGTATACGCGCTAAAGTTAAAATCCGACCGGGACAGCCGCAATAAAGTAGATAAGCCTAAACGCCATCATGTCTTTAGGAGAGTTTGCTAATGAAAGTTCTTAAGTTGACGCCATTGGCTGAACGGATACGATTTATTTCAGTGCATGAGCTGGTCCTTTTCGGATTTTAGCGCTGTGTACATAACTGCACGAACGTCTAGTTTAGGGGTAAGAAAAATTAGGGCCCGCAAATTAATCCAAACACATAAGTGTAGTGTTACCACCAAATGCTGTAGTGTTAACACTTACAACTTTTTCTGTAAATAATGAGGACCACCAGCTTTTGGCCCAGTGCCAGATAGTCCTCTACCACCAAATGGTTGTATCCCAACTGCTGCACCTATCTGGTTACGGTACGCAGAAAGCAAAACATCCGTAGTCACTTGCTCTAAGAGAGCAGAGCTATCAACTATCATAGCATTGAGCCCTCCTGTTTCAGCAATAAGTGGTACGATAGGACCATCTCTATTTGCAAGCATTTTATTGATTATTTGAGCAGTTTGTGTTGAGCCAGTAAAAGCTACTCCGGCAATTCTATTGTCTGGAACTAATATTTTGCCTAAATATCCACCATCCTCAGGAATGAGGTGTAACACATTCTTTGGTATCCCAGCTTCATGTAGTATCTTAACAGCTTCGTAGGCAATAATCGGCGTTTGCTCTGCCGGTTTTGCCAGCACTGCATTACCTGCTGCAAGTGCAGCTGAGACCTGCCCAATGAAGATAGCGAGCGGAAAATTCCACGGTGATATGCATAAGAAAACTCCTTCAAAAAAGATGAAGTTATCTTCACCTGTTGGGCCCGGCAATTTTTTCCAGTCGCTCAGTTCATTTTTTGCTATCATTGCATAATAACGCAGAAAGTCGATTGCCTCTCTTACTTCTGCTATTGCATCGGATAAAATTTTTCCTGCTTCCACAATCAGAATGTAAATTAACTCTTTCATCCTTTCCTCAAGCAAATCTGCAGCTTTTTCAAGGCATTTAGCGCGCTCTTCTGCTGAAACATTCTGCCACTTAGCAAAAGCACTATGTGCTATTTCAAGAGCGTTTAAAGCTTGATCGCTTGTTGCACTCGACACTTCTCCAATTACATTTTCCAAATGTGCAGGATTCACTACTTCGATAAATTCAGCATTATCAAATAGTGCTTTTCCATCAATTATTGGTCCAACTTGCCACTTTTTTTCACTAAAACCCTTTATATCATCTGCAAATTGTGAGACTATCACAGAATCACTAATATCCATCCCCAAGGAATTTTTTCTTTCTGGTCCCAAAATATCTTGTGGTAATGGAATGCCTGGATGAGGTTCATAATTAAAATTTATAGCTTTTTCCAGTGGATCTGAAATTAACTCATCGATTTTAACGTTAGGATCACTTATTTGATTAACAAACGAACTATTAGCTCCATTTTCAAGAAGGCGTCTTATAAGATAAGGCAACAAGTCACTATGTTCCCCAACGGGTGCGTAGACACGACAGCTAACATTTGTTACAAGCTCTGACATTGCATAATCATATAAGTCTTTTGCCATTCCATGTAAGCGTTGAAATTCAAATCCAGGGTGGTTTTTATCAGCAAGTTCCATGATAGAAGCAAAAGTATAGACGTTATGAGTTCCAAAGCATGGGTAAAAGCTGTTTGGTTTACTCAAAAGTTTCTGTGCGCACACGAGGTAAGACACGTCAGTATAGCTTTTTCTTGTAAATACTGAGTAATCATTTAATCCCAATTCTTGCGTACACTTGATTTCTGAATCCCAATATGCACCTTTTACAAGCCTCACATAATTTTGTGCTTTGATCGAATAGCAACATCCTCTACAAAGTCAAGAACAGATAAAGCACGTTTTTGATATGCTTGTACAGCCAAGCCGAGCCCTTCCCACTCAGAAAGTGATTCATCAAGCCGTAATTGTTCAAACAAGATTAAGGAAATTTCAAGCCTTTCTGTTTCTTCTGCGTCTATGCATAGTGAAATGTTGTATTTTTTTGCCTCGCGGCAGAGCTCTAAAACCTTAGTGAATATCTCACCAGCAATTCGGCCAAATTGACTAAATTCATAAAGTGGGTGTAAAGCAAAAAGTTTGATTGAAATTCCATGGGATTTAAAACAATCATTTATTTCAGTGGATTCACCTATAGCTTTTATTGAGTGCATGTATGAATTAAAATACTCTTCTGCATCCTCAGTTGTGTGAGCAGCTTCGCCAAGCATATCAAAAGAGTATAAAAACTTACTATTGTCATCTAGTTTTGCGTACCTTAAAGCTTCTTCTATGGTTTCTCCAACAACAAAATGATTACCAAGCATAGACATTGCTTGTTTTACTGCTTTGCGAATGATCGGTTCTCCTAAATTCTTAAGTAACTTAGAAATTGCGTAATAGAACTTCGAATCGCCTTCATTATCTCTCAATATACTGCTCCCTATCATTAAACTCCATGTAGAAGCATTAACAAACAATGAAGAGGAATGTCCTAAGTGCTTACTCCATTCTTGATTGGCAATTTTATCTTTGATTAGCTCGTCTATTGTATAATCATCTGGTATTCTAAGTAGTGACTCAGCAAGACACATAAGCGCTATTCCTTCATCATTGGAAAGCGAGTATTGCTGCATAAAGGAATCTACAATACTTAATTTATTGTGTTTGATTTTTTCAATAACTTGTTTTGCAATATTATAAATTCTATTTTTTGAATCAGCCGAAAGCTCTGCTTTTTCTACAAGATAACGTATATAACTCTTTTCATCAGTACGATAAAATCCTTGTAAACGTTTTCTGAGTTCATTAGGTTCTTGTATAGAGCTTATCATATATAATTATCTCCAAAAAATACTCCAACACCATATGTATGGTGAAATTATATCATAACTTTGCGCAGAGCAAATTGCTATTTACAAAGGGATCAGGGCTGGCTAAAAGAAGTCCATGCAATAACTTCACTAAATCAAAAAGATTGTGCAAGTATGTAGCTCAACACTCCACCACACATCAAGTATTTAGTCTCAGTTGCGGTTTGTACACAGCATTTGAGTTGAATTGATTGCCTTGAATTATCCTTTCTTTTGATGATACATTCTAGATTTCCACCTGGCACTATTTCACCTTTTATGCTTATTACCTTACTACCATCAAATATCTTTCTGGTTATTCCATTTTGAAATACAAGTGGAAGAACACCCATACCAACTAAGTTGGACCTATGTATACGCTCAAAGCTTTCTGCAATGACAACTTTAACCCCCAACAATAAAGTACCCTTTGCTGCCCAATCCCTACTTGAACCTGTGCCATATTCTTTTCCTGCAACAATGATTAGAGGTACATTATTTTCCTTGTAACGCATTGCTGCATCAAAAATTGACATAATTTCTTGAGAAGGAATATATTTTGTATATCCACCTTCGGTGCTAACCATTTCATTTTTTATTCTAATGTTAGCAAAAGTGCCACGCATCATTACATTGTGATTACCACGGCGAGACCCATATGAATTGAAATCCTGTGGTTCAATTCCAAGCCCTTTTAAATATAGACCGGCAGGACTACTCGAGGCAATATTTCCCGCAGGGGAAATATGATCAGTAGTTATGTTATCGCCAAACATTGCCAATATTTGTGCACCCTTTATATCGATTTTATTATTTTTAGGTGATAAGTTATCAAAATAAGGCAGATTTTGTATGTAAGTGCTGTTTGCATCCCAATTATAGATTTCACTTTTTTCACACTTTATCTTTCGCCAATGTTCATCACCAGAAAAAACATCCTTATACTTTTGTATGAACATCTCACGTGTTACCACACTTTTAACACAATCTTCGATTTCATTGTTTGTTGGCCATATATCTTTGAGATAGACATCATTTCCATTCTTATCTTTGCATATTGAATCTTTTGTCAGATCAATTTGCACAGTACCAGCAAGTGCATATGCAACAACAAGTGGCAGAGATGCCAAGTAATTAGCTTTGACTAACGGATGAATTCTTCCTTCAAAGTTACGATTGCCAGATAAAACTGCAGCAACGGTTAAGTTTTTGTTTTTAATGCCATCTTCTATATCTTTATTAAGTGGACCAGAATTCCCAATGCAAGTTGTGCAACCATATCCAACTAGATTAAAACCCAAAGCATTTAGATCTACCTGCAATCCAGACTTTTCTAAATATTCTGTTACAACTTGTGACCCTGGAGCAAGAGAAGTTTTAACCCAAGGCTTTGATTTTAATCTAAGTTTAATTGCATTACGAGCTACAAGACCTGCAGCAATCATCACACTTGGATTAGAAGTATTAGTGCAGCTTGTTATTGCTGCAATAACTACACTTCCATCTTGGAGTTTATCGCTTTCCTTTGACTCATTAACTAAAAATGATTTAGAAAAAGACTCTGCCACTTGTGAAAGAAAAACCTTATCTTGTGGTCTTTTGGGAACAGCCATTACTGGCTCCACGCTTGATAAATCAAGCTCTAGTGTGTCAAAAAATGCTAACTCGTCACTACTACGCCACAGTCCTTGCTCTTTCGCATAAGCCTCAACTAGCTTAATCAGCTTTTCTGGCCTTCCGGTTAAGCTTAAATAATCTAGCGTTTTTTGATCAATTGGAAAAAATCCACAAGTTGCGCCATACTCCGGGGCCATGTTTGCTATAGTGGCTCTATCTGCCAAAGATAAATAATCTAAACCATCACCATAAAATTCTACAAACTTACCAACAACGCCTTTTGTTCTTAGGATATTGGTAACCGTCAGCACTAAATCGGTCGCAGTTACTCCTTCCGACAATCTGCCAATTAATTTAAATCCAACTACTTCTGGAATCACCATACTAATTGGTTGACCAAGCATCACAGACTCAGCTTCTATGCCTCCAACACCCCAACCAAGAACTGATAATCCGTTAACCATTGTAGTATGGCTGTCAGTACCAAGTAAAGTATCAGGATATATGACTCCATCATTATTACACACAACTTGCGCTAAATATTCAAGATTCACTTGGTGGCATATCCCTGTGCCAGGCGGCACTACTCTAAAATTTGTGAAGGACGATTCTCCCCACTTTAAAAATTGATATCTCTCCAAATTTCTTTTTACTTCTAGCTCAACATTCTTACTGAATGCAGAAACACTTCCATAACTATCTACTTGAACAGAATGGTCAATCACAAGATCAACCGGTACAGACGGATTTATATTGCTTGGGTTTCCTCCATTTTTCTTAACATAGTCCCGCATTGAAGCTAGATCAACAACAGCAGGAACCCCTGTAAAATCTTGCATCAAAACCCTTGCTGGTTTATAGCTAATTTCGTGATTAGTGTGTTTATTAACGCAGTCTGCTAGTACTCTTATGTCATCTAGCTTTACGTTTACTCCATCTTCATTGCGCAATAAATTTTCAAGCAGAACCTTAAGTGAGCAAGGCAATTTAGTCACATCTATTCCTAAAAATTCACTAGCACTACTTAGGCTAAAATAGTTGTATGACTTCCCGTCAATGTTTAAAGTCGTTTTTGCATTTAAAGAATTGTTCATCCTATCACACTATATTAGTTAAAATTGGAATTACTACCGTTACTTTTTTGTTGTTGACCTTGCTGCTCATACATAGTTTCAAAATCTATAGGATCTAGCATCAGTGGGGGAAATCCACCACTACTTGTAACTCTTGCAATTATTTCTCTTGCAAAAGGGAAAAGAAAAGTAGGTCCGCCAATAAACAAAGCTTGTCTTACTTCTTCCTTACTCAACTCTTTTAAATTTTCTATTGAAAAAATGCCACAATATTTCGTTTCACAAATGAAAGCTACGCCATCTTTTATGCCTTCATCTTTTACCGTTGCTTTGACTTCTATATGCAAAGTAATTTCATGGAAAGATTTTTCTTCATTCACTTCTTCTTTGTTTTTCGTCCCTTCTAATTTTGCTGAATTGATATTAACCATTACGTTAATATCTGGAGCTTTACTAGAAGAAAGGAATGGCGAATTCGGATTCTCAAATGATAGATCTTTAACATATTGACCGTGAATTCTCATTTTTTGTTGTGGCATTTCTTACGTCTCCTTTAATTAAGTTGAGATATTTAATACTTTCTTATATAATATATTCATTTACAAACGAATAGCAAACCTGATTATAAGTTGATATGAAAAACATATTTTCATTAATAATTAATAATGTTCGGATACTTTATATGCCAAGGAGTTGAGTTACTATGATAGAGCTTGTAATATATGCTTTATTAGCGGCGTTCATTTTTTCACGTTTGTATAATTCTTTAGGAAGGTCAGCCAACCTCAACCTAAAAAAGCTAACTAGTGTATTGGATGTAAGCCGAAGTAGAGAAGACGTAGTAGAAAACATTGAGGGTTACATTGATAGCAATGATGAAAATTCAATAAAAGTTACTTATGAACAAATATTAAAAAAAAAAAAAAGATTTTTCTATTTCCCACTTTATAGAAGGTTCAAGCATAGCTTTTGAATTAATAATAAAGTATTTCAATCAAGGAAATTTGTCTCAGTTAAAACCACTTCTCGATAAAGACTTATATGATAATTTTGCAGAGAAGATTAAACATCGTAAAGAGGTGCACGAGTCTATCATTGTTTCTATCGTTTCACAAAAGATTTTAGAAATAAAGCTAGTAAAAAATGTAGTGTTTATTGCAGTATATTTCCTTTCAGAGCAAATTAACTTCGTTAAGAACAATGAAGGAGATATCATATCAGGTAGTACATCCACTATTAATAAAGTTGAGGATGTATGGCAATTCAAAAAAAATGTTAATTCATCAGACCCAAGCTGGTTGCTTGTTTCTATTCACTATAAAAAGACAAGTAACGATAAGACAAATGACAAGTAAGATTAGTTTTATTTAGAGTTAACCATGGAAAGCAAGCTACGCGAACTAGTACTTGACACTGAAACGACAGGTCTTGACACTGAATCTGGTCATCGAATTATTGAAATAGGGTGTGTGGAATTAATTAATCGTATTCCAACAGGTAAAGTATTCCATCGGTACCTTAACCCAGAAAGAGATATACCTTATCACTCGTTTAAGATTCACGGTGTTAGTGAAGAATTTTTAGAAGATAAACCATTATTTTCAGATGTTGCACTTGAATTTCTTGACTTTATATCTAATGATATTTTGGTAATTCACAACGCTGAATTCGATGTTAAGTTCCTTAACATGGAGCTAAGCAAGCTGAATGCTGGGTTAATTTCCTCAGATAGAGTGCTAGATACATTACCTCTTGCGAGGAAAAAATTCGCAGGATCACCTGCTTCTTTGAATGCATTATGTAAGCGTTTTGATATATCGCTAGAGAATAGAGAATTGCACGGAGCACTAGTTGATGCTCAATTGCTTGCAAAGGTATATGTTGAACTTACAGGAGGGTTACAAACCTTTCTGTTTGATAATGAATGCAATCAGGACAGTAACTCTACATTCGTTCAGCATAAAGTGCGTAATCTAACTCCCAGAGAACATTCACTAAATAGTGAAGAAATTGATGAACATAAGAAACTGTTAGACAAAATTAACAATACACTTTGGAATAAATATATTGAATAGATCAACTGTTAGCGACCCATAGTGTTAGTTTTAATTATTAAAAATGTACTTGTTAAAGCTAGGGGACCCGCGGGGAGGGAAAGGAACGCGGGGGCGGTCCGCTCTAAAGCTTACCGTCTTTAAAAAAAAGCGACCAGTCGTCATTAGCCATTGCACTCGCCGCACGTCCCTTAAGCTAGTATTTTATGTGTGTACCTTCCACTCGTTAAAAATAATAAATTCATTTGTCTTGGATTTCGTCTATTTTTTGGAGTGACCAGACCTCAACAACTACAAAAGTGGTCTTCGAACCGGACCTTGATGTTCCATACGCCAGCAAAAATGGTCAATACACGTAGCACTACAAGAAGGGAACAACAGAAAAAAGTTGAAGATGAACAAAGGGAAGATACAAACCAGGAACTACAGACGCCTGCACAGAAGGAAAATAATAACAAAACTGTTGTTTTGGATGTAGGTAGTGTTGTGAAGTCGGAAGTACAAAAAGAAGATAATCCGAAACCGCACTGTTCTCGCCAAAGTACTATTCGCACAGGATCAAAGAAATCATCTTCATCTTCTATAGCGGCACGAAGGAAGAAGCTGGAGCTGGAAGCAGCTGAGGCAAAAGCTCGCATTCAAATGGACTTAATAGATAAAAAGCTACAGGCAGATCTTGCCGAACTTGATGACGACGAATACAGTCCACCAACCGAAGTCAGTGAAGGTTCCATCAAGAGTGATGTCGTGAAGTGGGTCGAACGCAGTCAGCAGGAACTGGAGTCACAGTTAGCCCCCGAGCCTGGAAAAAAGAAGGGCCCGCTGTGTCCGCCGGCAGCAGTAATCGCCGGCACCGATGGTCCAGTTCAACAATTAGCAAGTGCACTCAAGGAAATAGTTACCGCCTCCGCCTCCACCACTCATAATGCTAACCTTCTTAGCCGACTTAGCACACCGAGAGAACTGCCTTTTTTTTACGGTGAACCAATGGAGTGGCTACAATTTAAGGCAGCGTACGAAGAGTCAACTCGCATGTGCAAGTTTAGTGACACGGAGAACCTATGGCGATTGAGAAAGTGTCTCCGTGGACCCGCCAAGGACGCCGTTAATGCCTTACTAGTCAGTGCCACATCTCCAGACATTTTATTGTCTACATTGGAACTTCAATTCGGAAACAGTGACACCATATTATCTCGAATAATATACGACATCAAAAAGTTAAACACGATGTCTCCTGATTATCATAAAGACATAATCGTATTTTCAAACAAGATTAAAAACTATGTCGCTGCTGTACGTGCTCTTAAATGTGAAGAATACCTACAAGAAATGAGTTTAGTCACTATTATATTGTCGAAGCTTCCCACTATCCTGTTATCTAAATGGGCTGATTATAGTTACGCACGCATCAATGAAGAAAAGACATCTAAGTTCGATTTATTAGCCAACTTTCTGCACGAAGAAGCGATAAAAATCTCCAAGTGCAGTGTTACGTTGCTAAATCAGCGACCGGACAGTTTCAAGCGTAAATTTTACGATAAAAATGACTCTAATACGCACACTGTGTTAGTTCAAAGTGAAACGAGTGAACTCAAATGCCGTTATTGTAGAATGTCTAAACACGATTTAACAGAATGCAAAAGATTTAAAAAAGCGCTCCGTAAGGATCGCTGGCAGCACGTAAAAAAGTTCGGTCTCTGTTACAAGTGTTTATTATCGCACCACGATAGACAATCATGCGCCGCTGCCGCATGCGACGTGGAAGGGTGCGGAGAATCTCACCATCGGCTCCTACACTATGTGCCGGGTAACAGCGCGCGTCAAACCAATAACAACTTAGCGCCAGTGATAGAAGGTGAAGCACAGACTGAAACTGTAACTCATATAAACATTGGCAAGTGCGCAGTGTTATTAAAAGTAGTGCCGGTAAACATCCATGGCCCTAACGGTATTATAAGCACGACCGCTCTGCTCGACGACGGGTCAACAGTGACACTCATAAGCGCGTCGCTGGCCGAGCGCGCCGGCCTGCGCGGCCGCCGGGAATGTTTACGTGTGCGCGGCGCATGGGACAGTACGGAACTGGTTTGCGAAACCCAGCTGATTGATTGTTCGTTATCTAATAAAAGCGGGACAATGTTTTCAATAAGTGCGTGCAGTGTTAGTAATCTTAGCTTACCTGTACAGGACTTAAATTTAGTTACTTGTGAGAACTATGAATATTTGAATGAAATACAACGTCACATATGCAGTAATACCGTTAAACCGGAAATGTTAATCGGACAGGACAATTATAATTTACTTGTACCATTAGAAGTTGTGATGGGTGGCCCGAATGATCCCTGCGCCACTCGTACGCCCCTGGGTTGGTGTCTACACGGAAGGACACCTCGACGTGTGACATCACATACGGACATGCACTCGACGTTACACATAAGTCACAGAGATAAAAACGACATAACCGTAGAAAATAATATTATACTTCAAGAAATGCAAGCAGACGTTCGCCGTTACTTTTCAATTGACTCAATGGGTATTTCGGCCGAGCCTCGGCAGAACTCGGAGAACGTACGGGCCCAGGAACACCTGGAACAAACCTCCGAACTGATTGGTGGCCAGTGGCATGTTGAATTACCTTGGAGGGATCAAGAATGCGTGATGGTTGACTCCTTTCCAAATGCTTTGTCTAGACTAAAAGGAGTTGAAAATAAATTTCAGAAGAATGATGAGTATGCTCAGAGGTACAAAGAACGCATACAACATTTATTAAACAATAACTACGCAGAGAAACTGCAAGGCTCAGTTGATGCCTCAAAGTCCTGGTACTTACCGCATTTCGGGGTCGATAACCCGAACAAAAAGAAACTCCGATTAGTGTTCGATTGCGCCGCTAAAACGAAAGGCCTATCCCTAAACGATTACCTATACACAGGACCCGATCTCTTGGCGTCACTCATGGGAATAATGCTCCGGTTCCGGGAGAACGAAGTGGCTGTGACCGGAGACATCAAGGACATGTTTCTCAGGATTAAAATTAAACCTAATGATCAACATGCTTTACGCTTCTTATACCGAGACAAGTCCGACGACCCGGTCGATACGTACCTTATGACTTCGCTTATATTCGGTGCAAACTGCTCCCCATTCATTGCACAGTATGTAAAAAACAAAAATGCTCGACGTTTCGAGTCTTCCATGCCGGCCGCAGTCGAAGCTATATACAAACAACATTATATGGACGACTATATAGATAGCTTACCTGATGAAGAAACCGCTAAACAGCTGATTCGCGACGTCACCTATATACACGCGCAAGGCGACTTTGAGATTCGAAACTGGAACACAAATAGAAAAAATGTTATCAGAGACATTCCAAAAGAGACTCTCGGCGACGCGGCAGTACGGTTCAAAATCGGGCAACAACGGGAGTATGCGGGCGAGCGGACACTTGGTTTGTTATGGCAGCCTGACAAAGATACACTGGGGTTCGATGTCTCGTTAAAGAAATTTCCCGAAGATATTGTTCATGGTAAACAAAGGCCAACGAAAAGAGACATTTTAAGAGTTATTATGTCGATTTTTGATGTATATGGATTTTTAGCGCCGTTTACAATAAATGGAAAATTATTATTACAAGAAACCTGGAAAATTAATTTGAATTGGGATGAACAAATACCAGATAATATCTACAAAAAGTGGCTAAAATGGATTTCCCAACTTAAATCAATTAGTGAAGTACGTCTTCCTAGACATTATCACACCGCTGCGAGTGCGAGCGTAATGGGGATGCACCTCGCGGGTGCGAGCGGGACGCAGACAGACTCTGTTATCAATGCGCCGGGGCCGGCGCAAGAACCTGTTTTGAGCGCGTCTCGTTGCTATTCAAACCTGGAATTGCATATTTTTTGCGACGCTTCTATTTATTCAATATGCGCAGTAGCCTACTGGCGATGGATTGAGAGTGACGTAGTACATCAGGCATTTATAGCAAGCAAGGCTCGAGTTGCCACAGTGAAACCCGTTTCAGTGCCGCGTCTGGAATTACAGGCGTGTGTGCTAGCCGCCCGCTTATGTGATACAATAATAAAAGAACACAGAATAAAGCCGGAACGTCGCACATTTTGGAGTGACTCGACCACGGTACTACATTGGATTAGGAACGACGCGCGTAATTATAAATGCTACGTGGCGCATCGCCTGGGAGAAATAGATAACCTAACGCAAATGAACGAATGGAGATACGTACCTACTGGACTGAACGTCGCTGATTTAGCTACCCGAGAGACATATGAACGTTCAATATTACCTGTTGAGTGGATTAATGGACCTTCCTTCTTGCTAAAGTGCAAGTCCGAGTGGCCAAAAGATATATTGAGCGCTGAAATAAACACGGGCGAATTAATATGCGCGCTAACTACTACGGAAAAGAATATAAACTTACCGATTCCCGAACCTACAAGATTTTCATCCTGGCTACGTTTGCTCCGTGCTAGTTATAACATGTTGAAATTTATAAACAATTGTAAACTTACCAAAGAAGATGACGGCGCTGTAATGGAAAAGGCTGAGAGGTTACTGCTGAGATATTCTCAAGCCAAGTCGTTCACTGAAGAAATCCTGAAAATAAAAAATAACGGTTTTATACCTAAAACTAGCAAATTACTTACCTTGTCACCTTACCTTGACGAGCACGAAGTCTTACGCGTTGGTGGTCGAATAGATGCAGCTGCCGACGTGTTACCTGAAACAAAAAGACCGGCTATCCTCGACGGGCGCGATTACATAACAAGACTGTTAGTCCAATTTTACCATGTCAGCGCCGCTCACGAGAACCAGGAGACGGTAGTGAATAACCTTAAACAGAAATATTGGATATTAAAACTTAGACCTACTGTAAAAAATATTGCATCTAAGTGTATGATATGTAGAATAAGAAAATGTAAACCGGAAGTACCAAGAATGGGAGACTTACCCAATGCTCGGATGGCTCACCACCAGCGGCCATTTACCTTCTGTGGAGTCGACCTATTTGGCCCGCTAGAAGTTACAATCGGGAGGAGAAGAGAAAAGAGGTATGGCGTTTTATTTACCTGCCTGACCGTTCGTGCCATTCATTTGGAGACGGTCGCCACTCTCACGTCAGATTCGTTAATAATGGCACTCAGGAGAATGGCTGCGAGACGCGGATGGCCCCAGCAGATCTTCTCAGACAACGGCACAAACTTACGAGGGGCGGATACGGAATTGAAAAGAGCAATTCATGAACTAGACGACGAAATACTAAAAAACGAGGCAGCGAATCGTGGAACTAAATGGACTTTTATCCCCGCTGCTAGCCCACACTGGGGTGGGGCCTGGGAAAGGCTTATTCGAAGTGTAAAAAATGCACTGAAAATTATTTTGAAAGAACGAGCACCCAGAGAAGAAACATTTAACACTTTAATGGCTGAAGTCGAGAATATCGTTAACAGTCGCCCCCTTACCCATGTTGCGGTAGACCCTGGAAGCAAAGAGACGCTGACGCCAAATCATTTCCTGGTGGGCTCATCGTCCAACTCCCCTCATATGGGCGTTTTCGATGATTCGGAGTTCTACCTTCGTAAACAATGGCGTATCGCCCAGAGACTCGCAGATCTTTATTGGAAAAGATGGGTAAAAGAGGTATTGCCTGACCTGTTACCGCGTAAGAAGTGGCAAGAAGAACAAAGGCCCCTACAAGTGGGAGACCTAGTTCTAGTAATAGACCCTAATGGACCCAGGAATATATGGCCTCGCGGGATTGTAAAGCAGGTTCACCCCGGGAGAGACGGACGGATCAGAATGGTTCAGATAAAGACCAAAGGAGGCCTGATTACCCGATCTGCCGGCCGTGTGGCTCGGATACCTATAGGTGATGAGTGCTGATGAAGCAGCACTGGGGTGGGGCATGTTAGCGACCCATAGTGTTAGTTTTAATTATTAAAAATGTACTTGTTAAAGCTAGGGGACCCGCGGGGAGGGAAAGGAACGCGGGGGCGGTCCGCTCTAAAGCTTACCGTCTTTAAAAAAAAGCGACCAGTCGTCATTAGCCATTGCACTCGCCGCACGTCCCTTAAGCTAGTATTTTATGTGTGTACCTTCCACTCGTTAAAAATAATAAATTCATTTGTCTTGGATTTCGTCTATTTTTTGGAGTGACCAGACCTCAACAACTACATCAACCAATAAAGATACAATTTAATTTTACTGAGAGCACCCTAATGGTAAGGTTTATAAGATTGTTATCTAATATGCTAGTAGCATTAGCAGTTGTTTTTTTAGGTTATTGTTATTTCACTAAAAAAGGCATATTTGCCCCAGCAGCGATTCACAACGCAGAAGTTAAGATAGGCGGAGATTTTTCTTTAATTAATCAGGACGGACAGATCTTGCGCAGTAGTGATTTTAAAGATAAATACATGATGATTTTCTTTGGGTTTTCCTCATGCAAAAGAATTTGCCCTATGAACCTTGGAATAATTTCAGAAACACTTGCAAAGTTAGATGAGAAAACTAACAACAAGCTACAAACATTCTTCATCACAGTCGATCCTGAGCGCGATAGCACGGAAAGACTTAAAGAATTTCAGCAGCAATTTGACCACAGAATACAAATGTTAACTGGTGAAAGAGAAAAAATAGACGAAGTAATTGCAAAGTATAAAGTATATGCTAGCAAAGTTGGTGGAGAAGAAGAAATCAACCATTCTTCAATAATGTACCTTATTGGCCCTGGAGGAAAATATGTTACACACTTTGCAGCTGATTTAAATTCAGACGAAAGTCAATCTGATAAGATTTTGGCTGAGATAAGAAAATACGTAAACTGAATTATAGATTTTTCTGTTAATTAGTCGAGCATGCAACTGCATGAGCATTATGATTTGAGAGCAATCTCCATGGAAAGACACACACAACTGTACGAACGTTGTAGTTTGGGAGCAATTCCCACCAGTGGGGTGTCATCCCAGTGCCCAGACACTGGGATCCAGCTTCTATGCAACTTAATTAAAAACGTTTGTTTTAGCGTAAGACAACTACCTTTAGCTCATCAGCTCAGTTATAAGCAAAATTTCTGGATTCCAGTGGGCTTTGTTGCATCGCTACTTATGAAAGGCTAACTATAGTTAGGATTATAAGTAACCTATTGAAAATCTTATTTTTTTGCAATCAATCTGATCAAATTTAAGAATAGTAATTTATTATTTACATTAATAAATTTAATTCTATTGAAAATAGCTAAAGCATTGAAATTCTTGAATTTTAGCCGGATTAGTGAGTGGTAGTGAAATTTCTTTTACTCAAATTTAGGTATTCACTGACCGTTCTTGTTATAAATACCAGAATAATAAGCTACTGATATTCTTCTTCTTTTTTTTTATTTTTAATCCATCATAGCTAGCAATGCAACAAAGCCATTCCAGTGTCAAGCACTGGAATGACATCATCTGTTGTGCAATTTACCTTCAAAAATGAATGTTCGTACAGTTATGGAAGACACATTGGAATGACACTATTTGCTGTCTTCAAAAATAAACATTCGTAAAGTTGTGCTTTTAATATGGGTTATCAGTTTAAAAATGTTGCTAATCAGCATATATGAATGTAATATTAATTAACATTCATAAACGAAGCAATACCATGGAAAATAGTTATAATGCCGATGCAATAAATCTTAAGGGGTCTTGATGCTGTAAGGAAACGTCCAGGTATGTACATTGGTGACACTGACGATGGATCTGGCTTGCACCACATGGTATATGAGGTTGTTGATAACGCAATAGATGAATTTTTAGCTGGATATTGTGATAAAATTGAAGTTAGCATAAATAAAGATGGTTCAGTATCAGTAACCGACAATGGTCGTGGCATTCCAACTGACATTCATGAAGAAGAAGGAATATCAGCAGCAGAGGTAATAATGACTCAACTCCATGCTGGTGGTAAATTTGACAGTAATACCTATAAAGTTTCTGGGGGATTACATGGTGTTGGAATCTCAGTTGTGAATGCATTATCAAGCTGGTTGGAATTAACTATTTGGCGCAATAAGAAAGAACACTTTATGCGTTTTGAAGATGGTGAGTCTATTGAACCTTTAAAGGTAGTCAACGAAAATACAAACAAAAGAGGAACTAAAGTCACGTTCATGCCATCAACAGAGACTTTTAATGGCATTAATTTCAGTTACTCAACGCTTGAAAATCGTATAAGAGAATTAGCATTTTTAAATTCAAATATCGACATTACTTTACGTGATCTGCGCAATGAACCATATACAGAATCTCATTTCAATCAGAGCAATCAATCTAAAGACAATTTTGGTACAGCAAATTTTGTGCAGTATTTAGATAAGAATAAGACACATGTAACTAAAATTGCCAGTATGAAAGGAGACGCAGACGATCTTGGCATCAGCTTGGAAATATCGATGGAATGGAATGATTCCTACTATGAGAATATGTTGTGTTTCACTAATAATATACGGCAACGAGATGGTGGTACGCATTTGGCAGGATTTAGATCTGCACTAACTAGATGTATCAATACCTATGCAACTAATGAAGGGTTTTTAAAGAAAGCAAAAGTAAATTTAACTGGAGAGGACGTTAGAGAAGGTTTAACTTGTGTTTTATCTCTCAAGATGCCTGATCCTAAATTTTCTTCACAAATAAAAGATAAACTAGTTAGTTCTGGAGCACGTGCAGTTGTAGAAAGTATAGTTTCTGATAAATTGAGCACAATCCTTGAAACTGATCCCAAATTGGCAGCAAGCATAGTAGAAAGAGCAATTAGGTCAGCAAAAGGAAGAGAAGCCGCAAGAAAAGCACGAGAGTTAGTTAAAAGCAAAAACAATATTGATATTGCAACTCTGCCAGGAAAGCTTGCTGATTGCCAGGAAAAAGCCCCTGAGTTATCGGAATTATTTATAGTAGAGGGTAATTCAGCAGGTGGTACTGCAAAGCAGGGGCGTAATCGTAAAACACAAGCAGTGCTTGCCTTAAGAGGAAAAATTCTAAACGTAGAACGTGTAAGTTTAGATCGTATTTTTTCATCTGCAGAAATAGGCTCTTTAATCACTGCAATTGGTGCTGAAATAGGGAGTGAACACTTCGATATTGAAAAAGCTAGATATCATAAAATTATCATCATGACAGATGCAGATGTTGATGGTTCACATATAAGAACTTTGATTCTAACTTTCTTTTTTAGACATATGCGTGAAGTTATTGAAAAAGGTTACTTATACATAGCACAGCCACCCCTCTATAAAGTTACAAAGAATGCCAAAGACACTTATATTAAAGATGACGAAACTTTTGAAGAGTATATAATAAACTCAGCAGTTAAAAGACTAACACTAAGTGGTACAGCTACGGAATTTAACGACTTGCGCCTTATTTTGAATAAATGCGTTAGCACTTCTAATATTAGCAAAAATTATGATAGAGAAATACCACAAAATCTCCTAGAGTCATTGCTAATTTTAAGCAAAAAGAATGCTCTATCATCGGCTGATGAGATATTAAAGTATTTGAAGTTAATGTACAGCGAATACACTTGGGAAGTGGAAATAAAAAATGAAGAAAAAGAAATTCATATCTCTAAATTGTTTCAAGGATTGGCAGACAAATATATATTTGCACTTAGTATGCTTGAAGGCAAAGATATGCAAAACATATTAAGTTTGCTTGATGGTATAAGTAATTTATTTAATGGTGATTCATTTTTAAAGTCACAAGAAACTGAAATAAGAATCACTTCTCCAAGTACGCTTGCAAAAATAATAATGGACTATGGTAAAAAAGGTTTAACTCTGCAGAGATTTAAAGGTCTTGGTGAAATGAATGCTGATCAGCTATGGGATACTACGTTAAATCCTGAGGCTAGAACTTTATTAAAGGTTGAAATAAAAGATTGTGAAGAAGCTGATTCCATATTTTCAATATTAATGGGTGATATAGTTGAACCACGCCGTGATTTTATTAATAGCAATGCACTTAATGTGCATGATGTTGATATTTGAACTTTTAGCAAAATGTACGAACGTTACGGGTTTAAGCAAAGACTGTGTCATTCAAGTAGCTGACACTGGTTCCTTTATAACGGTGTCATTCCAGTGCTTGACACTGGAATGGCTTTGTTGCATCGCTCTTCGGATAGTAGGTAACGCACAATAAATTTATGAAGCTATCTCAAATTTAGCCATACCAATATCAGTGAACTTATTGAGCAAATAGCATTTAACAAGTAGTTCCTTCTCTCTATTTGTCTCAGATTTATTCCTAAAACTAAACCCGAATGTTTGTTTCAGTCGCGAGAAAAAACTTTCTATATAAGATCTTTTTCCGTAGTTTGTTTGCCTTTTCCACCTCTTCATTCCATCTTCGCTGCATGATTTTATTAGTCTAATTGCAGCATTTCTCTCAGCCATATAGTCTAACTTTGGATGCTCTGCTGCGTTGTTTTTCGGAGGAATTTTCGTTTTTATACCATATTGATTACACAGCTTACAGAGCTTTTCTCTGTCATATGCCCTATCTGCATATAGTACTTTTATGACATACTGAAAATCGACTTCTTTTAGCAAATCACAAGCTCCATAGTGATCAGCCGTTACTGTATTTTACAGCTATGGCTTTTTTGCTGTTTGTATTCAACATTACATGCAATTTTCTTGTCTGTTCATAGCTGCGATACTTTCTATCTTCGCTATTTTCTTTGCTATGACCAGGAGTGTTGTTGTATATACTAATTCCTGTACTGTCTATAGCAATTTCGATATCTTCCATATTATTTTCTGCAATCATTGATCTTAATATTGAGTTTCTTAAACCTTCTTGATGATTGTGAATAGCTGATAACTTGCAAATTTTTCCCAATTTGCTCAAGGTATCCTGCTATAAACCCAACTGTTTGCCTCAGGCCTATTCTAAATAAACAAGTTATTATGTGCACCAAAATTACAACTTTATCGCTATAAATATTGTTGCCACCTGGTATTTTTGGACCATTCTCGTACCACTTTTCTATGGCTTCGTTGATATAATGAAAAATATTTCCTCTTTTTTCTAGAAATTTGTTATATTCGCTATGGTTACTGACCCTCATTTTTTGTGGCATATTTTTTCTTTCAAGGTTAAATGGCTATTTTATAATGAATTTTGTCAGTAGCCACCAGATTTTTTCAGTTGCTATGCAACAAAGCCCACTGGAATCCAGGTTGCTCACAAGCAAACTAGCATAGAAAGTGGTTACAACGTTTTCGATGAGATTGCAGAAAGGCTGGATTCCAGTGTCAAGCACTGGAATGAAAGCAGTCCTACGTCATGCCACGATTCATTCGCGGTATCTCTAGATCCCGCTAACAAGCAGCGGGATGACGGTTGTCAGGGTGTCATCCCACTACCTTCTCCTGTCATCCCAGTGCCTCCCTCCCCTGTCATCCAAGTAGCTCGACACTTGTATCTTTATGATGTGAGGCATTAGAGCTAAAATACCTCACAGGGAGGGTGAAGCTGATGCAACGCTAATGCCATTAAGGCCGAATCCCAGATTTTGCTTCCCTCCCATAGAGTTATAGCTCTTCTCATAATAATCCCAATAAGGTAAGAATGGATTTATGGTAGAGGGGTTTGTATGCCAGCAGCGTATAGTTACGACTTAAGGAAAAAAGCAATGGAAGCATTGGATGAAGGAGAAAGTAGAGCAACTGTTGCCAAGTGACCTTACCCAGAAAAAGTGGAGAGAAAGAAAGGAGTTTTTTCGGGTAAAATAAAATTTTGGAGGATTAGAAATGGTAAGAGAATATACGGCAGAATTCAAATTGGAAGCTGTTAAGCTGGCAAATGAACAAAGAAAGGTAGGTCAACCAGTTGCAAAAGTAGCAAGAGATCTAGGAATAAGGGATAGTGTATTAGGAAAATGGATGAAGAAATATAACGAAAAAAAGTCAGCGGCAAATGCATTTCCAGGTAGAGGTAACATGGCTCCTTACGACAAAGAGAGGTTTGATTTACAAAGCAAGAGTAACAAGGGAAAGAGACATTTAAAAAAAAGCCCTGGCCAGTCAAAAAGAGTAAAATATTTTTTTATATAGTAACTGCTATAAAGTACAGGAATTATGTAGGATTTTCTGCTAGTGGCTACTATAAGTGGACCACAAGAAAAATAAGCAGTAGAGAATCAGCAAATAAAGAGCTACTCGCAGCTATTCAAAAAATATATCAAGTTTCTAAATGTAGATATGGAGCTCCTAAAATTCATGCTGAATTGAAGGCTTTGGGTAAAAGTTGCAACTTAAAAACAGTGCAAAGTATTATGCAGAAAAATGGTATTCAGGCTATATTGAGAAGAAAATTTAAAATTAAGAAACAACAAACGGACAGTAGCTCCCAATATATTAGACCAAAACTTTATTGTCGATCAACCAAATAAAGTATGGGATTACTTATATAAAAACCAAAGAAGGATGGCTATATTTGGCAACAATAATCGATCTATATTCACGCATGGTAGTTAATGAGCAGTTCAATAAATAAACAATTGGTTATGGACTCTTTATTAATGGCCGTTAACAAGCGTAAACCTGCCAAAAATCTACTATTACATAGTGATCAAGGTTCACAATATACTTCGCAAGGTTATCAATATCTCTTATCCATAAAAAACATAGATGAGTTATAAAGGTTGTTGTTACGACAATTCTGTTGTGGAAAGCTTCTTCAGTTCTCTAAAAAGGGAGTTACCAATAGACACCTCTCGGCACTCTAAACAGCATATCAAAACTGCTATATTTGAATATATAGAATTTTTTTATAACAAACAACGTCACTATTAACTATTGCAATCCTGAGCATTTTGATTCATCATTCTCTTTGTGAAAAACATTCCAAACTTTCTCTCCACTTTTTCTGGGTAAGGTCAGTCAAAACTCCATTTTTTTTATATCAATTTATTACTTTTTTTTCAGTTTGACACACTTTTTTGAACCATACGCGTCAAGTTAAGGAAATAAAGGTATGAAAGAGATAGAATAATAAGGTATAAGTTCTCCCAGATATAGTTTTAGTGAGAGAACCAATGAATAAAATAACTTGCTTATCAAAAAAGCTCAAAGAATTTTTTAATGAAAAAGCAGAGAAAATTAGCACCTAAATTTGTTAAATGTCGGGTGATTTCTAAAAAATCACCATTGGTATATGGGTTACAGGATATGACCAGTAAGGACTTGGGTTCATGGCATATCAAGGACTTGAAACTCACATACAACACTTAACTCTATCTAATTAATCCTACACTACCATACTTAATTCTTAGCTAATCTACTACTTACTACCTATCTAAATCTACCCATTATCATATATTGTTGAACTTTATGTTTTTCTTGGTTGAACTAAAAAGCCAACACTTAAGATTGCGGCTGGGCATTCTTCATCACCTAACGTACAATAAGATTGCGGCTGGGCATTCTTCTACATGTATCGTTAGTTGATCTATATAGGACGGGTGGTGATCCTATGACCAAGATTAGTCGAATAGTTTAACAGTATGTTCTCCAGTTCCATCTTTCCATATATTCTTTATGTTAGGGTCAACTAAATTACTTAAATAGTTAACTCTATATGGAAGGTATTTTGATTGAATTTTGATAGTGTGAGGAATGAATGAATGTGATTGCGAAAGCGTAAAGATTTTCTTAGGCGGATTTTTCTCTCAGGAGCCAAATCCTTACTGGAGAAGGGGGGGTACTGTCACAATGTGACAATTCTTACTTACTGTTTTAATAACAAACACAACTTAAAACTCAATGAATACGAAATTTAGTAAATCATATTTATTTTGAATGTTTACGTACATCTGTCAATGTCACTTCATGCGTGCTATTTCAGATATGTAGTCAAAAGCTGTTTAGCACGATAATGTCGTACGTTACCTACCTTTTCTCAACAGATGGCGTTACTTGCGATAGTCTATAATTAGCATTCATACTTTTCCAAATTTTAATAAAAACTATTAATATTGTTCAATAAAAATATAGCTAATATCATAATATTCTTTTTTATAAATTTAATTGCTATTTAAAATCTAATAACTTAATAATTTATTTTCGTTTTATACACTGTGGTCTTGTAGACTCGAATGATGCTGTATTTTTCACCATATATGGAGAACACACATCCCCATTCGCGAATGGCGTGACTCGAGTCCCGAGGATAAAAGGGCCGCGGCCCTAATCGCAGCCTCTTTCTCGTCGTTTCCACCTCATAAACAACTACTGCTAAGTACCAAGTGCCTAAACACTTGCTTTGTGCTAACTATACGTGGAATCTATCCCCAAATCGGGTAAGTCCTAGTGCAATGAAATAATATTCTGTTTCTTTTCCAAATCGCTTGTAATGTTAAAATCTCTCTTGTACTTACCTTTAGCTCTTTACTTCTACCGACAGCATAATTATACTTTTCATTGTTTTTTCCAAATTTATAACCTAACCTATTATTAAACTGTTCCTTTTTGTAATTTAATGTTCATTTTTTTGTTTGCTATTTCACCTTCTATTTTCTGTAACCCCGTTTCGATAGCTCTTGCCACCGCCAACTAATTATTCCACTACCCTCGGAGCTTCTATCTACAACGGTGGTTGGCAAGGGTTATCCGGATCTGGACGGTTGCTGACCCGGCCAATGCTTGGCGGTTACAGGGACCACGGCTGGGAGTGGCTACGCCCCCAGAACCTCCACAACCTCCACATCCTGCGGCGACCCTGGACGGTCGGGTGCAGACTGCGGCTGCATTTTTCTTCTACTGCCACGCCCCGTGCTACCAGACTCCGGGACCCGGCGCCTCAACGCCACGCCACCGGAATCCGAGGGGAGTCCTACGCGCCACGAAAGCATACCGTCTACTTACCCACTATTTTTTTCTTCTAATTTGTTCGAGCCACCGGGAGATACTTAATATACGTTTGAACAACTTTGTTGTTTCTCTCCACCACCCCGGTAGGTAGCGACAATCTTAATAATGTTCTTTCTGCACGCACTGTTTTTAATTATTGCCTTGATACGACCACGTATCTGTTTTTTAAACTAATAAATAATAATCCTCGATCGCCACTGAGATATATGTATGCGAATAATGAAACACACGTGATGCTCATACGGTAGTTTATTCCAGACTGGCGTTTGCCACGCCACCCACGTTACTTATACTACAAGAACTAAGATTCTCCACTTAAAAAGGTTGCGTTTTCTTAATCTAGAAATACAAAATCGTATTGTTTCAAGAGCATATTCTTAAAGAAAGACAATATGGAGATTTTGATTCGAGTAATCTATATCATTTTGGCGCAATATATATATTTATTGAAACAAGATTATTTCTTTTTTTAGTTCAAAATAGATATCTAGCCTTGCATAGTAGGCCGCGATCGAGAGCAGTTTGGAAGTTAGTCGTTTTTTTTACTTCGTTCAGTGCGTAAGCAAATTTAGATAATTTAGCTTTTATATAATTTTTTTTTTTTTTTTAATTTTATATTTTATGGAGGCTTTAGTACACATACGTGACTATGTCAGCCTCATGGGGAGACTCTTATATAAGAAATAATCATGGGGCTCTCCCCCCAGAGCGTGAATCTCTGGCAATAAAGGAGTGCTTAACAAATTTGTAAATTAAAATAGCATCACTAGACAACGGGCGTGCCAGCACAGCATTCACTTCACCATTATACAGATTGAGGTGACTCAAGTATTTATCCCTGAGACTTTTATTCTGGTCACATTCTATCAAAAAATGGATTAAATCTTCAGTTTTATTGCACCTTTCACACAAAGGGGACTGAACAACTCTCATCATACTTAAAAATAAATTTAAGGGAATGTGACCAGATCTTATACGTAATGCTATCACAAGTAAATCCCTGGGGAGGCTGGCATTATCAAACCAGGGAACCCAAAACACTTTATTTTGAATGGTGCTGTACCAAATACCTTTGGTTACGGACACGGCATCAAAATACTTCTGCCAATTTTTAACAATTTTTTTCTTAGCTAACGTCATCAGTTCCGTACCATAAGGTTTACACGAAAGTACCACGCCCCAAGTTATGGCTAGATTAGCCAACTTATCTGCCTGCTCATTACCAGTAACGCCTAAATGAGACGGTATCCATTGCAGCACAACCCGGACTTGCCTAGAATGCAAATTATGTATAATTTTAAGGATATCGTAGGCTATCGGCATACCTCGGGCGCCCGAGACACAACGAGCCAGGTGTTGGAGTGCACTCCTCGAGTCCGATAGAATTAACACCTTATCTTTTCCAATGGACAGCACGTAAACTAGGGCTTCGTGAATGGCTACTAATTCAGCACGCATTATACATATTTCGGAGCTCAACTTAAATTGCCTAGTCGTGTCTAACTGCGGGTCGAAAAATGCAGCACTTACACCCTTATTGTCTTTAGATCCATCTGTATACAATTTGTGAAATTCTTTATATTTTTGTTCTAACATTCTAAACACCATTTGTTTCAAACAATCAGGGGGTACTATTTTTTTTGGAACAGTAATATTATCAACGTTACACTCAATGCAAGATTTAACATTAATATACGAAACCCATATATCAACCGCAAACATAGGTAACACATTACTTTTATGAATGCTAACATCTTTAAATAGGTTGTGTACATCTATTAATATAGGTTTAGTTTTATTATTCCAATAACGATCACACTGCGTAACCAGCTGATCCAAAAGCTCCATAACAACGTCACGTGATGAAGAACCAACTCTAAGCCAGTACCTCGACGCTAACCACTGTCTGCGGATAGCCAGGGGAGGCACACAGAGTTCACTCTCCATCACGTGTACTGGTGTGCTACGGATGAAACCTCCACATATTCGCAGGGCCCGATTTTGAAGGATGTTCAATTTAGTTAAATGCGTTTTTGCACACGAGCCAAACAAAAAGCTACCATAATCTAATCTACTTCTTATCAACGATATGTACACTCGTCTGAGATGTATCGGGTGCACACCCCAAGAACATCCAGCCAACATTTTTAAAATATTAAGATATTTGTATGCTTTCTCGCATATTTCCTTAATGTTTCCCCCCCACTTAAGAGCAGGATCAAAACAAAGGCCTAAATATTTAACTTTACTAACTATTTTTAATGGCCGGTTGTTTATATGTATTTGCAAGTTTTCATATTTTTTCCTGGCTCTACTAAATATAAGTACACACGTTTTGCTTTCTGATACAGACAGACCTTTATCATTTAATAATTCCGTAACTAGGCTTAAACTTTCTTCAATATAGTTAACTGTGGATGCCCAATTCCTATTATGTAAAGACTTATATATCACGAAATCATCCGCATATTGAGATATTGATACACTAGTTACAGTTTTACAAATATCCATTGTGACAATGTTAAAAAGTAAGGGAGATAAAGGGTCACCTTGTGCTAGTCCCACATGTGTATATCTTTCCATATAATTCGTGCCATTATTAATTCCAACAAGCTGGAGTTTTCTAAAAGATAAAAAATTCCATAGGTACTAACAAATCCTTTTTCCCAGCCCGATTGTTTCCAACATTCTCACAAGACAATTAATATTCACATTATTATAAGCACTCTCTATATCAAGAAAACAAGCCACCACAGCTGAATTATTTGAGAAACTTAGTTGTATTGTCGATACCAATCTTACAAGATTGTCCAAACAAGAGCGAGATCTCCTAAACCCGATTGTTGAAGATGACAGAAGGTTATGATGTTCGACATGCCACTCTATTCTTTTCATAAGAATGTAATGAAATAGTTTACAAGTACAACATATCAAAGATATGGGCCTCAACGCATTTCGGCCAGATTTTGGAATAGGGACAACTTTAATGTTCCGCCACTGTGTTGGAACCACCCCAGTCATCAGAATTAGATTATAGATGTACAACAGCATTGTCTTACCCGAATCTGATAAATTATAAATCATGGAATAAGATATGTTATCGGCACCTGGAGCTGTATCTTTACGCTTCAATGAATTAGTTAATTCACACATTGTAATTTTTTTATCTAAAAAACTATTAAAGTCATTAGCCAACACTGGTTGTTGTTCCGCGACCGAGTCTGGCGTTAAGGACTGAAGCAGCTCTGCAGCTTTGCTGGGGTCCACTGAAGCGTTCCTCGACCTCTTGCCCTTCATCCACTGCATTTTCCTCCACATTTCTGAAGGTGAAGTTTCAGAGTCAATGCTATTACAAAACTTTCTCCACCCCTTTGAACTGGCCCTTCTAATGATGCATTGAGCTTGTGATATTTTGGCTTGCAGTGTGCCCAAGTTATCAGGAGTAGGATTTTTTCTAAAATTCTTCAGTGCCAATCTTCGTTCAGCGACAGTTTTAGATATTTCAGAGCACCAGTAGGGTTTAGGAGTGAATTTGTTGCTTGGGTCTTGACTTAACTTTATCCACGGAATAGTATCACTAGCTGAAGTTGTAACACCATTTACAAAGGTATCATAATTCCGCTGCACATCCAAAACCAATTGTTGATTACTAAAAAATAATTTAGATTTTTCTTCATACTCTTTCCAATTAGCCTTTTTTAAATTTCTTCTCATGACCGGAGTCCTACAGTTTTCATAGCCAAACTTTAATTTAATCATTAAATGGTCACTACCTTAACACTCGTTAGTAACAGTCCAAGAGCATTTTATTGAAATTGAGGCAGTTGAGGCAAATGATATGTCTGGTGAAGATTTTTGCACCTCTCCATTGACCAACTTTATTCTAGTATGAGCTCCATTGTTAAGACATATGAAATCATGTTCAAACATTGACTTGTAAAGTTTTTCCCCTTTTGCATCAGTTTTATAGGACCATAACAAATGATGGGCATTCATGTCGCCCAGGATAAGGGTTTCCTTGTCGAAAGTACTAAATAAATTATCCCAGTCACTTCGTCTTATACTCTGGGAATGAGGGCTGTAAATGGAAATTATATTCTTCAGTCCACAAGCATTTCCAATTTCAACAATTAGCACCTCTAAATCAGGGTTAGGCGTAACGTAGGCATATGGCCGCATAAGAATCGATTTGTGGGCAAAAATGCTAACACCCCCGTATCCATCGTCTCTGTCCAACCTTAACACACTATAGTTAGAAACATTAATAATATCATCTTCAGATAGCCAGGTTTCGCATATAACAGCAATATGTATTTTTTCTTGAGTTAAAACATTTTCAAATTCTTTTAACTTCGGCTTGATACTGTGGGCATTCCATTGTATAATGTTTAATGAATTTGTTCTAATCTGACTATTCATTGTTAAATCCCATTAATCTCATTAATCCATCCATATTTATATAGTTCTTCACAAATAGCTTAACTTCCTCTAATAAATAATTAACCAAACTCTTAATTTTTTCACCCCAACTTTTCTTTGAAAGTATTATCTCCTTCATCTTAATTAACAATCTCTCATATAACTCATTATCTTTCCTAATGTTTGTTTGGCTCCCTGAGCTTGTCCATATCAGAGTAAAACTCATCACCCGAATTATCATTTTGTTTTTTCCGTTTACCCTCTATCTGTTACCGTCTACTTTTTTTTGGGGGATTTTCCCTATTAGTATCTTTTGGTTCACTTTGAGTAGTATTTAGCTTCTTAAGAACACCCGCATATGATTTAGGCCCTGAGGAAGACATTAAGCTTATTTGTTCCATTCTGCCTTGGGTACTAACAGTACCTTCTGTTCCTTCCTCCGGTTGAGAAATATTACACCCCAGTTTTAAAAGCGCCATTTTGTAAGTACATTTATTCTGAGACATAATGACTCTAATTTTCTTCTCCTTCTGGAAAGCTGGGCATAAACTCTTTACAACTGACATATGATCACCTTTACAGTTGATACACTTAAAAGATAGGGTATCACAATTTTCATGATCTCCTCCACATTTTGGGCAAAATTGTTTCTTTGAGGGGCAGAAGTTTTTAATATGGCCAAATTTCCAACAATTGCTGCATTGTGTCACAGGGAAAATATATGGCTCAACTTCCATCCTTATCCCATATGAGTAAACATATGGTGGCAAGTCGGAGCCTTTAAAGCTTAATCGTACTTTCTCACTCTTAACCCATTTACCATCTTTGTCTTTTCTGTTAAGCCTTTTTGCAGTTAAAATCTCTAAATTACACTGTAACACTTCCATTATTTTGGCATCTTCAATATCCAAGTCCACATCTTTCACTACACCATAGGTATAACTTACTTCATTCGCTTTTCGGCAGGTCCAGCCTCTTGAAACTACTTTACTACATTTGACAAGCTTGTCTGCACATGAATTATCCTTAAAGCGTAGTAGTATTTTATAAGGACTTTTGAATGATACCTTTAGGACCCCATCAATACCTTCATCCTTCAACAACCTTGCTATCCCAATTTGCTTTGGTAAAACCTCCTTGCCACTTACATAAACTTCAACATAACTGTTGGAGTCATCCGTCTGATTGGGGACACAAAAGTCCTTTGGTGAAATAATTCTTTTCTTTTTTTTCTCAACAATAATATATCCCTCAGAGTCCTTATCCGCCTCAGAAGATGATTCATCTCGTAGCCTCTTTTC
The DNA here is from genome assembly GCA_949316455.1 of Acleris holmiana. Taxonomy (NCBI): domain Eukaryota; kingdom Metazoa; phylum Arthropoda; class Insecta; order Lepidoptera; family Tortricidae; genus Acleris; species Acleris holmiana. The sequence goes on along the minus strand of CASGFW010000022.1, from coordinate 350,674 downwards.
TCCAACCATATTATCATGACGTATGTCATTGTTGTCCCATTCCATTTCCGGTCCAAAAATAACATGAGAAATCTCCTCCTGGGTCATGGTCCTAGCAGGAGTTTCTTCATTATACTCTTCCTCTTCCCCAGACTCCATCTCAAGCACGAATACACTTTTAACTTAAAGACTTAAAATTCACTTTTAAAGGTGAGGGTAGTCTAATATACACTTCATACGTTATGGTTTAGTTCGACCGATACTACGAGTTCAAGTCCCGTTAAAAACCTTTTTTTTTTTTTTTTTTTTTTTTTTTATGCAACGAACCTTTACACTCTTCAGAGTATCTAAAATGCAAAGCTTGTAATACTCCTTTTGACTTGCTATGTCTCAAAATCAAGGTCGACACTTTCAACAATTACAGCCAAAACCATAAAAATCAATGGCTTTGCCCCTCGTGCACTAGCTCAAGGCCGAAAGGCGATAACACGCACACACCAGTACGAGTGACAGCTGCGCCATGCGGCTCTCATTATGATTCGGAAAATGTCAACATGACGCGTGGAAACCGCAACAAAACGACAAAATCTACGTCAGCCCCTTGTGATACCTCTGACATGGCTGAACTGGTGAATGAGATCCGGCAACTGAGATCAGAGATAAAGGAGCTAAGAGAGCAAACGTCAGAAATCACACTCCTCAGAAAGGACGTCCAGGACTTGCGAGCACAGATGTCAATGATAACTACCACCCTCTCTGACTCCGTGGAGGAATATAAGAAAAAGGTATCCGCGCAACAAATTCTTATAACCGAATTGAAAGACTCCCTGGAACAACTTCGACTGGCTCATGACGAACATGAGCAAAATACTGTACAAGATGAACTAGAAATCGCCGGAGTCGACGAAACCGATTCTGAAAATCTGCCCCACATCACTCTTTTGATTGTTAAAAAACTAGGAGTGGAGTTGGGCGATTCTGAAGTGAGCCACATCTACAGAGCTGGAGCTAGGCGCTCGCATAATAAAAAATCGGCTTCAACAGAGAAGAAACCGCGACCTATCGTCGTCAAACTCACGCGAAGGAAGAAACGAGATGAGATAGTCAAGGCTGCTAAGAACCGGCGTTCGCTCACTACTCAAGACATTACTGTGGGCCCTGCTAGGAAAGTCTACGTCAATAAAAGACTCACTAAACAAAAACGTGCTCTTTTTTACGCTGCCAGACAAAGGTCCACATTCTACCACTTCCGGTACTGCTGGACTCGCAATGGCTCCATCTTCGTCCGTAAAGCAGAGGGAAGACCTGCAGTCCAAATTCGCTCCTTATTAGAGATTGACTCGAAAATCGGACCCCCGGAGATCACAGCTTCAGTTGCTCCAGAGGAGCCTTCGTGCTCAGCGGAGCCATTGCTCTGGGAGTCCACTTCGAGCTTTGAGATCCCAGCGGCACCTGCTGACACTATTTAAGCTATTCTGTTTTTTTCAGTGTTTAATATTTTGTAACTATTATTTCGCACGGGTAATTCTCTTTATTATGACAGGGAACAGCTCACACATTTTTAAGTACAACACTACACATTCTCTAGGCAAAAACAATTTAAACTCTTTACACCACTCATTGCATATTGTATCCTACACATCTCAAACTACGTTCTTGAGCCTGCCATTCTATAGCCTCCACTGTCAATTAAACTTTCACTTCCAAAAGTTTTTTCTCAATGCCTCACTTTGACACTGTGGTAGATGTTGAAGAAACCTTATCAATAGAATGTCAGGTTCATAATTTCTTGGAAAACTGCACAGCTATGACAAATAGCATTTACAACCTAAAAGTGCTGTCCTTCAACATTCGCAGCATTCAGCAAAACTTTAATTCATTTGTTGTGGCACTCCAACGGCTTGGGGCTGAACTAGACGTGATTATCCTAACCGAATGTTGGCTGGCCGGAGGAGCACGACCAGGTCAAATTCCCGGATACCATGTGTACACCACAAAAAATAATCTAAACCGTGCTGGCGGTGTAGTGGCCTACGTGCGGGAGAATTGGAGCGTCACTGTTACTGAACCCTGTTTTGATGAAGCGGAATGTCTTAAAATTGAGCTTTCCAGATATGTCTCTGTCCTCGGTATCTATCGCTCACCCTCCTTCTTGCAAATAAATAAATTTATTGAACAGTTAAATAATTGCTTTGTCTCGATGAATGGTAACTCTTCTGTCGTCGTAGCTGGTGACATAAATATAAACATCTTAAACCCACTTGACCATAACTCTAACGATTACTTGTGCTTTATGGCAGAGTCCGGCTTTCGGCCTGTTATCTCCGAGCCTACCAGACTTGACTCCTGTCTGGACCATATATTCGTGAAATCAAAATCCCAGAATATTATAGGCCTGGTGTGTAAAACTAATATCACCGACCATGATTTTGTTTTTCTTGGCATGGCATTACATACACATAAGGATAAACACCGAACCCGCTTAGTGCAACAGACAGATTACAGAGCTATCGTCGCCGAACTTCGGGAACTGAGTTGATCTTCGATTATAGAAGAAAGTAACGCCAACGTGGCGGCGAAGGAATTTCATGAAATACTTCACAATGTAACTCAAAAACATACTTCTAAATCGCGCGCTAGTAGATCCAAATTTGCCTTAAAACCCTGGATTACCCCTGGATTAATTCGGTGTCAAAAACACCGGGACCGTTTACACTTGGACGCTAGAAACCACCCTGATGACCCTAACCGCATTCTAGTCTACAAAAGATATCGAAACTTCCTTACTGAACTGCAGCATAGATTGAAAACCGCCTACGAAAGTAATGAACTGGAAAGTAATAGAAATAATAGCAGGGGGTTGTGGAATATTATAAAAAGAATCGCCGAATTTCCTGATAAAAACACGGCAAATTCTAATGAGTTAACTAGAATTAGACCAACCTCTCTTGAATCTCTTAATCACTCTAATGAGTACTTTACAAATGTCGGTAAAAATCTTGCTGCCAATATCCTCACAAGCCAAAACTCCTCTGAGTCAGAACTACTCAAAAATCTTGATCACTTGGCCATATCTCAGCACTCCTTCTTTCTTAACCCCACTGACGAAAGTGAAGTGGCATCTCTCATTGGTCAGTTAAAGAACAATAGCGCTCCAGGTTATGACAACCTAAGACCATCCCTATTAAAGGCAATTAAAGTCATAATTTCTCCCCTGACTCATATATTCAACCTGAGTATTTCGACCGGTGTCTTTCCTACTGTATGGAAGAAGGCAATTGTTATACCTATCTTCAAAAACGGCCTCAAAAACTTACCAGAAAACTATAGGCCAATATCTCTTTTGCCGATTTTCTCAAAAATTACTAGCTTTATAATATGATTTATACTATAATTACCTTTTATAAAAATCACCCATTTTTCCAGCTTTAATAAATTACCGACTTTCCACTATTGGACCTCGCATGTCCATAAATCTTAGAACCATATATTTACAATACATAATATCATCATTTACAGTTGCATTTATCGTTGAAGTAAGTACATGTATCAAACGTCGCAATCATTTATTTTTAACCATATTCTAACTAAATCTAGGTTGACAATAACACCAGCGCGACCTCCGGTTTCCGTCTCTAGCACGCAAAGTGCAACGGTTTAGTCCTTGTCCGCGCCACCATTGCACAGCGCACTGGTAACGAGCGCTTAAACAGAAAATTACAGTGAATTAAAGATTTAATAATTAAAAAACGTCTTTAATAAAATCTTACACTAATTATGTAATTTCTGATTTCTTCACTGTAAGGATAAGATAAGATTTAAGAAGCTTTCTTATATATTTGTTGGTGCAATATAATTTAACGATTTTAACTACATAATGACTTGAAGCGATACTTACGTCTTTAATATTATCTCCCGCTAAATTATCTTGTTCACTGAAACAAACAATGCAATTATTAAGATTGTTCCCTACTATTACACGTATCAAGCACTATAGTATATTGCTTCATTGATAGGCTATACTAACCTTTTTTACCTTTAAAAATATTTTACTATTTTAATTTATACCCTTTGTATAACCATTACCTACCTCCAGTTACCGTAAAAGTTAAAAAATTGCATAAGTAAATCATTATAAAATACACTTAGGGAAATAATGTACCTTCTGTAATAATATATACATTAGTACATTCTGCATCAAGGAAAGTAAGAAGGGGATAACTAACGAGAGTATTAAAAGATCGACGCCGCCACAGGCTTTTAAAGACTCGAGTTTGTAATCCCCTTACTGCCCGTGAGTACACACTATGTTTTTTTATCAAATCAGCAAGGAAACAAAAGAAAATAGACTATGAAAGAAAATAACGAACAAAAAATAAATGGCACTTGACTCGCTTAAAGAGATTGTCAACATGTCAACTCAACTTTTTTCAATATACCTAGTCTTCCACTGATATTGCTAAAAACTGCCATTAGTTTTCAAACTTGACAGACCATACTGCCAGATTGTACCGGTTTTCAATATAAAATTTAATGAAAATAATTGTTGTCTTTGAAATAATAGTAAAATATATATAAATATAATGCAGTAAAATGTACTGGTTTAGTTTTATATACAGTAAAATTGTTTTTAGCCAAGTTTTGAATAAACCTTGGCTGATTTTACACCTTCTTTGTCTGAAATTATGTACTAGTGGATTCTATAATTTAAAAGTGAACCCATAACTCAAGGCTATAACTGCCCTATATGCCTGCGTGTTACAACATCCTTTCCGAGAAAAAAAAATTAAAAAAAATATATTTCTAAAAGATGATGAGATAGGTACCTCTTATTCTGCGAAATCTGCTATTGAACGCGTTACACTGAAAAAAAAGATTGTTCCCTATCACTACACGTATCAAGCACTATAATTTGCTTCATTGATTGGCTAACCGAACCTTTTACACTCACAAAATATTTAACTATATATAACTTTTGCACAACCATACCTCCAGTTACCGTTATAAGTAAAAAAAAAGCATCAGTAAATCAGTGTAACATTAATCAACTTAGGTAAAAGATGAACCTTCTGTAATAAAATATACATAAATACTATTTCAAATAGACGATGCGATACCTCTACATCTAAGAGATCTGCTAATGAATGCGTTACACGTGGCGCAACCTGGTACCGTACCAGGCTGCGAGGGAGCGCCCCGAACATCGCGCTCCCCTGTGATGCACAACCTCTAACGACCGCGTTTACAAACCCATTACACCAAAAGTAAAGTAGGTACAAAATAACTGCGAATAAAAAAAGTAAAATAATTTTATATGAAAAAAAAAAACATCCTATTATAAGGTACGAAACCAGTGGAAAATTTCACTTAGTACGTCATAACGACTAAGATATTAATAATAATTATCACTCCATTTTTATTTTTTTATTTTTTTTTAAATTAATCAACTAACAAAACAAAACTACCGGCGAGTTAATAAAATTGGCCACTTGACGTTTGACGTATCGTCGAGTTGACAGCTGTGCTGTCAGTGTCACCTGCTGCGTTTTGTTTAGCAACTCTTGCGCTTTTATTGTTAATGAGAAACGAACGCGTTTAAGGAGCCCGCTATCATCTTTATAAATTTAAATAAGTTTTGTACAGATATATCCAATGTCAGCAAACTGTTGCGCTGCATGCCCGGAAAAGCTCTTAGTCAAGGACAGTTTGAAATGCCCGGAATGTAAGAGCGCATACCATCACCAATGTGTAAATATAAACTCTAAGGACTTTACTAAGCTTCCCAAGGACTTTAAAACGTCATGGATTTGTCCTGCTTGCGCTCTTAAACGACCGAAATCAGGGGATAACTCAAACACCCCGATTGGCAAGCGCAACTTACCGACAAACTCGGATAGCCAGCAATACGACAACGTCACACTCCGCTGCAAAAAGCCTAGCAGGCAATCGCCAGCCTCATCCGCATCCTTACCTATAGAAACTGAAGCCGATAAAAATATATCTGCTGACACAATTCGCTCAATTGTGCGCGAAGAACTCCAGCGGGCATTCCAAATAGAATTGAAAGAAATCCGGAATCAAGTGAACGAGCTCCAACAATCAGTTATCTTTATAAATGCCGAATTCGATAAGTTTAAGGAAGACCTAAGTAGTAATACGGCTTGCACAGTGTCTTTAAAGAAAGAGAACGAAGTTCTCCGTGCTGAAAACCACACCCTTATGAACCGCCTAGGACAGATGGAACAGCATGCCCGGGCCACTAATCTAGAAATTCATGGTGTCCCGGAACATAAGGCGGAAAATGTGGTGACACACGTCACGCAGCTGTGCAACGTTGTCAAATGCCAAGTTAAGGACAGTGACATCCATTACTGCACTCGCATTGCGAAAGTCAACAACGATAGCACACGCCCAAGGTCAATTCTTGTAAAGCTCAGCTCGCCGAGGCTCAGAGACACGCTTTTGGCGGCTGTCATTAAATATAACAGAGTGAATAGCGGCGACAAAATCAACACGAGTCATCTGGGAATCGCCTGCGATACGAAGACTCCGGTATTTGTGCAAGAGCACCTTACACCGGAACGCAAAGCTCTGCATGCTGCAACAAGGAAAAAGTGCAAATCACTTGGCTTCAAATCCGTGTGGATCCGCGGGGGCAAGATATTCGTGAGAAAGTCAGAGGACTCCGACTTTATTCTTATTCGAGATTACACTTCCTTGGATAAGCTGGTTTAAACTAACTGAAGCTACTCGTATTATTATTTTTTAGTTGTTTGTGATTCTTGGTATTTTTCTTTATTTGTGTTTTTTGCTTAATGTCTCAATCTAATTGTCTACAAATATACTATCAAAATGTCAGAGGATTGCGCACCAAAACGAACGATATTTTCAAGAATATTGCATGTTCTAATTACAACATAATCATTCTAAGTGAAACTTGGCTAAATCGAGACGTCTTTGACGCAGAAATTTTCGATTCTAGGTACAACGTTTACAGACGTGATAGAGAGACTAGCGGATTCCATGGGAGTAAAATTGGTGGTGGTGTTCTGATAGCTGTTTCGAAACACATTAACTCTCAACGTCTGCAAAATTTAGAATGCAATTGTGAGGAGGTATGGGTTGGTGTCGATCTCAAAAACGAAGTAAATGGTAGTAGAAGGGTTAATCTTTGCGCAGTTTATCTTCCTCCACCAGTGCAGAAACACATTTTAGAACATTTTATCGAAAACTGCAACAAAGTTTTAATCTCAGCTGAAAACATGCTCATTATTGGTGATTTTAATCTAGGGAAAATACAATGGTCCAAGCCAGTGACCTCGTCCTTGAGCTCCTCCCTATTCGAAACCATGATGACCGATTTCACGTCTTTTCATGCACTTACTCAACTCAATTATGTCACGAACTACCAAAATAAAACCCTTGACCTTATACTAAGCACAATTCCTAATTTTGAAGTTTCGGCAGCAAGAGATCTTTTAAGTGTAGTAGATTACTATCACCCTCCCTTACTCCTCTCCCTGGAATCCAAAGGTATCAATTGCCTGGGTTCGAATGAAAATCATAGATTTAAGTTTTTTAAGGGTGATTATGAATCAATTATCAAGGAGTTGGATGATAGAAACTGGGACAAAGAGCTTAGTGGAGACGTTGACACAATGGTTAATAACTTTTGTTCAATATTGCGCGACCTTATTCAGAAATATATTCCATTTTCGAAACCTAAAAGCAAACACTTTCCGCTATGGTTTACTCCTAATACGCCGTTTAAAAGAAAAAAAAATATCGTGTGAGAATACGTAAATATAATAACCCTATGGATATTCTAGAGTTTGAAATTTTAAAGAAGAGATGTGACTCTTATCAAAGCTTGCTACCAATCTTACATACATAACATTGAAACCTTACTTCAATCAAACCCTAAGTTATTGTGGTCATTTATTAAAAGCAAAAAAAAGAAATAATGGCTCTTATCCCACAGAAATGGTTCTTAATAAAAAAAAAGCAAATAATGGAACGGATATTTGTAACCTTTTTGCTTCTCATTTTTCGGAAGTATACAACCGCCAATCATCCCTTGATGATCCTCCCACAACCAATTCCCGTACAGATACAATTTGCCTAAACAATATATCGTTCACTCGCGAAATGGTCTTGAAAGCTTCCAAAAGACTTGACCAATTCAAAGGCGCTGGCGCTGATGGGATCCCTTTAGTATTTGTCGTTCGTTGCACGCATTCTCTCTGTTATCCGCTCACCCTTATCTATAACAAGTCCTTAAGCTCTGCCATATTTCCTGCGACTTGGAAAAATAGCCTCATAGTTCCCTTACACAAATCAGGAAACAGGACCTCTGTTTCGAACTACCGCCCTATTAGCATGCTCCCAGTATTCGCAAAGCTGTTTGAAAAATTGATCTGTCCGATCCTATCTTGGCATTTTAAACAGCTGCTTACTCCGCACCAACACGGCTTCATTAGGTGTAGATCCACGACAACCAACTTGGTTTCCTTTACTGAAAGCCTGGCGCATTTTCTAGACTCCCGTCTGCCCACGGATGTAATTTACACAGACTTCAGTAAGGCATTTGATAAGGTAGATTTTGATTTTTTTTTGCATAAAATGTCAGCAAATGGTCTCTCAGGAAAACTTCTTGATTGGTTCCGGTCATATCTAATCGGACGCTTTTGCACAGTAGTTGTAAATGAATACCAGTCACAACCTTACTCTGCACTGTCAGGAGTCCCCCAGGGATCACATTTGGGGACTATTTTGTTCAATATCTTCATTAACGATATTGTGGAATGTTTTCTGCACTCCTCGTGTTATCTATTTGCAGATGACCTCAAGCTAGCCCGTCAGATTTCTTCGACCGTTGATGTCAAACTCCTACAGTCAGACTTGGACAGGCTCTCTCATTGGTGCAAAATTAACAGTATGTCACTAAATATCGACAAATGTTTTGTGATGTGCTTTTCTCGTAATAAAACCGCCCTTAAAAGAAGCTATTTAACAAATCAAATCGAACTTGCGGAAGTTAATCACATAAAAGATTTAGGTATCACTATTGACGGGGAGCTTAAATTCAATGTTCATGTCAATAACATAGTTAATCGTGCTTTTAAGTCACTAGGCTTCATATTACGCTCCTGCAGCGAATTTAGAAACGCGCAAACAAAAATTCGACTCTTTGATGCATTCGTTCGCAGCGGATTAGAATATGCCTGCTCTGTCTGGAATCCGTTCTACGACGTCTACATTAAGCGCATCGAAAGTGTACTAAAAAGATTTTTGTGGCATCTTACATATAAAGCAAATCTCGCAAAAAAACTGCGATCTTATAACGACAGACTGCATTATTTTAATATGTCGTCGCTTGCCGATCGCAGGAGGAAACACGACCTGGTGTTCTTCCATAAATTAGTTAACGGCACGCTGGACGCGCCGATTTTACTCTCATCTATTCGAATTCGTGCGCCCTCAGGCAGAATTCCTAAAACCATGCAATTTCTCTTTGTTCTCTTCAAAGTCGTCTAAAACCAATGTAGGCAAATTTTCACCCCTGAATAATAGCTCAATACAACACCCTTGAAAAACAAAAGTTTAGTAAGAAGGAAAAAAATGATATTTTTGGCGTTCCTCTGACAAAATTTAAAGTTTCGCTGGTCCCTTTTTGTACTTAAGTTTAGTGATTTACTAATTTTACATACAAAATTATAAACACGTAACTATTTAATTTTGTTAATTCCTGGCGCTTAGTATTTTCAATTGCTAAGTACCTAATGTATAGAAACAATTCTTGATTTTTTTTGTTTTTATTTTTGTGTTTTCTCTAAAGCATCCTATTGCAAGCTGTGGTTGTCTGTAATTAGTGTAGCATTTAGATTTAAACCTAGCACATCTTGTATTATTTTCCACTAAACAATGTATACACTGTTGACAATCCTAAATAAATAAATAAAATAAATAAATATTAGATCAGAAATATCATTTAGCACTGACGAAATCGAATTTATAAAGCACATCCACGCGCCACTCGATATTTTTAAGGCATCATTAGAAATGCTGTGTGAAAATGACGCGACCCTGCTTACTGCTGACGTGATATTATTTTTTTTGCTAAAAGAATTAAAGAAAACAACAGGTCCATTGAATGCCGCATTCGTAACAGCATTGAGAAAAAGAATAGGAGAGAGGTACCTGCTAATCCAAGGTGTACTCAAATAATTAGATAACCCTGACGATTTTTACAACAAAACTGATGTGGACAGCATCTTCGTGCGACCTTTTCAAGATGACATAGATTCTATTTTAGTGTCGTTATTGGGCAAAAGTACCAACTATACTGCAATTACAGTAACAGCCCTTGACCCCTCACCAGAAACGTCGCAAAGTTCAGAAAATATTGAACCAGTTCCGTCTACATCTGGTTTATCCGGAAGTTCTATGTCTGCGAAAGATTTATTACGAGAAGAGTTGAAACAGAAATCATTGACGAGACGTGAAGCAGAAAAGACGCATATGGAAGTCCTGCAACAACAGTTGTGTCCTAACGTGATACAAATCGAGATGGCACTGCATGAAAGTGGCGGAACCAGAGGGCGATATTTAGAAATGGCATACAGAACTTTTTTATCCATAAAGCCCACCAGTGTTGAATGTGAACGAACCTTCTCTACAGCTGGATATCTATGTTTAAAAATTCCGTTCTAGGATGAACGATGCCACGTTGAATGCTTTAATTATTTTGAAACATTATTTCATATCAACATTATCAACTAAGAAGTAAGCAGATCACATTACACAATAGGCACAACATCCCACTGGGTCAAAGACCGAAGTGTGTCCGAAAGGACCTCATTATGAAACCACCAATATGTATTTAAGATTATTTTTTATGTTGATTGTTTACTGTACGAATGTTGAAATATTATTATGTAAAATGTTTTAATTGTGTTGATTTTTTTTTACGTTACTATCGCATGAATAATACCTGACATTTCATTATTAACGGTCTTTCGTCATGCTCTTAAGAAGTATGTTTTATTATGTTGATTATTTATATAGTGTACATTCTTACTTTCCAAATAATAATTTGTCGTTACCACTGCCATTAAAATAACCAAACCAAAATGAAATGTTAAATTGTTAATTGTTAAAGTATAATTTACCAATATTTTAGTGGCAAGTTTATTAAACTTTTACGATGTAACATTGTACTTTTGATATTAGTATAATTTAAGTTTTATAACTTAAATCGTCACTTGTTGATTTGTTTTGAAGTTTATAAAGATGATGAGAAGAATCATATGCTTTTTATTTATGAAATGAAAATGAAAATGAAAATGAAAATGAAAAATATTTAATCAATCTCACACACAGCACCACCACCAACTTAAACTTATATCATGTTTGACATATTAATAGAAATATTGGGTGCGGTAGTGTGACATCGATATGGGTGTTCACTCAGCATTGTGTCGCGGCACTTGTTAGTGCTGCAACGCTGGTATTCTGTGAAACCCAGATCGAGTGCGACAGCAACCGAAGTGTAACGCCTTCCCATAGAATATTTGACTGCTAGGTATAATTGTTTTCCTTATTTGGTAACACAAGTAGGTAAGTGAATTGTGTGAACGTCTGTACAGATAGAACCAAATTCCAATACACAAGATTTATGATATTATAATATTACCACTATACTACTATACTCTTAAGTTCCTCCATTCTCCTGTATATTTAAATACTGTTAACGTTTTTATTTACATTCGTATGACATATACTATAAATATAAATACATGTTTAATTATCACTAAAGATCATTATTCAATTTAATAAAAATAAAAATAAAAAAATATATAATAATGCTATAATATACTATAATATATGCATATTGCCACTGTTCGGACTGTCAAGGTTTTTCCTTTTGAATTTTTATTAGGTAGTTTTTAAACTGATATTTGAAAGTGCTAATCATGCGGGCATTCCTTATTGGAGGTGGTATATTATTCCAGCATTTCGTGGCAGCGTACCGAAAGCTGCCACGAAAGGCAGCCGAACAGTGTCTCGGGCAGAGCAACCTGGTCGCAATTCGAACTCCGCGTTGGGAAAACGTGAGCTTCTCGTATAAATACGGCGGTTGCCGACTATTGACCACCCCGAAGAGAAGGGTTGCGAAATGCAACGATCGTCTGGCATCCATCCTCATCAGGTTACTCTGGTTAAGGTAGGGAGTAACGCGAGTCCGTGGAGGGATTGGAAAACAGAAGCGAGCGCAGGCATTCTGTACACGCTGAATTAGCGTCTTCGAACGAGCCAGCAAACAGTCGCCAATGACAGTGTCAGCATAGTTAAGCTTAGAGAGTATTAATGATTCACAGAGCTTAATTCTTAGGTCAACACTTATATAATTACGTACTCGATACAGAACTCTTAAACGATAAAAGCATTGCCTTACAGCGTCTAATACGTGTTTCTCAAAACGCAACTCATCATCCATGAGCAGACCAAGATTTCGAGCAACCATGACCCGCTCTAAAGGTTTCCGGTCAAGCATTACCTCAAAGTTAAAATTACGCATATTATCGTTTTGACGTTTAGTGCCGATAAAAATATTTTTTGATTTTGTTGGATTAAGGAACAAACCATTAAGCATAGACCAAGAAGACACATGGTTAAGGTCCTCATTGATTTGATCAACTGCATGTGAAACATCAGTGAGCTTAAAGGATTTATAGATCTGAAGATCATCTGCGTACATGTGGTATTTGCAGTGTTGCAAGCACTTTGTGAGATCAGCAGTGTACAAAATGAAAAGTATTGGCCCTAAAACAGATCCCTGCGGTACTCCACGACCTAACAAAGCTTGTTCAGAAAAAATAATGGATCCAGATGCACTTACCAAACCCACACACTGAGAACGATCACACAGATAACTTGCAAACCATTTTATTGTATTAGAATCAAATCCATAAAATGACATTTTGGCTAGTAGAAGTGGAATGTTGATTGTATCAAACGCGCGAGAAAAGTCCAAAAGTACAAGAAGAGTTCCTTCACCCTCATCTTTAGCGGATAGAATGTTGTCTATCACATCCAATAACGCAGTTGCTGTGCTTCGCGCCTTCCGAAATCCCGATTGCCTCGGTGGCAGTATATTGTTATCCTCGAGATATTTGGTCATCTGCTTACACACAACTTTTTCAAGGATTTTCGATAGACAACACAAAATGCTGATTGGTCTTAAGTCCTCGAAGCGTGATGGATTAGAGATTTTAGGGATCGGGTTGACAATGGCAGATTTCCAGACGTCGGGAAAGGTACAGGTTATTATAGACTGATTGATCAAAGAGGTGATTATACTTAAAGTTCGAGGTAGCGTCAGCATCACCATATGAAGCGAAATTCCATCGGCTCCAACCGCGTTACTTGTAATAGATTTTATTCGCTTAAACCTTTCTAAATATACTATAAATATAATTATAAACATAAATAACCGTATGTATAATTAGTTTAGTACCGAGGTATTTGAATGATATAGGTATATCAAATATCTATTTACATCTCAAAAAATACGTCGTTAACACCGAGTAACCAAGAATAGTAAAATTATCGTCTAATACTTCGATTTCAAATAGTTTGCAAAAAACAGGCTAAAAACCGGTTAACCGATTTGGTTGAGGCGGTTATTAACCGGTTTTTGATTTTCACCGGTTTTTGCATTCCCTAATTGCAAATTAAAATTGGCATCCGTTCAGCGTCTACGAGGGTACAAGAAACCATATACAAAGGTCAAAATACTCCTTCTTCAGCAGGCTGGTCTTCTTTAGACATCCGATTAATTAGAAAAGTTTCTCTTCCATCCTCAAGTTTCTCATGATGTTTAGATGTGTGTGATACAATTATGCAAGAACTGCTGGAGTTTTTTTTAGTGTGCAGATGGTCCCCTATTTTTTGCTACAAAGTTTTCGACAGTGTTTAAAGAGACAATCATATATAATATATGTATTTATTTATTTATTTATTTAAGACCTTCAACAATAAGTACACTGATACGTAAATAATTAACATGCACACTTACAAGCTAAGCGCCTTATTTCTTACAGAAGATCACCGCATGCTTAGAACAAAATTTAATATAAGAGAGTTAAATGCACTTAATTAAGTTCGGCTTAGTTTGTTATTGGAACTATTTAATATTAAGAAGTTCTTCCTTATTATTGGGAAAGAAGTTGTACTGAGATCAATCTTGTTTTGATGTTACTTATAAATATTAAAAATGCGTGTCAGAGGACAATGCCTCCTGAGGTTGGTGCGACAATTTGGCAGACAGAATAACTGAACATTACATGAGCTAGGATTCCTGGGAGGAAAGTGGAAATTTATGTTTTGTAATAAATTTGGACAATCAAAACTAATTGTTACTATGTTTTTTAAAAACACAAGATTAAATATGCACCTATTTTAAAGTGTTTTAGGCGCGCGTGATACAATTTAAGCCTCTCGGAGTTCTTAGTGCTGTAGGTTAAATGTGAGACAAATATTTTTTGTATTTTTTCTATTCTGTTGATATGAAATTTATAACATGGTGACCAAACTACGATACAATACTCCAAAATACTTTTAACCAGCGCATTGTACATAATAAGTTTAGTAGCAGGGAACTTATTTTTGACTTTCGAGCGTTCGAAAGTTTCAATCGAAAGTAACCAAAAACAATAAAATGGTATTTTTGACTTGCAAGCGATAGAAAATATGAACACGAGTGGTCCGTGACATTCGTTTTGAATTCTATCAATAGAAAGTATCATTTGACATCTGTCAAACCTGTTAATACTAAAACAATTCATATTGTTATATTACTTATAGCAAAATTAGCGACATAAAATAAAATATTACAATAGGTATGGCAAGACTGGAGAAGTATTTAATTTTACTAAATAATAATGTAGAGGAAGAAGATGAATTTGTGCCTGCGCAACCGCCGCGTTTTCGGCTAGCGGAATTAGGAAACGAGCCATTTCTCGAAAGCGAAAATAAAATTAAGAAGAATTACAGATTAAGTAAAAGCCTATGCAGATATTTAATTCATAACTTAAGGCCGTTAGTCTCGGATGCTCAACGACCATGTGATTTAAGTATTAACGCAAAGGTAAGTTAATTAGTTTTGTGTGATTATTATGGATACAACATAAAGTTTTTGCAATTATGTTACAAAACAATTGCATGTTCTAACCAGTTACTATTAAATCTAGAAAGAAAGAAAGAAACCTAGCAATGACATAGACATCCACAGACGAGGAAGCGTTTCATTTAACCTAAATTTATAACCAGTCAAGAATTTGTAAAATAGCGTAATAACTCTCACTCGCACTTAAATAATAATTAACTTGTTATAATTTCAACTTTTGATAGTTTCACACAATTATTAACATTCAAAATATGAATTACAAAAAACCGGTAAAACATCGACTTACTGCGTATATAGAAAGCTGTTGAGCTTTTGCTTCTTTTGATAACCATTAAAAAGTGTACTTTTGTGTATTTAAAAAAAAAAAAAATTGTTATAGAAATTTGGGCTGCTGGCACAGATATGGGCATAGCGTCTACAATTCAATTAGTAAGTCGGTTCTGACGGAGTTGTTAGAAAGCTGTTAAGCTTTTGCTTCTTTTGATAACCATTAAAAAGTGTACTTTTATGTACTTTTATAAAAAAATAGAATTTTGTTATAGAAATTTGGGCTGCTGGCACACATATGGGCATAGCGTCTACAATTCAATTAGTAAGTCGATTCTGAAAGTGTTTAAAGAAAGCTCTTGAGCTTTTGCTTCTTTTAATAACCATTAAAAAGTGTAGTTTTATGAACTTTTACTAGAAAAATAGAATTTTGTTATAGAAATTTGGAATGCTGGCACAGATATGGGCATAGCGTCTACAATTCAATTAGTAAGTCGGTTCTGAGGGTGTTTATAGAATGCTCTTGATCTTTTGCTTCTTTTGATAACCATTAAAAAGTGTATTAGCCGTTAGTCTCGGATGCTCAACGACCATGTGATTTAAGTATTAACGCAAAGGTAAGTTAATTAGTTTTGTGTGATTATTATGGATACAACATAAAGTTTTTGCAATTATGTTACAAAACAATTGCATGTTCTAACCAGTTACTATTAAATCTAGAAAGAAAGAAAGAAACCTAGCAATGACATAGACATCCACAGACGAGGAAGCGTTTCATTTAACCTAAATTTATAACCAGTCAAGAATTTGTAAAATAGCGTAATAACTCTCACTCGCACTTAAATAATAATTAACTTGTTATAATTTCAACTTTTGATAGTTTCACACAATTATTAACATTCAAAATATGAATTACAAAAAACCGGTAAAACATCGACTTACTGCGTATATAGAAAGCTGTTGAGCTTTTGCTTCTTTTGATAACCATTAAAAAGTGTACTTTTGTGTATTTAAAAAAAAAAAAAATTGTTATAGAAATTTGGGCTGCTGGCACAGATATGGGCATAGCGTCTACAATTCAATTAGTAAGTCGGTTCTGACGGAGTTGTTAGAAAGCTGTTAAGCTTTTGCTTCTTTTGATAACCATTAAAAAGTGTACTTTTATGTACTTTTATAAAAAAATAGAATTTTGTTATAGAAATTTGGGCTGCTGGCACACATATGGGCATAGCGTCTACAATTCAATTAGTAAGTCGATTCTGAAAGTGTTTAAAGAAAGCTCTTGAGCTTTTGCTTCTTTTAATAACCATTAAAAAGTGTAGTTTTATGAACTTTTACTAGAAAAATAGAATTTTGTTATAGAAATTTGGAATGCTGGCACAGATATGGGCATAGCGTCTACAATTCAATTAGTAAGTCGGTTCTGAGGGTGTTTATAGAATGCTCTTGATCTTTTGCTTCTTTTGATAACCATTAAAAAGTGTATTTTTATGTACTTTTACTAAAAAAAATGAATTTTGTTATAGAAATTTGGGCTGCTGGCACAGATATGGGCATAGCGTTTACAATTCAATTAGTAAGTCAGTTCTGAGGGTGTTTATAGAAAGCTCTTGAGCTTTTGCTTCTTTTGATAACCATTAAAAAGTGTACTTTTATAAAAAAAATTGAATTTTGTTATAGAAATTTGGGATGCTGGCACATATATGGGCATAGCGTCTACAATTCAATTAGTAAGTAGGTTCTGAAGGTGTTTAAAGAAAGCTTTTGAGCTTTTGCTTCTTTCGATAAACATTAAAATGTATACTTTTATGTACTTTGACTAAAAAAATAGAATCATATTATAGAAATTTGGGCTGCTGGCACAGATATGGGCATAGCGTCTACAATTCAATTAGTAAGTCGGTTCTGAGGGTGTTTATAAAAAGCTTTTGAGCTTTTGCTTCTTTTAATAACCATTAAAAAGTGTACTTTTATGTACTTTTACTAAAAAAATAGATTTTTTTATAAAAATTTGGGATGCTGGCACAGATATGGGCATAGCGTCTACAATTCAATTAGTAAGTCGGTTCTGAGGGTGTTTATAGAAAGCTGTTGAGCTTTTGCTTATTTAAATAATTATAAAAAAGTGTACTTTTATGTACTTTTATAAAAAAATAGAATTTTGTTATTGAAATTTGGGCTGCTGGCACAGATATGGGCATAGCGTCTACAATTCAATTAGTAAGTCGGTTCTGAAGGTGTTTAAAGAAAGCTCTTGATCTTTTGCTTCTATTGATAACCATTAAAAAGTGTACTTTTATGTACTTTTATAAAAAAATAGAATTTTATTATAGAAATTTGGGCTGCTGGCACAGATATGGGCAAAGCGTCTACAATTCAATTAGTAAGTCGGTTCTGAGGGTGTTTGTAGAATGCTCTTGAGCTTTTGCTTCTATTGATAACCATTAAAAAGTGTACATTTATGTACTTTTATAAAAAATTGATTTTTTTTATAAAAATTTGGGATGATGGCACAGATATGGGCATAGCGTCTACAATTCAATTAGTAAGTCGGTTCTGAGGGTGTTTATAGAAAGCTGTTGAGCTTTTGCTTATTTTAATAATTATAAAAAAGTGTATTTTTATGTACTTTTATAAAAAAAATAGAATTTTGTTATAGAAATTTGGGCTTCTGGCACAGATATGGGCATAGCGTCTACAATTCAATTAGTAAGTAGGTTCTGAAGGAGTTTATAGAAAGCTCTTGAGCTTTTGCTTCTTTTAATAACCATTAAAAAGTGTATTTTTATGTACTTTTACTAAAAAAATAGAATTTTGTTATAGAAATTTGGGCTGCTGGCACAGATATGGGCATAGCGTTTACCATTCAATTAGTAAGTCAGTTCTAAGGGGGTTTATAGACAGCTCTTGAGCTTTTGCTTCTTTTGATAACCATTAAAAAGTGTACATTTATGTACTTTTATAAAAAAAATAGAATTTTGTTATAGAAATTTAGGCTGCTGGCACACATATGGGCATAGCGTCTACAATTCAATTAGTAAGTCGATTTTGAAGGTGTTTAAAGAAAGCTTTTGAGCTTTTGCTTCTTTCGATAAACATTAAAATGTGTACTTTTATGTACTTTGACTAAAAAAATAGAATTTTGTTATAGAAATTTGGGCTGCTGGCACAGATATGGGCATAGCGTCTACAATTCAATTAGTAAGTCGGTTCTGAGGGTGTTTATAAAAAGCTTTTGAGCTTTTGCTTCTTTTGATAACCATTAAAAAGTGTAATTTTATGTACTTTTATTAAAAAAATAGTGTAACGATACCGACCCCACAGCAGTCAAGAGTGAGTCGCATAACATAAATAAATATATAAATAAATATAAATAAATAAATATCTACTTATAAAATAATTGGCCAGCGTGATCATCTAGTTATATAAAGGTAGGACCCCAAGTTAAACCCGTGTGTAACCAGTTCGTTTAAGGAATACTCGAGGTGTGTTGGAAAGGTTTAGGAAACATTAACTTTAATTTACTAATTCAGAGGCTTCTACTGTATATTACCTACCTAATTTTATATATTCCATTATAATCTAATACCTAACTTTACTTAGATAATATTTGATTCAACAATTCATCTTACAATCTTTCTTATTTCCCTACTGTGTGAATCCATCCATAATAAACATGCCCTATGTTCGACCTAAGATAAACATATTAATGTGTCAGCAAAGTTACTAACTTAACCCATCTAATTAATTTATTCAAGTTTGAATAGGAAATGTTGTTCGAATGTCCTAGTATTATAATAAATCTTTCACATACGGTAAAGCTCAATTTTGTATGAACTTCCTAAAGTTTAATAATCTTAATAACTATAGTCCTAAGCTTCAAATTCAATTAATCTTTCATAATTTCGTATCCGAAGTGAGATAGATTGTGAAACTGCTAGTTCTTTTAATGTAGATGTAAGTTTTCTTGATTAATGGAACAGAAGGAGATAACTAATTCCCTATGGGTCCCTTTTGTAAATAAATACAAAGAGAAGGGCAGGCCCCTCCTAGCCATTACACTTAGGCATCATCCGCCTGCCCCTGTGCGGCTCGACAACCTGACGGGGCACCGCTCCACCCAAAGCAAGAGTTGCTGTCCCACTTACAAGGTTAGTAGTGTCTGTGTAGGTTAGTCAGGTCTCCCCAAGAGAGATCCTACCCCAAGGGCCGCGTTGAACTGAACCGGGATGGTGATATAATGTCGCTACTATTAAATCTAGTGAGTCTCCCCTAAAGCCATCTAAATTCGAGAGCATAATCAAAGGACCTAGTTTTTGCTGGTACATAATGGATGCCACCTCAGCCTCGTTTCCACAGCTTTGAAGTAAGGGCCTCATCTCCACAGCCTATACTTGGGAGGGCGCCTCCAAAAGAATCCAGGTCCACTAGGCAAAGATTCCTACCTGATCTAGCGCCCTTTAGAAGAGACTTTTGTAATACCCACGTTCACCAAGAGACAACCTAGCCCAATACGGATCAACTATGAATTGTCGACCCTGCAAGCAGCAGCCGCCCATTCCATAGCCAAGAGCCGATAAATTGCCGCTAAATTATCACCCGTGTAACGGGCGAATCATTTGTCCAATTCTTATATTACATTACATTAGTTTGTAATTGACAACCAAATGTTGACTAAAATGATAATTGAACAATAACTCGATATCAAACTATGCGACTTATTAACACTGCATTCACGGCATTCTTCAATTTATACCACCAGCCCGGAGTCATTTTAAAGGTAAAACTCGAAATTTTGTTTCATTGAATTCGTGACAACCAATTAAGTATTGTAAATATTTTCAATGACTCAATATTTCGATATAACAAATCCAAAAACGTAAGAATTTCTTTATCTATGGTTTTAATCTATAAATACCATAGTTCGGAATTTAACGTTATAAACAAAAATAAAAACTTCCAACTGAAATGTTAACCTGTAATAAGATGATTGAACTTCACTCACTATCTCACCTGGACTCAAATTATATAATCATTCTGATACCAAATTTCATCCTCTCCTTGCTACCTTAGCAATGGATCGAATCCAAATATACTGTAACATAATCCCTATAAACCGTTTTTATGAAATAATAATTGTTATAACTTCCATTTACACATACCAACTTTTACAGACAGACGAACGAACAAAATCACATGTCATGGCTCTTTGCCTAAGATTAATAGGAACTGGCTTAGTAAAACTAAACTTGTTCATAAAGTCGGCGTATCATAATCCATAAAACCCCTTTTATAAAATAATAATTTGTTTATAACTCCCGTTTACATATACCAACGTTTATAGACAGACGAACGAACAAAAATCACATGGCTCTTTGTTTAAAATAAACAGAAACAAGCTTAGTCAAACTAAGCTTGATCATAATGTCGGAATTACGCCAGCTGCAGATCTAGTATACACGATCTAATCGTAGCTCCAAAACCGCATGTACAAATTCATCATCCTACTACTTATTATTATTATATATATTTTAGCCAATCCATTGACATAACTATCGTTAAGCAGTAGTAATTAAAGCATTCATCAACATCTGTCGTACTTATTAATTTATATCATAAATTAACCTTGATTCCTAAATCATATTTATCGATATTGGGAATGCCAACAAATATGAACGAACTACCTCTCATTCTCCCTAAAGTCTAAATGCCTCCTTTCAAAATTTCATATAAGTATATTTTATCGATTCGTGTCTTATCTACCTATAGTGTAACGGGAGCAATATTTAAGGTGTTGGTTCCCTCCAAATTGTATCCAACATACTACATACATATTGATCATGAATTATTTATATAATTCCTGACACATTTTTCACAAGGCGATTTAACTAGTATTGGTTTCATATAAAACCTCCAAATTTTGAACGGTACAACAACCAAACATACATACGCGATTTCATACGACAGAGTAATAACTCCAGAGTTCCCTTCTACATACTCGTACATATAATTCTACATACTGATACATACATGCCTAATTCTAGCCTGTCTATCGATTTTTACTTCACGAACCATGCGATTTATTTTAACGTACGACATTCACGGTTTCCTAAAGCCGGATGCACAACGACTTTAGTCAGCGATTACGTTCGCTTCGTAATTGCATCCTAGGTATTCACACAATTTATTTCCTAATTCCTTCCAAACTCTACAAGTAGTTATTACATAACATAAAACCAAGCCTCGAACCTGATTCATAATTAATCCCTTGGATTGTAAGCTATTAAGAGATATAAATTAATCTCAATATCACTATTCAAATTCTGAACTCAGTATCATTATTTCCTGTAGTTACTTATAAATATAAACATGATTTAACCTCAAAATCTTTGATAACGATCCGAACCGATTTAAAGTAAACTTCATAATTACTATTCTATAAAACCTAAATTAGGTATAACAAACTTATCATAATTTTCATTTACTTAATCTTACATACAAAATCATCATAATCATAGATAAATATCCAACATCTAACATTCGCAGCCTCCTAAAGTTGGATTCACAATGAATATTTGCCAACGATAATGTAAATTCTAAAATCGCAACTATAAAATCTAGCCTCGCTAACCTTATCCTAAATTCGAACTCAAAGCTTTATTTCTTTAATTATTAGACCTACTAAACTCTTATAATTATGATATAAACATTAATCTTTGGTCTAGATTTGAACTGACTCAAATGTATTTCTCTAAATATCTTTACGCAAGAGATGCCAAATTAATCGTATCCAATACTCTAAGTCTTTGGTCAAGTATCGAACTGACATTATGTATAGTTCCCTAAACTTCTGAACGTATGCAGTGCCAAATAACTAAATAACTATATAATTTTTTCCTACTTATATAAATTGGCTAAAAGCCTAGTCCTTAAACCTGTACATTACAATAGTCTGTGAAGGTACAATAGACGCGCCACAGAATAAGTTCTTGTTCTTATTCTGTGAGACGCGCAACTAATCACAGACTACTAAGGGATTCTATGATCAAATAAAGCACTAGTCTATTTTGGGTTTTTTTGTTTAGACTTCGCGTAAACTACTGAACAAATAGATTTTTAATGAAATTTCGGTAATTATCCTGCTATTTACTTCCTACCTGCTTAGCTTTGATCAAGTTATTACTACCTAAATCTATTCTAATTTTAGAACTCGGGAAATAAAGAGTTCCGCTTGGCTGAATTAAAAAATACCCCTTTGCCTTATCTCCATCCTGTTCACCTTAAAACCCTCAAATAACCTGTAGACTCTTAACTTATGTAGGTAATCTATACATATAATAAAATCTACTTAATAATCTTATACTTCGTTAACGAATTTCTTGTAATTGGATGGTACATTCAGCGCTATTCACCCGGACACAAATCAAGCAAAGCAAGTTCCCTACTCTAATTCACGCCTGGATTTCACATAAAAGATTATAAGTGAAACATCAGTACAGGTTAGTAAATACACTCGTGAAGCATTTCTACTTCGCCCTACAATAAGTAAATACCCTATGCCTATTTGTTCACTTTGGACATTTCAACAACCTACCAAACTAAAGCCTTTATACATAGTGTTATTAATGGACTAGATATTTTTAATCGACTGTCGAAAAATAGCTTCTTTCATATGAATATCATATCTAGGCACTTATGTTTTGATAAAACCTTCTTCTGAAAGTAGGTTAATACCTATTACTTCGTGGTTAATTTTAAGAATCATAACCTCCCAAATTTATTTCAGTAATCCATTTATCAGTTTTGAATCAAACAAGCACCGAATCACAGCATCACCGAACACACAACAATAACTGCACCCTTCGCTCGACCCCGTGGTCCCCTGATATACAACTATTGCTAATGTCAAATGTAAGTATATAAAAACCCCTATTTGCTATAATAACTACTTAATATTTAACTGTAAATTGGAACCCCTTGTTATTAATAATCTTACAAACCGAATGCAGAATCTCAGGCTTAACTCTTTTCCGTGAAAGTTAACTACAACCCTTTCCTGTTGGTTTTGTTTTAGTACTCTAAAGCCCATAAATATCATTGTTTCAATTAAAGGTATCTGAGATGGTACTTAATGTTATTTCTTTGGGAAAACTAGAGCTAGGTATTACCTATAGCTTTTATGAGTAAATAATGTACTATCTATGATAACATCTACTAGTTAAATATGTAAACGGTCCCGTTATTAAAACAATTGTTATGGTAGGCATATATAACTAGAAACCTTCTCCTAAAATGACTTGAAAATAATTTAACCAATTTGTTTCAGGACTCTGCTTGTTTATTGAAAATGTAGGAGCATCTGTGGAATTAAATCTTACTACATGGTACCTAACCCTGAATGCATATTGAAAATATATGAACAGCTGCTGAATGAAGTTCTACAACAATGTATTGGTTCCTGAATAAAATACCAGAATATTACCATAGATGTTGGTATTCCTATATTTTTACTCTTTTCAGGTATCCCAAATTTATTAATTATACTTCCTAATCCCCTTTCATAAATAATTCTTGTAGTAAAGGTTAAGTGACATATATGTTAAAAAGGATAAAGGTGACACACAAGGAAGTTCTCAAACATTTTCTGCCTTACTTAGATTGATCCTAGTGGAGAAGTCCCAGCTGAGTTTACCTCCAGTCTCTTTGTACCAATTAATTACTGACCATTTTTGCCTCTCGGCTGATACTTCAATAACTGAACATATTGTTTCTATTAAACTATTTTGTCGCACTAAAATAATATTCCTAAGGCAGAAATTGCTAATATGAGATTAATATATCACAGTTTAAATTTCAAAAACCACTTACCTTACCATGGAGCTATTAAAAGGGTATATGTACAACATAAGTATTTTTACAACATTGAGATTATTAGGTTAATATTTTAGATATTCCAGCTTGTATCAATAAATATAACAAGTTAGATCAAAATTAATTAAAGCTTACTGCAATTCTTATTTGATGATTGGAAGGTCTAATTTCTATACTTTAATATTGCTTTTTTTTGTAACATTAAATAATAATTGGATAGAATTAAATATTTTGTTAATTGTAATGAAATGTACATATTCCCCTTTTGCACAAAACAACAATAAAATATAGGTCAATAAAACACAAATCACAGTATATTTATTACACAAAATAACATCAAAATTCAAGTAAATTCATAGGATATGTGCACGAATTTTAATTATTACTTTATAGTAACATAATACGGTTTACTTCTTTGATACTTCATCCTGGAGTTATTAATTCAAAATTTAATCATGATTACACTGCAAATAGTCACAATGCTTTCTTGTTTGTTGGAAGGTCAAATGCCTGTACATAATCATTAAGGAACGATAGTAAATAGCTAATTGTATTGTTAGATGTAATTGATTCGTGCACTTTCCCCTTTTAACACAACTCAAAAAATAAAACACATCAAAAGGAACCCCTCCCTAACTCCCTAGCCCTACATTCCGAGAGACTACAAACAGTATAGCTGCATGCCCTAACTGCCTGCCCGAGTTCCTAAAGAAGCCCTATCAGCCTACATTATAAAAGGATACTCTGCTACCCGAAATCCAGACTCAGATTCCGGACTGCTATAAAAATAGCAACACTAAAGGGGTCTTGGTTCAGCAGAGGCATACTCACCCAATAGGTCCTGATTCCCCATCCAAGCACTCAGAACTTTAAATTAAATATTAGCGAAGCTCTTCCGTCCTCTCCGTCCCGCGTCGTGCTAAAAAAAAAATCCCTTCATCTTCTCCCTCCACCCGTTTTATACTCGAACCATTCCCCCCACCGACCCTAACATTCAGCGACCAGAAAACCTAGACCCGTATCAATAACGAAAAAGGGTCCCCGTAACGATTCCCCATAGTCCCAATAACGAGTTAAAACGTAAAAACGTCCCAACAACGTCTCGTTAGTTCTCTTTATACTGGTCGCTCTTGCTTCCAACAGATTACGTAAGTTTAGTATGGACAAGCGCAATTATAATCTGAATATTTAGTACCTATTTAACCGAGCCAGATAATTTGTCCTTCCTTAATTCCGTGTCCAATTACATAAAAGGTTGTTAAACCCTGCCTCTTATATTTGTTTAATAACATAAATGACTAATTCTGAGATTACTGATTATCCTATAGCGAACCGGTAATCAACCAAACGAATATAATATATGTTCTAATGGAATCGATATTAAATAGGTAAGAAAAGAAGGAAGAGGTACTTTTATTTTGCAGCCTGTGTTCATTAATTATCTATTTTAGGTATTCCTGATTATGTTCTGCTTACGTATTACTGTTTATCTGTTTGTATGCACCCGAGCTAACAAGAAGATACCACGGATATTTTTATACGCCCCTACAATTATTTAATCATTCATCTTTCTTTATTTCAATCTTTAATATCGTTATAAATTATTTCAAGCTTTATAAAAGTAAACGATAAATGTATAAACCGATTTTGTCAAGGCATATCCATAATAACATTCTATACCCGCATAATCTCACTCTTTCTAACTACCTTCTTTTATTTTCTTACAAGCAAACAACATCATCGTACCCTATCGCTCTGATCCCCGTAACAAATTAGTATGACAGTTCAAACATAATGTTATAGCGACAAAGTACCAACGTGTCTATTCTTATCGCCGCCTCGCCAGTTAATTGGTTTAGGCTTTATAACTACCCTACTTTATTTCGCTAAATATAGCCGCAACGCAACTGTACCCCGTCGCCCCAACGCTTCTAACAAATTAATATGGTAGCTCAAACATAACGTTAAAGCGACAAAGTACCAAAGTGGTTTTTCATATCACCATTTCGCCATTTATATGTTTTAAGCTTTATAACTTATATATTTGAATACGTCGACATATTGTACTAATATTTAAGTACACATCTGACCTATTCTATTGTTTAAAAACCCAGTATTATCTCT
This sequence comes from Acleris holmiana, assembly GCA_949316455.1. Taxonomy (NCBI): domain Eukaryota; kingdom Metazoa; phylum Arthropoda; class Insecta; order Lepidoptera; family Tortricidae; genus Acleris; species Acleris holmiana. Next base: position 324,243 of record CASGFW010000022.1, on the reverse strand, counting down.
CGTAACCATATTTATACCTTTATATGATCAGACAAGTCCTAAGCCTCCTATTTATAATAAGTAGTAGACGATATATAATTTATGATTATGTAAGCAAAAAAAATTATACCCTATATATATCTATATATTTATACATATGCTGGCTGACTTGGGGTCAGTACATCACCCCCCTTTGGCCTTAATAATTTTCGGATTTCGTAGAAGACGCACAATTAATAAGACCAAATCTACTTATAGGATCCTACATAAACGCAAAATTCAAACCATGTATAAATATGTATACCTCCCCATTCCTACCTACCTATTCTTTAACTTAAAATCCTCTTATTATTTTTTTTTTTTTCACTTATAAGGTCTCTTATCGTTCTGTCGAACCAAGAAGTAAATAGTTGAGTCAGTTAAAATCAGTTTTTTTATATTTCCTTTTAATCTTCTTCTAAGTAAATTAACAATAACACCAAAATTACACATTTAAATCAATAAAATATATATCAAACACTGCGTTCAAAGTCCTCCACCCCACCTTCTCCCCTATTTACAATCTATAATTCACCATACACTGGCGGTATGGTTGTAGGCACCACACGAATTGATTCGGCAATTCCATCCATGAAAGTATATAACTCAGACGGCCCAGGATCTTCGGCAACGTAGGTCTTTGTGACCTTAAAGGTGTCGTCACCCTTTATTACTCAATATAGTTAGATACTACAGATTGAGCATCTAAATTATGCCGACTTCTATTTTACCTACTCAGACTGTTATTGCTACTAATTTGGCACCTTACTTTCCCTATCATCCATCCAACAAATCTTCTACTACAACCCTACATACACACTTATGTAATTCATACATATTTGTATATTTTCAATATCACAAGTAAATCCCACTTCAACCCAAACAAACATTATGTCCAACACACATACCTATACACATCCAAGCAGCTATACTTATTCAGTCAACTATTCCCGCGCATTCGCATTCAACTCTAAAATATAATTTACTATGCTTTACCGAAATTTATAGGCTTAAAGATTGGATAAAACTTATTTTTTTTTCTTACTCTATTCAACCTACCTGACTATCCTAATGCTTAATACTAATTTATTAATTCTCTCCCACAACTATAGTGACCTATTGTACTAAAGTAATTAAGACATGAGTTTATATAAGCGTCCACTCTTTGTTCAACCAAATAAAGATCATTCTTGGCAATTAAACGGGGAAATAAATTGTTATTGTTTAATAAAGATCAACATTGAAAGATTTACCTATTTCATTTTCCCAACTTCCATAATAGTATTTCAATATCTGGTTATTAAAATAATGAAACAAGTAAGATATTTTGAATAAGTTAAGTACCCCATAATGGTCTTAGAATAAATATATGTATTCTTTTGAAATATGTGATAAAAAAAATGTTTAGCATCCCAACCTAATTTAACCTAACCTTCTGTTTATCGTACTAAATTTTAACCTCCCTAATTTCATAGTTGAACCTATATTATAATAAGTTGTATTTTGTACATGTAATCATAACATAGAATTAATATAAAGATAGGATAGATGTAAGTCAACATATTCTGTTTACATCTGATAAAGTAGACTTAAGCAAACCTAATGTGCTTAATTTTCGTATTTTTCTTATAATAATCAAGAGTAGCTGAATTCCACCCAAATTCGATATATCATTTGTTCATAAGTACCGACCTTTATTTTAATTATAACTACCTATACTTTGCGAACTTTCTGAGCAAATGTTCACCCCCCGAAATACGTAATATTTTAATTTCTAAAACACCTATGAAGCACTAATCCATTTACAATAATTAAACTAACACCTTATACTACCTTAACCAACAATAGGTTAGACTAGGGTTCAAGTTCACCCCCCTAACCATACAATTAACTAAATCCTTAAACCCGCTATAACCTATCAAATTTTTACAAGAACTGCTAACTGACCTCATCTACCATGGATCTCGAGGGAATCGCGTAGCCTATGAACTTCGACGGAACCCAAGCTAAACTCCCAATTTCAATATATTCCAACGAAACCGGCACAGCCGCTTTCCCGCAAAACACATCAACCAAACTAACAACCAGGGTCCACTCTCGCACTTATAATACTAGTATAGAAACAAGGATTTTAACCTAAACCTACTTAAAACTCCCTTAAAGTTAATTCATAAGTGAACTCACCCCCCAGATTAGTTAACTATTTTAATTCCTAAACCCCACCTAGAAAATCTCTAATTCTACAACGTTTCTTAAGTTGTACTAGCCTTTCCTTTTCCGTTTAATCCCTAACTATAGTTTCAAGTTTTATAAATAATCTAACCCTGTAAATCGTCTGTGGGAGTCTAATAATTACTCTTAATAATAGTCGACTACTAACGCCATCTAACCCCACACGGAAGATCTAAGGCCAGAAAGTCACTTATTTAAGTAATTAGTTCTAAGTCGCACAATGGAAGTCACTTTAACGGTAAAGTGATTTCCTACATCGCGCTGATAGGATTTTCCCAAATTAAAAGACCTTCCCGCTGCAGTGACATGTAAACATTGGTCTTCCTAATCTAAACCAGACTTTGCCAACCCTTTATCAGTCGCACTCGAAAGTTTTTACTATCCTTTATATCTATACTATAATACACCAAACATTAATTAACCTAATAAATCCTACTGAATAACCGCAAATAAATTAAATTAAAATAAGTGTGTGTGATATTTTATTTCAAACCTGACAGAAGTAGCAAATACAGAATAAATGACCTCTCCAACACACCTTTTTCGACCCACTCCATTTCACGAACATCAAATGTAGGCTAGGACCGAGCTTCATAAGATTTCCTTACAGATCTCTATAAAACCCAGCCAAAGCCTATTAAAATTTAGCCATATAGTGACCCAGAATCTAATCCTGGTCACTCACAGTACCAAATTCTATCAAAATTTAGCCGTAGTAAACCCGAATCTAATCCTGGTCATTCACGGCACCAAATGTAACGATACCGACCCCACAGCAGTCAAGAGTGAGTCGCATAACATAAATAAATATATAAATAAATATAAATAAATAAATATCTACTTATAAAATAATTGGCCAGCGTGATCATCTAGTTATATAAAGGTAGGACCCCAAGTTAAACCCGTGTGTAACCAGTTCGTTTAAGGAATACTCGAGGTGTGTTGGAAAGGTTTAGGAAACATTAACTTTAATTTACTAATTCAGAGGCTTCTACTGTATATTACCTACCTAATTTTATATATTCCATTATAATCTAATACCTAACTTTACTTAGATAATATTTGATTCAACAATTCATCTTACAATCTTTCTTATTTCCCTACTGTGTGAATCCATCCATAATAAACATGCCCTATGTTCGACCTAAGATAAACATATTAATGTGTCAGCAAAGTTACTAACTTAACCCATCTAATTAATTTATTCAAGTTTGAATAGGAAATGTTGTTCGAATGTCCTAGTATTATAATAAATCTTTCACATACGGTAAAGCTCAATTTTGTATGAACTTCCTAAAGTTTAATAATCTTAATAACTATAGTCCTAAGCTTCAAATTCAATTAATCTTTCATAATTTCGTATCCGAAGTGAGATAGATTGTGAAACTGCTAGTTCTTTTAATGTAGATGTAAGTTTTCTTGATTAATGGAACAGAAGGAGATAACTAATTCCCTATGGGTCCCTTTTGTAAATAAATACAAAGAGAAGGGCAGGCCCCTCCTAGCCATTACACTTAGGCATCATCCGCCTGCCCCTGTGCGGCTCGACAACCTGACGGGGCACCGCTCCACCCAAAGCAAGAGTTGCTGTCCCACTTACAAGGTTAGTAGTGTCTGTGTAGGTTAGTCAGGTCTCCCCAAGAGAGATCCTACCCCAAGGGCCGCGTTGAACTGAACCGGGATGGTGATATAATGTCGCTACTATTAAATCTAGTGAGTCTCCCCTAAAGCCATCTAAATTCGAGAGCATAATCAAAGGACCTAGTTTTTGCTGGTACATAATGGATGCCACCTCAGCCTCGTTTCCACAGCTTTGAAGTAAGGGCCTCATCTCCACAGCCTATACTTGGGAGGGCGCCTCCAAAAGAATCCAGGTCCACTAGGCAAAGATTCCTACCTGATCTAGCGCCCTTTAGAAGAGACTTTTGTAATACCCACGTTCACCAAGAGACAACCTAGCCCAATACGGATCAACTATGAATTGTCGACCCTGCAAGCAGCAGCCGCCCATTCCATAGCCAAGAGCCGATAAATTGCCGCTAAATTATCACCCGTGTAACGGGCGAATCATTTGTCCAATTCTTATATTACATTACATTAGTTTGTAATTGACAACCAAATGTTGACTAAAATGATAATTGAACAATAACTCGATATCAAACTATGCGACTTATTAACACTGCATTCACGGCATTCTTCAATTTATACCACCAGCCCGGAGTCATTTTAAAGGTAAAACTCGAAATTTTGTTTCATTGAATTCGTGACAACCAATTAAGTATTGTAAATATTTTCAATGACTCAATATTTCGATATAACAAATCCAAAAACGTAAGAATTTCTTTATCTATGGTTTTAATCTATAAATACCATAGTTCGGAATTTAACGTTATAAACAAAAATAAAAACTTCCAACTGAAATGTTAACCTGTAATAAGATGATTGAACTTCACTCACTATCTCACCTGGACTCAAATTATATAATCATTCTGATACCAAATTTCATCCTCTCCTTGCTACCTTAGCAATGGATCGAATCCAAATATACTGTAACATAATCCCTATAAACCGTTTTTATGAAATAATAATTGTTATAACTTCCATTTACACATACCAACTTTTACAGACAGACGAACGAACAAAATCACATGTCATGGCTCTTTGCCTAAGATTAATAGGAACTGGCTTAGTAAAACTAAACTTGTTCATAAAGTCGGCGTATCATAATCCATAAAACCCCTTTTATAAAATAATAATTTGTTTATAACTCCCGTTTACATATACCAACGTTTATAGACAGACGAACGAACAAAAATCACATGGCTCTTTGTTTAAAATAAACAGAAACAAGCTTAGTCAAACTAAGCTTGATCATAATGTCGGAATTACGCCAGCTGCAGATCTAGTATACACGATCTAATCGTAGCTCCAAAACCGCATGTACAAATTCATCATCCTACTACTTATTATTATTATATATATTTTAGCCAATCCATTGACATAACTATCGTTAAGCAGTAGTAATTAAAGCATTCATCAACATCTGTCGTACTTATTAATTTATATCATAAATTAACCTTGATTCCTAAATCATATTTATCGATATTGGGAATGCCAACAAATATGAACGAACTACCTCTCATTCTCCCTAAAGTCTAAATGCCTCCTTTCAAAATTTCATATAAGTATATTTTATCGATTCGTGTCTTATCTACCTATAGTGTAACGGGAGCAATATTTAAGGTGTTGGTTCCCTCCAAATTGTATCCAACATACTACATACATATTGATCATGAATTATTTATATAATTCCTGACACATTTTTCACAAGGCGATTTAACTAGTATTGGTTTCATATAAAACCTCCAAATTTTGAACGGTACAACAACCAAACATACATACGCGATTTCATACGACAGAGTAATAACTCCAGAGTTCCCTTCTACATACTCGTACATATAATTCTACATACTGATACATACATGCCTAATTCTAGCCTGTCTATCGATTTTTACTTCACGAACCATGCGATTTATTTTAACGTACGACATTCACGGTTTCCTAAAGCCGGATGCACAACGACTTTAGTCAGCGATTACGTTCGCTTCGTAATTGCATCCTAGGTATTCACACAATTTATTTCCTAATTCCTTCCAAACTCTACAAGTAGTTATTACATAACATAAAACCAAGCCTCGAACCTGATTCATAATTAATCCCTTGGATTGTAAGCTATTAAGAGATATAAATTAATCTCAATATCACTATTCAAATTCTGAACTCAGTATCATTATTTCCTGTAGTTACTTATAAATATAAACATGATTTAACCTCAAAATCTTTGATAACGATCCGAACCGATTTAAAGTAAACTTCATAATTACTATTCTATAAAACCTAAATTAGGTATAACAAACTTATCATAATTTTCATTTACTTAATCTTACATACAAAATCATCATAATCATAGATAAATATCCAACATCTAACATTCGCAGCCTCCTAAAGTTGGATTCACAATGAATATTTGCCAACGATAATGTAAATTCTAAAATCGCAACTATAAAATCTAGCCTCGCTAACCTTATCCTAAATTCGAACTCAAAGCTTTATTTCTTTAATTATTAGACCTACTAAACTCTTATAATTATGATATAAACATTAATCTTTGGTCTAGATTTGAACTGACTCAAATGTATTTCTCTAAATATCTTTACGCAAGAGATGCCAAATTAATCGTATCCAATACTCTAAGTCTTTGGTCAAGTATCGAACTGACATTATGTATAGTTCCCTAAACTTCTGAACGTATGCAGTGCCAAATAACTAAATAACTATATAATTTTTTCCTACTTATATAAATTGGCTAAAAGCCTAGTCCTTAAACCTGTACATTACAATAGTCTGTGAAGGTACAATAGACGCGCCACAGAATAAGTTCTTGTTCTTATTCTGTGAGACGCGCAACTAATCACAGACTACTAAGGGATTCTATGATCAAATAAAGCACTAGTCTATTTTGGGTTTTTTTGTTTAGACTTCGCGTAAACTACTGAACAAATAGATTTTTAATGAAATTTCGGTAATTATCCTGCTATTTACTTCCTACCTGCTTAGCTTTGATCAAGTTATTACTACCTAAATCTATTCTAATTTTAGAACTCGGGAAATAAAGAGTTCCGCTTGGCTGAATTAAAAAATACCCCTTTGCCTTATCTCCATCCTGTTCACCTTAAAACCCTCAAATAACCTGTAGACTCTTAACTTATGTAGGTAATCTATACATATAATAAAATCTACTTAATAATCTTATACTTCGTTAACGAATTTCTTGTAATTGGATGGTACATTCAGCGCTATTCACCCGGACACAAATCAAGCAAAGCAAGTTCCCTACTCTAATTCACGCCTGGATTTCACATAAAAGATTATAAGTGAAACATCAGTACAGGTTAGTAAATACACTCGTGAAGCATTTCTACTTCGCCCTACAATAAGTAAATACCCTATGCCTATTTGTTCACTTTGGACATTTCAACAACCTACCAAACTAAAGCCTTTATACATAGTGTTATTAATGGACTAGATATTTTTAATCGACTGTCGAAAAATAGCTTCTTTCATATGAATATCATATCTAGGCACTTATGTTTTGATAAAACCTTCTTCTGAAAGTAGGTTAATACCTATTACTTCGTGGTTAATTTTAAGAATCATAACCTCCCAAATTTATTTCAGTAATCCATTTATCAGTTTTGAATCAAACAAGCACCGAATCACAGCATCACCGAACACACAACAATAACTGCACCCTTCGCTCGACCCCGTGGTCCCCTGATATACAACTATTGCTAATGTCAAATGTAAGTATATAAAAACCCCTATTTGCTATAATAACTACTTAATATTTAACTGTAAATTGGAACCCCTTGTTATTAATAATCTTACAAACCGAATGCAGAATCTCAGGCTTAACTCTTTTCCGTGAAAGTTAACTACAACCCTTTCCTGTTGGTTTTGTTTTAGTACTCTAAAGCCCATAAATATCATTGTTTCAATTAAAGGTATCTGAGATGGTACTTAATGTTATTTCTTTGGGAAAACTAGAGCTAGGTATTACCTATAGCTTTTATGAGTAAATAATGTACTATCTATGATAACATCTACTAGTTAAATATGTAAACGGTCCCGTTATTAAAACAATTGTTATGGTAGGCATATATAACTAGAAACCTTCTCCTAAAATGACTTGAAAATAATTTAACCAATTTGTTTCAGGACTCTGCTTGTTTATTGAAAATGTAGGAGCATCTGTGGAATTAAATCTTACTACATGGTACCTAACCCTGAATGCATATTGAAAATATATGAACAGCTGCTGAATGAAGTTCTACAACAATGTATTGGTTCCTGAATAAAATACCAGAATATTACCATAGATGTTGGTATTCCTATATTTTTACTCTTTTCAGGTATCCCAAATTTATTAATTATACTTCCTAATCCCCTTTCATAAATAATTCTTGTAGTAAAGGTTAAGTGACATATATGTTAAAAAGGATAAAGGTGACACACAAGGAAGTTCTCAAACATTTTCTGCCTTACTTAGATTGATCCTAGTGGAGAAGTCCCAGCTGAGTTTACCTCCAGTCTCTTTGTACCAATTAATTACTGACCATTTTTGCCTCTCGGCTGATACTTCAATAACTGAACATATTGTTTCTATTAAACTATTTTGTCGCACTAAAATAATATTCCTAAGGCAGAAATTGCTAATATGAGATTAATATATCACAGTTTAAATTTCAAAAACCACTTACCTTACCATGGAGCTATTAAAAGGGTATATGTACAACATAAGTATTTTTACAACATTGAGATTATTAGGTTAATATTTTAGATATTCCAGCTTGTATCAATAAATATAACAAGTTAGATCAAAATTAATTAAAGCTTACTGCAATTCTTATTTGATGATTGGAAGGTCTAATTTCTATACTTTAATATTGCTTTTTTTTGTAACATTAAATAATAATTGGATAGAATTAAATATTTTGTTAATTGTAATGAAATGTACATATTCCCCTTTTGCACAAAACAACAATAAAATATAGGTCAATAAAACACAAATCACAGTATATTTATTACACAAAATAACATCAAAATTCAAGTAAATTCATAGGATATGTGCACGAATTTTAATTATTACTTTATAGTAACATAATACGGTTTACTTCTTTGATACTTCATCCTGGAGTTATTAATTCAAAATTTAATCATGATTACACTGCAAATAGTCACAATGCTTTCTTGTTTGTTGGAAGGTCAAATGCCTGTACATAATCATTAAGGAACGATAGTAAATAGCTAATTGTATTGTTAGATGTAATTGATTCGTGCACTTTCCCCTTTTAACACAACTCAAAAAATAAAACACATCAAAAGGAACCCCTCCCTAACTCCCTAGCCCTACATTCCGAGAGACTACAAACAGTATAGCTGCATGCCCTAACTGCCTGCCCGAGTTCCTAAAGAAGCCCTATCAGCCTACATTATAAAAGGATACTCTGCTACCCGAAATCCAGACTCAGATTCCGGACTGCTATAAAAATAGCAACACTAAAGGGGTCTTGGTTCAGCAGAGGCATACTCACCCAATAGGTCCTGATTCCCCATCCAAGCACTCAGAACTTTAAATTAAATATTAGCGAAGCTCTTCCGTCCTCTCCGTCCCGCGTCGTGCTAAAAAAAAAATCCCTTCATCTTCTCCCTCCACCCGTTTTATACTCGAACCATTCCCCCCACCGACCCTAACATTCAGCGACCAGAAAACCTAGACCCGTATCAATAACGAAAAAGGGTCCCCGTAACGATTCCCCATAGTCCCAATAACGAGTTAAAACGTAAAAACGTCCCAACAACGTCTCGTTAGTTCTCTTTATACTGGTCGCTCTTGCTTCCAACAGATTACGTAAGTTTAGTATGGACAAGCGCAATTATAATCTGAATATTTAGTACCTATGTAACCGAGCCAGATAATTTGTCCTTCCTTAATTCCGTGTCCAATTACATAAAAGGTTGTTAAACCCTGCCTCTTATATTTGTTTAATAACATAAATGACTAATTCTGAGATTACTGATTATCCTATAGCGAACCGGTAATCAACCAAACGAATATAATATATGTTCTAATGGAATCGATATTAAATAGGTAAGAAAAGAAGGAAGAGGTACTTTTATTTTGCAGCCTGTGTTCATTAATTATCTATTTTAGGTATTCCTGATTATGTTCTGCTTACGTATTACTGTTTATCTGTTTGTATGCACCCGAGCTAACAAGAAGATACCACGGATATTTTTATACGCCCCTACAATTATTTAATCATTCATCTTTCTTTATTTCAATCTTTAATATCGTTATAAATTATTTCAAGCTTTATAAAAGTAAACGATAAATGTATAAACCGATTTTGTCAAGGCATATCCATAATAACATTCTATACCCGCATAATCTCACTCTTTCTAACTACCTTCTTTTATTTTCTTACAAGCAAACAACATCATCGTACCCTATCGCTCTGATCCCCGTAACAAATTAGTATGACAGTTCAAACATAATGTTATAGCGACAAAGTACCAACGTGTCTATTCTTATCGCCGCCTCGCCAGTTAATTGGTTTAGGCTTTATAACTACCCTACTTTATTTCGCTAAATATAGCCGCAACGCAACTGTACCCCGTCGCCCCAACGCTTCTAACAAATTAATATGGTAGCTCAAACATAACGTTAAAGCGACAAAGTACCAAAGTGGTTTTTCATATCACCATTTCGCCATTTATATGTTTTAAGCTTTATAACTTATATATTTGAATACGTCGACATATTGTACTAATATTTAAGTACACATCTGACCTATTCTATTGTTTAAAAACCCAGTATTATCTCTCGTAACCATATTTATACCTTTATATGATCAGACAAGTCCTAAGCCTCCTATTTATAATAAGTAGTAGACGATATATAATTTATGATTATGTAAGCAAAAAAAATTATACCCTATATATATCTATATATTTATACATATGCTGGCTGACTTGGGGTCAGTACAATAGATTTTTTTTTATAGAAATTTGGGCTGCTGGCACAGATATGGGCATAGCGTCTACAATTCAATTAGTAAGTCGATTCTGAAGGTGTTTAAAGAAAGCTTTTGAGCTTTTGCTTCTTTTAATAACCATTAAAACATGTACTTTTATGTACTTTTACTAAAAAATAGAATTTTCTTATAGAAATTTGGGATGCTGGCACAGATATGAGCATAGCGTCTACAATTCAATTAGTAAGTCGGTTCTGAAGGTGTTTAAAGAAAGCTCTTGATCTTTTGCTTCTTTTGATAACAATTAAAAAGTGTACATTTATGTACTTTTATAAAAAAAATAGAATTTTGTTATAGAAATTTAGGCTGCTGGCACACATATGGGCATAGCGTCTACAATTCAATTAGTAAGTCGGTTTTGAAGGTGTTTAAAGAAAGCTTTTGAGCTTTTGCCTCTTTCGATAAACATTAAAATGTGTACTTTTATGTACTTTGACTAAAAAAATAGAATTTTGTTATAGAAATTTGGGCTGCTGGCACAGATATGGGCATAGCGTCTACAATTCAATTAGTAAGTCGGTTCTGAGGGTGTTTATAAAAAGCTTTTGAGCTTTTGCTTCTTTTGATAACCATTAAAAAGTGTAATTTTATGTACTTTTATTAAAAAAATAGATTTTTTTTATAGAAATTTGGGCTGCTGGCACAGATATGGGCATAGCGTCTACAATTCAATTAGTAAGTCGATTCTGAAGGTGTTTAAAGAAAGCTTTTGAGCTTTTGCTTCTTTTAATAACCATTAAAAAGTGTACTTTTATGTACTTTTACTAAAAAAATAGAATTTTCTTATAGAAATTTGGGATGCTGGCACAGATATGGGCATAGCGTCTACAATTCAATTAGTAAGTCGGTTCTGAAGGTGTTCAAAGAAAGCTCTTGATCTTTTGCTTCTTTTGATAACCATTAAAAAGTGTACTTTTATGTACTTTTATAAAAAAATAGAATTTTGTTATAGAAATTTGGGCTGCTGGCACAGATATGGGTATAGCGTCTACAATTCAATTAGTAAGTCGGTTCTGAAGGTGTTTAAAGAAAGCTCTTGATATTTTGCTTCTTTTGATAACCATTAAAAAGTGTACTTTTATGTACTTTTATAAAAAAATAGAATTTTGTTATAGAAATTTGGGCTGCTGGCACAGATATGGGCATAGCGTCTACAATTCAATTAGTAAGTCGGTTCTGAGGGTGTTCGTAGAATGCTCTTGAGCTTTTGCTTCTTTTGATAACCATTAAAAAGTGTATTTTTATGTACTTTTACTAAAAAAAATGAATTTTGGTATAGAAATTTGGGCTGCTGGCACTGATATGGGCATAGCGTTTACAATTCAATTAGTAAGTCAGTTCTGAGGGTGTTTATAGAAAGCTCTTGAGCTTTTGCTTCTTTTGATAACCATTAAAAAGTGTACTTTTATAAAAAAAATTGAATTTTGTTATAGAAATTTGGGCTGCTGGCACATATATGGGCATAGCGTCTACAATTCAATTAGTAAGTAGGTTCTGAAGGTTTTTAAAGAAAGCTTTTGAGCTTTTGCTTCTTTCGATAAACATTAAAATGGTTGTACGTTATTTTACAGACAGAAGTTGTTTAGAATTTCATTTCTTGTACATTTTTTCTCGTATTATCATTTCATAGAATAGTCAATTTATAGAATAATTACTTTGAAGACATTTAAATCATCAATTTTTATTTCAAATAAATTTCAATGTTTCTTTTTTCATATCATATAATAGCAAATTACATATTCTTTGTTCTCATGTTATTTAGTTAATATATAACTTAAGAACTATAAAATCATTTTACAGTGTACGTTATTTTACAGACAGAAGTTGTTTAGAATTTCATGTCATGTAATTTTTTTCTCGTATTTTCATTGCAATTTTTTTCGCATAGTTTATTCAAGAGATGTAAAAAAAAATAACCTCGAAGGCAAGGCGGGAGCTTGCTTCGCTTCGCTCCCGCCTTAGCCTTCTAACCTAACCTATTCAAGTCGGTTCTGCCCAGAGAGGTCATGGTCGCTCACTCATATTTATATCATACTGTAGTATTTAGCTTATAACCCTTATACTTAAAGATAATTTGTATTATGTTGTAATTGATTTTGTTATTATTGGTGTACCCTTACTCTCCAAATAGTAATTTCGTAGAATTAAATAGTGTTTCACAAAAATTATTCACAGAATATTGAGTTTCCCACGACTTTGTATACTGTTGTCGTTAGTGTCCTCTTCTTTTACAGAACATTATTTCATAGAACGTATTACTTCGCAGAATTTTCATTACTTAGAAACCTAATTTCTAAAAAAACATGAAAATTCTACGAAGTGATACGGTCTATGAAAAAATATTCTGTAAAAGAAGGTATCGTTAAAAAATAATTATATTGTTTGATAGGTTTGTTTAATGAAAAAATTAAATTATAAAATTCATTGAATTGATTTTCTGTGGAATTTGTTTCATTCAAATAAATAGTTTTAAAAAAAAAATATTCGAAACAAAAATACTAGAACCGAATAGTATATGAAACATTTTCTGTGAAACAAAATTCTGTAAATTTTCTGTCTGTAAAACAAGGGGACACCCATTAAAATGTGTACTTTTATGTACTTTGACTAAAAAAATAGAATTTTGTTATAGAAATTTGGGCTGCTGGCACAGATATGGGCATAGCGCCTACAATTCAATTAGTAAGTCGGTTCTGAGGGTGTTTATAAAAAGCTCTTGAGCTTTTGCTTCTTTTGATAACCATTAAAAAGTGTACTTTTATGTACTTTTACTAAAAAAATAGAATTTTGTTATAGAAATTTGGGCTGCTGGCACAGATATGGGCATAGCGTCTACAATTCAATTAGTAAGTCGGTTCTGACGGAGTTGTTAGAAAGCTGTTAAGCTTTTGCTTCTTTTGATAACCATTAAAAAGTGTACTTTTATGTACTTTTATTTTAAAAATAGAATTTTGTTATAGAAATTTGGGCTGTTGGCACACATATGGGCATAGCGTCTACAATTCAATTAGTAAGTCGATTCTGAAAATGTTTAAAGAAAGCTCTTGAGCTTTTGCTTCTTTTAATAACCATTAAAAAGTGAAGTTTTATGTACTTTTACTAAAAAAATAGAATTTTGTTATAGAAATTTGGAATGCTGGCACAGATATGGGCATAGCGTCTACAATTCAATTAGTAAGTCGGTTCTGAGGGTGTTTATAGAATACTCTTGATCTTTTGCTTCTTTTGATAACCATTAAAAAGTGTATTTTTATGTACTTTTACTAAAAAAAAATGAATTTTGGTATAGAAATTTGGGCTGCTGGCACTGATATGGGCATAGCGTTTACAATTCAATTAGTAAGTCAGTTCTGAGGGTGTTTATAGAAAGCTCTTGAGCTTTTGCTTCTTTTGATAACCATTAAAAAGTGTACTTTTATAAAAAAAATTGAATTTTGTTATAGAAATTTGGGCTGCTGGCACATATATGGGCATAGCGTCTACAATTCAATTAGTAGGTAGGTTCTGAAGGTGTTTAAAGAAAGCTTTTGAGCTTTTGCTTCTTTCGATAAACATTAAAATGTGTACTTTTATGTACTTTGACTAAAAAAATAGAATTTTTGTTATAGAAATTTGGGCTGCTGGCACAGATATGGGCATAGCGTCTACAATTCAATTAGTAAGTCGGTTCTGAGGGTGTTTATAAAAAGCTTTTGAGCTTTTGCTTCTTTTAATAACCATTAAAAAGTGTACTTTTATGTACTTTTACTAAAAAAATAGATTTTTTTTATAAAAATTTGGGATGCTGGCACAGATATGGGCATAGCGTCTACAATTCAATTAGTAAGTCGGTTCTGAGGGTGTTTATAGAAAGCTGTTGAGCTTTTGCTTATTTAAATAATTATAAAAAAGTGTACTTTTATGTACTTTTATAAAAAAATAGAATTTTGTTATAGAAATTTGGGCTGCTGGCACAGATATGGGCATAGCGTCTACAATTCAATTAGTAAGTAGGTTCTGAAGGTGTTTATAGAAAGCTCTTGAGCTTTTGCTTCTTTTGATAATCATTAAAAAGTGTAATTTTATGAACTTTTATTTTAAAAATAGAATTTTGTTATAGAAATTTGGGCTGCTGGCACAGATATGGGCATAGCATTTACGATTCAATTAGTAAGTCAGTCCTGAGAGTGTTTAAAGAAAGCTCTTGAGCTTTTACTTCTTTTGATAACCATTAAAAAGTGTACTTTTATAAAAAAAATAGAATTTTGTTATAGAAATTTGGGCTGCTGGCACATATATGGGCATAGCGTCTACAAGTCAATTAGTAAGTAGGTTCTGAAGGTGTTTAAAGAAAGCTTTTGAGCTTTTGCTTCTTTCGATAAACATTAAAATGTGTACTTTTATGTACTTTGACTAAAAAAATAGAATTTTGTTATAGAAATTTGGGCTGCTGGCACAGATATGGGCATAGCGTCTACAATTCAATTAGTAAGTCGGTTCTGAGGGTGTTTGTAGAATGCTCTTAAGCTTTTGCTTCTATTGATAACCATTAAAAAGTGTACATTTATGTACTTTTATAAAAAAAATAGAATTTTGTCATAGAAATTTGGGCTTCTGGCACAGATATGGGCATAGCGTCTACAATTCAATTAGTAAGTAGGTTCTGAAGGTGTTTATAGAAAGCTCTTGAGCTTTTGCTTCTTTTGATAACCATTAAAAAGTGTACTTTTATGAACTTTTATTTTAAAAATAGAATTTTGTTATAGAAATTTGGGCTGCTGGCACAGATATGGGCATAGCGTTTACGATTCAATTAGTAAGTCAGTTCTGAGAGTGTTTATAGAAAGCTCTTGAGCTTTTACTTCTTTTGATAACCATTAAAAAGTGTACTTTTATAAAAAAAATAGAATTTTGTTATAGAAATTTGGGCTGCTGGCACATATATGGGCATAGCGTCTACAAGTCAATTAGTAAGTAGGTTCTGAAGGTGTTTAAAGAAAGCTTTTGAGCTTTTGCTTCTTTCGATAAACATTAAAATGTGTACTTTTATGTACTTTTACTAAAAAAATAGAATTTTTGTTATAGAAATTTGGGCTGCTGGCACAGATATGGGCATAGCGTCTACAATTCAATTAGTAAGTCGGTTCTGAGGGTGTTTATAAAAAGCTTTTGAGCTTTTGCTTCTTTTGATAACCATTAAAAAGTGTACTTTTATAAAAAAAATTGAATTTTGTTATAGAAATTTGGGCTGCTGGCACATATATGGGCATAGCGTCTACAATTCAATTAGTAAGTAGGTTCTGAAGGTTTTTAAAGAAAGCTTTTGAGCTTTTGCTTCTTTCGATAAACATTAAAATGGTTGTACGTTATTTTACAGACAGAAGTTGTTTAGAATTTCATTTCTTGTACATTTTTTCTCGTATTATCATTTCATAGAATAGTCAATTTATAGAATAATTACTTTGAAGACATTTAAATCATCAATTTTTATTTCAAATAAATTTCAATGTTTCTTTTTTCATATCATATAATAGCAAATTACATATTCTTTGTTCTCATGTTATTTAGTTAATATATAACTTAAGAACTATAAAATCATTTTACAGTGTACGTTATTTTACAGACAGAAGTTGTTTAGAATTTCATGTCATGTAATTTTTTTCTCGTATTTTCATTGCAATTTTTTTCGCATAGTTTATTCAAGAGATGTAAAAAAAAATAACCTCGAAGGCAAGGCGGGAGCTTGCTTCGCTTCGCTCCCGCCTTAGCCTTCTAACCTAACCTATTCAAGTCGGTTCTGCCCAGAGAGGTCATGGTCGCTCACTCATATTTATATCATACTGTAGTATTTAGCTTATAACCCTTATACTTAAAGATAATTTGTATTATGTTGTAATTGATTTTGTTATTATTGGTGTACCCTTACTCTCCAAATAGTAATTTCGTAGAATTAAATAGTGTTTCACAAAAATTATTCACAGAATATTGAGTTTCCCACGACTTTGTATACTGTTGTCGTTAGTGTCCTCTTCTTTTACAGAACATTATTTCATAGAACGTATTACTTCGCAGAATTTTCATTACTTAGAAACCTAATTTCTAAAAAAACATGAAAATTCTACGAAGTGATACGGTCTATGAAAAAATATTCTGTAAAAGAAGGTATCGTTAAAAAATAATTATATTGTTTGATAGGTTTGTTTAATGAAAAAATTAAATTATAAAATTCATTGAATTGATTTTCTGTGGAATTTGTTTCTTTCAAATAAATAGTTTTAAAAAAAAAATATTCGAAACAAAAATACTAGAACCGAATAGTATATGAAACATTTTCTGTGAAACAAAATTCTGTAAATTTTCTGTCTGTAAAACAAGGGGACACCCATTAAAATGTGTACTTTTATGTACTTTGACTAAAAAAATAGAATTTTGTTATAGAAATTTGGGCTGCTGGCACAGATATGGGCATAGCGCCTACAATTCAATTAGTAAGTCGGTTCTGAGGGTGTTTATAAAAAGCTCTTGAGCTTTTGCTTCTTTTGATAACCATTAAAAAGTGTACTTTTATGTACTTTTACTAAAAAAATAGAATTTTGTTATAGAAATTTGGGCTGCTGGCACAGATATGGGCATAGCGTCTACAATTCAATTAGTAAGTCGGTTCTGACGGAGTTGTTAGAAAGCTGTTAAGCTTTTGCTTCTTTTGATAACCATTAAAAAGTGTACTTTTATGTACTTTTATTTTAAAAATAGAATTTTGTTATAGAAATTTGGGCTGTTGGCACACATATGGGCATAGCGTCTACAATTCAATTAGTAAGTCGATTCTGAAAATGTTTAAAGAAAGCTCTTGAGCTTTTGCTTCTTTTAATAACCATTAAAAAGTGAAGTTTTATGTACTTTTACTAAAAAAATAGAATTTTGTTATAGAAATTTGGAATGCTGGCACAGATATGGGCATAGCGTCTACAATTCAATTAGTAAGTCGGTTCTGAGGGTGTTTATAGAATACTCTTGATCTTTTGCTTCTTTTGATAACCATTAAAAAGTGTATTTTTATGTACTTTTACTAAAAAAAATGAATTTTGGTATAGAAATTTGGGCTGCTGGCACTGATATGGGCATAGCGTTTACAATTCAATTAGTAAGTCAGTTCTGAGGGTGTTTATAGAAAGCTCTTGAGCTTTTGCTTCTTTTGATAACCATTAAAAAGTGTACTTTTATAAAAAAAATTGAATTTTGTTATAGAAATTTGGGCTGCTGGCACATATATGGGCATAGCGTCTACAATTCAATTAGTAAGTAGGTTCTGAAGGTTTTTAAAGAAAGCTTTTGAGCTTTTGCTTCTTTCGATAAACATTAAAATGGTTGTACGTTATTTTACAGACAGAAGTTGTTTAGAATTTCATTTCTTGTACATTTTTTCTCGTATTATCATTTCATAGAATAGTCAATTTATAGAATAATTACTTTGAAGACATTTAAATCATCAATTTTTATTTCAAATAAATTTCAATGTTTCTTTTTTCATATCATATAATAGCAAATTACATATTCTTTGTTCTCATGTTATTTAGTTAATATATAACTTAAGAACTATAAAATCATTTTACAGTGTACGTTATTTTACAGACAGAAGTTGTTTAGAATTTCATGTCATGTAATTTTTTTCTCGTATTTTCATTGCAATTTTTTTCGCATAGTTTATTCAAGAGATGTAAAAAAAAATAACCTCGAAGGCAAGGCGGGAGCTTGCTTCGCTTCGCTCCCGCCTTAGCCTTCTAACCTAACCTATTCAAGTCGGTTCTGCCCAGAGAGGTCATGGTCGCTCACTCATATTTATATCATACTGTAGTATTTAGCTTATAACCCTTATACTTAAAGATAATTTGTATTATGTTGTAATTGATTTTGTTATTATTGGTGTACCCTTACTCTCCAAATAGTAATTTCGTAGAATTAAATAGTGTTTCACAAAAATTATTCACAGAATATTGAGTTTCCCACGACTTTGTATACTGTTGTCGTTAGTGTCCTCTTCTTTTACAGAACATTATTTCATAGAACGTATTACTTCGCAGAATTTTCATTACTTAGAAACCTAATTTCTAAAAAAACATGAAAATTCTACGAAGTGATACGGTCTATGAAAAAATATTCTGTAAAAGAAGGTATCGTTAAAAAATAATTATATTGTTTGATAGGTTTGTTTAATGAAAAAATTAAATTATAAAATTCATTGAATTGATTTTCTGTGGAATTTGTTTCTTTCAAATAAATAGTTTTAAAAAAAAAATATTCGAAACAAAAATACTAGAACCGAATAGTATATGAAACATTTTCTGTGAAACAAAATTCTGTAAATTTTCTGTCTGTAAAACAAGGGGACACCCATTAAAATGTGTACTTTTATGTACTTTGACTAAAAAAATAGAATTTTGTTATAGAAATTTGGGCTGCTGGCACAGATATGGGCATAGCGCCTACAATTCAATTAGTAAGTCGGTTCTGAGGGTGTTTATAAAAAGCTCTTGAGCTTTTGCTTCTTTTGATAACCATTAAAAAGTGTACTTTTATGTACTTTTACTAAAAAAATAGAATTTTGTTATAGAAATTTGGGCTGCTGGCACAGATATGGGCATAGCGTCTACAATTCAATTAGTAAGTCGGTTCTGACGGAGTTGTTAGAAAGTTGTTAAGCTTTTGCTTCTTTTGATAACCATTAAAAAGTGTACTTTTATGTACTTTTATTTAAAAAAAAGAATTTTGTTATAGAAATTTGGGCTGCTGGCACACATATGGGCATAGCGTCTACAATTCAATTAGTAAGTCGGTTCTGAGGGTGTTTATAGAATGCTCTTGATCTTTTGCTTCTTTTGATAACCATTAAAAAGTGTATTTTTATGTACTTTTACTAAAAAAAATGAATTTTGTTATAGAAATTTGGGCTGCTGGCACAGATATGGGCATAGCGTCTACAATTCAATTAGTAAGTCGATTCTGAAGGTGTTTAAAGAAAGCTTTTGAGCTTTTGCTTCTTTTAATAACCATTAAAAAGTGTACTTTTATGTACTTTTACTAAAAAAATAGAATTTTCTTATAGAAATTTGGGATGCTGGCACAGATATGGGCATAGCGTCTACAATTCAATTAGTAAGTCGGTTCTGAGGGTGTTTATAGAAAGCTCTTGAGCTTTTGCTTCTTTTGATAACCATTAAAAAGTGTACTTTTATAAAAAAAATTGAATTTTGTTATAGAAATTTGGGCTGCTGGCACATATATGGGCATAGCGTCTACAAGTCAATTAGTAAGTAGGTTCTGAAGGTGTTTAAAGAAAGCTTTTGAGCTTTTGCTTCTTTCGATAAACATTAAAATGTGTACTTTTATGTACCTTGACTAAAAAAATAGAATTTTTGTTATAGAAATTTGGGCTGCTGGCACAGATATGGGCATAGCGCCTACAATTCAATTAGTAAGTCGGTTCTGAGGGTGTTTATAAAAAGCTCTTGAGCTTTTGCTTCTTTTGATAAACATTAAAAAGTGTACTTTTATGTACTTTTACTAAAAAAATAGAATTTTGTTATAGAAATTTGGGCTGCTGGCACAGATATGGGCATAGCGTCTACAATTCAATTAGTAAGTCGATTCTGAAGGTGTTTAAAGAAAGCTTTTGAGCTTTTGCTTCTTTTAATAACCATTAAAAAGTGTACTTTTATGTACTTTTACTAAAAAAATAGAATTTTCTTATAGAAATTTGGGATGCTGGCACAGATATGGGCATAGCGTCTACAATTCAATTAGTAAGTCGGTTCTGAGGGTGTTTATAGAAAGCTGTTGAGCTTTTGCTTATTTAAATAATTATAAAAAAGTGTACTTTTATGTACTTTTATAAAAAAATAGAATTTTGTTATTGAAATTTGGGCTGCTGGCACAGATATGGGCATAGCGTCTACAATTCAATTAGTAAGTCGGTTCTGAAGGTGTTTAAAGAAAGCTCTTGATCTTTTGCTTCTTTTGATATTCATTAAAAAGTGTACTTTTATGTACTTTTATAAAAAAATAGAATTTTGTTATAGAAATTTGGGCTGCTGGCACAGATATGGGCATAGCGTCTACAATTCAATTAGTAAGTCGGTTCTGAGGGTGTTTGTAGAATGCTCTTGAGCTTTTGCTTCTTTTGATAACCATTAAAAAGTGTACTTTTATGATTTTTTATTTTAAAAATAGAATTTTGTTATTGAAATTTGGGCTGCTGGCACAGATATGGGCATAGCGTTTACGATTCAATTAGTAAGTCAGTTCTGAGAGTGTTTATAGAAAGCTCTTGAGCTTTTACTTCTTTTGATAACCATTAAAAAGTGTACTTTTATAAAAAAAATAGATTTTTTTTATAGAAATTTGGGCTGCTGGCACATATATGGGCATAGCGTCTACAAGTCAATTAGTAAGTAGGTTCTGAAGGTGTTTAAAGAAAGCTTTTGAGCTTTTGCTTCTTTCGATAAACATTAAAATGTGTACTTTTATGTACTTTGACTAAAAAAATAGAATTTTTTTTATAGAAATTTGGGCTGCTGGCACAGATATGGGCATAGCGCCTACAATTCAATTAGTAAGTCGGTTCTGAGGGTGTTTATAAAAAGCTCTTGAGCTTTTGCTTCTTTTGATAACCATTAAAAAGTGTACTTTTATGTACTTTTACTAAAAAAATAGAATTTTAATATAGAAATTTGGGCTGCTGGCACAGATATGGGCATAGCGTCTACAATTCAATTAGTAAGTCGGTTCTGACGGAGTTGTTAGAAAGCTGTTAAGCTTTTGCTTCTTTTGATAACCATTAAAAAGTGTACTTTTATGTACTTTTATTTTAAAAATAGAATTTTGTTATAGAAATTTGGGCTGCTGGCACAGATATGGGCATAGCGTCTACAATTCAATTAGTAAGTCGGTTCTGAAGGTGTTTAAAGAAAGCTATTGATCTTTTGCTTCTTTTGATAACCATTAAAAAGTGTACTTTTATGTACTTTTATAAAAAAATAGAATTTTGTTATAGAAATTTGGGCTGCTGGCACAGATATGGGCATAGCGTCTACAATTCAATTAGTAAGTCGGTTCTGAGGGTGTTTGTAGAATGCTCTTGAGCTTTTGCTTCTATTGATAACCATTAAAAAGTGTACATTTATGTACTTTTATAAAAAAAATAGATTTTTTTTATAAAAATTTGGGATGCTGGCACAGATATGGGCATAGCGTCTACAATTCAATTAGTAAGTCGGTTCTCAGGGTGTTTATAGAAAGCTGTTGAGCTTTTGCTTATTTTAATAATTATAAAAAAGTGTATTTTTATGTACTTTTATAAAAAAAATAGAATTTTGTTATAGAAATTTGGGCTTCTGGCACAGATATGGGCATAGCGTCTACAATTCAATTAGTAAGTAAGTTCTGAAGGAGTTTATAGAAAGCTCTTGAGCTTTTGCTTCTTTTAATAACCATTAAAAAGTGTATTTTTATGTACTTTTACTAAAAAAATAGAATTTTTTTATAGAAATTTGGGCTGCTGGCACAGATATGGGCATAGCGTTTACCATTCAATTAGTAAGTCAGTTCTGAGGGTGTTTATAGACAGCTCTTGAGCTTTTGCTTCTTTTGATAACCATTAAAAAGTGTACATTTATGTACTTTTATAAAAAAAATAGAATTTTGTTATAGAAATTTAGGCTGCTGGCACACATATGGGCATAGCGTCTACAATTCAATTAGTAAGTCGGTTTTGAAGGTGTTTAAAGAAAGCTTTTGAGCTTTTGCTTCTTTCGATAAACATTAAAATGTGTACTTTTATGTACTTTGACTAAAAAAATTGAATTTTGTTATAGAAATTTGGGCTGCTGGCACAGATATGGGCATAGCGTCTACAATTCAATTAGTAAGTCGGTTCTGAGGGTGTTTAAAGAAAGCTCTTGAGCTTTTGCTTCTTTTGATAACCATTAAAAAGTGTAATTTTATGTACTTTTATTAAAAAAATAGATTTTTTTTATAGAAATTTGGGCTGCTGGCACAGATATGGGCATAGCGTCTACAATTCAATTAGTAAGTCGATTCTGAAGGTGTTTAAAGAAAGCTTTTGAGCTTTTGCTTCCGTTAATAACCATTAAAAAGTGTACTTTTATGTACTTTTACTTAAAAAATAGAATTTTCTTATAGAAATTTGGGATGCTGGCAAAGATATGGGCATAGCGTCTACAATTCAATTAGTAAGTCGGTTCTGAAGGTGTTCAAAGAAAGTTCTTGATCTTTTGCTTCTTTTGATAACCATTAAAAAGTGTACTTTTATGTACTTTTATAAAAAAATAGAATTTTGTTATAGAAATTTGTAAGTAGGTTCTGAAGGTGTTTAAAGAAAGCTTTTGAGCTTTTGCTTCTTTCGATAAACATTAAAATGTGTACTTTTATGTACTTTGACTAAAAAAATAGAATTTTTGGTATAGAAATTTGGGCTGCTGGCACAGATATGGGCATAGCGTCTACAATTCAATTAGTAAGTCGGTTCTGAGGGTGTTTATAGAAAGCTTTTGAGCTTTTGCTTCTTTTGATAACCATTAAAAAGTGTACTTTTATAAAAAAATAGAATTTTGTTATAGAAATTTGGGCTGCTGGCACATATATGGGCATAGCGTCTACAATTCAATTAGTAAGTAGGTTCTGAAGGTGTTTAAAGAAAGCTTTTGAGCTTTTGCTACTTTCGATAAACATTAAAATGTGTACTTTTATGTACTTTGACTAAAAAAATAGAATCATGTTATAGAAATTTGGGCTGCTGGCACAGATATGGGCATAGCGTCTACAATTCAATTAGTAAGTCGGTTCTGAGGGTGTTTATAAAAAGCTTTTGAGCTTTTGCTTCTTTTAATAACCATTAAAAAGTGTACTTTTATGTACTTTTACTAAAAAAATAGATTTTTTTTATAAAAATTTGGGATGCTGGCACAGATATGGGCATAGCGTCTACAATTCAATTAGTAAGTCGGTTCTGAGGGTGTTTATAGAAAGCTGTTGAGCTTTTGCTTCTTTTGATAACCATTAAAAAGTGTACTTTTATAAAAAAAATTGATTTTTTTTATAGAAGTTTGGGATGCTGGCACATATATGGGCATAGCGTCTACAATTCAATTAGTAAGTAGGTTCTGAAGGTGTTTAAAGAAAGCTTTTGAGCTTTTGCTTCTTTCGATAAACATTAAAAAGTGTACTTTTATGTACTTTTATAAAAAAATAGAATTTTGTTATTGAAATTTGGGCTGCTGGCACAGATATGGGCATAGCGTCTACAATTCAATTAGTAAGTCGGTTCTGAAGGTGTTTAAAGAAAGCTCTTGATCTTTTGCTTCTTTTGATAACCATTAAAAAGTGTACTTTTATGTACTTTTATAAAAAAATAGAATTTTGTTGTTGAAATTTGGGCTGCTGGCACAGATATGGGCATAGCGTCTACAATTCAATTAGTAAGTCGGTTCTGAGGGTGTTTATAAAAAGCTTTTGAGCTTTTGCTTCTTTTGATAACCATTAAAAAGTGTACTTTTATAAAAAAAATAGAATTTTGTTATAGAAATTTGGGCTGCTGGCACATATATGGGCATAGCGTCTACAATTCAATTAGTAAGTAGGTTCTGAAGGTGTTTAAAGAAAGCTTTTGAGCTTTTGCTACTTTCGATAAACATTAAAATGTGTACTTTTATGTACTTTGACTAAAAAAATAGAATCATGTTATAGAAATTTGGGCTGCTGGCACAGATATGGGCATAGCGTCTACAATTCAATTAGTAAGTCGGTTCTGAGGGTGTTTATAAAAAGCTTTTGAGCTTTTGCTTCTTTAAATACCCATTAAAAAGTGTACTTTTATGTACTTTTACTAAAAAAATAGAATTTTCTTATAGAAATTTGGGATGCTGGCACAGATATGGGCATAGCGTCTACAATTCAATTAGTAAGTCGGTTCTGAGGGTGTTTATAGAAAGCTGTTGAGCTTTTGCTTCTTTTGATAACCATTAAAAAGTGTACTTTTATAAAAAAAATGAATTTTGTTATAGAAATTTGGGATGCTGGCACATATATGGGCATAGCGTCTACAATTCAATTAGTAAGTAGGTTCTGAAGGTGTTTAAAGAAAGCTTTTGAGCTTTTGCTTCTTTCGATAAACATTAAAATGTGTACTTTTATGTACTTTGACTAAAAAAATAGAATCATGTTATAGAAATTTGGGCTGCTGGCACAGATATGGGCATAGCGTCTACAATTCAATTAGTAAGTCGGTTCTGAGGGTGTTTATAAAAAGCTTTTGAGCTTTTGCTTCTTATAATAACCATTAAAAAGTGTACTTTCATGTACTTTTACTAAAAAAATAGATTTTTTTTATAAAAATTTGGGATGCTGGCACAGATATGGGCATAGCGTCTACAATTCAATTAGTAAGTCGGTTCTGAGGGTGTTTATAGAAAGCTGTTGAGCTTTTGCTTCTTTTGATAACCATTAAAAAGTGTAGTTTTATAAAAAAAAATAGAATTTTGTTATTGAAATTTGGGCTGCTGGCACAGATATGGGCATAGTGTCTACAATTCAATTAGTAAGTCGGTTCTGAAGGTGTTTAAAGAAAGCTCTTGATCTTTTGCTTCTTTTGATAACCATTATAAAGTGTACTTTTATGTACTTTTATAAAAAAATAGAATTTTGTTATTGAAATTTGGGCTGCTGGCACAGATATGGGCATAGCGTCTACAATTCAATTAGTAAGTCGGTTCTGAGGGTGTTTATAGAAAGCTGTTGAGCTTTTGCTTATTTTAATAATTATAAAAAAGTGTATTTTTATGTACTTTTATAAAAAAAATAGAATTTTGTTATAGAAATTTGGGCTTCTGGCACAGATATGGGCATAGCGTCTACAATTCAATTAGTAAGTAAGTTCTGAAGGAGTTTATAGAAAGCTCTTGAGCTTTTGCTTCTTTTAATAACCATTAAAAAGTGTACTTTTATGTACTTTTATAAAAAAATAGAATTTTATTATAGAAATTTGGGCTGCTGGCACAGATATGGGCAAAGCGTCTACAATTCAATTAGTAAGTCGGTTCTGAGGGTGTTTGTAGAATGCTCTTGAGCTTTTGCTTCTATTGATAACCATTAAAAAGTGTACATTTATATACTTTTATAAAAAAAATAGATTTTTTTTATAAAAATTTGGGATGCTGGTACAGATATGGGCATAGCGTCTACACTTCAATTAGTAAGTCGGTTCTGAGGGTGTTTATAGAAAGCTGTTGAGCTTTTGCTTATTTTAAAAATTATAAAAAAGTGTATTTTTATGCACTTTTATAAAAAAAATAGAATTTTGTTATAGAAATTTGGGCTTCTGGCACAGATATGGGCATAGCGTCTGCAATTCAATTAGTAAGTAAGTTCTGAAGGAGTTTATAGAAAGCTCTTGAGCTTTTGCTTCTTTTAATAACCATTAAAAAGTGTATTTTTATGTACTTTTACTAAAAAAATAGATTTTTTTTATAGAAATTTGGGCTGCTGGCACAGATATGGGCATAGCGTTTACCATTCAATTAGTAAGTCAGTTCTGAGGGTGTTTATAGACAGCTCTTGAGCTTTTGCTTCTTTTGATAACCATTAAAAAGTGTACATTTATGTACTTTTATAAAAAAATAGAATTTTGTTATAGAAATTTAGGCTGCTGGCACACATATGGGCATAGCGTCTACAATTCAATTAGTAAGTCGGTTTTGAAGGTGTTTAAAGAAAGCTTTTGAGCTTTTGCTTCTTTCGATAAACATTAAAATGTGTACTTTTATGTACTTTGACTAAAAAAATTGAATTTTGTTATAGAAATTTGGGCTGCTGGCACAGATATGGGCATAGCGTCTACAATTCAATTAGTAAGTCGGTTCTGAGGGTGTTTATAAAAAGCTTTTGAGCTTTTGCTTCTTTTGATAACCATTAAAAAGTGTAATTTTATGTACTTTTATTAAAAAAATAGATTTTTTTTATAGAAATTTGGGCTGCTGGCACAGATATGGGCATAGCGTCTACAATTCAATTAGTAAGTCGATTCTGAAGGTGTTTAAAGAAAGCTTTTGAGCTTTTGCTTCCGTTAATAACCATTAAAAAGTGTACTTTTATGTACTTTTACTAAAAAAATAGAATTTTCTTATAGAAATTTGGGATGCTGGCAAACATATGGGCATAGCGTCTACAATTCAATTAGTAAGTCGGTTCTGAAGGTGTTCAAAGAAAGCTCTTGATCTTTTGCTTCTTTTGATAACCATTAAAAAGTGTACTTTTATGTACTTTTATAAAAAAATAGAATTTTGTTATAGAAATTTGTAAGTAGGTTCTGAAGGTGTTTAAAGAAAGCTTTTGAGCTTTTGCTTCTTTCGATAAACATTAAAATGTGTACTTTTATGTACTTTGACTAAAAAAATAGAATTTTTGTTATAGAAATTTGGGCTGCTGGCACAGATATGGGCATAGCGTCTACAATTCAATTAGTAAGTCGGTTCTGAGGGTGTTTATAGAAAGCTTTTGAGCTTTTGCTACTTTTGATAACCATTAAAAAGTGTACTTTTATAAAAAATTAGAATTTTGTTATAGAAATTTGGGCTGCTGGCACATATATGGGCATAGCGTCTACAATTCAATTAGTAAGTAGGTTCTGAAGGTGTTTAAAGAAAGCTTTTGAGCTTTTGCTACTTTCGATAAACATTAAAATGTGTACTTTTATGTACTTTGACTAAAAAAATTGAATTTTGTTATAGAAATTTGGGCTGCTGGCACAGATATGGGCATAGCGTCTACAATTCAATTAGTAAGTCGGTTCTGAGGGTGTTTATAAAAAGCTTTTGAGCTTTTGCTTCTTTTGATAACCATTAAAAAGTGTAATTTTATGTACTTTTATTAAAAAAATAGAATTTTCTTATAGAAATTTGGGATGCTGGCAAAGATATGGGCATAGCGTCTACAATTCAATTAGTAAGTCGGTTCTGAAGGTGTTCAAATAAAGCTCTTGATCTTTTGCTTCTTTTGATAACCATTAAAAAGTGTACTTTTATGTACTTTTATAAAAAAATAGAATTTTGTTATAGAAATTTGTAAGTAGGTTCTGAAGGTGTTTAAAGAAAGCTTTTGAGCTTTTGCTTCTTTCGATAAACATTAAAATGTGTACTTTTATGTACTTTGACTAAAAAAATTGAATTTTGTTATAGAAATTTGGGCTGCTGGCACAGATATGGGCATAGCGTCTACAATTCAATTAGTAAGTCGATTCTGAAGGTGTTTAAAGAAAGCTTTTGAGCTTTTGCTTCCGTTAATAACCATTAAAAAGTGTACTTTTATGTACTTTTACTAAAAAAATAGAATTTTCTTATAGAAATTTGGGATGCTGGCAAAGATATGGGCATAGCGTCTACAATTCAATTAGTAAGTCGGTTCTGAAGGTGTTCAAATAAAGCTCTTGATCTTTTGCTTCTTTTGATAACCATTAAAAAGTGTACTTTTATGTACTTTTATAAAAAAATAGAATTTTGTTATAGAAATTTGTAAGTAGGTTCTGAAGGTGTTTAAAGAAAGCTTTTGAGCTTTTGCTTCCTTCGATAAACATTAAAATGTGTACTTTTATGTACTTTGACTAAAAAAATAGAATTTTTGTTTTAGAAATTTGGGCTGCTGGCACAGATATGGGCATAGCGTCTACAATTCAATTAGTAAGTCGATTCTGAAGGTGTTTAAAGAAAGCTTTTGAGCTTTTGCTTCCGTTAATAACCATTAAAAAGTGTACTTTTATGTACTTTTACTAAAAAAATAGAATTTTCTTATAGAAATTTGGGATGCTGGCAAAGATATGGGCATAGCGTCTACAATTCAATTAGTAAGTCGGTTCTGAAGGTGTTCAAATAAAGCTCTTGATCTTTTGCTTCTTTTGATAACCATTAAAAAGTGTACTTTTATGTACTTTTATAAAAAAATAGAATTTTGTTATAGAAATTTGTAAGTAGGTTCTGAAGGTGTTTAAAGAAAGCTTTTGAGCTTTTGCTTCTTTCGATAAACATTAAAATGTGTACTTTTATGTACTTTGACTAAAAAAATAGAATTTTTGTTTTAGAAATTTGGGCTGCTGGCACAGATATGGGCATAGCGTCTACAATTCAATTAGTAAGTCGGTTCTGAGGGTGTTTATAGAAAGCTTTTGAGCTTTTGCTTCTTTTGATAACCATTAAAAAGTGTACTTTTATAAAAAAATAGAATTTTGTTATAGAAATTTGGGCTGCTGGCACATATATGGGCATAGCGTCTACAATTCAATTAGTAAGTAGGTTCTGAAGGTGTTTAAAGAAAGCTTTTGAGCTTTTGCTACTTTCGATAAACATTAAAATGTGTACTTTTATGTACTTTGACTAAAAAAATAGAATCATGTTATAGAAATTTGGGCTGCTGGCACAGATATGGGCATAGCGTCTACAATTCAATTAGTAAGTCGGTTCTGAGGGTGTTTATAGAAAGCTGTTGAGCTTTTGCTTCTTTTGATAACCATTAAAAAGTGTACTTTTATAAAAAAAATTGAATTTTGTTATAGAAATTTGGGATGCTGGCACATATATGGGCATAGCGTCTACAATTCAATTAGTAAGTCGGTTCTGAAGGTGTTAAAAGAAAGCTCTTGATCTTTTGCTTCTTTTGATAACCATTAAAAAGTGTACTTTTATGTACTTTTATAAAAAAATAGAATTTTGTTGTTGAAATTTGGGCTGCTGGCACAGATATGGGCATAGCGTCTACAATTCAATTAGTAAGTCGGTTCTGAGGGTGTTTATAAAAAGCTTTTGAGCTTTTGCTTCTTTTGATAACCATTAAAAAGTGTACTTTTATAAAAAAATAGAATTTTGTTATAGAAATTTGGGCTGCTGGCACATATATGGGCATAGCGTCTACAATTCAATTAGTAAGTAGGTTCTGAAGGTGTTTAAAGAAAGCTTTTGAGCTTTTGCTACTTTCGATAAACATTAAAATGTGTACTTTTATGTACTTTGACTAAAAAAATAGAATCATGTTATAGAAATTTGGGCTGCTGGCACAGATATGGGCATAGCGTCTACAATTCAATTAGTAAGTCGGTTCTGAGGGTGTTTATAGAAAGCTGTTGAGCTTTTGCTTCTTTTGATAACCATTAAAAAGTGTACTTTTATAAAAAAAATTGAATTTTGTTATAGAAATTTGGGATGCTGGCACATATATGGGCATAGCGTCTACAATTCAATTAGTAAGTCGGTTCTGAAGGTGTTTAAAGAAAGCTCTTGATCTTTTGCTTCTTTTGATAACCATTAAAAAGTGTACTTTTATGTACTTTTATAAAAAAATAGAATTTTGTTGTTGAAATTTGGGCTGCTGGCACAGATATGGGCATAGCGTCTACAATTCAATTAGTAAGTCGGTTCTGAGGGTGTTTATAGAAAGCTGTTGAGCTTTTGCTTATTTAAATAATTATAAAAAAGTGTACTTTTATGTACTTTTATAAAAAAATAGAATTTTGTTATTGAAATTTGGGCTGCTGGCACAGATATGGGCATAGCGTCTACAATTCAATTAGTAAGTCGGTTCTGAAGGTGTTTAAAGAAAGCTCTTGATCTTTTGCTTCTTTTGATAACCATTAAAAAGTGTACTTTTATGTACTTTTATAAAAAAATAGAATTTTGTTGTTGAAATTTGGGCTGCTGGCACAGATATGGGCATAGCGTCTACAATTCAATTAGTAAGTCGGTTCTGAGGGTGTTTATAAAAAGCTTTTGAGCTTTTGCTTCTTTTGATAACCATTAAAAAGTGTACTTTTATAAAAAAAATAGAATTTTGTTATAGAAATTTGGGCTGCTGGCACATATATGGGCATAGCGTCTACAGTTCAATTAGTAAGTAGGTTCTGAAGGTGTTTAAAGAAAGCTTTTGAGCTTTTGCTACTTTCGATAAACATTAAAATGTGTACTTTTATGTACTTTGACTAAAAAAATAGAATCATGTTTTAGAAATTTGGGCTGCTGGCACAGATATGGGCATAGCGTCTACAATTCAATTAGTAAGTCGGTTCTGAGGGTGTTTATAAAAAGCTTTTGAGCTTTTGCTTCTTTTAATACCCATTAAAAAGTGTACTTTTATGTACTTTTACTAAAAAAATAGAATTTTCTTATAGAAATTTGGGATGCTGGCACAGATATGGGCATAGCGTCTACAATTCAATTAGTAAGTCGGTTCTGAGGGTGTTTATAGAAAGCTGTTGAGCTTTTGCTTCTTTTGATAACCATTAAAAAGTGTACTTTTATAAAAAAAAATGAATTTTGTTATAGAAATTTGGGATGCTGGCACATATATGGGCATAGCGTCTACAATTCAATTAGTAAGTAGGTTCTGAAGGTGTTTAAAGAAAGCTTTTGAGCTTTTGCTTCTTTCGATAAACATTAAAATGTGTACTTTTATGTACTTTGACTAAAAAAATAGAATCATGTTATAGAAATTTGGGCTACTGGCACAGATATGGGCATAGCGTCTACAATTCAATTAGTAAGTCGGTTCTGAGGGTGTTTATAAAAAGCTTTTTAGCTTTTGCTTCTTATAATAACCATTAAAAAGTGTACTTTCATGTACTTTTACTAAAAAAATAGATTTTTTTTATAAAAATTTGGGATGCTGGCACAGATATGGGCATAGCGTCTACAATTCAATTAGTAAGTCGGTTCTGAGGGTGTTTATAGAAAGCTGTTGAGCTTTTGCTTCTTTTGATAACCATTAAAAAGTGTACTTTTATAAAAAAAAATAGAATTTTGTTATTGAAATTTGGGCTGCTGGCACAGATATGGGCATAGTGTCTACAATTCAATTAGTAAGTCGGTTCTGAAGGTGTTTAAAGAAAGCTCTTGATCTTTTGCTTCTTTTGATAACCATTATAAAGTGTACTTTTATGTACTTTTATAAAAAAATAGAATTTTGTTATTGAAATTTGGGCTGCTGGCACAGATATGGGCATAGCGTCTACAATTCAATTAGTAAGTCGGTTCTGAGGGTGTTTGTAGAATGCTCTTGAGCTTTTGCTTCTATTGATAACAATTAAAAAGTGTACTTTTATGTACTTTTATAAAAAAATAGAATTTTATTATAGAAATTTGGGCTGCTGGCACAGATATGGGCAAAGCGTCTACAATTCAATTAGTAAAACGGTTCTGAGGGAGTTTGAAGAATGATCTTGAGCTTTTGCTTCTATTGATAACCATTAAAAAGTGTACATTTATGTACTTTTATAAAAAAATTGATTTTTTTTATAAAAATTTGGGATGCTGGCACAGATATGGGCATAGCGTCTACAATTCAATTAGTAAGTCGGTTCTGAGGGTGTTTATAGAAAGCTGTTGAGCTTTTGCTTATTTAAATTATTATAAAAAAGTGTATTTTTATGTACTTTTACAAAAAAAATAGAATTTTGTTATAGAAATTTGGGCTTCTGGCACAGATATGGGCATAGCGTCTACAATTCAATTAGTAAGTAGGTTCTGAAGGAGTTTATAGAAAGCTCTTGAGCTTTTGCTTCTTTTAATAACCATTAAAAAGTGTATTTTTATGTACTTTTACTAAAAAAAATAGAATTTTGTTATAGAAATTTGGGCTGCTGGCACAGATATGGGCATAGCGTTTACCATTCAATTAGTAAGTCAGTTCTAAGGGGGTTTATAGACAGCTCTTGAGCTTTTGCTTCTTTTGATAACCATTAAAAAGTGTACATTTATGTACTTTTATAAAAAAAATAGAATTTTGTTATAGAAATTTAGGCTGCTGGCACACATATGGGCATAGCGTCTACAATTCAATTAGTAAGTCGGTTTTGAAGGTGTTTAAAGAAAGCTTTTGAGCTTTTGCTTCTTTCGATAAACATTAAAATGTGTACTTTTATGTACTTTGACTAAAAAAATAGAATTTTGTTATAGAAATTTGGGCTGCTGGCACAGATATGGGCATAGCGTCTACAATTCAATTAGTAAGTCGGTTCTGAGGGTGTTTATAAAAAGCTTTTGAGCTTTTGCTTCTTTTGATAACCATTAAAAAGTGTAATTTTATGTACTTTTATTAAAAAAATAGATTTTTTTTATAGAAATTTGGGCTGCTGGCACAGATATGGGCATAGCGTCTGCAATTCAATTAGTAAATCGATTCTGAAGGTGTTTAAAGAAAGCTTTTGAGCTTTTGCTTCTTTTAATAACCATTAAAAAGTGTACTTTTATGTACTTTTACTAAAAAAATAGAATTTTCTTATAGAAATTTGGGATGCTGGCACAGATATGGGCATAGCGTCTACAATTCAATTAGTAAGTCGGTTCTGAAGGTGTTCAAAGAAAGCTCTTGATCTTTTGCTTCTTTTGATAACCATTAAAAAGTGTACTTTTATGTACTTTTATAAAAAAATAGAATTTTGTTATAGAAATTTGGGCTGCTGGCACAGATATGGGCATAGCGTCTACAATTCAATTAGTAAGTCGGTTCTGACGGAGCTGTTAGAAAGCTGTTAAGTTTTTGCTTCTTTTGATAACCATTTAAAAGTGTACTTTTATGTACTTTTATAAAAAAATAGAATTTTGTTATAGAAATTTGGTTTGCTGGCACATATATGGGCATAGCGTCTACAAGTCAATTAGTAAGTAGGTTCTGAAGGTGTTTAAAGAAAGCTTTTGAGCTTTTGCTTCTTTCGATAAACATTAAAATGTGTACTTTTATGTACTTTGACTAAAAAAATAGAATTTTTGTTATAGAAATTTGGGCTGCTGGCACAGATATGGGCATAGCGTCTACAATTCAATTAGTAAGTCGGTTCTGAGGGTGTTTATAAAAAGCTTTTGAGCTTTTGCTTCTTTTGATAACCATTAAAAAGTGTACTTTTATAAAAAAAATAGAATTTTGTTATAGAAATTTGGGCTGCTGGCACATATATGGGCATAGCGTCTACAATTCAATTAGTAAGTAGGTTCTGAAGGTGTTTAAAGAAAGCTTTTGAGCTTTTGCTTCTTTCGATAAACATTAAAATGTGTACTTTTATGTACTTTGACTAAAAAAATAGAATTTTGTTATAGAAATTTGGGCTGCTGGCACAGATATGGGCATAGCGTTTACCATTCAATTAGTAAGTCAGTTCTAAGGGGGTTTATAGACAGCTCTTGAGCTTTTGCTTCTTTTGATAACCATTAAAAAGTGTACATTTATATACTTTTATAAAAAAAATAGAATTTTGTTATAGAAATTTAGGCTGCTAGCACACATATGGGCATAGCGTCTACAATTCAATTAGTAAGTCGGTTTTGAAGGTGTTTAAAGAAAGCTTTTGAGCTTTTGCTTCTTTCGATAAACATTAAAATGTGTACTTTTATGTACTTTGACTAAAAAAATAGAATTTTGTTATAGAAATATGAAAAATGGGCTGCTGGCACAGATATGGGCATAGCGTCTACAATTCAATTAGTAAGTCGGTTCTGAGGGTGTTTATAAAAAGCTTTTGAGCTTTTGCTTCTTTTGATAACCATTAAAAAGTGTAATTTTATGTACTTTTATTAAAAAAATAGATTTTTTTTATAGAAATTTGGGCTGCTGGCACAGATATGGGCATAGCGTCTGCAATTCAATTAGTAAGTCAATTCTGAAGGTGTTTAAAGAAAGCTTTTGAGCTTTTGCTTCTTTTAATAACCATTAAAAAGTGTACTTTTATGTACTTTTACTAAAAAAATAGAATTTTCTTATAGAAATTTGGGATGCTGGCACAGATATGGGCATAGCGTCTACAATTCAATTAGTAAGTCGGTTCTGAAGGTGTTCAAAGAAAGCTCTTGATCTTTTGCTTCTTTTGATAACCATTAAAAAGTGTATTTTTATGTACTTTTATAAAAAAATAGAATTTTGTTATAGAAATTTGGGCTGCTGGCACAGATATGGGCATAGCGTCTACAATTCAATTAGTAAGTCGGTTCTGAAGGTGTTTAAAGAAAGCTCTTGATCTTTTGCTTCTTTTGATAACCATTAAAAAGTGTACTTTTATGTACTTTTATAAAAAAATAGAATTTTGTTATAGAAATTTGGGCTGCTGGCACAGATATGGGCATAGCGTCTACAATTCAATTAGTAAGTCGGTTCTGAGGGTGTTTGTAGAATGCTCTTGAGCTTTTGCTTCTATTGATAACCATTAAAAAGTGTACTTTTATGAACTTTTATTTTAAAAATAGAATTTTGTTTTAGAAATTTGGGCTGCTGGCACAGATATGGGCATAGCGTATACGATTCAATTAGTAAGTCAGTTCTGAGAGTGTTTATAGAAAGCTCTTGAGCTTTTACTTCTTTTGATAACCATTAAAAAGTGTACTTTTATAAAAAAAATAGAAATTGTTATAGAAATTTGGGCTGCTGGCACATATATGGGCATAGCGTCTACAAGTCAATTAGTAAGTAGGTTCTGAAGGTGTTTAAAGAAAGCTTTTGAGCTTTTGCTTCTTTCGATAAACATTAAAATGTGTACTTTTATGTACTTTGACTAAAAAAATAGAATTTTTGTTATAGAAATTTGGGCTGCTGGCACAGATATGGGCATAGCGTCTACAATTCAATTAGTAAGTCGGTTCTGAGGGTGTTTATAAAAAGCTTTTGAGGTTTTGCTTCTTTTGATAACCATTAAAAAGTGTACTTTTATAAAAAAAATAGAATTTTGTTATAGAAATTTGGGCTGCTGGCACATATATGGGCATAGCGTCTACAATTCAATTAGTAAGTAGGTTCTGAAGGTGTTTAAAGAAAGCTTTTGAGCTTTTGCTTCTTTCGATAAACATTAAAATGTGTACTTTTATGTACTTTGACTAAAAAAATAGAATTTTGTTATAGAAATTTGGGCTGCTGGCACAGATATGGGCATAGCGTCTACAATTCAATTAGTAAGTCGGTTCTGACGGAGTTGTTAGAAAGCTGTTAAGCTTTTGCTTCTTTTGATAACCATTAAAAAGTGTACTTTTATGTACTTTTATTTTAAAAATAGAATTTTGTTATAGAAATTTGGGCTTCTGGCACAGATATGGGCATAGCGTCTACAATTCAATTAGTAAGTCGATTCTGAAAGTGTTTAAAGAAAGCTCTTGAGCTTTTGCTTCTTTTAATAACCATTAAAAAGTGTAGTTTTATGTACTTATACTAAAAAAATAGAATTTTGTTATAGAAATTTGGAATGCTGGCACAGATATGGGCATAGCGTCTACAATTCAATTAGTAAGTCGGTTCTGAGGAAGTTTATAGAATGCTCTTGATCTTTTGCTTCTTTTGATAACCATTAAAAAGTGTATTTTTATGTACTTTTACTAAAAAAAATGAATTTTGTTACAGAAATTTGGGCTGCTGGCACAGATATGGGCATAGCGTTTACAATTCAATTAGTAAGTCAGTTCTGAGGGTGTTTATAGAAATCTCTTGAGCTTTTGCTTCTTTTGATAACCATTAAAAAGTGTACTTTTATAAAAAAAAATGAATTTTGTTATAGAAGTTTGGGCTGCTGGCACATATATGGGCATAGCGTCTACAATTCAATTAGTAAGTAGGTTCTGAAGGTGTTTATAGAAAGCTCTTGAGCTTTTGCTTCTTTTGATTACCATTAAAAAGTGTACTTTTATTAACTTTTATTTTAAAAATAGAATTTTGTTATAGAAATTTGGGCTGCTGGCACAGATATGGGCATAGCGTTTACGATTCAATTAGTAAGTCAGTTCTGAGAGTGTTTATAGAAAGCTCGTGAGCTTTTACTTCTTTTGATAACCATTAAAAAGTGTACTTTTATAAAAAAAATAGAATTTTATTATAGAAATTTGGGCTGCTTGCACATATATGGGCATAGCGTCTACAAGTCAATTAGTAAGTAGGTTCTGAAGGTGTTTAAAGAAAGCTTTTGAGCTTTTGCTTCTTTCGATAAACATTAAAATGTGTACTTTTATGTACTTTGACTAAAAAAATAGAATTTTTGTTATAGAAATTTGGGCTGCTGGCACAGATATGGGCATAGCGTCTACAATTCAATTAGTAAGTAGGTTCTGAAGGTGTTTATAGAAAGCTCTTGAGCTTTTGCTTCTTTTGATAATCATTAAAAAGTGTACTTTTATAAAAAAAAAAAAAATTGTTATAGAAATTTGGGCTGCTGGCACATATATGGGCATAGCGTCTACAATTCAATTAGTAAGTAGGTTCTGAAGGTGTTTAAAGAAAGCTTTTGAGCTTTTGCTTCTTTCGATAAACATTAAAATGTGTACTTTTATGTACTTTGACTAAAAAAATAGAATTTTGTTATAGAAATTTGGGCTGCTGGCACAGATATGGGCATAGCGCCTACAATTCAATTAGTAAGTCGGTTCTGAGGGTGTTTATAAAAAGCTCTTGAGCTTTTGCTTCTTTTGATAACCATTAAAAAGTGTACTTTTATGTACTTTTACTAAAAAAATATAATTTTGTTATAGAAATTTGGGCTGCTGGCACAGATATGGGCATAGCGTCTACAATTCAATTAGTAAGTCGGTTCTGACGGAGTTGTTAGAAAGCTGTTAAGCTTTTGCTTCTTTTGATAACCATTAAAAAGTGTACTTTTATGTACTTTTATAAAAAAATAGAATTTTGTTATAGAAATTTGGGCTGCTGGCACACATATGGGCATAGCGTCTACAATTCAATGAGTAAGTCGATTCTGAAAGTGTTTAAAGAAAGCTCTTGAGCTTTTGCTTCTTTTAATAACCATTAAAAAGTGTAGTTTTATGTACTTTTACTAAAAAAATAGAATTTTGTTATAGAAATTTGGAATGCTGGCACATATATGGGCATAGCGTCTACAATTCAATTAGTAAGCCGGTTCTGAGGGTGTTTATAGAATGCTCTTGATCTTTTGCTTCTTTTGATAACCATTAAAAAGTGTATTTTTATGTACTTTTACTAAAAAAATAGAATTTTGTTATAGAAATTTGGGCTGCTGGCACAGATATGGGCATAGCGTTTACAATTCAATTAGTAAGTCAGTTCTGAGGGTGTTTATAGAAAGCTCTTGAGCTTTTGCTTCTTTTGATAACCATTAAAAAGTGTACTTTTATAAAAAAAATTGAATTTTGTTATAGAAATTTGGGCTGCTGGCACATATATGGGCATAGCGTCTACAATTCAATTAGTAAGTAGGTTCTGAAGGTGTTTAAAGAAAGCTTTTGAGCTTTTGCTTCTTTCGATAAACATTAAAATGTGTACTTTTATGTACTTTGACTAAAAATATAGAATTATGTTATAGAAATTTGGGCTGCTGGCACAGATATGGGCATAGCGTCTACAATTTAATTAGTAAGTCGGTTCTGAGGGTGTTTATAAAAAGCTTTTGAGCTTTTGCTTCTTTTAATAACAATTAAAAAGTGTACTTTTATGTACTTTTACTAAAAAAATAGAATTTATTTATAAAAATTTGGGATGCTGGCACAGATATGGGCATAGCGTCTA
This sequence comes from Acleris holmiana, assembly GCA_949316455.1. Classification (NCBI taxonomy): domain Eukaryota; kingdom Metazoa; phylum Arthropoda; class Insecta; order Lepidoptera; family Tortricidae; genus Acleris; species Acleris holmiana. Next base: position 285,808 of record CASGFW010000022.1, on the reverse strand, counting down.
CAATTCAATTAGTAAGTCGGTTCTGAGGGTGTTTATAGAAAGCTGTTGAGCTTTTGCTTATTTAAATAATTATAAAAAAGTGTATTTTTATGTACTTTTATAAAAAAAATAGAATTTTGTTATAGAAATTTGGGCTTCTGGCACAGATATGGGCATAGCGTCTACAATTCAATTAGTAAGTAGGTTCTGAAGGAGTTTATAGAAAGCTCTTGAGCTTTTGCTTCTTTTAATAACCATTAAAAAGTGTATTTTTATGTACTTTTACTAAAAAAATAGAATTTTGTTATAGAAATTTGGGCTGCTGGCACAGATATGGGCATAGCGTTTACCATTCAATTAGTAAGTCAGTTCTGAGGGTGTTTATAGAAAGCTCTTGAGCTTTTGCTTCTTTTGATAACCATTAAAAAGTGTACATTTATGTACTTTTATAAAAAAAAAAGAATTTTGTTATAGAAATTTAGGCTGCTGGCACACATATGGGCATAGCGTCTACAATTCAATTAGTAAGTCGGTTTTGAAGGTGTTTAAAGAAAGCTTTTGAGCTTTTGCTTCTTTCGATAATCATTAAAATGTGTACTTTTATGTACTTTGACTAAAAAAATAGAATTTTGTTATAGAAATTTGGGCTGCTGACACAGATATGGGCATAGCGTCTACAATTCAATTAGTAAGTCGGTTCTGAGGGTGTTTATAAAAAGCTCTTGAGCTTTTGCTTCTTTTGATAACCATTAAAAAGTGTAATTTTATGTACTTTTATTAAAAAAATAGATTTTTTTTATAGAAATTTGGGCTGCTGGCACAGATATGGGCATAGCGTCTACAATTCAATTAGTAAGTCGATTCTGAAGGTGTTTAAAGAAAGCTTTTGAGCTTTTGCTTCTTTTAATAACCATTAAAAAGTGTACTTTTTTAAAAAAAATAGAATTTTGTTATAGAAATTTGGGCTGCTGGCACATATATGGGCATAGCGTCTACAAGTCAATTAGTAAGTAGGTTCTGAAGGTGTTTAAAGAAAGCTTTTGAGCTTTTGCTTCTTTCGATAAACATTAAAATGTGAACTTTTATGTACTTTGACTAAAAAAATAGAATTTTGTTATAGAAATTTGGGCTGCTGGCACAGATATGGGCATAGCGTCTACAATTCAATTAGTAAGTCGGTTCTGAGGGTGTTTATAAAAAGCTCTTGAGCTTTTGCTTCTTTTGATAACCATTAAAAAGTGTAATTTTATGTACTTTTATTAAAAAAATAGTTTTTTTTTATAGAAATTTGGGCTGCTGGCACAGATATGGGCATAGCGTCTACAATTCAATTAGTAAGTCGATTCTGAAGGTGTTTAAAGAAAGCTTTTGAGCTTTTGCTTCTTTTAATAACCATTAAAAAGTGTACTTTTTTAAAAAAAATAGAATTTTGTTATAGAAATTTGGGCTGCTGGCACATATATGGGCATAGCGTCTACAAGTCAATTAGTAAGTAGGTTCTGAAGGTGTTTAAAGAAAGCTTTTGAGCTTTTGCTTCTTTCGATAAACATTAAAATGTGAACTTTTATGTACTTTGACTAAAAAAATAGAATTTTGTTATAGAAATTTGGGCTGCTGGCACAGATATGGGCATAGCGTCTACAATTCAATTAGTAAGTCGGTTCTGAGGGTGTTTATAAAAAGCTCTTGAGCTTTTGCTTCTTTTGATAACCATTAAAAAGTGTAATTTTATGTACTTTTATTAAAAAAATAGTTTTTTTTTATAGAAATTTGGGCTGCTGGCACAGATATGGGCATAGCGTCTACAATTCAATTAGTAAGTCAATTCTGAAGGTGTTTAAAGAAAGCTCTTGAGCTTTTGCTTCTTTTAATAACCATTAAAAAGTGTACTTTTATGTACTTTTACTAAAAAAATAGAATTTTGTTATAGAAATTTGGGCTGCTGGCACAGATATGGGCATAGCGTCTACAATTCAATTAGTAAGTGTGTTCTGACGGAGCTGTTAGAAAGCTGTTAAGCTTTTGCTTCTTTTTATAACCATTAAAAAGTGTACATTTATGTACTTTTATAAAAAAAATAGAATTTTGTTATAGAAATTTGGGCTTCTGGCACAGATATGGGCATAGCGTCTACAATTCAATTAGTAAGTCAATTCTGAAGGTGTTTAAAGAAAGCTCTTGAGCTTTTGCTTCTTTTAATAACCATTAAAAAGTGTACTTTTATGTACTTTTACTAAAAAAATAGAATTTTGTTATAGAAATTTGGGCTGCTGGCACAGATATGGGCATAGCGTTTACAATTCAATTAGTAAGTCAGTTCTGAGGGTGCTTATAGAAAGCTCTTGAGCTGTTGCTTCTTTTGATAACCATTAAAAAGTGTACTTTTATAAAAAAAATTGAATTTTGTTATAGAAATTTGGGCTGCTGGCACATATATGGGCATAGCGTCTACAATTCAATTAGTAAGTAGGTTCTGAAGGTGTTTAAAGAAAGCTTTTGAGCTTTTGCTTCTTTCGATAAACATTAAAATGTGTACTTTTATGTACTTTGACTAAAAAAATAGAATTTTGTTATAGAAATTTGGGCTGCTGGCACAGATATGGGCATAGCGTCTACAATTCAATTAGTAAGTCAATTCTGAAGGTGTTTAAAGAAAGCTCTTGAGCTTTTGCTTCTTTTAATTACCATTATAAAGTGTACTTTTATGTACTTTTACTAAAAAAATAGAATTTTGTTATAGAAATTTGGGCTGCTGGCACAGATATGGGCATAGCGTCTACAATTCAATTAGTAAGTCGGTTCTGACGGAGCTGTTAGAAAGCTGTTAAGTTTTTGCTTCTTTTGATAACCATTAAAAAGTGTACTTTTATGTACTTTTATTTTAAAAATAGAATTTTGTTATAGAAATTTGGGCTGCTGGCACACATATGGGCATAGCGTCTACAATTCAATTAGTAAGTCGATTCTGAAAGTGTTTAAAGAAAGCTCTTGAGCTTTTGCTTCTTTTAATAACCATTACAAAGTGTAGTTTTATGTATTTTTACTAAAAAAATAGAATTTTGTTATAGAAATTTGGAATGCTGGCACAGATATGGGCATAGCGGCTACAATTCAATTAGTAAGTCGGTTCTGAGGGTGTTTATAGAATGCTCTTGATCTTTTGCTTCTTTTGATAACCATTAAAAAGTGTATTTTTATGTACTTTTACTAAAAAAATAGAATTTTGTTATAGAAATTTGGGCTGCTGGCACAGATATGGGCATAGCGTTTACAATTCAATTAGTAAGTCAGTTCTGAGGGTGTTTATAGAAAGCTCTTGAGCTTTTGCTTCTTTTGATAACCATTAAAAAGTGTACTTTTATAAAAAAAATAGAATTTTGTTATAGAAATTTGGGCTGCTGGCACATATATGGGCATAGCGTCTACAATTCAATTAGTAAGTAGGTTCTGAAGGTGTTTAAAGAAAGCTTTTGAGCTTTTGCTTCTTTCGATAAACATTAAAATGTGTACTTTTATGTACTTTAACTAAAAAAATAGAATTATGTTATAGAAATTTGGGCTGCTGGCACAGATATGGGCATAGCGTCTACAATTCAATTAGTAAGTCGGTTCTGAGGGTGTTTATAAAAAGCTTTTGAGCTTTTGCTTCTTTTAATAACCATTAAAAAGTGTACTTTTATGTACTTTTACTAAAAAAATAGTTTTTTTTTATAAAAATTTGGGATGCTGGCACAGATATGGGCATAGCGTCTACAATTCAATTAGTTAGTCGGTTCTGAGGGTGTTTATAGAAAGCTGTTGAGCTTTTGCTTATTTTAATAATTATAAAAAAGTGTATTTTTATGTACTTTTATAAAAAAAATAGAATTTTGTTATAGAAATTTGGGCTTCTGGCACAGATATGGGCAAAGCGTCTACAATTCAATTAGTAAGTAGGTTCTGAAGGAGTTTATAGAAAGCTCTAGAGCTTTTGCTTCTTTTAATAACCATTAAAAAGTGTATTAGCCCGTGTGGTTGCCGGGTTAGAATAGTGCCACTCCATGTCTTCCCGTGGATGTCGTAAGAGGCGACTCAGGGAATAAGGGCATGTAGTATTGTTAGGCGATGGGCTTGCAACCTGTCACTAATACACTATTAAACTTCTTGGCCTGATTGTGCAAAATGTGGTTACAGAATTATCAACAAGTCTTTTTAGAGTTATTGGTATTTCTGTAGCTCTGCCTACCCCACTCTGGGAATGAAGGCGTGATGTTATGTATGTATGTATGTAAAAAGTGTATTTTTATGTACTTTTACTAAAAAAATAGAATTTTGTTATAGAAATTTGGGCTGCTGGCACAGATATGGGCATAGCGTTTACCATTCAATTAGTAAGTCAGTTCTGAGGGTGTTTATAGAAAGCTCTTGAGCTTTTGCTTCTTTTGATAACCATTAAAAAGTGTACATTTATGTACTTTTATAAAAAAAATAGAATTTTGTTATAGAAATTTAGGCTGCTGGCACACATATGGGCATAGCGTCTACAATTCAATTAGTAAGTCGGTTTTGAAGGTGTTTAAAGAAAGCTTTTGAGCTTTTGCTTCTTTCGATAAACATTAAAATGTGTACTTTTATGTACTTTGACTAAAAATATAGAATTTTGTTATAGAAATTTGGGCTGCTGGCACAGATATGGGCATAGCGTCTACAATTCAATTAGTAAGTCGGTTCTGAGGGTGTTTATAAAAAGCTTTTGAGCTTTTGCTTCTTTTGATAACCATTAAAAAGTGTAATTTTATGTACTTTTATTAAAAAAATAGATTTTTTTTATAGAAATTTGGGCTGCTGGCACAGATATGGGCATAGCGCACAGTGCATCATTTAACCGAAACTACCGCTCGAAATTCAAAAAAGGCAAGGTAAACAAATCAATTAGGGGTTAATGGAAACATATTTAGGACTAATTAGGGGTCATTAACACGTGGGTATTTTTCTGAAATATAATTAATGTGTACTTAATCACCTAGGTCAAAAATATAAAATGTCGCAATTAGTTAACAGGGTATTCATTTGCATTTTTGCCCTTGCAGTTAAAACATATATAATTCGGTATATTGTTAATTTGTGTTTGTGGAAACTATGGAACTTTCTACTCAAAGTATGTACTATTTAAACATTTTTTTTCTTTGAAGTAATCTACTTTAGTTTACACATAATACGACTTTAAAGTTTGTCGTTTTTTTCATCTATTTTTTTCATGTTTGTTGTAATTAAAAGAGTAGAAAAAAAAAATCTGTAGTTGCAAACTCAATAAAACTTTTTTGGGTGATAGGTCTAACCTTACAGATTCTAATTATGTATCTTAAGTGTCAATTTTCGGTTCGGAACATACATGGAGATTTTTTTTTCAGATGGACGTCGCAGCATCACTAACGCCGATTGTTTTTATGCGTGGCGCGAAAGCCCTAAAGGGTGCAAAATGAGTGGTGTTCGAGAAGCTATTCTTAAATCTTACGACTTGGACAACTCTTCCGATCAGGACAAGCTACTTGTTGAAGAGAAAATAAAAGTATTTTGCATGGTCGCATCCAAAAAATGGAGCAAAGCCGGGCAAAATATGGAAACATTTTTAAAATATAATATCATGTGGTTGAGTGAAACATTTCAGTTGCCACCTACTTTGAGAGATATCTCGATAGATGAACCTACACCTGGACCGAGTTCTCGTGGTAGAAAACCCAAAGTTTTTGATGAGTGTGTAGGTATTATAAGTTGGATCTAGATAATTTAAAAAAAAGTCAACTCGTGATTTTAAAGGAGCATTTAATATACCCACATAAATAATAAACACCCCCTGTAACAAAGTAGCAAAGCAGTATTTGACATCCACGACGACGGTGTTCAACCACGTTGGTTGTGACATTGGCGGTCCTTTTCACGTGAAGGAAAGTTCTCGTCGGAATGCAAAACAATATAAGGCTTAGGTACCTAATAATATTTATTTGTTTTTCTACAAAGCTCGTTCATTGCAAGGTTTTAACCGAGTTATCATGCGACGCGTTTTTAGCTTCATTCTATCGTTTCGTGTCTCGGCGCGGTTTATGTAGCACTTTATATTCAGATTTCGGAAAAAACTTTGTAGCCGCAGCCAGACTTATGAAAGAAGTTTCCAATTTCTTTAACACTATGGCTAATTATGACAAAATAACGGATCAATTGTCACTTCTGTAACCACCATGCCTAAATATGATCTTTCTGATTTACTTGGTCATTTATTGTAAGCAGGTATATCCTCCTAGTTTTTATAAAAATGGCAACACTGATTTTTTAAAAAGAAGCAACGGGTAGAAACGGATAAGAGGCATAAAACAAAAGGGCGGTGGTCCGACTCGAAGCGAGTAATTAATAGTATCGAGTTTGTTAAGGCTAGAGGGAATCTGTCGTCTTAATATTAAAAACCACTTTTGTATTATTAAACGGAGCATATAATAAAACGGAGTATTTAAGCAGTTGTTTCCTTGTACTCGCTCCCCTGAAGGTTTCAACTTTCAGAAGACGGGATGGATACGCCCACAAAAGGTACGTAGTTTTTTTTTTCTGGCTTACTTTGCACGATGTAAATGTGATCTGTATACAACGATTAATATTTTACACATTTATAAGCTTATAAGCTGTACGTACACGACAATATGCTATCTAAAGGTGTGCGCATTTCCTGTAACGATGACATGCATTCTTACCAAAACCCTATGCCTACCTACTTGAGAATAATTAAGGTAATAACGATAACTTAATTTAAAAAAAATGGGGCAATCGAGGCCCGTATCAGGTTATTAATATATAAGGTTATTAACAAACAAAATATTCACGAAAACAGGGCTTGAAATACCTTGAAAAGCTTGTTAAAATGAGTAACATTTCTGTTTCAGACAGATTTAGCATTAAGGTAACTAACGTTAAACCATAATACTTTGCCGTTACTATTTTTGAATTAAAGTGAATTTGGCAACGTTGACAAGCCCTGCATGAAAGTTCCGAGGGTCTCACTGCTATGTATGGAGCATTTTTTATACAATAGGAAGGAAATATTGGGATCATATTTGGCTACATATTGCTTGGCGCGCCGTGTGACTTGCGTATCATTATTATCGCTTGTTGGTCGCAGTGAATTTATAGGTTCCGTTAGCTTTTTACCATTAATAAGTGTCTACCTACATCTATTTTATTTTACGAGTCATTATGGAAGAATATAAGATTAACGTTCCTACTTGTTATACATTGCAATAACAAATCAGTAGACATTCTGGCTTAGATCATTATTTTTTTCAGATTAATCTTTCGATAAGTATTAATGCCCTGGGTTGCTTTACAGAGATAGTACCTGCAAAAAAAATAATAATTCAATAACGCAGTTTTAGTGACGTGGTTTGTGAGTTTCAGAAACCGATGACGACGAAGCGTCAAATGAGAGGAGGCGGAGTCGAAGCCAGGCAAGGAGTGCGATATTTAAATTACGAAGGGAGCGGTACCTAAGGACTCCAGAGCGAAATACAACGAGGCAGGTGTCGACGGAGACGAACGAAGGCAGAGCCGAACGCACTCCCGGACTCGCAGTCGCAGTCAAACGCGAAAGCTACGCGACAGGGAAGAGGAATTAGAAATACAGAAACAGCGAGTTGCAGCCTTAGAGAGTCAGTTGGAGAGCGAGAGATGGAGTCAACGTGATGGTGGACGACGCTCCACGTCTAAGAGACGCGAATCTTCGCGGGAGAGACCAAGGTATGACTCAGCATCTACTTTTTTTGGAGAATTTATAAAGCTGCTTAGAGATAGACCCAGTGAACGTGAAACTTTCCCTACTATGAATAACGTCATACCAGAATTTGACCCATTACTTAAAGAACAGACGATTAGCGTGTGGTTAGGCAAGGTAGACGAATGTGCCGAAATTTATGGCTGGTCGAATAGACAAGTTATACACTATGCATTGCCCAAACTGGTAGGACAAGCCAAACTTTGGTACCAGGGCCTACCCTCACTTAAACGTACTTGGACGGAATGGAAACTCCTCTTGGAGGAGTCGTTTCCATCTAACGAAAATTATGCAGAACTTCTAACAGAAATGCTTAAGAAGCGGGCTCGTTTTGGAGATTCGTTGGAGTTGTATTACTTTTCGAAAATTAATCTATTAAACCGTTGTAAAATTTTCGGCAGGAATGCAGTAGACTGCTTGGTACATGGAGTAGATGATAGGGGGGTAAGAGCCCAGGCGGCTAAATTTGAGAAACCTGAAGAGGTACTACAGTTCTTTAAAACTGTACGCGATAACAGTGACAGGAATTTAAATAGGGACAGGCGTAATTTTGCTACAACCTCTAACCCCCGAACCAAATATAGTGATCAATCTAACTCGGTGAAGCCAACCCCAAACTCCCAACAAATAATTTGTTTTAATTGTAAACAAAAAGGGCACCCCAGTTTTAAGTGCCCCAAGCCTCTCCTAAAGTGCACTTATTGTCATTTGATGGGCCACACCGAGTCGGATTGTCGTAAGAAAAGCTCCATGAGCTCAGATGCAAAGGATAAGGCTGTATTAAAGGTTTTAGTGGAGACTCCGACTAGACTGACGCACGAAACCGTTGGCGTCAAAGACGTCAGAGAGATCGTAAAGTCTGAGAATACCAATAGTAAATACCAGCTTCCGATTAAAGTTAACAGCTCTGTGGTTCTTAGTCAGTTAGATCTAGGTAGTGAGGCAACGTTGATTCGTAAGTCTGCCGCTGAAAAGTTAGGATTGAATTGGGTCTCTGTAGGCGGACCCTTTTTGCGTGGCCTTGGCAATGTACCATATCTCCCTGTAGGTGCCACGCAAGTGACCATCGAGGCCCAAGGCGTCGTAGAGGAGGAGGTGGAAGTTTTTGTGGTTGACGATCAATTAATAAACTGTTCCGTTTTATTAGGACACACTTTTAGCGAGCGCCCTAACTTGCGCATTATTAAAACGGCCACTGAATTACGTATTGAAAAGGGCAACTCTGATAATCTAGTGAAGGTTCCCCTAATAGCTACGTGCGATGTAACCATTCCTATTAACTCGTTCCAGTCCATCCACGTTAAGTCAACTACCCGAAAATGTGGTAACATTTACACTCCTGGATCAGTTCGGGGCTACCCAGGTAGCGAGTATTACCTTTTGCCAGGCGAGTACCTTTTAACGCAAGGGGGATGTAACGTGTTAGTTCACAGTTTAGGAACAAAACCAGTGATCCTTAAAAAGGACTCCTTAGTCACCCGTGCTAGAACCATTACATCTGAGCTAAGGGTTGACCTAGCACTTAGAGCAGAACCTGTCCCAGATTCTACTATAAATTGTGGAAAGGAACTGTCTTTAGATGAACAAAAATGCCTAAAAGAGTTACTTACAGAGTACAAAACGTGCTTCTCTTCAGGTATGCATGACTTGGGTTACACTACCGAAACGCAAATGGTGATTCAGCTTAAAGACTCTGAACCCGTTGTTTACAGACCTTATAGGCTGTGATTTCACGAACGAAGGCAAGTTCAAGAGATGGTTGATGAAATGTTAGGGTGTGGTATAGTTAGCGAGTCCTGCTCACCATATGCGAGTCCGATAGTTTTAGTGCAGAAAAAGTCCGGAGAAAAACGTCTATGCGTCGATTATCGCGCACTTAACAGTAAAACTAAAAGAGACCACTATCCACTGCCTCGGATAGAGGACCTTCTCGATCAACTATCGGGACAATTCATCTTCACCACCCTCGACTTGGCATCGGGATACCATCAGATACCGATCGCTGAGGATTCTAGAGAGAAAACTGCATTTGTTACGCCAGACGGCCAGTACCAATATAACCGTGTACCGTTTGGCCTAGCAAATGCACCAGCGGTCTTCCAAAGGGTCATACATAAAGTACTTAACAAAGCTAATATTAAACATTCAATAGTTTATATGGACGATATATTAATCCCGTCCAAGACTTTTACTGAAGGCTTGTCCCGATTGGAGGAGGTTCTAAATGCACTACGTCAAAGCGGACTTACTTTAAAAATTGAGAAATGTCATTTTTTTAAGGAAACCATAGACTTTTTAGGATTTGAAATCAGTAGGGGTGAAATAAGACCAATTTTAACGCACCCACAAACCAGCATGAAGTGCGCAGATTTCTTGGGCTGGCCAGTTTCTTCAGAAGGTTCGTCAGAGATTTTGCCACTATAGCAAGGCCACTGACGAATCTCTTGATGAAGAATACGCCGTGGAGGTGGACTGACGGCGAGGTTGAAGCATTCGAGACTCTTAAAAAAAAATTGATCCAGCGGCCTGTTCTGGTATTATATGACCATACGTCTGAAACTCAACTTCACACTGACGCAAGCAAGGTTGGCCTTGCTGGAATATTATTACAGCGGAAAGATTCAGAACCATTCAGGCCTGTCGCGTACTTCAGCCGTCAGACCACTATCGACGAGCAAAAGTTCCACTCTTTTGAGTTGGAAACATTGGCAGTTATCAACTCACTCAATAAGTTCAGGGTATATTTATTAGGCATAAAGTTTACGATATTTACTGACTGTCATGCATTACGCACCACATTCACAAAGAGGGATCTCATTCCTCGCATTTCCAGGTGGTGGATTCAGTTCCTTGAGTTTGACTGCAACATAGAATACCGGGCAGGCAACAGAATGTCTCACGTAGATTGCTTAAGCCGGAATCCACTACCTGGTGATGTCAACGAGGTCCATACTCTAGACATACTTACCGTAAACACCGAAGATTGGATTGGAACGGATTCGTGCATTTTACTGGTTTCCTAAAATGCGTAAATTTATAAAAAAATACGTCTCCTCTTGTTTAGGTTGCGCTCATCATAAACTGCCGACAGGACCAAAAGAGGGTATCCTTCACCCTATCCCTAAGGTGGAAATACCATTCCACACGGTCCATGCCGATCACCTTGGGCCATTTGTACGAAGCAAGGGAAAGAACGCATACCTCCTGGTCATAGTAGACTCGTTCACAAAATACGTGAATCTCTCGCCAGTCCGTACGACCAAAACTAAAGAAACTATTAAAGTGTTTAACAATTTCTTTGGGTTATTTGGGGTCCCTACAAGACTTGTAACGGATAGGGGTACTAGCTTTACAAGCAAAAAATTCAAAAGCTTTATGGAATCTCGAGGTATTAAGCATATACTCAATTCAGTCTCTACGCCTCGTGCAAATGGCCAGGTGGAGAGGTATAACCGAACCATCCTGTCAGCCCTCGGTGCTATGACTCAGAATAAAAGTCCAGAGTCATGGGATACGTGCGTACAGGATGTTCAGTTAGGGATAAACTCAACTATACACAATGTGACAAAAAGGACCCCAACTGAATTGCTTTTTGGAAGGATAGTTTCAAGCTCATCACAGGGTGTTTTAAATCAGATTGGGGACGAAGTAGGAAATGGTGTTGTTGACAAATCATTGCAGGATATTAGAGACGAAGCCAGTGTGGCTATTAAAAATAATCAGGTCAACAAAAAAAGGTACGATCGTCGTAGAAAACCTGCTACGGTTTATAAGGAAGGCGACCTTGTGAGAGTGATAAGAGCTTTACCTTCGGGAACAGGGCAATCAAAAAATTGGAACCTAAGTGCCAAGGCCCTTATAAAATTAAGAAAGTGCTGCCCAACGATCGTTTTGTTGTAGAGGATACGCCCCTTACCAGAAAAGGGAGACGTTATGAAGGTATCGTAGCAATAGATAAAATATTCCCTTGGTTAAGTTACGGTGCTGATTACTCGTCGAGTGAAGGTAGCGATAACGAACGTATCTGAGTTTCATGTTCACTGGCAATCTCTTTTGTTGATGCTGCGTTATAACTGCTAATATTTTAAGCGCCATTTGAGATGGCATATTATATTGCTTAGTGAAAGTCATTTGACATGGCATAACACTATTAAAGTCATTTGAGATGACATACAATTTGTTAAGGTCATTTGAGATGGCAAACTGCTGAATGAAAGTCATTTGAGATGACAAAAGTTCTGTTAAAGTCATTTGAGATGACATGTTTTCGGTTAAGGACATCTGAGATGGCAGACTGCTGATTGAAAGTCATTTGAGATGGCTGTTTTTATTAGGTAGCGTCATTTGAGATGACACAGATCTGAAATAGTGATTTATTACGGGAAAAACTATCTCTAGAGGAATGCCTGGCCTAGTAACATGACAAGCTAATTCTCTTAGTAAGTAATTGTAAAAAAAAAAAATAAGATACAATTTAATTATACAATCACTACATGTTTATGTTAATTTTGGAGCAAACGAACGGCCAAGGATGGCATTGTCTTAAAAATTTTAACAGATCATTTTATTGGTTGTTGTTAATGAGCTATATTGGCCGTCCGTTCGACCGCTTTACTAATGAGTTACGAAATTAGACGTTAGTGATAAATTTTTTATCAAAGTCACCACCAGTAAATAGACTTTCAGCACGTTTGCAATAATGTGATTCAACATAATATTTAGAATGTAACAATAACGTCTGTTCCTGTTAAATATAATTGTCAATTTATGTGATATACCTAGAGGTAATCGTGTATGATTGTAACTTATCGTAACGGTTTGTTCGCATTGGAAGTTGAACAGCTTGTAACGTATATACGTTACGTAACCTAGGTTATTATTATAAAATAACAAGAAATTTAAAATCAACATATTTACAACACTTACCTAACAACAATTAATGAACATAATAAAAAAATAAATAAGAGTAACTTATTAAACTATACTAAACTAGGTTGATTGTACATCGCTACTTGTTACTTATATCCGCGACGCACTGTACTCGACTCGCATCACCTTTGTTTTAATCGAACCGGTCGGGCGTCTCTCCGCTCCCCGCGCGGCCGCGCAGCGGCTCTCGCCCTAGCGCTCGCGCAGCCAGCCAGACAGATTTAGCTATCAACGCAGGCGCACGTTCACTCGTACTAGTGACATCACACGTCGCCGCGTCGGTGATAATTACGCTCGTGTTATATTTTACCAAGGCACAGTTTATGTTCAGTATTTTGCACTCGTGCAGTACTAATACTGGTACCTAATTAAAGTCAGTGGTTATACCCCTATATTGGGTAAGTGTTGAACATCTTATATTTTAAATAAGTAGCAGGTATTTTTGAATGTATGCCTAACGTAACGGTTTTACCGTTACAATATACTTTGTTCGATTTTGCTTGCCGAATAGATAAATGCTTAATCACGCATCTCATAACATTCACATACTTATTAGTCATTTATCATTTCTTTATTGTAATATAAACCTAAATAATAGTAGTGATCATTTACTATCGCTTCCATTTTCATCTTTTGTAAACTCCGTCTGATTGTGACATCCGCACTTCACCAAGCCATTTCATCATCGCGCAGTACTTGTTCCTCATTTCTTCTGCTTAATGCCGGTCACAAGTCAACGGAGCCATTTACAGAATAAATATATTCAGACTGGACGAACATTATATTCCAGGGTTCTACGTTACGGCTCAGGTGCCTACGCTATTGTCGGTCTGCCTCAGCTGACGTCCCTCAGCTCATTTCATCTTCACGGCGCTACTCCAGGAACCAGGGGAGTACTAGCGTGGTGGCAGCAACACCCGTAATACCGGAAGCAAAATCAGACGGGCATTTATGTACCCCATCCCTACGACCTTTTCGTGTGCTAGCGGCGTTCGGAAGTTAATAAATAGTTGTTACTTAATTTAACGTTTTATTTAAACAACCGAAAGCTTAAAAACGTAGCACTGGCGCCTATCCGTGGTTATTTTAAGGTCTGATTTTGCTCCTAGGTGGGTAGTTGTGGTTTGTGCGCTTGGTTTTTTTTATTTTTTTGTGAAACGTTTTTTCAGTTTTATTTTTGGTTGCAAGCAGCTAAGGTGTACGAAACATATATCTGTTTGATGTAATGCAAATTTTATTATATTGTGTACGACATTTTAATGGTACAGTCAGATACATTATTCTGATGTTATTTAAAAACAAAACTATGATTTAAATTTTGATACATTTAAAAATAAAGTAACGTTATTTACTCACGTCGTCGTCGTCCACTGGTACAGTCAGTTTAAATAATTTGTATTTCTTGTTTGTAAGTTATTTTTTTTTGTGCAGAGTACTATACTTGTGAACTGGTTTTCGTACACACTAGTTGCAATTATAACGCTTATTGTTTTTTTATTTTGCGCTTATTTTTTTATTATTTTTAGACTTGCGTATTTGTTTATTATTTAAGAAAAACAACCAAAACGTTAATAAAAAATAATAGTATTTTGTAACAGACGGAGTATTTTGTTGTTTTTTTTATTATTTTTTTTCACTTTCTGTTCAACACTTATCTAATTTCCTTTAACTTAATTGAATTTTGTGCTTTCTTAAACATCTTGCAATGGCTTATCCCATTAAGTTCATGTCTCTTCAGAAGAGCGAATTAGAGTACGAGGTTGCTATTCGGGGCGAGACTCCGGCTTCCACAGTGCAGGAACTGCGTAAGCAAATTGCAAAATGTGGGCCATTATTTCCATCCGAGGACATCCTCACAAGTCCTATTGATGTGAAAGATGATATGGATGGCATTGCAGATGTGGTAGAAAAGGTAAATTCCTCTCTTGATTCTAAGCCATTGGATAAAAGTACCTTGCTACGAGCGCAAAATTTGACTCATCATCTGTTCCATCGGCTACGCCGCATTGTTTGTGAGAAGCCGGAACAAAAAGTAGCTTATGATCAGTGTGTCGCCTTGTATAAGCTTTGCTCAGACCGCGTTATTTTGCTTTTGGACAGCAATGTCTTGGATCCGCTTGCAGCCACTGGTACTGACATCCAAATTCCTCTAGCCACTTCCGCATCTCCACTTAATGTCACGGTGACTTGTGACGGCAGTAATGCTAACCAACTGTCAAAGTTACGATATGACGGCAAAACCTGTGTAAGGGCGTTCATTCAACGTGTTTCCGAATTTTGTAAAGCGAAGAATATTTCGAGCAGCAGGGTTCTTCACAATGCAACAGAAATATTCACAGGTGATGCGATTCACTGGTTTCGAAGTGTTAGGGAAAAAGTAACAAGTTGGGATGACCTCGTGGTGCTTCTAAGACAGGATTTTGGCCAAGCTGACTTTGATTACAGACTGCTTTCCGAAATCAGGTCTCGCACGCAAGGAGAAACGGAAAATATAGTTATTTATTTATCGGTCATGTCCGGCCTCTTCTCGCGTTTGACAAGCACCTTGACAGAAAATGAAATGCTCGAAATTCTCCTACATAACATTCGGCCATGTTACGCGAGTACTCTATCTTCCGTTTCTGAAATAAGAACTATAGAGCAATTAAAGACCTTGTGTCGTAACTACGAGAGTATACAGTCGCGTCTTTCTCAATTCAAAGAACCTCCACGACCGACTACTGATACTTTGGCACCTGAATTTGCCTATTCAGGCGGGTCATCAAAAAATAAAACAAATTTAAATAATAACACATATTTTAATAATAATAATAAATACAAATACAACAATAACAATTACGGTAAATTATATTCACATAGTAACAATAACAGCAATTTAACAGAAAAAGCAAACCCGAACTATGTACATGCTATAGCTCCTTCTACATCCAAGACACGTTTTTGTCCTAGATGTCGAGTGGACAGTCACAACCTGAGACAGTGCACGGCGAATAAAGACGTCATAGTTTGCTTTGTGTGTGGACGTAAGAATGTGAAAACACCGGATTGTCCTGATTGTAACAAAAATAGGAAGCGGAATTCAAAAAACTAATAGCTCAGAATTGTATCAATGGTAATGTAGGTAAATTTGATATAAATGATTGGCAGAATTGGCTGCGTACATTAAATTTGTTTTTCAAAACTTACAAAATTGGTACAATTCTGAAAGGACATGTAGAAAATGACGATAGACCCTATGTTACGGTGCAGATCAATGGCATTACAATCTCGGGACTGTTGGACTCAGGTTCCGCGGTAACAATTCTTGGCAATGGTGCTCATTCAGTACTTGTGGATAGTGGGTTGAAAGTAATTCAGGATGACTTTGTCTCGGTTACCGCAGCAGGGGGGCAAATTTTACAAAGTGAGGGTTATATGGAGATTCCACTATACTTTGACAACAAGTTCCACATTTTGAGAGCTTTTATCGTGCCTGGTATCCAAAACAATCTCATTTTAGGAGTAGACTTCTGGCGTGCATTTCAAATCTGCCCGAAATACCTCAGCAGTATTGTTTTGGGTGATAATGCTGCAGTCATTAATGGTGTCGTTCAACCCAATCAACAAGCTTTCATTCAAGGTTATGACAATTTGGACGAATCTCAAAAACGATTAGCCGATAACGTCGTAAAACAGTTTGAGGACATTTCTTCTCAACGTAAAGGCTTAGGTGTCACTGACTTAATCACACACAGAATCGATACTGGAGAATCCAGTCCAATTCGTCAACGCTATTACCGATTGTCACCCGAGAGACAGCGTATCTTGGTCGAGCAGGTGGACGAGATGCTTTCACTGGACGTGATTGAGCCTTGCGAAAGCGCGTGGTCATCGCCTGTCCTGCTCGTCAGCAAGAAGAACGGCCAGCCTCGTTTCTGTCTCGACAGCCGTAAGCTCAACTCAGTAACAAAACGTGACGCTTACAACCTTCCGTATATCTCGGAGATTTTGGATAACCTCAGGGATGCTCGATACTTGTCCAGCATCGATTTATCCAAAGCCTTCTGGCAAATTAAAATCGCTCCCGAAGACAGGAATAAGACAGCATTTTATGTACCTGGTAGGGGAACGTTCCACTTTAAGCGAACTGCGTTCGGCCTGACCAACGCTCCTGCTACTCAACAAAGATTAGTGGACCTGTTGTTCTCTGAGTTCGACCTTAAAGTGTTCGCATACCTGGATGACATTATCATCGTTTCCGAAGATTTTAACAGTCACGTCACGTTACTCTTGCGCGTCTTAGACAAATTAAAACGAGCCAATCTGACAGTAAATTTGGACAAGTGCCATTTTTTCAGCCACCAGCTTAATTACCTCGGCTATGTAGTCGATGGCTCTGGTCTGCGCACTGATCCTGTGAAAGTAGAGGCTATTTTAAATTACCCAACACCTACGTGTCGTAAAGATCTCAAACGTTTTCTTGGAACTGCGACATGGTACAGGCGGTTTGTCCCTAATTTTAGCACTATTGCAGGCCCATTAAATAAATTAACTTCTTCAAAAAAAGGTTCACCTCCGTTTAAATGGACTCCTGAGGCTGCATCCGCGTTCCAAAAACTCAAGGAGCGTCTAGTCTCTGCTCCAGTTCTTTGTTGTCCGGATTATACAAAACCGTTCGAGGTACATACCGATGCCAGTAATTATGGAATTGGCGCAATGCTTACGCAGACCGTCGAAGGTAAGGAGCACCCGATCGCGTACATGTCAAAAAGTTTGTCATCAGCTGAGAAAAATTACAGCATAACTGAACGCGAGGCCTTAGCCGTAGTTACCGCATTAGAGTACTGGCGTTGCTACTTAGAAAATGGACAAACTTTCACGGTTTACACTGATCACAGTGCACTTAAGTGGTTCCTGTCCATTAGCAACCCAACTGGAAGATTGGCTCGTTGGGGTGTTCGCTTGTCAGGGTTTAACTTCATTCTTAAACATCGCCGGGGTGTTGACAATGTCATTCCGGATGCCTTGTCTCGCTTACCAGTTAGTGCCATTTGCACTTCCAACTCTCATTTGGTCTCTAAAGACACTTGGTATACTAATATTTATAATGGATGCCTTCATAACCCAATCGATTATCCAAATTTCTTTATTAAAAATAATTCTTTGTACCGTTTGTCCAAAAACAAGCATGAACTGACATCGGAATTTTCATGGAAATTGGTTGTTCCACTAGAGTTGCGTCAAAAAGTTATCCATGAAAATCACTCAGAACCTGCTGCAGGGCACATGGGTATCTTCAAAACCTACCGTAGACTTGCTTTACGTTTTTTTTGGCCAGGTATGTACCAGGAAGTCGTCGAGTTCATTGGAACGTGCGATAAGTGTCTGTCGTATAAATCTCAGAACCATCAAACCTTAGGGGAAATGGGTAGACCAAAGCAATGCTCACGACCGTTCCAAATGATCTCGATGGATCTGATGGGCCCTTTGCCAACAACTAGGAGGCGAAATAACTACATCTTGGTCATCACATGTTGTTTTTCTAAGTATTGCCTGATTTACCCACTTAAAAAGGCTACTGCAGATGTTATAGCCAAAATTTTGGAGGAGTCAGTTTTTCTAGTACATGGTGTTCCACAAACAGTGTTGATGGACAACGGTACTCAATTCACTGGCAGGGTTATGGAAGGTTTGTATAAATTTTATAATGTCCCTAACGTCTACTACAGTCCTAAATACACACCACAAGTTAACTTAGTAGAGCGTTACAATAGGACTATTATAACTTGTATTTCCACCTTTGTTGAGGATGACCATAGGTCGTGGGACATGTTTATTCCACGGGTTCAATTTGCCATCAATAGCGCTGTTAATGAGGCCACAGGTTTTACACCTGCGTTCTTGGTGTACGGAAGGGAGCTAGTGACTTGTGGGACGCACTA
This sequence comes from Acleris holmiana, assembly GCA_949316455.1. Classification (NCBI taxonomy): domain Eukaryota; kingdom Metazoa; phylum Arthropoda; class Insecta; order Lepidoptera; family Tortricidae; genus Acleris; species Acleris holmiana. The sequence goes on along the minus strand of CASGFW010000022.1, from coordinate 267,187 downwards.
TACGGAAACCGATTTAGGGAAGGAAGTGTTGTTCCTACCACGTGACTTATATGCTGAGAACTTAGGTTGTATGGCTTCAATTTTTGATGATGTCCAAGCCAAACTATACCATGCCCATGTAAGGAACACGTCTCAATATAATCTTAGACGTAAGCCAGCTGAATTCGAAGTAGGTGATATAGTTATGAAGCGCACTTACTTCTTAAGTGACAAAGGTAAACAATTCACCAAAAAGTTGGCACCTAAGTATATTAAGGCTAGGATTATCGTCAAGAAATCCCCTTTAGTTTATGTATTACAGGACCTTTTTGGAAAAGATTTGGGCACCTGGCACATAAAGGATCTCAAATTGGTTGGTCTTAAGAGATAATTTATTTTTCCTGTCGGAACCACCTCATAATTTTATAAGTGTATACAAAATTGTTCTTGTTTTGCGTTTTGACACCTTTAAGCATTTGTACTTGTAAGGTTTCAAGTTCTTGTAACGGGATACCTCATTTTTTTATGTGATTTGCATCGGTAATTCAGTTTTAAATATAACATATTTTAAACAGTTGCTGATGTGACTATGTAAGCGTGAAGTATGAATGAAGAGTTATGAAAGTGTATCTACAGGTACTGAACTATGCGGATTTTATTACATTTAGACGTAATAAAATCCTTCCCGACGCGCCGGGGTATTGTAACGTATATACGTTACGTAACCTAGGTTATTATTATAAAATAACAAGAAATTTAAAATCAACATATTTACAACACTTACCTAACAACAATTAATGAACATAATAAAAAAATAAATAAGAGTAACTTATTAAACTATACTAAACTAGGTTGATTGTACATCGCTACTTGTTACTTATATCCGCGACGCACTGTACTCGACTCGCATCACCTTTGTTTTAATCGAACCGGTCGGGCGTCTCTCCGCTCCCCGCGCGGCCGCGCAGCGGCTCTCGCCCTAGCGCTCGCGCAGCCAGCCAGACAGATTTAGCTATCAACGCAGGCGCACGTTCACTCGTACTAGTGACATCACACGTCGCCGCGTCGGTGATAATTACGCTCGTGTTATATTTTACCAAGGCACAGTTTATGTTCAGTATTTTGCACTCGTGCAGTACTAATACTGGTACCTAATTAAAGTCAGTGGTTATACCCCTATATTGGGTAAGTGTTGAACATCTTATATTTTAAATAAGTAGCAGGTATTTTTGAATGTATGCCTAACGTAACGGTTTTACCGTTACAATATACTTTGTTCGATTTTGCTTGCCGAATAGATAAATGCTTAATCACGCATCTCATAACATTCACATACTTATTAGTCATTTATCATTTCTTTATTGTAATATAAACCTAAATAATAGTAGTGATCATTTACTATCGCTTCCATTTTCATCTTTTGTAAACTCCGTCTGATTGTGACATCCGCACTTCACCAAGCCATTTCATCATCGCGCAGTACTTGTTCCTCATTTCTTCTGCTTAATGCCGGTCACAAGTCAACGGAGCCATTTACAGAATAAATATATTCAGACTGGACGAACATTATATTCCAGGGTTCTACGTTACGGCTCAGGTGCCTACGCTATTGTCGGTCTGCCTCAGCTGACGTCCCTCAGCTCATTTCATCTTCACGGCGCTACTCCAGGAACCAGGGGAGTACTAGCGTGGTGGCAGCAACACCCGTAATACCGGAAGCAAAATCAGACGGGCATTTATGTACCCCATCCCTACGACCTTTTCGTGTGCTAGCGGCGTTCGGAAGTTAATAAATAGTTGTTACTTAATTTAACGTTTTATTTAAACAACCGAAAGCTTAAAAACGTAGCATGCGTAACGTAGCAAACGTAGCATCAAAATGTATTATACTTAACTAACTGCTGATAAGGATTTAACACCTCATCAAGGTACTTTGTGAAATTAGACGGAAAAGAAACATTACATCAATAAGACTTATCTAATGAATAACTAAATAAATTACTGTTGCCAGTTTTCAAATAGTATATGGATAACTATTTGCAATGTTATTAAGTTAAGTTAATTATTTTGCCAGTTTTCAAATTATGTATGTATAACTATTTGTAATGTACTAAATTAAATAAATTAATGTTGCCAGTTTTCAAATTATGAGTTATGTAAGCTTAAATACATTTTGTTTAAGGAACGAGAGGGCTCGTTCCGGGTAGGACGGCCGACTGTAACCACCATGCCTAAATATGATCTTTCTGATTTACTTGGTCATTTATTGTAAGCAGGTATATCCTCCTAGTTTTTATAAAAATGGCAACACTGATTTTTTAAAAAGAAGCAACGGGTAGAAACGGATAAGAGGCATAAAACAAAAGGGCGGTGGTCCGACTCGAAGCGAGTAATAATAGTATCGAGTTTGTTAAGGCTAGAGGGAATCTGTCGTCTTAATATTAAAAACCACTTTTGTATTATTAAACGGAGCATATAATAAAACGGAGTATTTAAGCAGTTGTTTCCTTGTGCTCGCTCCCCTGAAAGTTTCACTTCGAAAAGTCGAATGGCGTTTTAACCCGCCAAGTGCCCCCTCAATGGGAGGATTATGGGAGGCAGGGATTAAATCCGCGAAGTACCATCTGTATCGTGCTGTAGGTGACCGCACACTCACTTACGAGGAAATTACCACGGTCTTTGCGAGGATCGAGGCCGCCCTCTTTGTACACTGTCAAATGACCCTAGCGAGTTCGACATACTGACACCCGGTCACTTTGTCATCGGACAAAGCTTACTAGCCGTTCCTGAGTATAAATAACGTCGAGGACATTCCTCTGAATAGATTGTCACGTTGGCAATCCATTCAGAAGATTACACAATCCTTTTGGAGACGATGGTCTGATGACTACCTTCACACTGCAACAGAGAGTGAAATGGTTTTCATCACCACCCAACGTAAGTCGGTGATCTAGTGCTAATTAAGTCTGAGCTGACACGACCCTTGAACTGGCCACGCGGCCGAGTCGAGGCAGTTTTTCCCGGTCGAGACAATGTGGTGCGTGTTGTTACCGTGCGAACTCAAACTGGAGTCTACAAGAGGCCGGTAAATAAGTTATGCCCATTACCTTATGCAAATTAAAAAAGAAAACTTAATTTAGCTAATAATTGTTGATATTAGAATAAGCTTATATTAAAATTCCACTTTATAAACTAGTTATTGTTAGTGACTTAACATTTGAAACTTCGTAAGTTTCAACACACATATATATACTTTACATAAGGTCGGAAATCATGATACTGATTTCGGTGAGGGGTATGTTCGATCTTTGCCAAATGAGGGTAGATGATTTTCTTTCCCACCAATTTGACGGCGTCTGTCGCTGGCTTTGGCGGGTAATCTTGCGCTGGAGAGGCTACCGTGCGGACGTTCCGTTATCTTGCGTGCTTCGTGTCAGTTTTCGGAAGACTAGACCCTCGTACTGTTCTCCGTTTTATCTAAGGACAGCCGTGCTGTACTGTTTGTCGAGCTCGTAGCTCCAAACCCTTTATCAACCGAAAACCCCTGGAGCCATACGCCGTGCTACTCGCGAAGTGACCCATATGCTGAACTGGTGCTGGTGCCGGAAGGTAGGTGGGAATTTTCATACACTCGTATTTGGCAAAAGGTTGTGCTGCTTCTCATCAAAAAACTACAGTTCACATTCATATAATAAAAAACCAGTGAAATAAAAGTTGCATTGGCAACATCTGTTAATATTATTCCACTATTGGGCAAGGGTCAGTAATATTCCAACTCGCTCTGTGATTGCCAATCTCTGATCAGTTGTTCCAAAATGAATCTTACGTCATCCCGCTACCCACCACACCGGTTAACCATCCTGTTGCAATATTCGGATACACTATGTATCCACCAGTCGCGCGCACGGCAGACGTGATTGCACTTAAATTTATAGTCTTTTTATGAATATTCATCGAGCTAATCTGATGATAAAGCCTTATACTATTATTTAATAATTTAATAATTTATTTTTCAAGGAACCCACATGAGTGGGACGGCGGTAAGCGTAAGCATGGCGGACACGGCCGAGGCTCTGCTGTTCTTCGACCGTGTGTTCGACAGCGTCAACGGCTCGCGCGGCGGTCGCGCACCGGGCAAGATGAGGGGACCCGTACAGGAAGTTCGCGGTCAATCCGCACATGTCACGTATTGGAAAGAGGCCATAAGTATTATTGGAATGAAGCCATAAACCTGCATAAATCGGAACGTTACTTAACTTTGACATGCGCGCGCCTCTCGCGGCGTCTGGTGGTAACTAACGACTGCTTTTTCATATTGTCAACTGTGTTAACGTACTTTATTAATTAAACTAGTTATCTTATTACAAATCGCTCTTGTTTCATTAGGTTATGGGCAAATGACTCGTTAAATAACTAAACTAAAAGTCATTGTTGAAAAGTGATTCCGGTAATAACAGTAACGCTAGTTCCGCGAGTGATTTCTCGATTTTTAGGTTAGCCGTTATTACATTGCAAATTTTGAATTTGTACCGAAGTAAAATGGCTTTGTCTAACGTTCATATAGACAAATTATTGGGAAGAGAGAATTATAACACCTGGAAATTTGCAGTCCAGACGTATTTACAACACGAAGACTTGTGGGAGTGTGTTGAACCTGCCGAAAACAGTTCCGTAAATCCAAAGCTCGACGTCAAGGCAAAGTCAAAAATAATTTTGCTAGTGGATCCGATAAATTATATACACGTTCAAGAGGCAAAGACGGCCAGGGATGTTTGGATTAATCTACAAAATGCATTTGAAGATTCAGGTTTAACAAGAAAAGTTGGGTTACTCCGAGATTTGGTTAATACCACTTTAGAAAGTTGCACAACTATTGAGGAATATGTTAACAAAATAGTAACCACTGCCCACAAGCTAAGAAATATCGGATTTAATGTTGATGATGAGTGGCTTGGTACCTTAATGTTGGCTGGTTTGCCGGAGAAATACAAACCAATGATTATGGGTCTTGAAAGCTCAGGTGTAAAGATAACTACAGATTCAATAAAAATGAAGTTACTTCAAGAAGTTAAGGAGTCTAATGTATCCGTTCTTTATACAAAGTTAAATAAATATGTTCCCAAGAATTATAAAGGTAACAAGTCACCTGGTCCACGTTGTTACAATTGTAATCGTTATGGTCATATGAGTAAATTCTGCAATAATAAAAAAAAGAGTAATGACAATGTGAAAGGTTATGCTGCAGTTTTTTCAGCAACTCCAGAACAAATGGACAATGTTTCATGGATTGTGGATTCTGGTGCATCTTTACACATGACAAATGTCTCAGATGGGATGTATGATGTCCGGGCACCACCAATACAACGTATAACGGTTGCTAACAATGCATCAGTTGCAGTGGAACATATGGGCAATGTTGATTTAGATCTCCTGGGTGAAGATGGTAAATTAAACCATATACAAGTGAAAGACATTTTATATGTACCACAAATAAGTACCAATTTATTATCAGTTAGCCAGCTGGTAAAGAATGGCTGTGAAGTAATATTTAATGGTACTGGCTGTGAAATATTAAATAGACAGAAGCAATTAGTAGCAACAGCAAAACTTATAAATAACATGTATAAGTTAAATACATTTAGTGGGAATGCATTTGTTGCAACTTCAGAAAGCCAAAGCATAAATATTTGGCATAGGCGAATGGGACATCTGAATTACAATGATGTAAGCAAATTGCCATTATGTACTGAAGGTGTGAAATTATCAGATTGCAAAGAGGCAAATAATAAATGCATTCCATGTTTAAAAGGTAAACAAATCCGGTTCCCATTCACAAATGTTGGTACAAGGGCAACAGAAGCATTACAAATTGTGCATTCTGACCTGTGTGGTCCCATGGAGTCTCCATCAATGGGCGGAGCAAGATATTTTATTACTTTTATTGATGATTTCTCTAGAATCGTGAAGGTATATTTTCTAAAAAATAAAACCAATATAAAAGAAGTATTTGAAAGCTACAAAAATGAAATGGAAAATCAGTTGAATTGCACGATAAAAATTCTCCGAACAGATAATGGCTTAGAATACAATAATAATCAAATGTCAAAATACTTGACAAGCTACGGCATCAAGCATCAGACAACAGCACCGTACACTCCAGAGCAAAACGGGTTGGCTGAACGGATGAATCGCACTTTAGTAGAGCGTGCGAAATGTATGCTGGAGGATGCTGGATTACTCAAGAAGTATTGGGCTGAGGCAGTGGAGACAGCTGCTCATATAATTAACCGCTCTCCGACTCGTGTCCTTAACTACATGACACCACTCGAGAAATTAACAGATACCTATGTCATTAGAGGAGACTGCTGCCAATATCACTGAACCAGAAGACTCTGTCTCTACCCATGATAATGAGGAAGACTCTACCGCGTCCACAACCTTATGTGACAGTTTTGAGTCTGTTGAGACGGATAAAAATTCAGTGTATGAACCAAGCACCGATTGTACATTTGATTCTCCTGAACGTTACATAAACCTGAGGCCTCGAGGCGGGCAACCAAGGTATACAAAAGATGTTAATGAAGATGAAAATGAATATGCATGTTTGGTTTTAAGTCAGGATCCGTCATCATTGGAAGAAGCTTTATCTAGCCCTGAGTCTAGTCATTGGCAGAAAGCCATGGAGGAGGAATACAAATCATTAAGGAAAAATAACACTTGGGTGCTATGTGATTTGCCACCAGGGAAAAAAGCTATATCATGCAAATGGGTTTTTAAAGCCAAAGTGAATGAGAAAGGTGACATAGAAAAGTATAAGGCTAGACTGGTAATTAAAGGATGCGCACAAAGGAAAGGATATGATTACAATGAAGTTTATTCACCGGTAGTTAGATACTCATCCTTGCGATACCTGCTTTCCTTAGCAGTGAAATACAATTTAGATATGCATCAAATGGATGCTGTGTCTGCCTTCCTGCAAGGCGATATAGAAGAAGATATATATATGCTTCAACCTCCGAACTTTAAAGAAAATAATATTCAAGTGTGTTTGCTGAAAAAATCCCTATATGGACTGAAACAAGCCAGCAGGCAGTGGAACCAAAAACTGGATAGTACACTTAAAGAAACTGGTTTGACTCAGTCACTACTTGATCCCTGCATTTATTACAGAATAAGGAATGAAGATATAACTTTCTTAGCTGTCTATGTAGACGATATAATTTTGTTTACAAGCTCTGAACAAACTAAAAATTATATTAAAAATTATTTATTCGCCAAATTTGAGATGAAGGATTTGGGTGAATTGAAATACTGTCTGGGTCTGCATGTACAACGAAATAAAAATAATGGGATTTTGTGTGTCAATCAGACAAAGTATATACAAGATATACTGAGCAAATATGGAATGTCGAATTGTAAGAGTGTGAAAACCCCAATTGATCCGAAAATGAAGTTCAATACAAATGAGAATGAAAAATCAATTGCAGATATATACCCATATCAGGAAATAATTGGTTGTCTTTTGTATTTATCTCAAGGGACTCGCCCCGACATATCCTATGCTGTAAATACACTCAGCAGATTTAATTCTAGGCCTGAAATGCAGCACTGGATTGCGTTGAAACGAATATTGAGATATTTGAAATTTACAGAAAACTATTCACTTGTGTATAAAAGAAACCAAGAAGAGACTATACATGGTTATTGTGACGCAGACTGGTGTAGCGATGAGAACGACCGAAGATCATGTACCGGCTATGTTTTTATTCATCAAGGCGGAGCAATCACTTGGAACTCACGTCGGCAACCAACCGTTGCGTTATCTACGACCGAGGCTGAATACATGTCTCTGTCAAGCTGCACACAAGAAGCAATGTGGCTCAAACAGATGCAGGAAGAATTTTGGCCCCAATTAGCCACATTACCTATAACTATTTTATGTGATAATCAAAGTGCTATTAAACTTGCAGGTACTGTAAACTATCATTCCAGAACCAAGCACATAGATATACGACATCACTTTGTACGCGACAAGGTGCAGTTAAAGAAGATTGTCATCGAGTACGTCCAAACAAACGAAATGGTCGCTGATGCTCTGACAAAAGGCACTCCTCAATTGAAGCTGGATTACTGCTCTTCAAAAATGGGTTTATGCCTTAGGGAGGATATTGGAATGAAGCCATAAACCTGCATAAATCGGAACGTTACTTAACTTTGACATGCGCGCGCCTCTCGCGGCGTCTGGTGGTAACTAACGACTGCTTTTTCATATTGTCAACTGTGTTAACGTACTTTATTAATTAAACTAGTTATCTTATTACAAATCGCTCTTGTTTCATTAAGTATCCTTAGGGATTTACATTATACTGATTCATGTATAGGACAGGCCTTTCCGGCAAATTACATACGAATACAGGTACCGCGTGTCAAAAATTGGATCGCCACTCTCGAAATTTCATAAAAATTTGGTCAGATTTAAAAGATGCTAACGTTAGGTTCTTTTACACCAGGAATCTTAATCAGGATCCCATAGAAAATATGTTTGGTCGTATTAGGGCCCTTAATTACAGGAACAACCGTACGGATGTGTTTTCATTTAAGTATGCTTATAAATCATTACTATTATATGATATTCTAGCACCACATTCTTCTAGCTTTATTTGCGAAGATGATGCGGGCCAATCTTTAGTGGACCCGTTCAAGTTTTTTGTGGGAACTGACTCTGTCCTTCCTTCATCTGTTACAGACTCTACAACGTTCAACAGCGCGGCAGAGCATCCTTCTACTTCATTTACAGCATCGCAACCCGGGCCTGAGAGAATACCTTTTCTATTCGATCAGGCCCGACGAGAACGCGTTACTTCATAGATTTCTGCGTATCCAGCTGGTTATGTTTCTAGGAGGCTTACACAAAAATTCAGTTGTTCTAGTTGTAAGAAAACGTTTTTGACTTCGAATCATGGCGACATCCATAATTTTATTTGAAGCCATTATCGCCATTATCTGAAGGGCAAGAATTTAAAATACCCCTCTATCAAATTTATTTTACTGTTTAGAAAATTGGTTGAACTTATCAATCAACATACAGTGTGACCCATTATTTTAAAACTAACTGTATATTATGTTAAAAGTAGTGTTTATGTTAAAAAGGATCTCACAGGATTACAAGCCTACTCTGAACTATTTTACCAAATTTAAATGTAGTTTTCATGACATGGCAGGTTCTGTGAATGAATGAATGAATGAATGAATGAATGAGTCGTTTATTCACAAGAACATATGGTAAGTAATACAGATCTTAAAATTGGTATACATAGCTTCCCAAGATATGCCTTACGGCATTAAGTTCGCCTTTTGCATATTATGTGTATTCTTTTTTGTGCAATAAAGATTAAATAAATAAATAAATAAATAATATATTCAGCCGAGTCAGGCATGTGAAAGTTAAATTAAACATAATAATATAAAATTGTAAAGAGGAAATTGTAATGTTATAAGTAAAATGGATTAAAATTATACATAAAAAAAATAAAATTAATGTCATATGAAATAAAATTAGCATTATATTAAATACATGTCTATCAATATGTCTCAGGTCAAGTTAACTAAATGTAATAACATGTCAGTATTTAAAACTTAAACATTAAAAATTCATTTATGCTATAAAAACAATTGTCACTTAAGATTCTGTATAATTTTATTTTGAATTCACTATGGCACAATGTCTTTAATGCAGGCGGGATTTTATTATAAACTTTTATACACATATTATATGCGCTTTTGTTCCTGAGTACTAGTTTATTATTTGGTAATGCTAATGTGAATGTGAACATGGTTTAATGAATCGATTTGATAAACTGCTTTTGTAGCTAGCTAGAAACCTGGAAACCGGTCTATTTTCTGCATAAGTTGAATGATTCTATGATGAATAGGAGTAGTCGGTTGAGAGTGGATGTTGATTTATTTATAGGTATACTAAATACTTTGTCAATATAAGTATGTAATTAATATTTATTTACATGCTTTAACATAATGTTTCCAACAAATGTTCATTAAATTTATTATTCAGGATCAACCGATGGTTAAGTCGATGGTGGAGAATTGGCCTTCGAAGCAAAAAATGGAGATGGAGATTACCAATTCAGAGACGGATGCACATAATTTTGAAAAATGGTTCTCCGGACTAAAGAATAAACTGGAAAAACATGCTATAATAGTCATGGATAATGCCTCCTACCACTCACGGAGACAAGAAAAGATCCCGACAGATCGAACGAGGAAAACCGATATCCAAGCATGGCTACAAGAAAAAATCATTTCCTTCGAGGATAAAGAAGTAAGGGGTGTGTTACTGACAAAGGTGAAACTACACAAACATTTAATACCTAAAACATGTCACAGACGAAATGGCGAAATAAATGGAGTATACTATTTTAAGATTACCACTTTACCACTGTGAACTCAACCTGATAGAAATTATTTGGAATACAAATGAAAGGGTACATTGCCACCAAAAATAATGATTTTAAAATGGAAACAATAATAATATTACTGCCCGAAGCGTTTGCCCGCATTAATGCCGCACTGTGGGACGAAAATCGGCTCTAGAGGACATAGAAATCGAAGTTCTCATTTTTATATTTTTTTGATTGGGATTGGTTTTATTTATAAAATAATAAAAAATAAATAAATAAATAAAAAATTTATTTACCAACACAAAACAGTAGGGTCGGGTGTCTCAGATTGAACCAGCCAGCTGCAATGAACCACAGCTTTATTTTGAACATGCGACGTTGCCAGACCGTGCTAGTATCGGTAAAAGATGGGTAATTACGTTGCCTTTTTCCCCACTAGTTTGCGTGGAGATCGCGTGCAAAGTGGTTGTGTGAGGAGCATTTGTATGGAAATTGTCCAGAAAAGTAAGTTATTGCTGCAAATTTCTTTGTTTTTTAGCTTTTTTTCTAGTAGTGATATTGTTTTCTTTATAGTAACACTGTTTCACATACTTATCTAACATTTTAATGCGTCATGAGACGTTTCTCTGGAAGGTTATTTTATCGGTGAAATTTAAAAATTACTTGCGTAAACGTGCTGTGTCTCATATTGAACCACTTATCGGCAGTACATACTGAACCATGGTTCAATGAGTATGTAGGGCTTTGGTGGCGGAGAGAATGAAACGAGCGTCGATGTCTAATGTTCTGATTTATTTACAAGAGCCCTACTTATATACTATTTCAATTAATTTATTATTTGTTCGTCGGGTGGATCGAGATGTTTGAATGAAAATCAACCCGCGGTATTTCAATGAGTAGCGCGAGAGGGACGACATGAGTTCCTCCGTCTCGTTCTCGCACTTACATAAATATGTGTGCGCTGCGGAAGCGCCGCTCAGATGAACGCGGCCGCGGCAGCCGACGGTTGTGCATGCATGCCCATATCACTCCTCCTCAAGCTAAGCGCATCCTTTTCGTAACTCTGCCGGATCTTGTGGTGTAGGTTTCTTTTATAGGTGTTGTTGATTCGTCGTTGTTGGAGTCGTTGTAAATGTAGGCCGGCTTCAGACGTTCAATGGTGACAACTGCGGTCGTACGTGGCAATTGTATCTTGAAGTATTTTTCGTAGCGTTTAAGTACTTCGAACGGGCCGTCGTATGGAGGTGTTAACGGCGGTCGCACCGTATCGTTTCGTACAAATACATGTGTGCAAATGGACAAATCCTTATGAATGAAAGGACGTGTCCGTGTTGTATGCGGCCTTGTTGTAGGTATTACGGAAGCCATTGTTTCAGTTAGACGGCGAACAAACTCGGCATCTTCGATTTTCGACTGAGTAGGTACAAAAAAATCTGATGGAATGCGTAGCGTTGATCCATACGTCATTAATGCCGGGCTTAAGTTATTATCTGTACGTAGTGCTGTGCGGAGGCCCAGTAGCACAGTAGGTAATTCTTCAGACCATTTTGTAGTTTCGCCTCTAGCCATGATTGCGGCTTTTAGGGTACGGTGTAGTCTTTCGACCTGGCCATTCGCTTGGGGGTGGTACGCAGTGGTGCGTATTCGTGTTACTCCGAACTTTTTAAGCAGCGAGTTGAACAAAGTGGATTCGAACTGTTTCCCCTGGTCCGTGGTGATGCGTAGTGGACATCCGAATCTGGTAATCCAGTGCTCGTACAATGCCTTAGCAACGACCTCCGCTGTAATGTCCCTTACGGGCACGGCTTCAGGCCATTTAGTACAGCGATCTATGATGGTCACACAGAATTTAAACTCATTGGATATTCTTAATGGGCCTGTAATGTCGATATGAATATGCTCGAACCGTTGTGATGGCGGGAACTCGCCGATTGTTGGTGTTGCATGACGATGCACCTTGGCGCGTTGACAGCCGATGCACGCTCGAGTCCAGGTTCCAACGTCTTTGTTAATAGCAGGCCAGAAGTACTTTGAGGTCATTTGTTTTCGTGTTGCACGAATACCGGAATGGCTAAGATCGTGTTGCGCCCTAAAGACAGCGTAGCGATATGCAGCCGGTAGGTATGGTCGTGGGGTCCCTGTAGAGTGCTCACACGTGATTGGTTGGCGCGTTCCTGGCAGCGTTACTTCGGTGAATTTTAAGTTTGGTTGTGATTTTATGATTTTGAGGTCTTCATCATTTTTTTGATCGGCGGCAAGTTTTTCGTAGTCGACAGTAGTAGGACATTGAATTTCTTCAATGCGAGATAGTGCATCGGCAACTGAGTTTTTCCTTCCTTCGATGTATTGAATGCTCGAACAAAATTGGCTTATGAAGTGTAGTTGACGTTCTCGCCGTGGAGTGTCGCTACTGCTCGCTGATCGAGACAAAGCATGAGTGAGCGGCTTGTGATCTGTGTAAATCGTGACGTCATTGCCTTCGATAAGGCGCCTGAAGTGTTTTACAGATGTGTACATGGCTAAGAGTTCGCGATCATACACACTGTATCGGCGTTGTGTCGTACTCATTGATTTTGAGAAAAACGCAAGCGGTTTCCATTTTTCTCCTATTTTCTGTTCCAAAACAGCGCCAATGCTGTGGTCCGAGACATCGCTCATAATGCGTAATGGTGCGGTGTTCACAGGATGTGACAAGGTTGTTGCTTTTAATATGCTTTGGCGGCATTCATTAAAAGCCTTTTCTGCTGCGGTTGTCCATTCGATCGTCGATTTGTCATTCTTACTAGTGTTGTGTAAGTATTTGTTTAACTCTGCTTGATGCTCTGCTTGATGTGGTAGGCAGTCACGATAGAAATTTAGCATCCCTAGAAATCTTCGTAGGTCGCTGATGGTTCTGGGTTTCGGATATTCGGATATGACTTTGATTCGGTCTTCAGGTGGGCTAACGCCATGGGATGAAACTTCGTAACCGAGGAAATTAATTGTTGACTGCCCAAACTCGCACTTGTCTACGTTTAGAGTTACGCCGTATTTATTAAGGCGCTCAAGGACTTGATGAAGCAGGTTCTTGTGTTGCTCTTCGTGGGTAGAAAATAGAAGGACGTCATCGACAAAACAGAAAACGTCATTGATGCCTCGCAGGACCTCGTGCATAAAACGTTGGAAGGTTTGGCTCGCGTTGCGTAGGCCAAAGGTCATGCAGTTGAACTCGAACGGTCCAAATGGTGTGATTATGGCTGTTTTCTGCGCATCCTCTTTACTCATAGGTATCCAGAAATAAGCCATCTTCAAATCTAACTTGGAAAATATTTTCTTGTTATGTAACTGGTAGGTGAAGTCTTGTATGCGGGGCAACGGGTAGCGGTCGGGTTGAGTGACGGCGTTTAGGCGTCTATAGTCGCCACATACACGTAGTGAGCCGTCTTTTTTCTTAACGACGTGAAGGGGGCTAGCCCAGGGACTTCTTGACGGCTGACATATACCCATTTCCATCATTCGTTCAAATTCGTCTTTGGCCGCCTTAAATTTTTCTGGTGGCAACGGTCGTGGCCTGGCGTGGAGAGGAGGGCCGGTTGTCTCAATGTAATGCAGCACTTCGTGTCTCGCTGGGGCTTTGAGGGACATAGGTCGTAGTACGTCTGGGTATTGCTTCAGGATGTCATAGTACGCTTGATTGCTGCTGATCATGTGAACTGTTTCTTCGGATGTGGTAATCTCTACGGCATCAATATGTGACTCGGTAGTTTCATCTAGCAGTTTCTTTTTATGCAAGTCGACGAGCAATCTATAATGGCGTAGGAAGTCAGCGCCAAGTATAGATGTTTTAATATCGGCCACGATGAACGTCCAACGAAAGTCGCGACGAAGTCCCAAGTTAAGTTTGATTGTTTTTTCGCCGTAGGTATTAATTGGCGTATTATTTGCGGCGTACAGCTTGTAGGTCGTTGATGTTGTTTGCTTCTTGTGATGCGTTGATAACACCGATATGTCTGCGCCAGTGTCGACGAGGAAACGTTCTCTAGTGTCGCGATCGAAAACACACAGGCGGTTACTTGCTGTAGGGACACCGACGCCCGCCAGGGTCGGTGTCTTCATTAGTTTTCCGACGGTTTGTTTCTTCGTTTGCACGGCGATTCACATCGTCTTGCTTTGTCACCAAAGCGGAAATGGTATCGGCATTCCCAGTCTGCATTTCCAGGCCTGCAAGAGTCGCGAGGAGTTCTGTTTGGTGGTTTGTATGTTGAGCGCGAGCGATCACGTAATCGATAGTGTTGCTTGTCGCTTGAACGAAGTGCAGCAATTTCGAGAGTTAACTTCTCCATTTGTTTTGATAGTAAATCGAGATGCGAATTCTCGATATTTTGAGAGCAGCTAGGTGTAGCAAGAGATGCGATGGTAGCGGGTTCGGAATTTTCCAGCATCTTGTCGGCCATTTCTGCTAATGTGTCCAGGGATGTTTCTGTGCTCAACGAGAGAACGTTTCGTACATGAGATGGAAGCTGATTCATCCACATAATTTTGAGGCCATCGTCGAGTATCATGTTGCCTCCCAGATCACGCATTCTTCTTAACAGCTGCGTTGATTTCTGTTCACCAAGTTCTAGGCCGCTTATCAGCTTCTGGAATTGCTTCTTCGCCGATTCTTCATAAACCGCTAGCAGTCGTTTTTTTAGCGCGTTGTATTTACCGGTCGCTGGTGGGTTCAGTACAATGTCGCTGACCTGCTGAACATCGGTGGCTTGGAGAACGCCCAAAACGTATCGAAATTTCTGATCATCACCAGTTTTCAATGGTTCAATAATAGCTTCAAACTGTGCGAACCACAGACGGGGTTGTTCACGCCAAAATGGTAAAATTCGGGATTGCACGGAGATACCAGCGAGGTCGTAGGATCCTGACGGTGCGGATGGTCCAGGTGAGTCCTGTTCTTTTATTTCGGTCATTTTTATCACGTCGGGGTCACCAATTGTAGGGCTTTGGTGGCGGAGAGAATGAAACGAGCGTCGATGTCTAATGTTCTGATTTATTTACAAGAGCCCTACTTATATACTATTTCAATTAATTTATTATTTGTTCGTCGGGTGGATCGAGATGTTTGAATGAAAATCCACCCGCGGTATTTCAATGAGTAGCGCGAGAGGGACGACATGAGTTCCTCCGTCTCGTTCTCGCACTTACATAAATATGTGTGCGCTGCGGAAGCGCCGCTCAGATGAACGCGGCCGCGGCAGCCGACGGTTGTGCATGCACACCCCTGGTTAAATGTGTACTGTGAATATATAAAAAAAAATATTTGTTACAGAATGGCACGAAATAAAGTTTTGGTGAGAAAAAGAGGTGGGCATTCGGCTGATAATATGCTCAAGGCCCTGCAATTGCATAGATCAGGTGAAAGTATTAGGAAATCAGCAAAAACTTTTGGCATTGCTTATCCAACCTTACGACGCTACGTAGTACAAAACATGAACGTCAACACAGAGGATCTCGCTGATAAAAAATTGCTACCAAATTATGAAAATCATCTTGTCTTTAACGCTGAACAAGAAGAGTCTTTTAAAGAGTACATAAAAGAGTGCGCTCTTAAGTTTTATGGACTGACCACTAAAGATTGCCGTAAAGTAGCATACCAAATGGCGAAAGTAAATAACGTCACTATACCAGAAAGTTGGGAACGGGATCAAATGGCTGGAAAAGAGTGGTTACGATCATTTAAGAATCGCCACCATGACCTGTCAGTAAAGAAGCCTGAAGCTTGCAGCTTAGCTCGTGCGACAGCATTTAACCGGGAGACGGTCAAATCTTTCTTTGATAACTTGAAGACAGCAATGGGTCGTCATTCGGCATTCAGCACTGGTTGTCGTTTGTACAATTTGGACGAAACGGCCACAACAACGGTCCAGCGTCCACAAAAAGTGGTTGGTCCTAAGGGAAAGTACAATATTGCAAAGGTCACCAGTGGTGAAAGGGGAACCTTAGTGACCACGTGTGCCATAGTGTGTGCTTCGGGTCAAGCCTTGCCGCCTGTACTTGTTTTCCCGAGAAAAAATTTCAAAGAAACTATGATGACAGGTGCTCCCCCAGGCTCTCTTGGGTTAGCACATCCTTCAGGGTGGATGACGTCCGATTTATTCGTTAAAGTGATGGAGCATTTCATTAAACATACCGCGGCTAGCTCAGAGAACCCTGCGCTTTTAATCTTAGACAATCATGAGTCGCATCTGTCAGTTGAAGCCTTGGAATTGGCAAAGAGTTCTGGTGTCACTATTCTTACATTGCACCCTCACACCACTGCTAAGATGCAGCCTCTGGATGTCGGGTTAAATGGCCCCTTCAAGATCTATTATAACAGTGCGATTGACTCCTGGATGGTGAGATACCCAGGAAGGTCTATGACTATCTACGACGTCGCACAGTGCGTTGGACAAGCCTACGCTAGGGCAATGACTCCTGTAAACATTTCTGCAGCTTTTAAGAAGTGTGGCATATTTCCCTTTGACCCAGAAGTGTTCACTGACATTGACTTTTTGCCATCGGACGTGACCGACAGACCTGATCCTCAGCCACAAGATCAAAATGTAGATCCCAATGCACAGGATATTGATGTCCAATCCACTGAATCAGATGCCACATTTTGTGAAAGTCCATCATTGTTAAGTACTTACAATGTGACAGAGACTCAAGCTAGAAATGAAAGTCCGTCATTGTTGAACACTGATAACGTGGCAGAGACTCCAGTTTTAAATGAAAGCTTGTTTCTAGTAAACACTGAGATTGTGGCAGGAACTCCATCGATATCTGAGTCAACTGAAACTATTTCAAAGACAGTACCCCGGATTATTCAAAGTTCACTAGTTGCAGGATCATCGAAGCAGATCCCTTGGATTTCACCCAAACAATTTATGCCACAACTGAAAGCTGGTTCTCGATCTACTAACAAACTAACTAGAAAAAGGGGAAAAAGCAGAATTGCAACTGACACACCCGAAAAAAATGAAATCACAGAAAGCAAGAAAAAGCGTAAAGAAACAAAACATAAAGTAAAAATAGTGAAACGCGCCCTGCTATTGGATAAAAATGTGAACGTCCCGAAGAAAAGAAAGACCAAGACGATTGACACAGATGAATCCACTACTGAAGAAGAACTTATTATGCCAGAAGTTAGTGAGACTGAAATAAGTGATATAGCTGAATCCGAAGATGATGAAGAAATTATTTTTGTTAGAGGAAATTTTAAGAAGTTGATCCGTAAACCAGTTGAAGATGACTATGTCCTCGTCGTTTTTAACACAAAAAATACTAAAGTTTATTACGTGGGCAAGATTACTGACGTTGACATTCCCAACTACGGAGTTTCGTTCATGCGACTAATTAGCAAAGAAACTATGAAGTTTCGGATGCCTTTGGAGCCTGATTTGGCTAATGTTATATTAAAGGATATTAAAATGATCCTGCCGCAGCCAAAAATTAACGGAACAAAAAACCGGAACTCTACATTTACCTTTCCAATACGTGTTGCTCCTACTATTACCTTACGTTAAGTTTATGGCACGAATCTCGGTTTAAATTCTAATTGGTTTATATCATTAATTAGTTACTTTTTAGAAGTCATCATTATTGGTTTAATACTTTGAGTATTTAATTTTGTTTTTAATATTTAAAAGTTTATTTTAAATATTATTTTTAATATAAGTGTTTGACTGACGATTCAATAAACAGCCTGTGATGTGAAAAATACAAAGAATAGTTTGTATAAGATTTAAGTAAACTAATTTTGAGATAAAAATGTTGTTAGAGATATGAATAAAGACTGATTATGATGTGGAACTAATAACTTTATAGTTCAATAATAAATACAAATAAATACCGTCCAGTTCTTTGTTTTATTACTATGGATTTTTATCATAAACTGTTCTTGTAGTTATAGCTTAAAAGATAAGTTTATTGCGGAAAATACCCAGGTTCAATGTGTACCCACATATGTAAACCACCCAATGTACACATTGAACCGCAACAATTTTTTTTTAAATCTCCTTACACTAAAACCAAAAAAGAATATTAAAAAAATGTGTACGCACACTTGTACCTTAATAAACTTACTAGCTTTACGCAAAAAAAAAGGAGGCATAGCTTAGAAAATGAGAAGGCTTTGCGACTTTGAAATTTACCTGGTTCAAACTGAGACAATCTCTTATAGTTCTGGTTTAAAAGGTGGTTCAATGTGGAAAATACCTAGGTTAAATATGTACCACCCAATGTACACATTGAACCAAATCTCATTTTTTTTAAATCTCTCATTTCACTGAATCCAAGAAGATAACTAAAAATATGTAAATACACACTTGTACCTAAATAAATTTACTAGCTCTACACAAAAAATTGAAGGCATGGATTGGAAAATGGGAACGCTACGCGACTTTTAAAATTACCCGGTTCAAACTGAGACACTCTACCCTACAATAGGTTACACAAATTATAAAATATGTTATACAAAAATAGGTACATAGTAAGTGCGTTAGAATCTATATGAGTCTCAGCAACACTGCTGGTTTTCAGTCTCCAACCAGGAATTACAACTAAAACTTAAACTAACTTAACTAACAAAGGCAAGTTCGCTGCCACAACGGCGACAAATCAGCATAAATACACTAAACAATATAATATGTACACAAATTTTGCAGAGCAGATAAAATTTCAGAGACAGTAAAGAAAGAAATTTGAAGTATAAATTTGTAAAATCAAACTGTTTAATAATTAAGCAATGATATTTTTTAAATGGTAAACAAATGGTTCATATCCCAAGAGGTATTACGGTCACCCACACGCATGAAGCCTTTTGCTGAGAGAGGAGCCACTGTTTACAGTTTTTTAAAATTATGCAGGGTTTTTAGCACTAGGTACATTTGCAGTTATAATATAATGCTAAAATATTATTTTGGTTAGATTGCGTTTGGAAAATGAGTTATATTTTTTTCCTTAAAATTTGTATGGGACGGCAAAAATCCAAATATCTCTGAAACCGCAAGAGAAACCGTTATATCCTCGCAGATGGTAATAAAAATAATTATTTGTGATTTTTTGGCGTAGTGCATATTTCAGTCATTACTGCGGTTTTTTTCATAAAAGACTTGAATATTTATATTTTGTATATTTTATACTCAAATTATAAATCAAACAATTTTTTGATTAATTATGATGGCTTAAAATATATACAATTAAATATTTTTTCCGGTAATGAGGAGATTATTGTGCATGTTTAATGAACTATATTCAGTAATGGGATTATACTTAACTTATTTTGGTTGTAAATAGTTTGTGATGATTTCTTGAGTAATTAGTAATAAGTTTTAATGAGATTCAGTAATTAATTCTGATAAGTGATTGATAAATAAGTAGGTGATTACTTAACGAAGTAAGAGGTAAAGGAATCATCATTAGCTCACATCAATAAATAGACCAGACATTTTTCCGAGAGCGATAATCGCAATTATTCTGTATAACTGTGAACATCTGTACTCCTGCTAAAACCTAAAAATTTAATGACAAATTTTTCTACCAACTTGGTACCTATTTGTCGTTTTACAAAGCAAGAAGCCGGCATTTAATCATGAAGTATTGTTCGAAGCTGTGGCGCAACGTTTGGGTTTCAGTTTATCTGAATACGAAATAGAAATACTTAGAGAATTCTGTACAAAGTTTACTCGATCTGCAGTTACGACACGCTAGCCTAGTTGGGAGTGACCCTGCCTTCGAAGCTAGGGGTCCTGGGTTCAAATCCCGGTAAGGGCAGATATTTGTGTGATGAGCACGAGTATTTGTTCCTGAGTCTTGGATGTTTTCTATGTATTAAAGTATTTATTTCTCTATATAATTATGTTTATCGTTGTCTAGTACCCATAGTACAAGCCTAGAGATTAGTTTGGGACTAGGTCAATTTGTGTGAGATTGTTCTGTGATTATTATTATTATTATTATTATTAGTTACGAGATGGCAAAAAAGTAACCGGAATACGAAATACTTCAGAAAATACTACGAAAGTTGGCTTCAAGCTAATGTTGATTGGCCCAGCTGTCTACAAACTAATCTACTCATCCCTGGACTACTTCAAGATTCTTCGTGTTCTGAGCCTTTGGAATCGTCAACTACGACTGATTTTACATTACCAGAATGTTCGATACCATCTACTTCAACTGGAACAATGACCATGCGATCCAGAAAACCATTTGAAGAACTATCAATCAAGCAAAAAAGAGAAGATTCTACAGTTATACAGGAGAAGACTCAACTGAAAACTCTTGAAAGAAGATGGGCGTGAAGATATAGCATCCGTAATTGAGTACATGCTCAAAAAATCTAAAGCAGCAGCAAATATACAAAAAATGATCAAGAAATCAAAAACGTGTCTTTACGTGGCATTAAAGCTGACTAAATGGCAATACATGACCTTAAGAGAGTCAGATATTCAAAAAGGAGCCGAAGATCTTTATCCATCATACTACAAGATTCAGTCAGCGAAATTACAAGCTACCCTCCGAAATCCGCTATAACCATAACGGATTCATCAGCTGAAATTAAACTTCAAGCTTTACTAGATTTGACTACGCAGAGGATTCTAAAAGAATTACTATCTAATATTGAAGACAAAGAGTTGACGCTGATATCGAAATGGGGTTTTGATGGTGCATCCAGCCAGATCAAATATAAACAAAAAATGGATGGCGAAAACGATGACTCAAGCATATTCATGGCATCATTAGCACCACTCAAATTGGTTTGTGGTGAGGATATTTTATGGACGAATCCAAAACCCTGCTCACCGTCTTATTGTCGCCCATTGATGTCCCGTTTTGTTAAGGAAAGTAAAGCCGTAGTTACAGAGTTAAAATCAAAGTTCGAAGAAGAAATTAAGGGTCTACTTCCTACGGAATACAATACAGCTAAAATAAAACACCTGTTGCGGACGGCTAGCTTTAATTGTATATAATTGTTACGAACGGCTAGTTTTAATTGTATATAATAATTCGTTGATTGTATGAGAAAGTAATTAGTTGATTGCGTAAGGGATAGCCAATTGATTAGCGTTTTAAGTATTAGAGTAGGGTAGAAAATTGTACTTAGCGTAGGATACATTAGGGCCGATTGCCGTCACTGAAATTAAAAGACAAGGTTGGATGTTGTTTTATTTGGTCCCCAGGAGTGCTCCACTACTATTAAAATCTGAGCTATAGAGTGGGAGCGCTCCTGGGAGACGGGAGGCGTCGATCTCTGTAGGAAAAGGAGGTCGGCACTCCCACAGCTGAGAGAAAGCTGGCCCTGCCGCTATTAAAGTCTGAATTATAGCGGCAGGGACCCCGTAGATAGTAGGGCGGCAACCCCCTACATCATTATGGCCATAAGGGAAAAGCCGTGCTAGAAGAATTAGGAAATCGTAGGCTAGAAAGTAGAAATGCCATAGTGAAAATCGCACCTATAAATCATTGAAAATTGGGAAATGATTTATAGCCAATTAGAAGCAAGACGACATGGAGGGAGAGGACTCTCCATGGTAAGGAAGGGCTGTATATAAATCGGTAGTTTTTTGGAAAATTGTAGTCGATCAGGATCCGCCCTCAAGAAAACAGGAAGAAGTAAAGGAACAAGTGCCAAGTCTGAAAAGTGCATAGTAGGGAAAGTTCCAATTAGCTTAGGATCCGCTACCTCGTCGCTCCGCTCACTAGTTGCGCCACGTGGGGTCGCACAGTGAGATTTCCGCGAGCGTCGATCAGCGACCTGGGTGCTCCCCTCACTAAATGCGACACGTGGGTTGCACTGAGGCAGCCGCGAGCACAGGTCGACGTACTCCTGGACGGCAATAAGACCTAGTCTGGATAAGAAGAAAAGGCAGGCATTTTTTGCCGAAACTAGGTCATTATTTTCGGTTCAGGAAGTCGAACTGGAACGAGAGATTTCAGATCCGTGTGATCTGTATCAAAATGAGTCCGATATAGATCATTCGTTCGATATATTAACCTCATAAAAAATATTATGTATCGTGTTTATTTTAGTCACATTATGGTTAGCTATTTTTTTTTACATTTTTTACTTTTATTTCTATATAGTTACACAGAAAAAATACTATTCTATCACGATTTTTTTCATTTTACTTTTTATTATAAATATTTATATATTATGTAAGCAGAGTATTTGCATTCCGCTACGTCCCCCCTCTTACATAAGTTGAAAAAAAAATACGCCACAACATTTTATATCGCGGATGAGGACTCGTGCCAACAGTAGGATCCGTGCGTACAACAGTAGGATCAGATGGTAGGAAAGTTGACTATGTCCATCCCCTGGTATGGCGTGCCAGATTAATCAAACCAAATAACACACTACAAATCAATGATAAACAATACAAATGTGACTTCGAATTAGCACAGATTTCCGCTTGTAGAAATGTTTTCCAAGGAGTAAAAATATCTGGGTGTTTCTTTCTGTTGCGGACGGCTAGCTTTAATTGTATATAATTGTTGCGAACGGCTAGCTTTAATTGTATATAATAATTCGTTGATTGTATGAGAAAGTAATTAGTTGATTGCGTAAGGGATAGCCAATTGATTAGCGTTAAGTATTAGAGTAGGATAGAAAATTGTACGACAGTTTGGATGTTGTTTTATTTGGTCCCCAGGAGTGCTCCACTACGTATCCTTCTCTCCCGTATTCACTCCTTTCTTAGCTCCAACTCTATTCTTATAGATGCGCAGTTCGGTTTCCGTGCCAGACACTCCTGCGTCCATCAAGTGCACCGCATAACGGAGCACATTCTCGATGGCTTTTCTACCTTTAAAGGTATCCCTACTGGTGCAATCTTCCTTGACGTAGCGAAGGCTTTTGACAGGGTCTGGCATGACGGGCTAATCTATAAGCTTCAGCTTACGGGGATGCCCGATAGGCTAGTCCTAACGCTGAGGAACTTCCTCAGCGACAGAAGCTTTCGCTACCGAGTGGAAGGTTCGCTCTCCCCTCCCCATCCCATCCAAGCCGGAGTCCCGCAAGGGTCCGTGCTCTCTCCCATTCTCTACTCTCTCTTCACCAACGATATCCCTCGTCATCCTATGTACTTCATCAACGGTTGGTCAAGGATGGAGGGGTTATCATATATATCAACTAATACCGAAGACTGTGAGCATGCCCCTCACATGCTTAAAATCAAAGTATACGATTTTAAAAAGTTGGCAATTCCCTGCCCACGAACACTGGAAACATGCAGATGTGCGAGTAAAGTATTATGTACAGGACAAAGCTAATAACAGGCATTAATAGAGCAGTCAAGAAATAATATATGAAATAACAAAAGAAATCGCGGACTCAGAATGCTTCAAGAAATACTTCATTCAATTAGTTAATTATTTTCCTTATAGGAATCGCTTATCTCAAACGAGACTTTAGTAATTGTAATAATAGACTAAGGTAATTAGTTGACTTTAAGTAATTGTAATAATAGACTAAGGTAATTAGTTGACTTTAGTATAAATAATAGTGTTTTATACGACAAGTGTCATAGTCGTTTTGTGAATTCATTCAAGTAAAGAAATGGATAAATCATCAATGGAAGAAATCGTTGTTAGTGCGTTCTTTGCAAGTAACAAAATTAATTGCACCTTACAGACTTCGGAGGAATATGGTGCAGCATTGGCGTGTGTCAAAGCAGGACAAACAAAATATGGAGATGTATATCACGAGCAATGCATTTCGGATGTGTATGATGCGGCATTGGTGGACGCGGCTGTGGAAGTCGAGCAAATTAATGTTGGAGTTACTAATCGTGATCCGTGTACAAACTCAACTGTCATTCATGAAGTGTATCAGCAAGTTGGAAAAGGATTAAAAATAAATTTCAACGTCGTGGATGAACATCTAGAAGTACAGCAGAACCTATCAACATCAACGTTGATAAAACATTATGTGAGATATGTAACACATGGGTGAGACAAAAATATTTTAACCATCATTTACGAAGAAATATTCATAAAAATCGTGTTATTGACTCAAACACACATGCACTTTACAGCATTTGGATCGAGAGTGTGTTTTCAAAATTTATTTTAATCGACTAAGAAATCGGCATTGAAAATCGCCGGGTACAACACTATATCTTAATTTTGACAGAAAAATGAGAAATCAACCTTGAACGCGTCTCGGCAAGTGCTCGACAGTTTGGATTGGTTTATTTTCTTTGCTGGTTTTCAATGCATGCCAAGTCTGGCGCGTCAAATTAAAGCCGCAATGGAAAAGTAGCAGTAGACACGGACTCGCCCGTTACTGTTTATATGAAATTAATACTATGCAATAAAATAAATTGTTTTATAAATAGTAACGGATATTTTAGGGAAAAGAGTACTTACCTATGAAAAGAAATATCTTGATTCACAGCTCCTACTTTTTTGGTGGTGTTTAAACAGTTTATTATCGAGCAACAGGGCATTTTGTTTTTATATTCGAACGTCACACACGGACAGCCGTCGAGAGCGGACTGAGCATCGCGGCGAGCAATGCAGTCCTCAGAACCTCTTTTCGGCACGCGAGGTACATACACTCTTTCCTTCTATCTCGATATAGTTCTGTGTTGAGTACCATTATAGCGTCCCGGAATTACACCTCGCTCAAAGACGCTATACAGGGAGCAAAAGACCAGGATGTGTCTATAACACCCACACCTGGACCGGAACAAATGTTCCACTTACGGAAAAAAGGATACAATGTCCGTAGACCTTACCGAGGACATTATAGTACACCTATGTGTAAATACACTCGCACGCAACCGGGTACAAGTGCGCAAAATAAACCCACAGGAAAGTACGCACAAACAAATAATTCTCGACCACTAAGAACCGCGAATAACTTTTACAGGCGTACACATACAAGTTATCGTGGCCGACGTCAAAATCCATCATGACGTCATCAAGTTAATACGGTGATAGGAAGTGAACAAAATACTAGCGATATGTCAGAAGAGTTAAAATTTTTTCGTCCCTAAAAACTACATTCTAACGTATTGTCATATGAATTCAGTTCAGCTTGCAATAAACGGCAAAACGCACATATGGCTTATTGACACGGGCGCAAGCCTAAGCGCCATAACACATGACGCAGCGATATCAGCCGGTAGTCATATGACACCCAAGACGACTCACATTAACGGAGTAGGAGGAAATATAACGTCATACAATATAATTGCTTTAAAATTACAGGCAAAAAACCAAACTTTTGAACATAAATTTCATGTATTTCCAAAATTACCATTACAAGCAGACGGAATTATTGGACAAGATTTCTTAAAAAAATATAAATGTGTCATAAATTACGAGAAAGAGATAATCACATTAAATAATAACATCAAAATAATTACAATACCATTAACTTTAAAACATAATGATAACGGAATTAATAGTTCAAATCAGATACAAATACCAGCACGAAGTGAATCAATAGGTAATACATGTATCTACAAACTGTACAAAGGATTGCGTAATATTATCAAGCGAAATAGCTGAAGGAATATTTGTAGCCAATGCCATAACTACAACCAAAAACGGAAAAATAACAGTTAAAGTATTAAACACGCGTGACGAACACATAACTTTAAACAATTTCACACCGGAAATAAGACCATTACGAGACTATAATTGTTTTTCTTTTGAAGAATGTAAAACAAATGCAGATAGAGTAAAATTACTATTTTCACTTTTAAAATTAGAAAATTTAAATAAGGAGGAAAGTAAGTCTATTGCTAGTATTTGCGCGAAATACGCCGACATTTTTCAACTCCCAGGAGACTCTTTAAATACTACAAACCTATACGAACAAAAAATACGATTAAAAGAAAACGTGTCACCAATATCAAAAAACATCAAAAAACGGAAACCGACGCCGACAACGATTACATACCGACCATTAAAAGACATACATTTTTGTGACTTTTACCATGACCTAGACGCGATTGACTGGGACCAAATACTTGGACTGGACGATGTTAACGACATGGTGCGGCGCTTTAATGACTAACACACGTCTCTACCGATCCCCGAGACGACGAAGCCCTGACTCCCAACCACTTTCTGTTTGGGAGTTCGACTGGACTTCCAGCAACCGGACCATGTGAAGAAAGCGACCGTCGAACTTGGCGAGCCAGTCAAGCTGTCGCCGACCACTTTTGGTCGCGATGGGTACCTGCCGGCGCTCGCTCCGCGACGATCTCCTAGCGGAGGCGAGCGCCCACTCCAAGTGGGAGACCTCGTCGTCGTCGTCGACGCCACGCTGCCTCGCAACGTGTGGCCCCGCGGCGTTGTCATCGAGACCTTCCCCGGCGTAGATGGCGGTGTGAGAAGTGCGGACATCCGGACAAAGGGAGGAGTGTTCCGGCACCCCACGTCGAAGCTCGCCGTCCTCCCGGTGACATCGGATGGCTGCGAATAGATCTACGCCGGGGGGAGAATGTTACGGACGGATCGCTCGCTTTCGTTTTTTAAGCTAATAGAATCTTGTTAGATTCGAATAAGCGTATTGCGTAACTATTTCATAAGATTTTTAGTCTAGTTTTGTAATGTTTTATGGAATGTGAACCTTTTATTTTATTGCCGCTCGTCCCCATAACCTATAACGACCATGTTTGTTTTATTGTGATCCCCGAGGTACCCGGCTTCATATTTAACCTTGGTCCTGAAGGTCGGGTACTCTCTGAAAGCATGGGAGGGTTCCAATCAGGAATAAACTAGGATTGGGCCCTCCCGAAGCTACTGAATGTCCTACCACCGGGAAAGTAAGAATGTTACAGTAGTAGGACATATACATATAGACGGGCGGCAACCCAAGCTTTAATATGCACTCTTTGATAGAGAAATCGATAGGCAGGTTCTAGAGAGAGAAATTAAAGTTGTATAATTCATAGAGGATCTCGAACACACAAAAGAGCGAATTGGTGCCGTGTGCAAACGGCTCACTTTACGGTAAAGTCTGGGGGGGTATATATACCGGAACACACCCTCAGTTATTGTAGTAGCAGTAGAGCAGTAGTAGCAGTAGGAGCAGTTGAAGAGTGAACACCAGAGGAACCCAAAGAAGCAAAAGTGAACCAGAGCAAGCGAACTTTCCGAACGAACATTCCGAACGAACATTCGGACGAACATTCCGACGAACATTGGAGCAAAATTGGAGAGAACTTCTTAGCAACTGAACCACGAACCGCAAGGAAGAACTCATCCTCGAACCCCGCTCATTGTCGAACCTCGCTCATTCTCGAACCTCGAACCTGGCACTTAAGTTTAGAATCAGTTTAACTTTGAACCTTTAACTAGAATCTTTTGTTTAGAATCGTGTAACTAGAGCCATTAACCATAAAATATACAGTCCACTGAACCTGAACCCTTTTTTAATTAATCGAACAAGCTACGTAGAGACACCGTTGAGTGACCATCCTCAATACTGTTCATTACGGGATAGGGCCATCCGGACATCCGCAGTAAGGGTACTCAGGCTGTCCACCGTTCCCATGCCCTTCCTAAAACCAAGCTGAGTTCTAGAGATCGTGCTTTTACTTTCCAAAATCCATTCTAGTCGGTTTTTGATCAGGTGTTCCATGGTTTTAGCCAATACTGAAGATAAAGCGATGGGTCTGTAGGAATTTGAGCAAGCTGGGTATTTACCAGGTTTCAAAATCGTACGTACGTACATACGTATACTTCCGACTGAATTCCAATCGTGTTGAGACTTAAAAAAAAAAACATGATAGTGATTAATTTCTTGCTTTCACTTATTTATAATGCTTGTTGCATAGTAGATAAGGTTGTAATTAAATATTTAGATTTTTTTACTTTTATATCGGGATACAGAACGCTGACAACAGCTATTGTGCATGATAAGCATGGAGCAGCAAAAGTGTAAGTCTGCTTGATTTTTATTTGAATGTGTGTTTTTTCGTTCCAAAAATGGTTATCGCTCGCATATATTTAAAGCGGGAATTGTGAGACCGAGACACAATGTCATCAGCAACCGAAGTCTTCTGATCTTCAAGTTACTAAAGTGCACCAATAAGTGTCAACATATCTGCTATCATGTAAGTACCATTTGAATATTGTACCCCCCCCTGTCATAATTTCTCTTATGATCTACTCCTTCTTATATATATTATCTATCAAAATTACTGAAGACTCTTAATAACTTTTAAACTCTTTAGATTATTGAACTAAAAGATAAATTAACTGCGTTGGTGGTGTTTAGCCTAATAACTAAATTAATAACTTATAATCTAAATTGTTGAAATGGCCACGTGGTCGTCTAATGTCCAGGAACCTAAGTTGTGAACCTATTTTAGTAACCTAAGTACTTTAATGAAATAAGAGAATGATATAACCAGTCCTAAAATAACATATTTCCCTACTCTATATTAATAACAACTTCTACAACACAAACTATTTTTTTAATTAAGAGAAGTGAGATGAGAGTCTACCTAATTTATTATACACCTATAATTATGTTACAAGTTAAACCTGATATAACATTTATTCTAATGACTAAGAACCTTTAAGACTATTAGATAAATTTGATTGCTAATAAAAGGCTAAATATAAATGAAATAATTAAGACTAACACTGGACTAAATTTAGGATATTTACATATTCATTTATTTATAAAAATATATATATCAGTGGTAAAGGTAGGTACCTCTCTGACCCTCCACCGATATTCTACTAAATACTAATTTTATTTGTATCACTTCTATTTGAGTATTCTATAAATTTAATAGTTCTTTGTGAATCCCTACATATTAGTGGTAAAGGGTGGGCACCTCCCCGCCCAACCGGTACTTCCGGCCATCACTATGAAGTTCCCCCACTAATATCCTACCAAAATACTAATTTTATATATTTAACTCTTATTTCAATATTCTAGAAAGTTAAGTAATAAATAGTTCTTTGTTGAATCTATTTCTGATATAACACCAAAATCAAGTGTTATTTAAAAAACCAAATAAGTCTATATTATAATTGAAGTCACCATCATTTCCAAAAGGATCTCCAAAAGAAGAAACGTTGAAGCAAACTCTTGGATCAAACTCCTTATAATTAAGAAATTATCTCTATTTCTCAATTTAGAGATTAGGTTATACAAAACAGATGTTTTATCTGAAATAATCATTCTATGATAAATAATTTTCTGGGCCAATTCAAATCTGAACCAACAGAAAATATAATTTAATAAAATTTAATAAGAAAACCTTTAATATCTTTAATAATTGGAAGTGATACCCCAATAAAAGACCATACGAAAAACCTAGCCTATTAAATGTAAAATTAATAATTCCTAATAGGTTAACTATAGAAAACTTCCTAGTCATAATACTATCTGACTAATACTACCAATGTAACTTCACTAGAAGAAATGTCCTTGGTCAATCTAGAACAACTGTTCATATGTATTCCCTTGGGAATGGCTTAATGAGTTGACAGCATCAGAAACCAACCGTGGTCCTTAGACTTAGACGGCAGAGTCGTAACTCGGTTTGTACTGTAATCATTAGCCGTAGATTGTGAAAGACAGAAGGACCGTTCAACTTGTAAGTATTGCCCTAAACTTTATCAATATGAAAGTCTAACTTTGTATAGGGATATCTAATATCCTTGAGGTGTGTCTAGCCTCAAATGCCTCAGTCAGTGATCAATCCAGTCACATAGGCGCCTTTAGTCAGTGATCAACCCCGTCACTTTAGGCTAAACTCTACCAGAGTATTTATGTATACTTAAGGAAAAGGTAAATAGTTTACATTCGAAATTTTATCAATATGAAAGTCTATCTTTGTATATGGATATCTAATATCCTTGAGGTGTGTCTAGCCTCAAATGCCTCAGTCAGTGATCACTCCAGTCACATAGGCGCCTTTAGTCAGTGATCAATCCAGTCACTTTAGGCTAAACTCAATCAGAGTATTCTTGTATACTTAAGTAAAAGTAAATAGCTTACTTTCGATTCCTAGTTGTTGCGACTACATATTTAACTTGATCTACTTTGCTCATTCCTCAACGACCATGTGTATAAGTCAACGCAGAGAAGTTTAGAGGATAATTATGATACGCACTGGCGTTAATTAACCTACCTAGATGAAAACCCATTAGTTAACTGTTTAGTTATTTGTTTCAATAATTGTAACCACACTTACTTAACTTATAGTCTTAATATAAACCCTACAACTTAGAACCTTATCTTAATATAGTAAATAAACCTATAAATTAATACGCATGATAATTGTGACCACTCACTTAAATTATAGACTTAATATTAACCCTACAACTTAGAACTTTATCGTAATATCGTAAGTAAACTTATAAATTAATATGCATGATAATTGAGACCACTCACTTAACTTATAGACTTAATATAAACCCTACAACTTAGAACCTTATCTTAATATAGTAAATAAACCTATAAATTAATACCCATGATAATTGTGACCACTCACTTAACTTATAGACTTAATATTAACCCTACAACTTAGAACCTTATCGTCATATCTTAAGTAAGCCTATAAATTAATATGCTTGGTACCGCAAACGATCATACACTCTTATCCTAAATCCTAGTACTTAAACTGTTTCCCTTCCTAGTTACTTTGGACGTTTATAAATATTTCCTATACCACAGATTCGTGATTCGTCAACTCTCTTATATTATAAGTTTATAACTATGAGCCTTCCCAGCAAAACAAAAGTTTTTAAATATTTTTACTTAAGTATTGGAATATTTTTAGTTTTATCCGCAAGCTAAATAAATTTTTGCTTCCTAATAGTTTTAGATTATATTTTATTCGCTAACCTTTGTTTATTAAAATGCCTATAAATTAAACCATAGCTACTGAACAACGAAAGTGACAATTGAAAATTAACCAATGACACTTTATATACCTAGCTAAGCACATTACGTGTTTATAAGCCTCTCCCGGTTTAAGGAGAGAACTACTAACTACCTAATGAATCCTAAAAACCCTATTCAGCTACTGTTTTAAATCAAAACTAAGAGACTATTGCATAGCTCTTACTGTACGGTCTTTGTATTACCGACCGTACAGTCGCAAACGCAGTAGTTTGTATTTTATGTTATTACTAGCTTTTGCCCGCGACTCCGTCCGCGTAGAAGTCGTTTATCGCTACTCCATCGGGAACTGTACAACTTTCCAGGATACAAACTATCCTATGTCAATCCTATGTGTATGTCTTGTGTTCAATTTCAGTTCGATCAATCGAGAATTGACAGAGATCCGCTAAGAAAGGATTTTGATAAATTCCACCCATAAGGGGATAAAATAGGGGATGAAAGTTTGTATGAAACTTACGAAAATTCTCGATTGATTGAACTGAAATTGAAGATTGGAGCTACTATGATCAAATGAATTTACGTAAGTTTCATACAAACTTTCATCCCCTATTTTATCCCCTTAGGAGTGGAATTTATCAAAATCCTTTCTTAGCGGATGCCTACATCATAGTGGCTATCAGCATGCCAAATTTCAACCCGATCGGTCCAGTAGTTTGGGCTGTGCGTTGATAGATCAGTCAGTCAGATTGCAGTTTTACCTTACTTACTTCACTTCGAATATAGCTATTAAGCGACACACTTGTGTTTGTTAAAATAAACGTTTTACTTTACCGATCGGTATATCAGTTATCAATATCAGTTAAATATCATACCAATCTACTATCACAATATCAGTGGACCTCAGTGCCACCAGCTGTGCAGCACCATCAAGAATATAACAGAATATCTCGAACATCGTTATCAGTATCAATATCAAATAATACAAATACTATCAAGCATATATTACAAAAGATATCTGGGTAAATCAACAGCCCAGACATCTTTATGGTCCTTCGAACCGGATTCATATCAGTGAGTTTTACGGATTTTTGAGCAAGTTTGTGACCTACGTAAGTAGAGTGTGACAGCAATCGGCTAACTGGCCTCCCACAAGCGGGTCTCACCAGTGAGTTGAGAAGGTGCTGAAGTACACGAATACTTACAAAGGCACATTGGAATAGTTATCAAGAAACAAACTTTTATCATGGCTACTCTTTTAATTCGCCAGAAAGAGATTCTCAAAGATATTGAAAAAATCAACACTAACTTTAAGAAAGACGGTCCTGGTAGAAAAACAGCAGAATATATCGAGAAAAAGCAGGAAAAACTGGAGAGTCTCTTTGAAGAATTATCACAAAACGACAAGAAACTACTACAATTTCCGAACCCAAGCGGAGAATATTTCGAAAAAAAGATTTTCAATCAAATACGCAATTACTACACCTCTACATTACAAATGATCACTTCCTTCAAACCAGTGAGCGAAGGAGAGCATTCTGAAAAAGAAGAATTTCAAGTTCCTGTAGTGGAGGATGAATTTGGTACCCCTGCAAAGCATGATCGTGGAGGGAGCAGCAAGACCGATGATTTGATGAAAAAACAAGCCAGCAATTTTCGAGCATTTGCGAGAAAAATACAAAACATGACATGCGAGGATAATACAGTAACCTTGTCACCAGGACTGTGATAGGTACCTTATTTTAGATCCTGTAGTGGAATTTTTTAATGTTTTTATATAATGAATAATCAATCATTTCGAAGTTCGAAGTTTGCATTTGGTGCTTGAGATCGAAAGCTTTGATTATTCATTGGGCCTGTATCAACAAAAAAAACTGCAAAAATGCAGACCTACTGGATCTAACGCAAGGAGTAATATAAGGTTACTGTAATATAAGAACTTATTCATATTCTTAATATAGGTGTAAAAGACAAATCCAATAATTCCACGAAATTAAAAAACCAAATTTCCCCAGGAACCCCGAGGAGACAAACTTTGCATTGCTGGGGACCTTAATTCAAAACACGTAGTTTGGAACACGACAACGACTAACAAAAACGGACAAAGACTGTATGGGATAGTGGAGGACCTTTCAGTGGACCTTATATGTAGCTCCGCTGGAACCCACCCACTATCCCCACACCATTAACCACTAACCCGACAAACCGGATATAGTGCTTCAAAAGAACGTGTCCTTAAGGATGCGTTCTATAGAAGTGGTCCACCCAAAACCTGTTATCATTAGTTTAGCCACCCCCACCCCTTTCCCGACGACAAAGATGATTACCGACTGGAAAGCCGTAAGAGCTAAACTCGACGAGGACCCGACTGAACTGGCAGCTATGACAGAAAGCCTGGCCTCCAAGGAGGACACCGACCTCGCGGTTGAAGATCTCACCAACCACCTCACCTCTATACTTAAAAACTCCACAACGACAATAGGCCTCCATTAAACATTGGAGCTGAGGGAGTTGGTGCGAGCCAAAACGCGGCGACAAGACACTACGACAATTATACGACGAAGTTAAAACTAAAGTTTCTGGCTTCAGAAACGACTGCAGGAACAAGCTACTTTTCGAAATTAAGCCCAGCCATCTTGCCTATTGGCGGCTGGCTGGGGCCTTTAAATATGACACCGTTAGCAGTATGTCTTCTCTCATTCGTCCGGATAGCTCCAATTCGGCGTTTGAGGATAACGGCAAGGCCGAATTATTAGCCAATAGCCTCGAAAATCAATGTTCTCCGAGCTCCTTATATCCTGACGAGGCACACTGTGCATGGGTGGACGCAGGACGTACACACTCTTTCCTCAGCTCCAGCTCGATCCTCATGGACGAGCAGTTTGGCTTTAGAACCCTACACTTCTGTGTCCACCAGGTGCACCGTACCACGGAACACATCCTAGACGACTCCACCTTTGGGAAGGAATACCTACTAGCGCATATTCCTTGATAAACGAGATTTTAATCGATAATAAAATATATGTAGGGTGTACTGAGACCCTACAGCAGTATTATTGTCTATTTAATATATCGTCCGTGCATTTATACTTTGAACAATGTTTTATTTTATCGTTGCAGCATACTCAAATTGATAATATGGTGGATGATGAAGAGTACACCTTCAAGCACTAATACTATCTCTTGTCTGATGGAGATGATATTTCACCACCTCGCATCAAAGGACACGACGATTCATCGCTTTTAAAACGAGAATAGATGTCTTCTTCGAGCAACCGAAGAATAAGAAAAAATGTACTTCATCAACGGTTGGTCAAGGATGGAGGGGTTATCATATATATCAACTAATACCGAAGACTGTGAGCATGCCCCTCACATGCTTAAAATCAAAGTATACGATTTTAAAAAGTTGGCAATTCCCTGCCCACGAACACTGGAAACATGCAGATGTGCGAGTAAAGTATTATGTACAGGACAAAGCTAATAACAGGCATTAATAGAGCAGTCAAGAAATAATATATGAAATAACAAAAGAAATCGCGGACTCAGAATGCTTCAAGAAATACTTCATTCAATTAGTTAATTATTTTCCTTATAGGAATCGCTTATCTCAAACGAGACTTTAGTAATTGTAATAATAGACTAAGGTAATTAGTTGACTTTAAGTAATTGTAATAATAGACTAAGGTAATTAGTTGACTTTAGTATAAATAATAGTGTTTTATACGACAAGTGTCATAGTCGTTTTGTGAATTCATTCAAGTAAAGAAATGGATAAATCATCAATGGAAGAAATCGTTGTTAGTGCGTTCTTTGCAAGTAACAAAATTAATTGCACCTTACAGACTTCGGAGGAATATGGTGCAGCATTGGCGTGTGTCAAAGCAGGACAAACAAAATATGGAGATGTATATCACGAGCAATGCATTTCGGATGTGTATGATGCGGCATTGGTGGACGCGGCTGTGGAAGTCGAGCAAATTAATGTTGGAGTTACTAATCGTGATCCGTGTACAAACTCAACTGTCATTCATGAAGTGTATCAGCAAGTTGGAAAAGGATTAAAAATAAATTTCAACGTCGTGGATGAACATCTAGAAGTACAGCAGAACCTATCAACATCAACGTTGATAAAACATTATGTGAGATATGTAACACATGGGTGAGACAAAAATATTTTAACCATCATTTACGAAGAAATATTCATAAAAATCGTGTTATTGGCTCAAACACACATGCACTTTACAGCATTTGGATCGAGAACATTAACTTACAGAATAAGTTCGATTTCGAAGCTTTTGTGAAACCACTTCAAAATTGTGACTAAATCGTATACAAATATTACACATGAACACGCGAAGTGTATAGCTACGGAGATTACGTGGAATGTTTTTACGATGATAAACTATCGATGTATCGTTCGCATACAGGCCCCGACTGTGCTACTCGCTTCATGGAGAGTATAGCGAAAGGATGTTACTAATATTCAACGAAAAATTTGTTTTAAGAAAGCCCCTTTACCATTAACAGCTGCAAATATAGAAGTAAATTGCCAGTCATGTTTTATATGTATGTTTGTATGTAAACTCTTAAGTTCTTCAAGGATCCGAAAATTATGATATCCGTATATAATTGTTTAGTAAGGAGTACCCTGGAATACTGCTCGCCGGTGTGAAATCCAGGTTGTAAAGTTCATTCCGATCGCATCGAACGAGTTCAGAGACGTTTCTTATACCACATGACATATGCTCAAAACAAATGTTAATCTATACCATCTTATGAAACAAGACTTGCCCAGTATAAAATGAAGTCACTGTACGACAGACGGAAAGCTTGTGATGTCTTGTTCCTGTACAAACTCTTACACGGTCTAGTCGATAGTCCTGAGCTGCTCAAAAACATCAAGGTTGTAGTCCCGCGCGGGGGCAGTCGTCTGTGCAACAGAAAGCCTTTTGCTCTTCCTCATTGTCTTACCAACATAGGCAAGCATGCGCCTCTGCATAGAATGATTGCATCATATAGTAGTGTCAAATCTAATTTAGATATATTTCACTGTTCCTTAGCCTCAGTTAAAGTTATTCGCATATAACATTCCATTTTGTATTTTTCTCTTACATTCTTATACTGTAGAAATTAATCCATATTTAATTGTGTAATATATACTTAAATTTAAATAAATACACAGATATCTAATTATGACTACAACTTAAAATGAGAAACATTACTGACTAGTTGGACTACAATAAATTAACCAGCAAACACTACTCATCGCCCATTCCATAGTTTGACAGAGTATGTATCTTGTTGATAGGGATAGCGAGAGTAAGATTGGTGCTTGACCGCAGGCGGTGTCCGCTACCAGAAGTCATATAACTAAACCTTTCAGAAAGATGAGGAGAAGAAGGAAGGAAAAGTACTAATATTGAAAAGTAACGACAGGACATTCACGTCACGGCGACGACAAATGGGCAACCAGTTAAGCTGCGCACGGAACTGTGACACGTGATTATATTTGCGTAAACCGAAAACGTACCTAGTGCAGACATTCTGCAAACACTCAAGCTTGTCAAGCAGCTCCTCCTTCAGATCAATGAAAGCAATGTCACCGTAATCCAGAAGTGGAAGCAGGAGAGAGCGGGCTAGGGCGAGTTTCGTTTTTAAGGGTAAGAAATTTTGCAGCCGCCTTAAAGAATGGAGCGACGCGAAGTTTGCGGCTGACATGGTTTATA
This sequence comes from Acleris holmiana, assembly GCA_949316455.1. Lineage (NCBI taxonomy): Eukaryota > Metazoa > Arthropoda > Insecta > Lepidoptera > Tortricidae > Acleris > Acleris holmiana. The sequence goes on along the minus strand of CASGFW010000022.1, from coordinate 230,225 downwards.
TGGGCTGACCATGATAAAGTCTGATCTAAAATGACACCCAAATTCCTCACTGTTGTAGAAAAGGTGATTGTTGTTCCATCATAGAGGACATTGAGACCCATAACCTCAGACAATTTAGCGATAAAATGAGGGCTGCCTATGACAATAGCCTGAGACTTCTTAGCGTTCACCTTCAACCCAAACCTTTCCACCCATGAACGTATCGTCTCAAGATCGCAATTAATTTGATTTATTAATGAGGGAAAATCGTCCAAACTAGCCGCCGCGTAGACCTGTAGATCATCCGCGTACAAATGATATGACAAGATAAGGGATTGCGTTATGCTATTAATAAAAGCGGCCAAGTGCGAGTCGGACTCGCCCATGAAGGGTTCCGTAGCAGCAAGTAACATAATATAAAAGTTCGTTGTAGCTTTGATCAATGTTTTTATGACGTATTAAAAAAAAACTACTTACTAGATCTCGTTCAAACCAATTTTCGGTGGAAGTTTGCATGGTAATGTACATCATAATTTTTTTTAGTTCTATCATTCTCTAATTTTAGAAGTTACAGGGGGGGGACACACATTTCAACACTTTGGAAGTGTCTCTCGCGCAAACTGTTCATGTTAGCGACAGCCCCTGTTAGCGACAGCCCCCTGTTAGCGACAGTCCCTTAGAATATAAGTTTTGACATGTAAATATCTTAAGTTTGTTGATTTGTTTTTTAGTGACTGGTATTTAATAAGAATTACTAGGTTAAGATTTAAGAAAAGTATTTTTTTTATATATAAGTAAGATGTAAGGAAGCCCATAAAAGCGGCGAGATTTACTCCCGAACCTATAAGTGCTCCCTCAACGAAACGGGGACCAAAAACCTACTTAAAAAGTGCATACAATAGACCGCCGAGCACGGTCATTGAACCCTCAGCCCATTAACCCAGTTCCCACGAGAACAAAGGACGAGTTACTGGGCCGAGGACCTCGAGCCGGAAGTATTAAAAAAAGAATCACAACAATAGAACATAAGGAATTTATATTATGATTGATCTAAGAACATTAGATAACGAAAAATTTTACATTTCCAAATCAGTTAGGAAAACGGGCGGCCAATCAGAGAACGAGTTTTCTCGACGGGCGTCCGCGGGGAAGACCCCAGGGAAGTTGAGTCGCCGGAAATGAAGGCGCTCTGATTGGCCGACCCGAAAGTAAAAATTAAATGTAAGCCCTCTGAATGGGGTGGGCCGGAAATGACGCCTGGTGATTATAATAAATATTTAAGCCTATGTTAAAAGAAATAAATACCACGTAGTTTGGTATTGTGAGTCGAGTTATCGTGGAGTTATTGTCGAGTTATCGTGGAGCTATCGTGGAGTTATCGTGGAGTTATCGTCGAGTTATTGTTATTATTGAGTCGTTTGTGAACCAGTTAGTTGTGAGTTATTTGTGAACCAGTTTATAGTCAGAACCTTAAAGTCGTTTGTTTTGTGGTAAAGTCTAGTTTTTTCAGTAAAGTTGTTAGTTATAATTTTATATAGTGTTAAATTCTGTTTTGAACCTCATTTTTGTTTTATTAAATTCAAATCGTTATTCGGAACCCTTTGAACCCCTCGAACCTGGGTTATCAGAGTTAGATTGTTGGTGTGTTGCCAACATTTTATGGTCCTTCGAGCCGGATCTAGCACCGCGGAGCCATGGTGCTTACAAGAAGTCAGGGCGGAGGCCGTGCTGACGACGACGAAAGACAACGATTTATCCAAGAACAGCGCCTTCATCGGGAACGGGAGATGCGCGAGCAGGGAGCTCTACGCATGAGTAATGTCGCACCGGGGTCGTCCGCGGATCGAGCGGACCCCCCTCGAACCGCGGCGGAGGCTCTGCGTCAGAGGGATGCACTCAATGACTCGCCAGCATTACCACCGGTGGAGGACAGGGGTGAGTCGAACTTAAATATACGGCGTCCGACGAAGCGAGGTGGACTATCCCGCGCAGAATTGATGCCATCCGTTCCGTGTACTCACGACCAGAGGCCCGCGCAAGGAGCGCAGCGTCCGACAGAACGCGATCGCGTCGCGTTCACGGAACACGGGCCTAAATCCGTAGCGTCGACGACAAATACGGAGGTAAGAAAGAGAGAGGCGGAGCTCGAGGCAGCAGAGCAGATTGCGGTGTTGCAACGCAAGGAGCTCCAGTTGGAACAGGAGCTTATCAAGAAGCGGCTCGCTGCTACTATTGATAGAATTGAGGTAGAAGGATCTCGGGCTGGAGGATCAATTGCGGCGTCAAGACGGGTGGACGAATGGCTTGACAGCCAGCAACCCGGGAGAGCCGCACCAACGACGGTGAGATCGCGAGAGGCCTCGCCGCCGCAAAGAACGCGACTGAACGAGGTGCACGCTTCGACCCCTTTTACTCAAAGGGATCGCTCGGTCAGTAGGGGTCGGGCCATCGATCGCCTCACGGACGGACCATCTAGAAACGATGATGCGACCGCCGTCGCGGCAGCTTTACGAGTTGCCCGCCTTCGCCGGGGAAGCGAACGAGTGGCTCACCTTTTTAAACAGCTATAGAGAGTCAACGGTAAGATACAAATTTAGTGATTTTGAAAATGTAGCCAGACTTAGACATAGTCTGAAGGGCGAAGCAAGGCAGTGTGTGCATCACCTGCTAGCGTCGACCTCAAGCCCAGATTTGGTGATCAGAATATTGCAAAAGAACTTCGGGCGAACAGATCTGCTCATAGACCGAGCCATTGAAGAGTTGAAACGAATGTCGCCTGTCGGTCCGAGTGCAATTGATTTAAATATATTCGCGATCAAAATAATGAACATTGTGTCGACGTTAGTAAATTTGGACAAGCGGAGTTATGGAGCTAACCCGCTGCTGATTAGAGAGATAACCGAACGACTCAGCCCACACTTGCGTTCGCGCTGGTGCGCGTACGCAAAGGAGCATCTTAAAAACGACAAAAGTGAACTCCTGTTGATAGCCGAGTTCCTGCTTGACGAGAGCGACGCCGAGTTAGAATTTTCACACGCACGGGCGCCGAATAAGAAAATGACACCCGTGCCACCGATCCAGCGAGAAACTAGGCGCGCACCGATCCCAGCCGGCGGAGGAGCTCTCCGACGACCACAGCCGAACAGAACCTACAACACAGATATTGTAAGTAGTTGCTTATATTGCGGAGGCGGTCATAGCACACCTGACTGCCGCCGACTAAGGAGCATACCGATCGGAGCCCGCTGGGATTGGGCACGACATAACAGGGTATGTTTTAAATGTATGGACAAGAAGCATCGACGGGACCATTGCCCGGTGAGTGTCATGCGGTATTAACGGCTGTCCGCACTCCCACCATCCCGTGTTGCACGAACCTTTGAACCAACAGCAATACGGGAATCAGGCGCCACCTGTGCAAGCGCCACCTGTGCAAGCACCGCTAACGCCGGCGCCACGTCCTACAGCACCGCTAGTGTCATCACGCGCACCTTTAGCCCGCGCTATGACGTCACCGGGAGTGACACAACGCGCCGCGGCGTGCGCAATCACCGAACCAGACCAGATGCCGTCTTTTGACCCCGAACGGAGTTTTGCGGCGACCGACGCTAACCCTCAAATGGTCGCAAACGTCGTCTTATTGAAGGTAATACCTATCATCATTTCCGGGCCTCGTTGCGAGATTAAGACTCACGCGTTGCTCGACGAAGGCAGCACCGTTAGCCTCGTGGACGAGAGGTTGGCGGGGGCGATTGGGGCAACAGGACCCGAGACGCCGTTGTGTATCCAGGGTATCGGCAATATGGTCACGAGCCAACGGAGCCAACGAATAATAGTACAGGTACGTGGGATAGTGGATGAATCCCAACATGAATTGACGTTGCAGACCGTACCGAACCTGGGCCTACGGACGCAACATCATAAAAAACAAACGCTCAGTAAGTACCGTCATTTAACCGGATTGAACGAAGCCGTGTTCGAAGACGGAGTACCTTATGTGTTGATCGGAGCCGACCATTGGCACCTAATGATCCCTCAGGAGATGAGGACGGGGCGCATTAACGAACCTGCAGCCCTACGAACCGACCTAGGATGGGTCATATACGGTACGGTACCGCGTTTAATCCAAACCGAGCCTGTTGAGACGTCGTTACATTTAGCGACGCAAGAACCAGACATAAATGAAGCCCTGAGACGATATTTTAATATCGACTCGTTGGGGGTCAAACTGGTGGACACAAAACGCCCTCACCAGGAACGAGCGGAGCAAATCTTTAGCGACACGGTAAGGAAGATTGACGGGCCACGCTACGAGGTAGGTCAGCTGTGGCGGGAGGATGAACCCAAAATGCCGCCTACGTATGCGATGGCTTTTCAAAGGTTGCGGTCAATTGAAAAAAAGATGGACCGAAATCCGAACTTTGCGAAAGAGTATACAACACAAATAAATAACCTACTGGAAAAAGGTTACGCCGAACTAATAAAGAGCAACGAATCGTATAAAGACCACGATAAAGAATGGTATTTACCCCACTTCGCGGTAACGAACCCAAACAAACCCGGAAAGGTACGACTAGTCTTTGACGCCGCGGCGGCGGTACAAGGTCGCAGCCTTAAGGTAGCATTCGGATCTGGGCAGTCGCGGCCCGGCGGCCGCGGCTCGGCAGCCGCGGCCGTGTTCGCGCCGCACCGCTTACTAGGGATTTGTTTGCATCACTTTCCGACGCAAACGACCGTGCAGCGCAGCCAGGGGGTGTGGCCTGCGCGCGACCTTGGCAGCGCTGCCGAGCCGCTCCGGAGGCAGTATAGCCGCGCTGCCCGCTCGCGGTGGTTATCAAAATGGCGACATTTACCGAAGACAATGACGATGTTTTAGTAGAATTAATTGCTAAAAATCCACCGCTTTACGATTCTCGACTCAAAACCTATAAGGATAATGTTGTTCGAGATAATATATGGGAGCATATTGCAAGTAAACTCAAGAAAACAAGTAAGTACCTACATATGTTTATTTTCTGGGATTAACACATTACAATAATTAGTACAAATACATATTCTAACCACAAATCAAGTTTGCTGTGCGTCGTAGTTCATACCTACTCTAGTTTACTCTATTTATCCACTGTTCTTGCCGCGAGACTTTTCCAGCTTCTGAGGTAAAGTAATCTTTAAGAATATCTCTGATTTGAAATCCATCTATGTTTAGAAACCCTCCCCTACGTGTCAGTGGAAACATGTTCTCTGTTGGTTTAGTTTTTTTTCGTTATAACGATAATATGGTATTCCATTTGTTTCTAAATAACCATCCCGTAGCAAATTATGGAGGCAACATAGTGTAATAATTAAATCATCACATATTTCTGGCTTAATAGCTATTGGTGAATATAAAATTCGGAAAACTTGATTCAGAAGTCCAAAAGAATTCTCTGTGACTCGTCTTGCTCGGCAGATGCGGTAGTTGAAAATCGCTTTATCACGATCGCCTCTAATATTGTTTCTATAATAGGGTTTCATCATGTGGACATCTAATGCAAACGCGTCATCGCCAATTAAATAATGTGGGGTTAAGATATCTGTCCCTGGTAAGGGTGCCGGTGGAACAGCGGTCAGTGCGCCGACGAGTGCAACAGAGGTAAACGTTGAAGAAACGGCTGATGATAAGGAACAAAACAAAAAAGCAAGAAGATGTGGGGGCGTATTGAAAAAAAAGAAACTTAGTCAGAGTACTACTATGCAGGCGGCTATACTCCAATACTGGAAAGAGAGGGACACTGAAAGGCGAACCCAAATTCAGGACCTCACACATCAGTCAACTTCAAACCAAGAGCAGGAACCAGATGTGGACGGCATTAAGTCGTTTTGCTCGCACATTGGGACTATGTTAAGTAAACTTACTCCAGCATTAAAAATACAAGCTACAAGCAAAGTTTTTAATATTTTAGCAGACTTTGAATTACAAAGCCTGAACCAAAGTTCTATAACTTGTTCGAGCAGTTCCCCGTTTGATCAAAGTTCTCAATTTTCATCAACAAATCCTTATTCTCCGATAAGTTCCGTCGCATCACCCAGTTCACTCGGTCATGCTGCTGACTTAACTACTTCGAATACTTTTAATTTGCCAACTGAAAACATGTCTAATACCTTGCACCAGCTAGAAAATAGGTCTTATTCTCCGATAAGTTTCGTCGCATCACCCAGTGCATTCGGTCAAGCTGCTGACTTAAGTACTTCGAATACTTTTAATTTGCCAACTAATACTTCTGAAAACATCAACCTGTCTAATACATTGTACCAGCTAGAAAATAGGTCTTTTCAATATTTACCTTAGAGTGAGAAATAGTTTTTCCTCAGCTGTGATCGATCCTTTTTTCTTTGGTTGAATATCGTTTTCAATTAAACTAAGTACAAATTGAAATTGTGTTTTATTTAGTCTGCAGTACTTCCTGAATTTCTGTTCCTTTATATTTAAGTGTCGTTTTATCAGGATTTGATAGCTGCCTTCATCAACTCGGGATGTATATATTGAATCGATTTTATTCCTCTTTGATGAAAGTAAGAGCAACAGTATTTCATCATCCTCTTCTTCGTCGTTTATCAGTCTCTGCACGAGTTTTCGCTTGCGTGTATTTAAATTGTCAGACATAGTTAACCTCTGATACACGACCGGAACGCATAACTGTTCGCACGCTACTGCGCGTGGCAGTCGCTGCCCGGGCCGCGGTCGCTGCTGTCCGAAAGCTTCTGGCAGCGCCGCACAGCAGTGACAATGGGTCGCGGCAGCCGGTCGCTACTGCCGGGTCGCGACTGCCCAGATCCGAATGCTACCTTTAATGATTTCCTATTAGAGGGGCCAGACCTACTGCAATCACTTCTAGGAATATTATTCCGGTTCCGGGAGGGGAGATACGCAGTGACTGCAGACATCAAAGAGATTTTTTTACAGATAAAGGTAAGGAGAGAAGACCAGCCCTCACAAATGTTTTTGTGGAGGGGCACTGAGCGAGAGGGCCCGCCGAGGCGTTACAAAATGACGTCGGTCATTTTCGGCGCGGCCAGCTCTCCGTTCATAGCACATAGCGTGCAGATTCGAAACGCGACAGACAACAAGGTACAGTACCCTATGGCAGTTGACGACATAGTCACCAACCATTATATGGATGATTATGTGGCTAGCTACAGGGATGAGAGCGAGGCATTAGAACGAGCCCAGCACGTAGCCGCCTCGCACGCGCAAGCTAGCTTCAAATTGCGTAACTGGAGCACGAACTCAACGAGACTACTACAGTGGATACCACCGGAGTTGCGAGCCGAGACACCCGCGCAACTCGGCGGTAAAGAACAGAAAATACTCGGGATGATGTGGTTTCCCGATACAGACGAACTGGGATTTAATACAGCAATGATGAGAGTCCCACCCGAGGTAAGAACGTGCGCAAGAGGGCCAACCAAGCGCGAGATGTTGAGCGCGGTAATGAGCGTTTACGACCCGATTGGTTTGTTGTCGCAGTACACCATCACCGCCAAAATACAACTGCAAAGGTTGTGGCAGTTGAAACTCGGCTGGGACGAGGAACCACCGACGGAGGAGATCCAAAAGTTCCAGTGCTGGTTGCGCGCACTCGACAGTGTTGCCGCGCTGCGAGTACCGAGATGTTACTTGAAAGCGGGGGGATCACCGCAACAAGAGCTTCATGTTTTCGTAGATGCGAGTGCCCAGGCCTACGCTACAGTGGCTTACTGGCGAGTCGAACAGAGAGATCGAGCGGAGGTGAAACTCGTTGCGGCGAAGGCTAAGGTCGCACCAACTAAGGCGCTAAGTATTCCGCGACTGGAGTTGCAGGCGGCGCTTATCGGGGCGCGGCTGGCGGCTTCAATTACTTCCCAACTAGGGCTTGAATTCCGGAATTCCGGAATTTCGAAATTTCGGAATTTCGGAGCTTTTTTCGATATTTCAATTCCGGAATTGAGGTACACTCAATATCGTAATTCCGGAATTGAACAAATACAGTTTTAATTGTATTAGATGTTTATTTAAAATTATTATTTTACGAAATAACCACGGCAAAAAGTAGTTCAATTGCAATCAATGTTACCTTCGGCTCCGCAGTTAATGTTCAGGTAATGTTTTATGGCCCTAAGGGTTTGCGACCGAGCGTCAGAGCGAGACAAAATCATTAGAACCCGTTAAAATCCTATGTCTGTCTCACATTGTTGTTTCACCTAAATAATAATAAATACAATCAGTTCCTATTGCAAACCTGTTGATGAACGTTGTGTTGTGACTTGTGGCTTCGTGACCGTTGCGAGAGTATTCCTTATTTTAAGTGTGTGTGACATGCGTGCGGCATCAAAGAACAATGTAAGTATTATTTACCTTGATTATTTTTAAAAGCATTCTTTTTTTTATAACTACTTACATTATTGAGGCATGATTATGTTTTAAATAAACTCTATATATTATTGCATTTAAACGATTTCTTAACTGACAATTTCTGTGGTCAATCTAAGTTGAATTGAATGTGTTGCTCACACTTTGTATATCTACATAAAAGAGAACAGACCATTAACATGATACACACACGTCTGTCCTACGTTTATTGTGCAACGTGTTTGTTATTGAATGATTTTTTTTCAAGTATAGTCGTCATGTTAAGTTTTGTTTTTTACATAAGTACCTATTTAAAAAACCGTACTAAAAAGATTACAAATCAAATGTCTATTATATTTCAGGTCTTCTACAGGAAAAAAGGTGATGTACGTGGAATTTTCAAAGAGCACATTAAAAATATGGAAACACTATCTGCGTGCTAGTGACGGACAGTCGGCTCAGTGCAAGACATGTCACAAAATACTCAAAACTGCAGGCGGGGCCACAACTGGCTTACACACACACCTACGCTCTAAACATCCAGATATCGCCTTCCCTACAAATCTCGAAGTGAATAGTGAAACGCCTGGAACATCTACAGGTATTTTTGCTTCGACATCTAACTCAACAGAATATGACCAGCCGACAAAACAAGGCAAAAAACGAAAACTTGTGACAGATTTTTACAAGTCGGCTGGGAATGAATCCTTGGAAACGATCGTGTCCAGAATGACTGCATTAGATGGTGTTACTTTTAGACTTTTTAGTGAAAGTCAAGATCTACGAAAATTATTTAAAAAGAGTGGATATGATCTACCTAAATCGGGCAACACGATTGCTAAAATTGTGTTTAATCAAGCTGAAAGTGCTAAAGAGAAGTTAAAAAAAAACATCATCAATATGATAAAAGACGGAATCAGATTTACAGTGTCGTTAGATGAATGGACATCCCATCGAAACAGAAGGTACATGAATATAAATATACATTCCAGAGAGTTCGGTGGCTTTAATTTCAAAAACCTCGGTCTGGTGAGAATAACTGGTTCTATGCCAGCTCACGTCGCACTAGATATACTAGGGAACCACTTATTAAAATTCCACGTTTCTATCAACGAAGATGTTATAAGTTTAACGACCGATGGTGCCAGTGTTATGAAAAAAATGGGTAATTACTTTCACGGACATCATCAGTTGTGCCTGGCCCACGGTCTTCAACTAGCCGTCATTGACACTGTTTATAATAATAATAATAATAATATCACAGGACAATCTCACACAAATTGACCTAGTCCCAAACTAAGCTCTAGGCTTGTACTATGGGTACTAGACAACGATAAACTTACTTATATAGAGAAATATATACTTAAATACATAGAAAACATCCAAGACTCAGGAACAAATACTCGTGCTCATCACACAAATATCTGCCCTTACCGGGATTTGAACCCAGGACCCCTAGCTTCGAAGGCAGGGTCACTCCCAACTAGGCTAGCGTGTAGTGTGTGTAGCGTGTCGTGTGTATAAGAACTCAACAACGATTTTAGAACCAGGTATTGATGATAATCGCGTGTCTGATACATCAGACACAGGCGGCAGTGATGAAGACGATGAAAACATTGAAGACGGACGATTCGAAGTAGAAATACCACGTGTTCGAACCAACCCACACGTATACAAAGAAATCATTGCCAAGGTGCGACGAGTAGTTAAAATGATAAGGAAGTCACCTCTGAAATCGGATGCCTTACAGACTTACGTCACACAACAGTATAACCAAAATTTCCAGCTTCAGTTGGATTGTCAAACAAGATGGTCAAGTATGACGGAAATGCTTGGATCGTTCCTAAAAATCAAAACCTGTGTTATGAAAGTCCTGATCGATTTCAAATCACAAGAGTCATTCACAGAAGAAGAAATTCAGTGTTTGATAGATGTACATCAAAGCCTTGAGATTGTAAAACTTACTGTCTTGTCACTCTGCCGTCGCGAAGCAACGCTATATGCCGCAGACACAGCTTTGAGACTTATGCTCAGTAAACTAGATGAGCAAAACTGTTCATTAAGCTCGAGGCTTGCAGCGAACTTGCGAACACGAATAAAAGAAAGACGACTTTTGGTAGCTGGTGTGCTGCATTATCTTCACGATGCAGAAAGTTTCTATGCATCACCAGATGACGAAACATTTCAGAAGCCTATTAGCGATGAAATTTGCGATATAAACGTAAATTTGTTACAACAACTGAAGTACAAAGCTCTGACAAGCTCTTCCGTCGGGAATGAGTTTCCTGAAAGCAGCCTTGTTACGACGACTGGTGAATCCACGCTGACTTACCAAGAAGAACTTGAAAAAGAACTAGAAAAATGCAAAAGTAGAAATCCAGTAGCTCGTGAGTTTGACTTAAGAGGTTTTGTTTTAGCAGAAAAAGCAACGTATGACAACCAAGGAGAAAGAGGAGTGTATTTGACAGAGGCTTATAATTACCTTTTGTCTATTTTGCCCACCAGTGTCGAAAACGAGAGAATATTTTCCTCGGCGGGATATTTTTGTAATAAAATTCGAAGTTCATTGTCTGATAGGATGTTAGATTCATTATCTTTTTTGAGAACTTTTTTCCAGGAGAAGCGTTCACTTAATAATTAAGAACCATTTCCTGTTCTGCTAACCTAATGCTACTAATTTATGATCACTTTCTATTATTTATTTTGTAACGAGCGCCGCCGGGCACCGAACGCACCACTGACGTCACACGCCGCGCGCGCCTCCACGACACCACAGCACCGTGTACGGCCGCCACCCCGCGCGCGCGACCCCCCGGCTTCGCCCGACGGCCTTTATAAGCGGAGGCACTCCCGTACTAACCAGCACTGCGTAGTGTGCTCTGATGGTCGAAGGGTCGTCTCCGGGCGCCCCTGAAGCTTGAGAACACTAAGTAGTGCCTCCCTCTCGCCTCCTCCCTCCTCCCCTCTCGCAACCCAGGTGCGGTGCTGTTACCCAGCGTCTTGAGCACTAGGAAGCGATCCGACCAACCTGGTGCGGTGCTGTTACCCAGCGTCCTGAGCACAGGAAGGTATCCTAAATCCCGTGACCTAGGTGCGGTGCTGTTACACAGCGTCTTGAGCACTAGGAAGCGATCCGACCAACCTGGTGCGGTGCTGTTACCCAGCGTCTTGAGCACAGGAAGGTATCCTAAATCCCGTGACCTAGGTGCGGTGCTGTTACCCAGCGTCTTGAGCACTAGGAAGCGATCCAACCAACCTGGTGCGGTGCTGTTACCCAGCGTCTTGAGCACAGGGAGGTACCCCATCCCCCGTAACCTAGGTGCGGTGCTGTTACCCAGCGTCCTGAGCACTAGGAAGCGGTCCTGCTGACCGGGTGCGGTGCTGTTGCGCAGCGTCTGAGCACCGGGAAGCTTCCCGACCCACTTAGAGTTAAGTACTAACAATTAAGCACTAACCGCTAACGTTATTCTTGAATAAACAGGCATAAAGCCTTCATGTTATGCTGAATTGTGTTTACTATTCAAACCCTAATTCCTGATCCCCCTGAGCTATCTATAAAAACCTCCAGTCCCGTAGTAGAGTTGCCCAGGACGAGGTTAATGTTGACGTGGAGCCAAAGCGCCCCGTTACATTTGGCGCCCAACTTAAAAACTCATTTTTAGAGTCTTTATATGCTCAGGATCAGGACTTATAGGGACACAGCAAGTACCGAATATAATTAATCACATTTAGAGCCAAATTAACCGTTTTTTTTTAATTAAATCTCTAACAAGTACGAATAAACAACCGTAAATTAAATCAAGCATAGTCAAATATACCGTTAATACATAAAAACCGTCGGGATTGTTAGGAAATCCGCGACAACCGCTCCGTCCGTTTACTAGATGCCGACCGCTTGGATATACGATTTAAAGAAACCCGAGTTGATTCTAGAATCTCAGAGCAGGGGGCTAGGGGTCGAAAACCTTACTGTAGATCAACTTCGGAAGAATTTGGTAGAATACGTACGTGATCAGGAATACCAAACACCCGCTAACGAAATTCTCCCCGAAATGCCGGATACCGAACCGAACCGCAGTAGCTCCAAAGAACAACCTTTAAGGGACCTAGGAAAAATAGTAAAAGAGTGGAATATATTCTTTGATGTCACAGATAATGCGATAGAGTTTTATGAAAGATTAGAGGAATTGATAGCCGCAAGCGACGTCAAGGGGGTAGACGTCCTGAGAATTTTACCTAGATTGCTAAAGGGAAAGGCGTTGCTTTGGTACAGGAACAACATAGGAACTTGGGACTCCTGGGATAGCTTTGTAATATTTTTTAAACTTTGTTATTTCCCTAGTAATTACGAGGCGAACCTCATAGAAAAAGTAATCGCGAGAAAGCAGAAGTTTAATGAAAGTTTCATGAGTTATTTAACGGACTTACAAACGTTAATCAGGAAATATGGTAGATTAGCGCTGCCGGAACAAATTGATAGGGTTTACGAAAATATGCACCCAAATTACAAGCTATATGTTCGTAGGCAGGATTTTACAACGCTGCTAGAACTCATACAATTAGCCGCCGATTATGAACGAATAACGCAGGATAAGTTTCAGAGAATAGCCAAACCAACAGATTCAGGACCGGGAATGAGCTCGCGAACACAGTTACCCACAGACCAGTACAAATCGAGTTTATCGAACGAAACAAGAAGGATCGTAAAGGTACACCCGGGGTACAACCAAACAAATTGCTGCTGGTCGTGCGGCAGGCCGGGTCATTCCACAAGGGTATGTAGAAATCAGAAACGTTTATTTTGTAGTACTTGTGGGAAAATTGGAGTATTGAGTAGAGATTGCTGCAGGAAGTTTAGCCCAGGAACGAAAGGGGGAGAGATAGGATCCGCAAACGAAGAACCGAGAGAGGACAATAGGATTTATGTGGATGTTAGGATAGGGGGAAAAACGTATAGGTGCTTATTAGACACGGGATCCACGAACACTTATGTCAATGAAAAAATATATGAGGATTGCAAGGAGAGTGCCATGTTGAGGACCGATAAAGTAAGGGGGATCGTGTTGGCGGATGGGTCGAAGATAGAGATAAACAAAAATTTATTAGTGGAGTTGGAGGTTGAAGGAGTCTGTCTTAAGCACTGGGTACGAGTTTTACCATCGGCAACGTATGCAATCATAGGCATGGATGTATTACGTAGGGTAGGCCTTAGACTACTTTGGGGGCAACAGGAACCTACCGTCAGTAATAAAACAGGAAAATCTAACTTAGAGTCAATTAGCACACCTGTAGACGGGGAACTAGGATCGGTTTTGACACCAGCGCAAAAAGTTACTCTGCGTAATTTTTTAGAACAAGAGTTTGAGAAATGCGAAAAGGGACCAAAAGGGAATAGTTGGGTACAACATAGAATCAAGTTAAAACACCGGGAACCCATCAAACAGAAATATTACCCTAGAAACCCGAAACAGCAACAAATAATCGATGAGCACATAAAAACGATGTTAAATCAAGGCATTATCGAGCGGTCTCAAAGTCCATATAGTTCACCAATCGTCCTGGTAAAGAAAGACAACGGGGAATATCGTTTTTGTATTGACTTTCGCAAAATTAATGAAATATCAGAGAAAGACGCGTATCCCATTCCGCAAATAGACGATACACTAGAAAAGCTTAGGAAAGCGAAGTATTTCTCGAAATTTGATTTGAAAAACGGATACTGGAACGTAGGACTCGAGGAGCAGAGTAGGCCAGCTACCGCGTTTACGGTCCCAGGTAGAGGGCTATATCAATTTAAAGTCATGCCCTTTGGATTACATTCGAGCGGAGCGACGTTTCAAAGATTGTTAGACCAGGTCATCGGCCCAGAACTAGAGCCAAACGCGTATGTCTATTTGGATGACATTATAGTGTGCAGCGCGGACTACGGGGAACACATACGTCACTTGAGAGAGATATTCAGGCGAATCAGAGAGGCAGGCTTACAGATAAATAAAAAAAAGTGCGAGTTTGCAAAGACAGAAGTCGAGTATCTCGGCCATACCGTAACCAAGGACGGGATCAAAATGAACGAGGAAAAGATCAGAGCAGTAAGAGACCTCGAACCACCATCTAACATTAAAGAAGTAAGAAGTTTCATAGGTATGACGTCATGGTACAGGAAGTTTATCCCGAACTACGCGGATTTGACCGCACCATTGGTAAAATTACTAAAAAAAGATGTAAAGTTCATTTGGGGGGAACCACAACACAGAGCATTTCAGGACATTAAGGACAGGTTAATTCAAGACCCAATTCTTACTAGGGCCGACTTTTCGAAACCATTTATACTTCAGACAGATGCAAGTGACCTGGGCCTGGGGGTTGTGCTTATTCAAGAAGAAGACAGGACACCAAGAGTGGTGATGTATGCGAGTAGGACATTGACCCCGGCAGAGACACGCTATTCGACAACAGAGAAGGAATGTCTCGCAGTAGTGTGGGGCATCCGTAAGATGAGAGCGTTCCTGGAGGGGTACCAGTTCACCGTTATAACCGATCATCAGGCATTAAAGTGGCTAAATACAATGAAGAACCCGTCGGGGAGACTCGCAAGATGGGCACTGGAACTACAACAATACGATTTTGAGATCATGTACCGACCCGGAAAACAAAACCAAGTAGCTGATAAATTGTCTCGGAGTCCGGTATGCACGACGCAAGCAGAAAAGGCGGATTGGTACGAAACCACTTTAAGGGATATACAAAATAACAGCATTCCACAAACCGATTATTGCATCAAAGAGGGGAGATTATATAAAAAGATCATAAATCCATCCTACGGAGCGGGAGTGATCCCAGGATCAGAGTGGAGGATGTGCGTTCAGGAAAAGGACAGAGAAAACATACTCAAACAGCATCACGATACACCAACGGCGGGTCACGTGGGAACCGCAAAGACACTCCAGCGAATAGCACAAAGATACTACTGGCCCGCAATGTATAAAACAGTCGCGAAATATATAAAGAGATGCGTAGCATGCCAATCACATAAACCGTCACAACAAAAAAAAACAGGATTAATGCACATAAACAACGCGACGACACCGTGGGAAGTCGTGAACACAGACCTAATAGGACCCCTCCCAAGATCATCGAAAGGCTACAATTGGCTAATAGTTTTTCATGATAAATTTACTAAGTGGACGGAAATACGACCGCTACGGACCGCAACCGCCAATACGGTAACAAAAGCGCTCAAAGAATGCATCGTCATGAGATACGGCAGCCCACAAACATTGCTAAGCGACAATGGAAGACAATTTACAAGCAAGTTGTTCACCAATACCCTAAAGACTTACGGAATAACTCACCGATTAACCGCACCGTATACACCCCAATGTAACCCAACCGAAAGGGTCAACAGGACAATAGAAACAATGATCTCGACCTTCATCTCAGATAACCATAAAAAATGGGACGAATACTTAGCAGAGTTTAATTTCGCGATAAACACAACAATACAACATTCCACGAAGTATACCCCCGCATTCCTACTGTTCGGCAGGGAACTACGCCTACCCGGAGATCAGAATTCATTTCCAACACCGCAACTCCAGTTGAATAAAATAAATGAAATATACAACAATGTTAAAAAACACCAGGACAAAGCATCCGATAAGCAAAAACAGCATTACGATAAGTATAGGAGACACTGGGAGCCGGAAATAGGGGAGTCGGTATTAAAAAAAAATTTTGTCCTATCAGATGCTAACAAGAATTTTTGTGCGAAATTAGCCCCAAAATACACGGGCCCATATAAGATAATACAGAAGAAATCCCCCGTAATTTTTATACTAAAGGACACTAACGGTTCAAAACACACCATTACAGCCCATGTTAAAGATTTAAAAAAGTTTAACGCGTAAAGTAAGTAAACAAACAAGAAATAAGCACGCACCAAAAATAGCGAAGGTAAAACCCAACAAACAAAATAAAAACTACCATCGAAATATAAAAATCTAAAATAAACTATAAAAACGAAGCAACCATCGTCAATAAACACCAGTAAAGTCGTTCGCTTAAATAGAATAAGTAGTGAGCAATAATGGACCCAACGGAGCGTATTCCCACCCGACCAAAAACCGTCACGTCGCGCAAACGTACCAAGCATCCGCGCCCGCAAGACACCCTAGCAACCGGGGCGAAGGAACCAGGGATAGTCCAACCGGAAGCCCTACCGGATTTGTCCGACGCGATTTGGGGAGACTTGGCTTGGGAGGATGTCCTGGATGTCGCAGTAAACCAGGAGGAGATTGCGACCATGGTGGAAGGGCTGGACTCCCCCAAAGAATCAGACCAACCTCCCCAAGAACCTCCGGTGAAGAGGAGGAGGACCAGGAGGGGTGGCCGAAAAAGGAGCGCAGGCCACAAGAAGGGGAGCGTCCGGCTACCAAAACGCCGAAGGTCTCCCAAACAAAAATAAGAAAAATAACAATTAAACCAAGTTAGTTTATTTTAGCATACTTAATTCTTTAACACTATCGACTTCATAACAACAACAAAACTCGCTTTCGATTCAAACTTCGAAACAGCTAAATAATAACCCCGTCATAATATTAGAAAGAAAATAAAAATGAAGATACATTATCAGTACGAATAACGCGCAAACGAAACCAAACCAAAACTAACTTGGTATAAGGGTTAGAACCGCTTGACAAGTACGACACGCCGTAACATTCAACAATAATTAACCAATCTTATATTTGTGCACGGAGGCACACGGCTCGCGGCGCGATAAGTAAAATGAAGGTGGGTTTAAGCCGCGCGGCCGACGAGCGCTGTCCATCCACCCGCCACCGACCGAAATAAAAATGTGTTGTCCGAATAGGGAGATAGCGCATAGTAGTAAACATTGATTGCAAACGTATGATAATGGTTGTTGTTGTATGCAGAGTTCCGTATTAGTATATTGCCGTGTCATAAGTTGATGATAAAAATAGGGGTTCCGTACATGACATTATATGGGTGTTTTCTTTTAAATTAATACCAACAATAATTAAAGAGGGAATAAAAGGGAGTCATACAAATAAAACTTTGTCAATAAAATGGATTAAAACCCAGTAAAATAAACCGAAGGGTCGACAATTAACATATATAAAGTTGGACCTTATTTTGTTGCCCGACTAAACCTGAACCGCTCGTTACAAGTTACCGATTTATAGGGACTTACCCCACAGGGAATAGCGAAGGAATGTATTTCAAATATAATAACAGTGATTTTTCCAGGTAAAAATCTCCAGAGGAGGAGGGGGAATGTAACGAGCGCCGCCGGGCACCGAACGCACCACTGACGTCACACGCCGCGCGCGCCTCCACGACACCACAGCACCGTGTACGGCCGCCACCCCGCGCGCGCGACCCCCCGGCTTCGCCCGACGGCCTTTATAAGCGGAGGCACTCCCGTACTAACCAGCACTGCGTAGTGTGCTCTGATGGTCGAAGGGTCGTCTCCGGGCGCCCCTGAAGCTTGAGAACACTAAGTAGTGCCTCCCTCTCGCCTCCTCCCTCCTCCCCTCTCGCAACCCAGGTGCGGTGCTGTTACCCAGCGTCTTGAGCACTAGGAAGCGATCCGACCAACCTGGTGCGGTGCTGTTACCCAGCGTCCTGAGCACAGGAAGGTATCCTAAATCCCGTGACCTAGGTGCGGTGCTGTTACACAGCGTCTTGAGCACTAGGAAGCGATCCGACCAACCTGGTGCGGTGCTGTTACCCAGCGTCTTGAGCACAGGAAGGTATCCTAAATCCCGTGACCTAGGTGCGGTGCTGTTACCCAGCGTCTTGAGCACTAGGAAGCGATCCAACCAACCTGGTGCGGTGCTGTTACCCAGCGTCTTGAGCACAGGGAGGTACCCCATCCCCCGTAACCTAGGTGCGGTGCTGTTACCCAGCGTCCTGAGCACTAGGAAGCGGTCCTGCTGACCGGGTGCGGTGCTGTTGCGCAGCGTCTGAGCACCGGGAAGCTTCCCGACCCACTTAGAGTTAAGTACTAACAATTAAGCACTAACCGCTAACGTTATTCTTGAATAAACAGGCATAAAGCCTTCATGTTATGCTGAATTGTGTTTACTATTCAAACCCTAATTCCTGATCCCCCTGAGCTATCTATAAAAACCTCCAGTCCCGTAGTAGAGTTGCCCAGGACGAGGTTAATGTTGACGTGGAGCCAAAGCGCCCCGTTACAATTTTATGTTTTGTTAAATGAACGTAATTCTAAGCATCGTGAAGCTGATTTTTTAAATTCTGTTGATTTTCAAAGAGATGTTGAATGCGGATGGATGCTAATCCCAATCATAATATGATTAATGATTAAGCATTATCGTAATGCACGTATATATACGCAGATTTCTCAAGCAAGATGTATCAAATATTTTTATTTTACCTCTGTTGACAATGATTATCCAAAATACCGATATTACCCACCCGTGTAAGATGAAACCCAATATTTTTAGTGTTCCTTTGTTATAAAAATACGTCATGATTAGTCCTTAGAATTATTGAAAGATACTTATTTATTCTTATATTTTTACAATGTTGATTTATTAAAGCATATGATCTCTGAGATTTTTTAAGTGTGTATTTTATGTTAACTTACTCTAAGTTCAAGTATCAATACCTTACTCATAATAACCAAACATTTTTTAGCTCAAAATATGGTTTGACTCGTTCTGCCAAATGCACATGACACCATGACAAAAAAGGTTTAGGATTATTCGTTTTTTTGGTTTTTGCTAAGACTCTGAGTTTATTATTTAATTTAATTTTGTTAATTTTGTTGTGATTTTTAAAATGTTTAGGGTGTCTTTTATTTAATATGTAATCGTAATCATGTCGATTACTTTTGCCAAATATTAAAACTTCTGTAAATTATTATAATAACCATATTATGTTTTGTTTGAGTAATAATGTTTACTGTGATTATTAATTTGGTTTAAGGAAAAAACGACTAATAACGCCTGTTAATGATTAGTACATAAATGTTAATTACAATTTTTTGTTTTATTTTGCCCTACATTGAAAGAATCGCAAAAAAAGTAATGAAGTCCTCAATTCCGGAACTAGTTCCGGAATTCCGGAATTAAAGGCTAATCTCGAAAATCAATTCCGGAATTGAAAACCGTCCGATATTGCATGCCCTAGTTTACTGTGATTATTAATTTGGTTTAAGGAAAAAACGACTAATTACGCCTGTTAATGATTAGTACATAAATGTTAATTACAATTTTTTGTTTTATTTTGCCCTACATTGAAAGAATCGCAAAAAAAGTAATGAAGTCCTCAATTCCGGAACTAGTTCCGGAATTCCGGAATTAAAGGCTAATCTCGAAAATCAATTCCGGAATTGAAAACCGTCCGATATTGCATGCCCTAGTTTACTGTGATTATTAATTTGGTTTAAGGAAAAAACGACTAATTACGCCTGTTAATGATTAGTACATAAATGTTAATTACAATTTTTTGTTTTATTTTGCCCTACATTGAAAGAATCGCAAAAAAAGTAATGAAGTCCTCAATTCCGGAACTAGTTCCGGAATTCCGGAATTAAAGGCTAATCTCGAAAATCAATTCCGGAATTGAAAACCGTCCGATATTGCATGCCCTATTCCCAACATAGAATCGAGGTAAGCCGAGTGGTGCTGTGGACCGATAGTCGGACCGTGCTGCAATGGGTGCGTAACGATGCGCGCCGTTACAGCGTTTATGTCGCACATCGGCTCGGCGAGAACTAACAACGGTGGAGCAATGGCGCTAGGTGCCCACCAAAGAGAACCCAGCCGACGACGCGACTCGCGCTGACAGTGCGCGACAAGTAAGAGACATCGACCGGTGGTTCACCGGCCCACTTTATCTACAACGGCCCGAGGCAGAGTGGCCGCAAGAACCAGCAACGAACCCCCGAGACGACCACGAAGAGGAGGTGCTTGGGACCCTGCTTGCCGAGGCCGAGCCCACTGTAAATGCTCGGCCCCTAACACACGTGTCGGTTGAGGCAACCGACGAGGAGGCCTTAACCCCAAATCACTTTTTGTTGGGAGGCTCCACGGGGGTCCCACTCACTGGCCCCTGTGAAGAAGCCGATCGTCGCACCTGGCGAGCCAGCCAGGCGCTCGCAGACCATTTCTGGGCCCGCTGGGTCCGGGAATATCTCCCGACGCTTGCCCCGCGACGCTCATCCGCGGCGGGCAAGCGGCAACTTCAAGTGGGTGACTATGTGGTCATAGTCGACCCCACCCTACCACGGAACGTGTGGCCGCGAGGAGTCGTCGAGGCGACCTACCCGGGACCAGACGGCGGCGTGCGGAGCGCGGACGTCCGAACCCGAGGAGGCGTGTTCCGAAGGCCGACGACGAAGATGGCTGTCATCCCCTTGCAACCCGGGTCAACATGACATGTTGACGGGGGGATAATGTTAGCGACAGCCCCTGTTAGCGACAGCCCCCTGTTAGCGACAGTCCCTTAGAATATAAGTTTTGACATGTAAATATCTTAAGTTTGTTGATTTGTTTTTTAGTGACTGGTATTTAATAAGAATTACTAGGTTAAGATTTAAGAAAAGTAATTTTTTTATATATAAGTAAGATGTAAGGAAGCCCATAAAAGCGGCGAGATTTACTCCCGAACCTATAAGTGCTCCCTCAACGAAACGGGGACCAAAAACCTACTTAAAAAGTGCATACAATAGACCGCCGAGCACGGTCATTGAACCCTCAGCCCATTAACCCAGTTCCCACGAGAACAAAGGACGAGTTACTGGGCCGAGGACCTCGAGCCGGAAGTATTAAAAAAAGAATCACAACAATAGAACATAAGGAATTTATATTATGATTGATCTAAGAACATTAGATAACGAAAAATTTTACATTTCCAAATCAGTTAGGAAAACGGGCGGCCAATCAGAGAACGAGTTTTCTCGACGGGCGTCCGCGGGGAAGACCCCAGGGAAGTTGGGTCGCCAGAAATGAAGGCGCTCTGATTGGCCGACCCGAAAGTAAAAATTAAATGTAAGCCCTCTGAATGGGGTGGGCCGGAAATGACGCCTGGTGATTATAATAAATATTTAAGCCTATGTTAAAAGAAATAAATACCACGTAGTTTGGTATTGTGAGTCGAGTTATCGTGGAGTTATTGTCGAGTTATCGTGGAGCTATCGTGGAGCTATCGTGGAGTTATCGTGGAGTTATCGTCGAGTTATTGTTATTATTGAGTCGTTTGTGAACCAGTTAGTTGTGAGTTATTTGTGAACCAGTTTATAGTCAGAACCTTAAAGTCGTTTGTTTTGTGTTAAAGTCTAGTTTTTTCAGTAAAGTTGTTAGTTATAATTTTATATAGTGTTAAATTCTGTTTTGAACCTCATTTTTGTTTTATTAAATTCAAATCGTTATTCGGAACCCTTTGAACCCCTCGAACCTGGGTTATCGGAGTTAGATTGTTGGTGTGTTGCCAACAGTTCAGTTTAGAAAAAAATGATGTTAGTAACCTCAATATCATTTTTGAAGACCTATCCATAGATACCCCACACGTATGGGTTTGATGAAAAAATGTTTTTGAGTTTCAGTTCTAAGTATGGGGAACCCCCAAAATTTATGGTCTTTTTTCTATTTTTGTGTGAAAATCTTAATGCGGTTTACAGAATACATCTACTTACCAAGTTTCAACAGTGTAGTTCTTATAGTATAAGGGTTCCGTTTTTTGCCATTTGGCTACGGAACCCTAAAAATAGAGAAAAGAAGAGAGAGGACTCCGCCCTGAGGGACACCAGCGGAGAGTTCACACCACTTTGAGCAACTGTCATCAACCTTGACACGCTGGCGTCTCCCGGAGAGGTAAGACCCAAAATCCAAAATGTCCTTCTGAAGAACGAGGCCACCATCTTTTTCCCGACGCTTCGACCTCTCTTCACTTTAGTTGGCAACTCCTCGGAAGGAAACACCCACTGAGCAGATTGTCTTTTGGTTTCGGGATCGTAACAGTAAATCGAGCTTTCGTCACCCGTAAGTATGTCGAACACAGCATTTGAGTCACCTGCGTTAAATCTTTCAATCTTTTCACGGCACCAATCAACACTATAGAGTTTTTCGGCCTCGGTCAAATTATGAGGTATCCACCGGGCACAAAGCTTCCTGACCGCTAAATGTTCATGTAGGATTTTGTGCACTTGACTCATACCGATGCCTAAGCTTGTCCAAATATGCTGATAGGTCACTCTTTTATCAGTCGTCTATCATACGCCGCACAACACTGATATTATCTTCAGTCGTCGCCGTAGAAGGCCGTCTCTTACGCAGATCATCCGTGAGATTAGTGCGACCACGTTTAACTCATTAAACCAGTAAACAGTGGCACGAGATGGGACTTCATCGGAAAAGGCTAATCGTAGTCTATAAAAATACAGGTTTCATTGGTTTATTTTTCCTTAGTTTTACGCCTAAATATTTAGATTTTTTCTCACTTCTGTTATTTAGATTAAATTCAAATCAAACGATCACACGGAAAACATATAATTTATCTTGATGAGACCTGGTATGATGGTCATGATACGTTGAATAAAGGGGACAAAGATGTATCGGGGAAATGTGTGACCGACATTCCTTGTTCACGAGGAAAACTATTCATTATACTGCATGCAGCAAGTGAAAGTGGATGGATTCCAGGTTTGCTTATTTCATCCAAGGCAATAAAAACTCAGTGCCGATTACCACGAAGACATGATTCTCAGCTATTCGAAAATTGATTTCGTGATCAACTCTTGCCAAATATTCCAGAGAACAGCGTTATTGCAATGGAAACGCAACATACCCTTCTCGCCAGATAGAAAAAAAAAACAAGTAAAGGCACAAGAAATGCAGAGACCTTTGACGTGGTATTTCTTATCCAGAAAAGGCACCAGCGAAACAGGTTTTGGGAATCGTCAGTAAAAATTAAAATCTATCAAAAAAGTCTACGCAGTGCATAAAATGCTTCAGAGAGCAGGACATGAAGTTGGTCGACTTCCTCCGTATTACTGCATTTTTAATCCTATAGAGTTAATGTGGAGCAATTTGAATAAAACAATACGAAGAGAAAACATCACACCAACTGCAGCAGATAAATCTCTACTTATCTGTGCGGAAATAAACAGCAGTCGTGTAAAGCCCTGTGCGTCTCAGCAGTCATTTGGATTGTCTCCAGAGTCTCCACGGACTCCAAACAAGTCTTCACTTTGCAAAAAATAGCCCTTCGCTTATTTTGACACTTTGCGACTGTAGATAAATAGCTATATTTTTATTTTATTTCAATTTATTTCTTATTTTTACATTTCAGCTGTGTGTTTATTTTTATTTCATTAATAAAAAAAACATTTTGAATATTAAGTGACCAACTGTCGAAAAACAAACAGCCTGTATTTTTATGAATCCAATGGAAAAAGAAAATGTTAAAAGAATTATATCCCTTAAGTAACATAGTACCTTAAAATAAAGAACCACATTGAAACTAAAAAAAACAACCTAGAAATTGCTGTAAATACTTTGGCATTTTTCCGATTAATTTATCGAATGGTTAAAGTGGTTCCTTCTCTCGTATGCAAATCGACAATCTTTTGATCAGTTCGCTGCTTGTTGATTTTCTTATCATGTGATCACGCGTTAGGGTCGCTATTTGCTTGACGGGATTTTTGTAACAAAACAAACGTGCTTCCTCTTTAAATCTTTATTTGCTACTAACTAAAACATTGAAGTTAACGTGTGTGGACTGTATCTATCGCTATATCTATGCATACCAATACATAGCTCAGAATTTAACTGGACATTCCGCCCACCAAGAACATTGTTCTTTATTTACATAACCAAATTGTACAATTCTTACTAAGAAAAGCTGTTTAACTTATTTACTATACAACAAAACCATGTCCTAAACTTATCACCAGAATGCCATAATTTAGGAAGGTATATAAATATTATATCTACGCTAATATGTAAAAGAAATGTACCTTACTGCCTAAATAATAAACAACAACATTGCCTATAAATAGTGGGACGAACATTAGATTAAGCCGCCCACCGTTATATATCGTAATTGTTAATTAAAATAAACAATTTACACCTTTGCTTATGAAACTAAACGAAAAACAACATAAGCTATCAATTCATAGGTCTACTAACCAAATTAACATTTTCAAAGGTACGCCTATTAACGATATCTTATACATAAAAAAAACAAAGTTCATTTTGTTATAATACAAAGTTTACTTACTGGACGCTTGAATACTCCTGATTTACATTTGACGGATACAACTCGAGTTATATTATCAGGCCCAGTATGCTTCTGTATAATTTTACCTAAAATCCATTTAGCAGGAGGTACGTTATCCTCCTTTAAAACAACAATATCTCCAATATCAGGCTCAGTACAATTTTTATTCCATTTATATCTTTGATTAAGATTTACTAAGTACTCCTTGTACCATCTATTCCAAAAGTCGTTAACAACTTTTTGCGTTAAGCGCCATCTGTCTAAACCTTGAATATTGAATTTAGTATAATCATCGTCAGCTATGTTTAATAACGGTTCACCTACTAAAAAGTGACCTGGTGTCAAGGGGAGAGGGTCGTTGGGATCGTCACTCAGTAAAGACAAAGGTCGCGAATTCAAACACGCTTCCACTTGCGCCAGAACCGTCGCCATTTCCTCGTATGTAAGGGTACTGTTTCCAACTACTTTACGCAAGTGTGTTTTCGTACTACGCACGCCTGCTTCCCACAAACCTCCGAAATTGGGGGCGTGAGGAGGTATAAAATGCCACGTTGTTCGTTCTAACGTGAGCAACGCTGAGAGTTCCTCTGGAAGTGATGACTTGGCACTATTGAACATGTCTCTCATTTCTCTGTCTGCTCCAGTAAAATTTGTCCCATTGTCGCTGAATAAGTCTTGACAATGTCCTCTTCGGGACGTGAAGCGTCTAAAGGCTGCTATAAAGCCTTTTGCAGTTAAATCTGTCACAGCTTCTAAATGAACCGCCCGAGTAACCATACAAACGAATAAACATATATAGCCTTTATAAGACTTAGCTCCTCTTCCTGGTGAAAACCTTATATTTACAGGACCGCAGTAATCCACTCCTGTAGACTTAAAAGGTTTACTGGGTTTTAATCTCGCCTCGGGTAAAAGACCCATTAATGGAGTACTCTTCTTCGACGAGTGTCTTAAACAAACGACACATTCTCTGTAGATCTTCTTTACTCTTTCCTTAATTTGTAAGATCCAATATTTACTTCTCAGGAAGTTCAACATAGTCTATGGACCACCATGCAAGGTTCGATGATGAGCATCAACAATTATAAGCTTGGTAAAATGATTTTTAGCAGGCATAACTATTGGATGCCTCGTATCGTAACTTGCATCCGACATGTTGATTCGCCCTGACACTCTTAGTGTCCCCTTTTCATCCAAAAAAGGGCAAAGAGTGCGCAGCTTACTCTTCTTAGGTACACATCCACGAATCTTTAACTGGTTTATCTCACTTTTAAATTCCTGCCCTTGAACTTGTTTAATGCATGCCAGTAAAGTCTCATTTGTCTCCTCGAAAGTTATAAATTTAGGTAAAGTTAAACGCTCATTTTTTGGTACTTTTAAACTCAAAATTCTTCTGCAATATGATATGACTCTCAGTAACCGTGATAATGATGAAAATCTTGCCAAAATACATTCCTCGTTAATGTGTGATAAAGCCGTTAAAGATTTAACTGTTCTTTCCTCTTCATGTGTGTCTTCAACATACTCATTATGTTTGTCAATTTTAGCTTCTGTCATCCACTGCGGTCCTCTCCACCACAATAAATGGTCTCTCAAGTCCTCAGGCTGTAAACCACGCGAAGCACAATCTGCTGGATTTGTCTCTGTAGGTACATGACCCCACTGCTCATAGTCCATAATATTTAATATTGTCGACACTCGATTGCTCACAAAAGTATTCCAACGACTTGAGCCTCCTTTAAGCCATGCTAAGACGATGGTAGAATCTGTCCATCCATGCAAATTCTCTTTTGGTATCTCCATCACTTGTGAAACTTCGAATATTAATTTAGCTGCCAAAGTAGCTCCGCACAATTCAAGCCGTGGAATAGAAACTTCCTTTTCTAGAGGAGCAACTTTGGTTTTTGCAGTGACCAAGTGTACTTGTATTTCATTTGTCTTGCCTATGACTCTAGCGTACACTGCTGCTGCAAATGCTGACTTAGAAGCATCCGAATACACGTGCAACTCCACTTTGGATTCTCGTATAACGCTCAACCATCTTGGTATTGATATTTGTGTCAGCTTCACTAAACCTCGTCGGTATGTAAGCCACTGATTTAGCAGTTCCTCTGATAAACTATCATCCCACTCTAGACCAGATTGCCACGTTTTCTGTATAAACAATTTGGCAACAACCACGACAGGGGCAATCCAACCCAAAGGATCATATAGTCTTGCTACATCCGAAAGGACTTGTCTCTTAGTTACCGGCTCCTTAAGTTCAGGTAAATTAAGCATGTATTCGAAAGAATCCTTTTCTCTGTTCCAATTAACCCCAAGTATCTTAATACTATTGTTTAATTTAACAGTGAGATCAAGATGGTAGTTTTGATTATCACCCTTTTGGAGTTTTTGTAGCAAGTTCTCACAGTTACTGTTCCATTTTTGAAGCTCGAATCCTCCAGATCGTGTTAAGTTTTCCATCTCATCGTGTATTTTCATCGCTTCATTCTCAGTTTCCGCTCCTGTAATCAAGTCATCCATATAAAAATCTTCCTTTGTTATTCTTGCAGCCAAAGGGTACTTAACTTCTTCTAACTCCGCAAGTCTTTGTAAAGCTTTGACTGCCAAATATGGCGCGCATGCTGTCCCAAAAGTCAATCTTAAGAGCTTGTAATGTTGTATTGGCTCTGATCCATCTGAGGTAAATCTCCAAACAATTCTCTGAAAATCTGTATCCTCTTGAGCTACTCGAACCATTCTATACATTTTGACAATGTCTGCAACAAGACATACTTTATGGTTTCTCCATCTCATTAATATGTGCCGTAAATCTTGCTGTAGCTTTGGACCCACATGAAGGTCATCATTCAAAGACACATTATTGCTACCCTTGCTCGAGGCATCAAAGACTACTCTTACCTTTGTAGTCTCCTTATCCTCTCTAACCACCGCGTGATGGGGGAGGTAGACGGCTTTGGTGTTCTCCAACTCATTTGTGTAGGCTGGTCTCATGTGATTTAAGCTCAAGTATTCTTTAAATACTTTGTTGTACTCTTCTCTTAATTTTGGTTCTCTCAGTAATTTACGCTCTAAAATTTCTAATCTCTTTATCGCTATCTCTCTCGAATGACCGTACTGACATTGAGGATCATTTGTTGTGAATGGTAATCTCACTATCAGTCTGCCTTCATCATCTCTTACCGTAGTTGAATCAAATAAATCTTCGCAATATTTCTCACTCTTTGTCATCTCTTTTTGTATTTTATTAGGCTCATTCTCCATTTCCCAAAATTTCCTTAGTAAGTCGTCTTCTTTAATATGCACGTGCAAACTAGTGAAATTGGCCTTGGCTAACTCTTCAGGGCCTTTAGACGCTCTGCCAGACAGAATCCACCCAAAGACTGTATTTTGAGCCATTAAGGTTCCGTCTGCTCGTTTGAATATGCCCTCTTGTAATATTTCACTATAAACTTCTGCACCTAGTAGAATATCGATTTTACCCGGTGTTGTATATGTCGGATCCGCTAAAGGTAAGTTTCCGATTTCTTTCCACTCAGGCACGCTAAGCTCGGTTGCTGGAAGTAAAGAGGTTAGTGAATGTAACACATATGCGGTAACTTGGATATAACTCTCTGGATTATGGCGTGATTCCACGCGAAGTGAAACCGTGTGTTTGATCCTCATACGACCATCCCCCAGACCTGACACCCAACCACTTACCGGTTTACGTGTAAGTCCAAGTAACTGTACAGTAGCCTCCGTCACAAACGACGCTTGAGACCCTTGATCGAGTAAAGCTCTAATTATTTGTATAAAACCTGACGAATTAAATACCTTAACTCTAGCCGTCGCCAGTAGCACACTGTTGGGCTGTAGCTCTCCTCTGGAAAATGCTGCAGTAATGTGTGTGTCACCTCGTGATGTGCTCGGTCTCTCTTGATCACTCGATGACGCCGTCGCTGCAACCTCGCTCGCTGCTGTGGCCTCTCGGTTGGCTTCCTTATTATCTCGGTCAAAGTGTAGCATGGTATGGTGTCTTCTTCCACATTTTCTGCAACTCAATGACAGCCGCCACTTCATTGCTGCGTGAGTAGGTGACAGGCAATTAAAACATAATCGATTGTGCTGTACAAAGTCCTGTCTGTCCTTGGCAGTCATAAGTGCAAATCGTTTGCAGTGGTAAATGTAGTGATTCTCATGACACATCGCACATTCCACTACAGGCTTCGGGCTGTTCTCCTGCTTCTCTATTGCGTGAAATACTTTAGCTCTCGTTACAGGCTTTGCGGGTTGTGTAGAACGAACCATATTCGTATCAATCATCTCTAAAGACCTGAATCGGCACTCTAAATATTCACTTAGTTGATCCCAAGTAGGTAACTCATCGCCAAACATATTAAGATGCTGTTCCCATTGACGTATCGATTCTGCGTCTAACTTGGAAACAATCAGATAAACAACAATTGCATCCCAAGCACTAGTGCTCACTCCCATATTCTGTAATGATTTCAAGCAGGTGGATGTTGTGTCTAATAACTGTTTAATCGCGTAAGCCGACTCACCTTGCAACTTCTTTAATGCGAATAATGTCCTTAAAACTGCATTACAATTGTATCTTTTATTATTATAACGCCGCACTAATTGTTTCCATGCCTCTTCATAATTCGCTTCTGTAGTTGAAAAGTTACGTAATAGATTCTGTGCTTCTCCTGACAAATTGCTTTTTAAATAGTGTAATTTTTGTACCGCAGTAATATTCTGATTAGTGTGAATTAGTGAAGTAAACATGTCATAAAAGGTTTGCCACTCTTCATACTTGCCGCTAAATGAAGGTAAAGTTATTCGGGGTAGCTTAACGTCGCAGTAACTATTCTCGTTAGCGACAACGGTAGCCGCCGCGGGCGCTGATGACTGCGCGTTAGTTGGTAAAAATGGTTGCAACGCTTCTCTTAAAGTAGTCTTATACTCGATGTACATCTCTTCGAACCTCTGGTAAACATTCATAGTAAAGTATGGCTCATCCTTGTCTTTCTGCGCACAAGACACTATCGCTTTGTGACCTTCCTTAAAATCAGCAAATAGTTGTTCCAGTAATTCTAATCTTGTTTCTAAATAAGCTCGTTTAATTCTTTCTTTTGGCGATTTCTTATAATTCTTTATAGCCTTGTCTAAATTGTCCAGTAGCTCTTCTTGCAACGACACATGCACGTCCATTGTGGCCATAATTTCTCGGTATTATTTAGCGAATAATAATGAAAATTCCCGTGTGTAGGTATATAGTACTCACTCAGTTCGTTTAATATTTCAACTCACTCACTCAATGTTCGTATAAAAGTTTGCATATAAATCTCCAAAATTACGTATTAAACTCGTATTTCTAAACACTCAAGTTCAAGGTAATAACGCGTAATTTATAATTGCACTTAAAACTTGCACCTTTACGGTGACCGGGGCGCTCTTATCTCTTCTTTTTGTTCTCACGGGTCTGGCTGCCCGGCCGCCAGTGGCGATGCAGTCCGGTTCGATTGGACCATATGATCACGCGTTAGGGTCGCTATTTGCTTGACGGGATTTTTGTAACAAAACAAACGTGCTTCCTCTTTAAATCTTTATTTGCTACTAACTAAAACATTGAAGTTAACGTGTGTGGACTGTATCTATCGCTATATCTATGCATACCAATACATAGCTCAGAATTTAACTGGACATCATGTTATAGCGAATACTCGAAATTATTCAAACACAGCATTTTTTTTTTAATGGCAAGAATATTAATAACAATAATATTTTACTGCCGATGCTGATATTTGTACTTCTAACAATATCTACATTATTATTAGTCAGATACGTTTATTAATTAACAATTCACTTATTCCACTTAAGGAACTACTTTGTAGTACAGTTTTCTTTATTGTAGTGCAAGATAAAAAATATAATAATTTACTATTTAAATGCATCTTTGTGAGCTTAACAAGAGGCGACTTTGAAAACCAACTTATTCTTTCATTTCAAAATGGAACACTTTGTTCAAAAGTTTGTTTGGTGGATTTTAGTTTAGTCTTTATGGATTTGTATTATCGTGTTCATTTACTTCAAAAATGGCATATCAAATGAGTTTTGATTTATTGGAAGCGTATTTTTTTAACAATAATAACCACTTACGAAGTAGGCGATGGTATAGCGAAAAATACCCCGATAGACAGACACCGTCTCGTCACGTTTTAAGTAACGGCTGTCCCAAAATGTACGCAAGACTTACCATAGTATTAGTATGGTAAATCTTGCGTATATTTTGGGACACCCTTATAATATTGTAAAAAACTTGTTTTTTTTTAACATTGATCAACGCTTCCGACAACCACAGTAACAGCACCACACGATCAATGATGGAGAACTCGACATTCTACTCCACTTTTCGGCTTACCCGAAGACATCACTGAGAGAAGGTGAACAAGAAATTGGGATTTCATAGAGTATAATACACCGTGTACTAAAACAATTGCATCCAAGAGTTACATTGAAGGACGATTACTTCAAAAATTACTACCAGACGACAGAGAAAGGAGACTTAATTTATTTCGTATTATTCAGATACACTTGCTTGAACATATTTATTTTTTTGGATTAGGTAAGACGAGTTTTAACTTTAATAAAAACGGGATGTACAACCGTCACAATAATCGTATTTGGTCTGCAGAGAATTTCTTACGAGTCATAGAAATGAAAAATCAAGTGCGTTTCTCGGTTTATTGCTAGTGCGAAATTAAAAAAACCGGTTTTCTTGACCCATATTTACCAAGGAACTCTGAACACAGAAAAATATTTAGAAATATTTCAGCTTCTAAGCGACGAAATAAGTAATCTTTCAGAGGTGGAACAACAAAATTAATTAATTCTTCAACAAAATGGGAGCGTCGGCTGATAACAGTCGGAAAAGCAAAATTTTGGACCGATTAGATGGCCGGCAATAAACCCAGACCTGACACCACTTATACGTGAAAGATTTATTATACAAGAAGCAATATGACAATGTGGAAGATTTAAAAACGGAATTGAGACGAATCAATTCGAGTATTCACCATAACATGATAAGAAAATCAACAAGCAGCGAACTTATCAAATGATTGACGATTTGCATACAATATCACACAAGCATTGATAAATTAATCGGAAAAATGCCTGTGTTTACTTCAATTCCGAGTTTGTTTTTATTTTATTTATGGTTTTAGTTTTACGGTGGTCTATTATTTTAAGGTACTATGTTACTTAAGGGAAATTATTCTTTATCGTTTACTTTTTTTATTGGCATCATAAAAATACAGGTTTAATTGGTTTAGTTTTCCTTAGTTTTACTCATTTATACAGCGTATTTTGAATAAATAAAATAAATACACCTAAATATTTGGATTTTTTCTCACTTCTGTTATTTAGATTAAATTCAAATCAAACGATCACACGGAAAACATATAATTTATCTTGATGAGACCTGGTATGATGCTCATGATACGTTGAGAAAAGGGGACAAAGAGCATCGGGGAAATGTGTGACCAACATTCCTCGTTCACGAGGAAAACAATTCATTATACTGCATGCAGCAAGTGAAAGTGGATGGATTCCAGGTTTACTTATTTCATCCAAGGCAATAAAAACTCAGTGCCGATTACCACGAAGACATGATTCTCAGCTATTCGAAAATTGATTTCGTGATCAACTCTTGCCAAATATTCCAGAGAACAGCGTTATTGCAATGGAAACGCATCATACCCTTCTCGCCAGATAGAAAAAAAAAACAAGTAAAGGCACAAGAAATGCAGAGACCTTTGACGTGGTATGTCTTATCCAGAAAAGGCATCAGCGAAACAGCTTTTGGGAATCGTCAGTAAAAATTAAAATCTATCAAAAAAGTCTACGCAGTGCATAAAATGCTTCAGAGAGCAGGACATGAAGTTTGTCGACTTCCTCCGTATTACTGCATTTTTAATCCCATAGAGTTAATGTGGAGCAATTTGAATAAAACAATACGAAGAGAAAACATCACACCAACTGCAGCAGATAAATCTCCACTTATCTGTGCGGAAATAAACAGCAGTCATGTAAAGCCCTGTGCGTCTCAGCAGTCATTTGGTTTGTCTCCACGGACTCCAAACAAGTCTTCACTTTATATAAATAGCTATATTTTTATTTTATTTCAATTTATTTCTTATTTTTACATTTTGACTGAGTTCGTTTATTTTTATTTCATTTTAATAAAAAAAATATTTTGACTATTAAGTGACCATCTGTCAAAAAACGAACAGCCTGTATTTTTATGAATCCAATGGAAAAAGTAAATGATACAGAATTATTTCCCTCAAGTAAAATAGTACCTTAAAATAAAGAACCACATTGAAACTAAAAAAAAAAACCTTGGAATTGCTGTAAATACTTGGCATTTTTCCGATTAATTTATCGAATGGTTAAAGTGTGTGCCTTTTCTCGTATGCTAATCGACAATCTTTTGATCAGTTCACTGCTTGTTGATTTTTTTATCATGTTATAGCGAATACTCGAAATTATTCAAACACACCATGTTTTTTATTTAATTGCAAGAATATTAATAACAATAATATTTTACTGCCGATGCTGATATTTGTACTTCTAACAATATCTACATTATTATTTCATAGTCAGCTTTGTTTATTAATTAACAATTCACTTATTCCACTTGACGAACTACCTTCTAATAGTTTTCTTGATTATAGTGCACGATAAAAATGATTATTATTTACAATTTTAATGCATCATTATGAGCTAAACAAGAGGCGAATAAAAAATAATGTTGTTCTGAATTTCGAAGTGGAACACTTTGTTCAAGCGATTGTTTGGTGGAATTTTCTGTTGTCTTTTTTAATTTGTATTATTGTGTTCATTTACTTCAATCATGGCATATCAAGTGAGTTTTGATTTATTGGAAGCGTATTTTTTGAACAAGAAAGACCTCCAACGAAGTTGGCGATGGTCTAGCAAAAAGAACCCCGATAGACAAACACTGTCTCGTCACGTTTTATGTAACGAGTATCCCAAAATGTACGCAAGACTTATCATAATATTAGTATGGTAAATCTTGCGCATATTTTGGGTCACCCATATAGTATATTGTGAACAACTTGTTTTTTTTTACATTTTAATCAACGCTTACGACCACCACAGTAACAACACAACACGATCAGTGATGAAGAACTCGACATTCTACTCCACTTTTCGGCTTACCCGAAGACATCACTGAGAGAAGGTGAACAAGAAATTGGGATCCCAACGAGTATAATACAACGTGTACTAAAAGAATTGCATCCAAGAGTTACATTGAAGGACGATTACTTCAAAAATTACTACCAGACTTAATTTATTTCGTATTATTCAGATACACTTGCTTGAACATATTTTTTTTTTTGGATTAGGTAAGACGAGTTTTAACTTTAATAAAAACGGGATGTACAACCGTCACAATAATCGTATTTGGTCTGCAGAGAATTTCTTACGAGTCATAGAAACGAAAAATCAAGTGCGTTTCTCGGTTTATTACTAGTGCGAAACTAAAAAAAAAGGTTTTCTTGACCCATATTTACCAAGGAACTCAGAACACAGAAAAATATTTAGAAATATTTCAGCTTCTAAGCGACGAAATAAGTAATCTTTCAGAGGTGGAACAACAAAATTAATTAATTATTCAATAAAATGGGAGCGTCGGCTGATAACAGTCGGAAAAGCAAAATTTTGGACCGATTAGAAGGCCGGCAATAAACCCAGACCTGACACCACTTATACGTGAAAGATTTATTATACAAGAAACAATATGACAATGTGGAAGATTTAAAAACGGAATTGAGACGAATCAATTCGAGTATTCACCATAACATGATAAGAAAATCAACAAGCAGCGAACTTATCAAATGATTGACGATTTGCATACAATATCACACAAGCATTGATAAATTAATCGGAAAAATGCCTGTGTTTACTTCAATTCCGAGTTTGTTTTTATTTTATTTATTGTTTTAGTTTTACGGTGGTCTATTATTTTAAGGTACTATGTTACTTAAGGGAAATTATTCTTTATCGTTTACTTTTTTGATTGGCATCATAAAAATACAGGTTTCATTGGTTTATTTTTCCTTAGTTTTACTTATTTATACAGCGTATTTTGAATAAATAAAATAAATACGCCTAATATTTGGATTTTTTCTCACTTCTGTTATTTAGATTAAATTCAAATCAAACGATCACACGGGAACATATAATTTATCTTGATGAGACCTGGTATGATGCTCATGATACGTTGAAAAAAGGGGACAAAGATGTATCGGGGAAATGTGTGACCAACATTCCTTGTTCACGAGGAAAACTATTCATTATACTGCATGCAGCAAGTGAAAGTGGATGGATTCCAGGTTTACTTATTTCATCCAAGGCAATAAAAACTCAGTGCCGATTACCACGAAGACATGGATTCTCAGCTATTCGATAATTGGTTTCGTGATCAACTCTTGCCAAACATTCCAGAGAACAGCGTTATTGCAATGGGAACGTATCATACCCTTCTCGCCAGATAGAAAAAAAAAGCGGCCAAGTGCGAGTCGGACTCGCCCATGAAGGGTTCCGTAGCAGCAAGTAACATAATATAAAAGTTCGTTATAGCTTTGATCAATGTTTTTATTACTTATTAAAATAAACTACTTACTAGATCTCGTTCAAACCAATTTTCGATGGAAGTTTGCATGGTAATGTACATCATATATTTTTTTTAGTTCAATCATTCTCTTATTTTAGAAGTTACGGGGGGGGGGACACATTTCAACACTTTGGAAGTCTCTCGCGCAAACTGTTCAGTTTAGAAAAAAATGATGTTAGTAACCTCAATATCATTTTTGAAGACCTATCCATAGATACCCCACACGTATGGGTTTGATGAAAAAATGTTTTTGAGTTTCAGTTCTAAGTATGGGGAACCCCCAAAATTTATGGTTTTTTTTTTCTATTTTTGTGTGAAAATCTTAATGCGGTTCACAGAATACATCTACTTACCAAGTTTCAACAGTGTAGTTCTTATAGTTTCGGAAAAAAGTGACTGTGACATACGGACGGACAGACAGACAGACATCACGAATCTATAAGACTTCCGTTTTTTGCCATTTGGCTACGGAACCCTAAAAACAAGTAAAGGCACAAGAAATGCAGAGACGTTTGACGTGGTATTTCTTATCTAGAAAAGGCATCAGCGAAACAGCTTTTGGGAATCGTCAGTAAAAATTAAAATCTATCAAAAAAGTCTACGCAGTGCATAAAATGCTTCAGAGAGCAGGACATGAAGTTTGTCGACTTCCTCCGTATTACTGCATTTTTAATCCCATAGAGTTAATGTGGAGCAATTTGAATAAAACAATACGAAGAGAAAACATCACACCAACTGCAGCAGATTTATTTATTTATTTATTTATTTATTTATTTATTTGATAGGCACGGTAACAAAATGTAAATTAGGCTATTTTTACAGTAAGGTAGTTCTTAACTTATTGCATAAAATTTACATTTCCATTACTACCATGCACAACACTCGCTTGGCATTAATATAAATTGCTGAGAGCATGCAAGAACTTAATCTAATTTAAATGACAATTCAGTTATAACCTTTGTGTATGAATTAAAACTGTAATTAAAAATATCAACATGTTTGCATAATTTGTTAAAAGATGAGCACATACGTATTAGAGGGCTATGTTGGGATACATTATTAGAGGTCAATGGAATAAAGAACTGAGTGGGTTGGCGACGCGGCTTATTATACACCCGGATTCCAATATTTCCTAGCAGATCTGAGTCAATGTTATTGTTGATAACTTTGTACAAATATATTAGTTCATCAATGCACCTTCCAGCATGGAGGCTGCGCATTTTGAAGAAGGCCAGTCTCTCCTCATATGTAGGTAGCTTTTTCCTAAAATTGAATTTGTAAGTAAGATGTCGAAGAAACCGCCTTTGCACAGCTTCAATTCGGTCTATGTGTGTTTTGTAAAACGGTGACCACACAGAGGAACAATACCCAAGAATGCTTCTAATCAATGCATAATACAAAGTCAGTGATGTACTGTAACTTTTAAATGGTTTAATTGATCTGTAAATGAATCCTGTTAGCTTGTATGCTTTTCCGACAATATAATCATAATGTGCAGTAAATG
This sequence comes from Acleris holmiana, assembly GCA_949316455.1. Classification (NCBI taxonomy): domain Eukaryota; kingdom Metazoa; phylum Arthropoda; class Insecta; order Lepidoptera; family Tortricidae; genus Acleris; species Acleris holmiana. The sequence goes on along the minus strand of CASGFW010000022.1, from coordinate 193,412 downwards.
ACAACTTCGAATCATACCAGACACCTAAGTCCCTCATGACCGAAACTCGCTGTAAAGTAGAGTTGTCAATGGTATAATTATAGGTGTTTTGTTTTTTGTAAATGTAATAACATTGCATTTTTTTGTGTTAAGTGTCATATTATTATTAATGCACCACTCATTGAGAGCGAGTAAGTCATTTTGCAAGGTGTGGCAATCTGCAATGCTGCTAATATTGTTAAAAATCTTTAAATCATCGGCATATGCCAGACAGTTACAGCTAAAAATATTCAGAAGGTCATTAATAAACATGATAAATAACAGGGGACCCAAGATCCCTGAGGAACGCCAGAGGAAGCAAGGAATGGGATGGAGTAATAACCGCAAACAGTCACAAGTTGAGAACGATTATCGAGGTAAGATTTTAGCCAACGTAGTAGGCAACCATGTATACCCATGTGGTCTAGTTTGGTATAGAGAATGGAGTGGTCAACGCGATCGAATGCCTTGGCAAAATCAGTGTATATAGAATCTACTTGTATTCTTTTATTAAAAGCGTAGCACAAGTGTTCGGTGTACGATATAAGATTACTGTCTGTTGAACGGCGCTTCATAAAGCCATGTTGCTTAGCACTTGCGATGTGCTTAAAATGATTAAAGATGTGCTTGTATACTATACTTTCTAAGAGTTTAGCTAGGCAACAGAGGATACTGATGGGTCTATAATTCCTCACATCTTTTTTATCCCCCGATTTGTGAATTGGAACAATCCGCGCTACTTTCCATTGATCGGGAAATATACCTTCAGCAAGAGATTTGTTGAATAATATGTACAATGGTTCGACCAATGACTCTGAGCAGCGATGGAGAAATAAGGGTGAGATATCGTCACAACCGGCCCCTTTGTTGACATCTATCCGAGCTAGTTGAGACTTGATCTCAAGCTTAGTTATGACAATTGTCGATAGATTGTAGCTAGCTCGAGGAAACTGAGGAGTATATAAAGGCGTTGCGGAGGAAGAATAGACCGATGAAAAATAGTTAGCAAAAAGGTTAGCTATGTCAACACCGTTGGTTGCGGACAGATCATTCAGGTGCATTTTACTTGCCATTGTTATCGTTTTTAGCCCTGATATACTGCCAAAAAGATTTGATGTTGGTTTTCAAGCCAACCTCAATATTTTTTATGTATGATGAGAAACAATCATCAAGTGCGGTTTTAACTCTAGTTCGCAATAAGCAAAATGTGTCGAAGTCTCTCGGGTTACCAAACTTTTGTATCTTCTGTGGTACCTGTCTTTTTCTTTAAACATATTAATTAGTGTCCTGCTGAAACAGGAAGGATATTGAATACTTTTAGGCTTGACCTTTGGCGTATATTTATCAATGGCTTCCCAGATTAGGCTATAGAGTGTTCTAACAAAATCGTTGCAGTTTAAACTTTTGTATTCATCCCAATTAATTGATTTCAGAAATGATTGACATTCTACATAATTGGTTTTCCTAAATTGATAACGCGGCACAGTATTAACATTCAGTGTTGGAGACTTGTCACTTAATAATTGGATCTCTATAGGGGGATGATAATTATCAATACGACTGATAGCCAAAGTTCTAGATACTTGACATGCCATGTCAGGTTGGGCCAGGACAAGATCTAACATTTTATTCATGTGATTAAAAATATTGTTTTTTTGATTAAAATACATTCTAGCAATAAATTCCTTTAAAAGAGAGGTTCTAATATTAATATTGTTACCAACTGGAGTTGAACTTGAGTGTGTTGCGATTATTAGGTCTACTACAGATAAATCTCTACTTATCTGTGCGGAAATAAACAGCAGTCGTGTAAAGCCCTGTGCGTCTCAGCATTCATTTGGATTGTCTCCACGGACTCCAAACAAGTCTTCACTTTGCAATAAATAGCCCTTCGCTTATTTTGACACTGCGACTGTAGAGAAATAGCTATATTTTTATTTTATTTCAATTTATTTCTTATTTTACATTTTAGCTGTTTGTTTATTTTTATTTCATTAATAAAAAAAAACATTTTGACTATTAAGAGACCAACTGTCGAAAAACAAACAGCCTGTATTTTTATGAATCCAATGGAAAAAGTAAATGATAAAGAATTATTTCCCTTAAGTAACATAGTACCTTAAAATAAAGAACCACATTGAAACTAAAAAAAACAACCTAGAAATTGCTGTAAATACTTTGGCATTTTTCCGATTAATTTATCGAATGGTTAAAGTGGTTCCTTCTCTCGTATGCAAATCGACAATCTTTTGATCAGTTCCTTAAAATAATAGCCCACCGTAAAACTAAAACAATAAATCAAATAAAAACCAACTCTGAATTGAAGTAAACACAGGCATTTTTCCGATTAATTTATCAAATGCTTGTGTGATATTGTATGCAAATCGTCAATCTTTTGATCAGTTCGCTGCTTGTTGATTTTCTTATCATGTTATAGCGAATACTCGAAATTATTCAAACACACCATGTTTATTTAATTGCAAGAATATTAATAACAATAATATTTTACTGCCGATGCTGATATTTGTACTTTTAACAATATCTACATTATTATTAGTCAGATACGTTTATTAATTAACAATTCACTTATTCCACTTAAGGAACTACTTTGTAGTACAGTTTTCTTTATTGTAGTGCACGATAAAAAAATATAATAATTTACTATTTAAATGCATCTTTGTGAGCTTAACAAGAGGCGACTTTGAAAACCAACTTATTCTTTCATTTCAAAATGGAACACTTTGTTCAAAAGTTTGTTTGGTGGATTTTAGTTTAGTCTTTATGGATTTGTATTATCGTGTTCATTTACTTCAAACATGGCATATCAAATAAGTTTTGATTTATTGGAAGCGTATTTTTCCTCTCACGAAGTAGGCGATGGTATAGCGAAAAATACCCCGATAGACAGACACCGTCTCGTCACGTTTTAAGTAACGGCTGTCCCAAAATGTACGCAAGACTTACCATAGTATTAGTATGGTAAATCTTGCGTATATTTTGGGACACCCTTATAATATTGTAAACAACTTGTTTTTTTAACATTGATCAACGCTTCCGACAACCACAGTAACAGCACCACACGATCAATGATGGAGAACTCGACATTCTACTCCACTTTTCGGCTTACCCGAAGACGTCACTGAGAGAAGGTGAACAAGAAATTAGGATTTCATAGAGTATAACACACCGTGTACTAAAACAATTGCATCCAAGAGTTACATTGAAGGACGATTACTTCAAAAATTACTACCGGGCGACAAAGAAAGGAGACTTCATTTATTTCGTATTATTCGGATATACTTGCTTGAACATCCATTTTTTTGGATTAGGTCAGACGAGTTTCAACTTTAGTAAAAACGGGATGTAGAACCGTCACAATAATTATTTGTTTACGTATTTGGTCTGCAGAGAATCCCTAACGAGTCACCGAAACGAATAATCAATTGCGTTTCTCGGTTTATTGCTAGTGCGAAATTAAAAAAACCGGTTTTCTTGATCCATATTTACCAAGGAACCCTGAACACAGAAAAATATTTAGAAATATTTCAGCTTCTAAGCGACGAAATAAGTAATCTTTCAGAGGTGGAACAACAAAATTAATTAATTATTTAACAAAATGGGAGCGTCGGCTGTTAAGTCGGAAAAGCAAAAATTTGGACCGATTAGATGGCCAGCAATAAACCCAGACCTGACACCACTTATACGTGAAAGATTTATTATACAAGAAGCAATATGACAATGTGGAAGATTTAAAAACGGAATTGAGACGAATCAATTAGAGTATTCACCATAACATGATAAGAAAATCAACAAGCAGCGAACTTATCAAATGATTGACGATTTGCATACAATATCACACAAGCATTTGATAAATTAATCGGAAAAATGCCTGTGTTTACTTCAATTCAGAGTTGGTTTTTATTTGATTTATTGTTTTAGTTTTACGGTGGGCTATTATTTTAAGGTACTATGTCACGGGAAATTATTCTTTATCGTTTACTTTTTTGATTGGCATCATAATAATACAGGTTTCTTTGGTTTATTTTTCCTTAGTTTTACTCATTTATACAGCGTATTTTGAATAAATAAAATAAATACACCTAAATATTTGTTTTTTTTCTCACTTCTGTTATTTAAATTAAATTCAAATCAAACGATCACACGGAAAACATATAATTTATCTTGATGAGACCTGAGGGGCTATTGTCTAACGCACTCGCAATCGCAACCGGCTTCAAAATGGAGCAATTGTTTTCATATTGTATGCAGACGAGCGTTCGATTTTCAAAATGAAAACGATCGTGATTGCGAGTGCGTTAGACAATAAGCCCTCTGGTATGATACTCATGATACGTTGATAAAGGGGACAAAGATGTATCGGGGAAATGTGTGACCAACGCTCCTTGTTCACGAGGAAACTATTAATTATACTGCATGCAGCAAGTGAAAGTAGATCCATTCCAGGTTTACTTATTTCATCCAAGGAAATAAAAACTCAGTGCCGATTACCACGAAGACATGGATTCTCAGCTATTCTAAAATTGGTTTCGTGATCAACTCTTGCCAAATATTCCAGAGAACAGCGTTATTGCAATGGAAATGCATCATACCATTATCGCAGATAGAAAAAAAACCAAGTAAAGGCACAAGAAAAGCAGAGATTATTGATTTTGACGTTTTACGTGGTATTTCTTATCCAGAAAAGGCATCAGCGAAACAGCTTTTGGGAATCGTCAGTAAAAATTAAAATCTTTTAAAGAAGTCTATGCAGTGCCTAAAATGCTTCAGAGAGCAGGACATGAAGTTTGTCGACTTCCTCCGTATTTACTGCATTTTTAATCCCATAGAGTTCATGTGGAGCAATTTGAATAAAACAATACGAAGAGAAAACACCACACCAACTGCAGCAGATAAATCTCCACTTATCTGTGCGGAAATAAACAGCAGTCATGTAAAGCCCTGTGCGTCTCAGCAGTCATTTGGTTTGTCTCCACGGACTCCAAACAAGTGTTCACTTTGCAAAAAAGAGCCCTTCGCACATTAACAAGTGTAAAACCGAGGCACTCTTGTAAAAGTACTCTTTAAAAGAATATTTTATTACGACGCTTTATTCACAATATGTTTTCGACATTATAATGTACAAACAACACTATATACACCAGTTCAAACGTGTTAACATTCCCGGCAGGGCCACCCAGCATACGGGTTGTTTTATTTATTATTTAAAACTATTGAAATAATAGTTTTGATTTGATTTGTTATTCTTATTCAATATTTGTTTGACACTTTGCGAATGTAGATAAATAGCTATATTCTTATTTTATTTCAATTTATTTCTTATTTTATTTTGACTGAGTTCGTTTATTTTTATTTCATTATAATAAAAAAAACATTTTGACTATTAAGTGACCATCTGTCAAAAAACAAACAGCCTGTATTTTTATGAATCCAATGGAAAAAGTAAATGATACAGAATTATTTCCCTCAAGTAAAATAGTACCTTAAAATAAAGAACCACAATGAAACTAAAAAAAAAAACCTTGGAATTGCTGTAAATACTTGGCATTTTTCCGATTAATTTATCGAATGGTTAAAGTGTGTGCCTTTTCTCGTATGCTAATCGACAATCTTTTGATCAGTTCACTGCTTGTTGATTTTTTTATCATGTTATAGCGAATACTCGAAATTATTCAAATACACCATGTTTTTTATTTAATTGCAAGAATATTAATAACAATAATATTTTACTGCCGATGCTGATATTTGTACTTCTATCTAACAATATCTACATTATTATTTCATAGTCAGCTTTGTTTATTAATTAACAATTCACTTATTCCACTTGACGAACTACCTTCTAGTAGTTTTCTTGATAAAACGATAAAAATGATTATAATTTACAATTTTAATGCATCATTATGAGCTAAACAAGAGGCGAATAAAAAATAATGTTGTTCTGAATTTCGAAGTGGAACACTTTGTTCAAGCGATTGTTTGGTGGAATTTTCTGTTGTCTTTTTTAATTTGTATTATTGTGTTCATTTACTTCAATCATGGCATATCAAGTGAGTTTTGATTTATTGGAAGCGTATTTTTTGAACAAGAAAGACCTCCAACGAATTTGGCGATGGTCTAGCAAAAAGAACCCCGATAGACAAACACTGTCTCGTCACGTTTTATGTAACGAGTATCCCAAAATGTACGCAAGACTTATCATAATATTAGTATGGTAAATCTTGCGCATATTTTGGGTCACCCATATAGTATATTGTGAACAACTTGTTTTTTTTTACATTTTAATCAACGCTTACGACCACCACAGTAACAACACAACACGATCAGTGATGAAGAACTCGACATTCTACTCCACTTTTCGGCTTACCCGAAGACATCACTGAGAGAAGGTGAACAAGAAATTGGGATCCCAACGAGTATAATACAACGTGTACTAAAAGAATGGGTATTGAATCCAGAGTTACAGTTTACTCTTGAGACTTACATTGAAGTACGATTAGTTCAAAAATTACTACCGGGAGACAGAGAAAGGAAACTTAATTTAGTTCGTATTATTCAGATACACTTTGCTTGAAGATCCATTTTTTTGGATTAGGTACATTATTGGGTCAGACGAGTTTAAACTTTAGCATATAAATAACAACGGGATGTACAACCGTCACAATAATCGTATTTAGTCTGCAGAGAATCAATTGCTAGTACGGAATTAAAAAAACCGGTTTCCTTGTTCCATATTTACCAAGGAACTCTGCGCAGAAAAATATTTAGAAATACTTCAGCTTCTAAGCGACGAAATAAGTAATCTTTCGGAGGTGGAACAACAAAGTTAATAAATTTTTCAACAAGATGGGAGCTCCGGCTGAAGTTGGAGAGAAGCAGAATTTTTGGACCGATTAGATGGCCGGCAATAAACCCAGACCTGACACCACTATTATATGTGAAAGATTTATTATACAAGAAGCAGTATGACAAAGTGGAAGATTTAAAAACGGAATTGAGACGAATCATTTCGAGTATTCGCCATAACATTATAAGAAAATAAACAAGCAGCGAACTTATCACATTATTGACGACTTGCATAAAATGTCATACTTTAAGCATTTGATAAATTAATTCGAAAAATGCTAATGTGTTTACGGCAATACCAAGTTTGTTTTATTTATTTACTAGCGACCCGCCCTCGCTTCGCTCCGGGTTAAAGTATTATACATATAAACCTTCCTCTTGAATCACTTTATCTATTAAAAAAAACGGCATCAAAATCCGTTGCGTAGTTTTAAAGATCTAAGCATACATAGGGACAGACAGCGGCTAGCGACTTTGTTTTATACTATGTAGTGATTTTTTCACTTTTACGGTGGTCTTTTATTTCAAGGTACTGTGTTGCTTAATGGAAATTATTCTTTATACTACTTTTTTGATTGGCATCATAAAAATACAGGCTGTTTGCTTTTTTCATTGGTTTCTTTTTCCTTAGTTTGACTTATTTATACAGCGCCATTTTAATACACCTAAATATTTTGTTTTTTTCTCACTTTAGTTATTTCACCCTTATTCTTTTAAATTAAAGAATAAGGGTGAAATAACAAAAATTAGAAAAAATGGTTTGTTTCTTGTTTTTTTTCGCCTCTCCTCACGTTCGCTTTGGTACCGGCGTCGAGCACGACATCTTGTGTGCCAGCCAACCCTAGAAACATAACAAACAATTAGAAGTGGTCATTCGGTACTTTTCATCTACGACGGGGCGCCCCGCTATTCAAAAATACGTTGCACAACTGCAACTGCGTCAATGCACGCAAAATGTTTTTGTATAAAAAAACTGCTCGAAGCAATAATATCAACTCGAATCAACAAAAAGGTCAAACTGAAAATCAGCGCTGTCTACACCCGCAGGGACCAGCTAACGCTGAGCCTGACCCTTATGCCACAGCTAAAGGTTATACAATAAAATTGTTAAGCCATGTAGGCAATTTTCATTTTCTCTGTTTGTAAAAGTAGGCTGCGGGCCGAGCAATTTAGGACCAATATAAAACAGGGTGGTTAATTTAAAAAAATATACATCTTGTAAGCCCCGACAAAAAAAGGGGTATGCGTTTGTGTATTTTGAGCCTGTCTGAGACATCGTGGCTCCTAAACCGTTGGACCGGCTTGGACGCCGATCTTAGGGTTGCGTACCTCAAAAGGGAACCCTTATAGGATCACTTTGTTGTCCGTCCGTCCGCGTGGAGGTATTGAATTGAAATTATAAGCAAATACTCAGGCCTATAGTCCCTTAAAGCTGTGAAAAAAACAACCTTCCAAGTTCACGTAAAAAAAGATACGGCCCTTTATGCCGCTAAAAACGTATATTTCGACACTAAATGGAATCAAAATTTATAGGGTACTTCTCAAAGACCTAGAATCCTGAAATTTGTCAAGAAGAAAGGTCTTACAGCACAAGTAAAGAAATAAATCCGAAATCGTTAATTTGTGGCTTCATCCCAAAAAAAACTAATCGCGAGTTGTTTGTCCCTCAATACAATTATACATTCTTAAGTTAGCACGGAACCCTCGGTGCGTGAGTACTACTCGGACTTAACCTTCTTTTTTAAATAAATCTAGTTTCATCGGGATTGTTCTTAGCTAGGTTTCATGAAAATCGGTTGAGCCGTTTAAGAGATATCAGCTCTGAAAGAGAGGTCGCCATTACATCGCGGGTTTTTACCTACACAGTTATTAATGATAGTCGCCACTAATGACCGTATTATTGATCTGACACTTGACTCTTACGAAAATGATTAATTGAAAAATTGATTTCACGAACCCGCAATATTTTTTAAAGACCTATCAAACGACACCCACACCTTGCGGTAGGCAAAAAAAAGACCATCCATCCCCACTTCACGTATAGGGGCGGGACCATAATAGTTTTGTAAGATTTTACATCACTATTCTGTAGGAATGACTCATATCTATATTCATGCCAAATAACAGTTTTCTAGTACCAAGAGTTTCTGAGCGTCCGCGGACGGACGGACGAACAGACGTACATTGCGAAACTATAAGGGTTCCTAGTTTGACTACGGCCTAAAACTAACCTGTTTTCTTCATGTTCTGTAACTCCTGCGGAACAGAAAGCACCAGTAAAGTTAAGCTGGCACTGGTCTGCGTCAAACCTGGAAGCCAACCATCATCAATGTTACACATTGAGAAACTAAGTTTTTCGTTAGATAATAATGATATAGGGTAAAATAATTTTCCTAATCAGTTTATAAATGACTGCCTTCCATGGTAACAAACAAGAATACAACCAATTTGAGACCTCCTTTTTGAAGTTGGTTAAAAATAAGTTAAACATCCAATTATTGTCATCCAAAATACCAGGTTAAGGCATGTAATCTTCACCATTTCCATTCCATCCAAACTATTATCGCGGACTAGCTGTTGACCGCGACTTACTCCGCTTAAAACTCGGTTATCGCTATTTACTCTTTTACTCTATTGCTATGTAAATTATCCAAAAACAAAGATAACAACCGTGTGGTTGCCGGTTTAGAATAGTGCCACTCCATGTCTTCCCGTGAATATCATAAGAGATGACTAAGGGAATAAAGCTTGTAGTACTGCTTGGCGGTAGGCTTGCAACCTGTCTCTAATAAACTAGTAAACTTCTTTGCCTGATTGTGCAAAATGTGGTTACAAAATTATAAACAAGTCTTACATTTCTGTAGCTCTGCCTACCCCACTTTGGAATTGAAAGCGTGATGTTATGTATGTATGCAATAATAAGGAAACAAAAAGTTGACACGTTTTTCATACACTTTTTGTTCAGGCTTATTTCTAAAAACCGGTCCACAACTGACAGTTGACAGAAATCAGTAAACATACATAATAAGTTTCTGCCAAAACTTCATTTTCGGGACAAGCTGTTGTTACGGACTGTACTTTTTTTGCAAAGTCATTATCTGCTTATCAAGACCAAACTAATTAGTCCCAACATGGTGAGTATTATGTTAAGCATAACGGAGATCCTATCGCAACCTTCTGACTCCACCATCAGATCAGCTCTTAGATACCATAAAAAAAGTTCAAAATTGACTTGCATGATTTGAAGTAGACAACCTATAAACATACATAGAAACAGTGCAAATTAAATTAAATACATACATGCAGCCCAACATAGAATGCTGGTTAAAAATAATATGACAGAGGCATCACAAATTGTATGTTTCTTTATGCCATAATAAATTTGTCATCTTTTTATTACTTACTATAATGTGGGAGAGAAGAAACTTTTTTCTCCGCAACTCTTGATACACCCCTATTTCAACAAGGTGTAACTCCATCTCAGCAAGCATGATCCGTTTCCTTAAAGGTGATCCGCACCTCTAACCTGTATAAAACATATCAAAATTTCAGTTTATAATGAAATGTGACCTAAATAAGATGTAGTTGCCTACATCATCACACCAGACTGGTAAAATCATTGCTGATCTCTAACCAAATTCCTACCAATCTCTCTAACCCTACAAATATGTAGTCTCAAATGTACTGTAAACCCTGTGCCCGTAATAAAATATTATTTTAATCCTACTAATGTTAAAACACAAAGTTTGCAAGTATGGATGGATGTTTGTTACTCTTTCACGCAATAAATACGGGATGGATTTAGGTGAAATTTGAAATGAAAACAGCTTATACCTTGGATTAACACAGGCTTTCATATCGCTATTCCCTCGGGAGCTGATTTATACGCGTACGACGTCGCGGGCGGAAGCTAGTATATAATAATATTTCTTGTATTTTAACAAGCATTGTGCATGCGTTTCAAAAAGTTGGACATAATTTTAGCATATAGTTAGACATGTCAAATATATGTATAAGGGATAAAAAAAACATGGTGTCATTAAAGCATTCTTAAAATTGTACAAGTTATCATGTCCATGTTTCAACTAAACCAATATGAAAATATAAAATAAATAAAAATAAAAATCTCAATAAGAAGAGTACACATATGTTTTACACATTGACCTGGTCCCAAATTACTGGAAGCTTGTAGTAAGGTACTTAAATACACGGAGAACATTCACTCCGGAACAAACAGTCATGCTCAGCTCACATATATTTGCCCATACTGGTTTCATAGGCAGGGTCACTTCTATTTGCCAAACATATAGAAGATTGTTGTTTGTTTTAAAAAAAAACTACAATAGCAAACAACTCAATTAATATATAAAACATCCCTGAAATTATATCAGCAACTTCCATTTTCAGAGCTGATATATCTTAGGCAGCCAAATTGGTAGATTTCAGAAGTGTTTAAATGGTTTACCAAGCCTTATTTTCTTCAAAAACGGCGTTCTTTATAATATGACCTGCTCCTGTGGGATCACTCTACCCTAGGTTAAATAGATTATACAATAATATTAAGTATAGATGGGTATATACCCATAATATTAAGTATAGATGGGTATATACCCATCTATACTTAATATTATTAAGAGGAGACTTGTATGTATCTGTATGTAATGAATCACAAAAACGACAGGGCCGATTTCAAAAATTAATTCATGAATTCATCATTTGTATGCTACATTATTCCAGATTAACATAGGCTATGTTTTGTTCTTCTACGCGGACGGAGTCGCGGACAACAGCTAGTGTACGAATACAATAAGAATAACGTCCATTTTTTCAACTGTCTACTCGTTACGGGCTTTAGAAGAGTTAAATCATTATTTGAATTACTAAGTTGTTTATTATCATGATGCAACAAATGGACAACATTTAAAATAATGCGTAGTACCATGGTAGTACCTACCTTTAAAGTAATTTATACCAACCTTATCCAGATTATTCAAGTTCAACATCTTAACTGATGTACAAGTTCACAACGGCAATAATACCAAAAATATTGAATACAAAACCGAACCACTTATAGTTTAATTACATATTCAGTAACAATTTCAGTAAACTGCAATAAATAAGCGCACCATGCGCACACGCGGGTAGTTAGGTACGTACGTACTACGTAGATGGTAGGTACCTTCTTCTTTTTTTATTCATAGCAGCCACCGCGATATTCCGCAGTGATTTCGCCAATTGATGACAATTGAGTAGAGTAAAACAGACAGTAAACATAATCAGAATTAAAGCAAAACCTTTTAGTCAGCCATCTTCACTCCCTGACCCTTGGACCGAACCGAATATAACCGGATGCGGAAACTCGGAAAGCCAGAAACCTAAACTTATAAACTTTACGCCATGTTGCTAGCACATTTATGGTTAACCCGCACTGCGATAGAATTCCGCGCGATTTTTTTCCGCAAAATCTATGACTTATGGAAATTATTAGAGACTGCACGCACTTGCGAAAGGCCGTGGCAGGATAAGGGATCATCTTGTGCCTTAATAGCTTTTAGGCCGGTAGGCCTGCTCGTACATAAAATCGCTACACAAATTGATTTAAAAGTTAGTAATTTTTCGTCGGAGAGCTTCAAAAATCGCCCCCCAGGATGGTTACCACGAACCACTTAATTCGCAACTTCGGTTGCCTAGTCAGTGTCACTCTTCACTCGAGACTAAATTGAGAGAAAGGGATGGATCTAACGAACCGAAAGACCTTCGATTGTCAAAGTACGGCCTCAGCACTGTGATGTGAACACCACGGACCAGCCGTTTCATCAACCACCCCAAGATGCCAATTCGACTCCTAATTCAGGCTGCCAAGACGACCGCGAAACATTAAAGCATGATGATGGCACAAAATAAAAACGCGGCGGCATACCTCGGTGCACTGTACTGCTGGGCCTCACCTAACATCACTGAAGGAAGTGGAACAGCGTAAGCATTTGCACCTGTAGAATATGTTGTCTGGAGCGGACGATATTCGAACCTACTTGCAGGGTTGGGTTTTAGCCTGCAAACACTAAACGTTTAGGCCACATCCATCTACTGTTCGAAAAACAGGGTGGTTATCTATCACTGATGGAAAACATTCCCCGCGTTCGTCTGCGGGGGAGGGGGTCGGGTTTTTACTTTTGAAAGTTTTAATAAAATAACATATTTGTACTTAAATCTCATACGATTACCTACAGTACTAAATTGGCATGAATACAGTAACTACCAATAGGTTTAATGTATCTTTTAATATGTTTAAATACTCTTAAAGAGTAACGAACGACCAAAATGAAATAAATTAGGTTTTCCTTGTATTTGCATGCCTACTATTATATTATAAGGTCTTGACATTATTGGAACTTGTACTATCTCTCCATCTGATTTCACTATGTACCTAATGTTACGCAAATGAAATAAATAAATAAATACAAATGTGACTTACCAAAATTGACTACCAATCAAGAACAAGTTGACCAAGTATTGCTATTATTCGATTCTTCAGCTGATTAAATGAGGTTCAAAACGGTGTAAAAAAATGTTTGTACATATCGTACTTTAAAGTTTAGATTTAAAAAAACATTGCTGATGTGTTCATACAAATCTCGTAAATTTCGTATGAACGCGTCGGCTATGGTATTTTAAATACTAAACTTTTTTAAACTTTTTTAAACTACGATATGTACAAACATTTGTTCAGTACCATTATGAACCTTATTTAATCAGCTAAGGAAAGGACCCACCATGCTGGCTGTGCTCAAGACGACGTTTTGCAAGCCCTTCAGGTATCCCACTGCTACTGCATCTTTATACAGGACATGCGAAGTACTGAACGTACAGAGAACAGACGAGTTGGGAACCTCCCACCCATAGTTCATAGTTCATTTTATTGATAATAATAATTACAGGTCAAGTACACATTTTCCTTATTACATAATAAAAGATAATAAGTAATGATATAAGTAATAATTGTAACACTAATTGGTACATAATAATAATATAAAACATTGATTCATTTTCATAAAAATAGATCCCTGTAGTCGTAGAATGCCTTCTCTACGAGCCATTTCTTTTGCCTGCATTTAAAAGTCCACAGGTTATTTGCAGCGATAACATCGTCAGGAAGATGATTATATATCTTAGGGCCCATGACGTGTGTTAGTTTCTCCGACTTAGTGAGTCGGTGCGCCACGGGCAGCAGTCGGCCGGCGCGCGCGCGTCGCGTCATGTGTTTGCTGGGGATCTGGTGTTTCGGGCATGCGTCCAAGTTGGCTCGCACGTACATTGCCACTTGCAGTATCAGCAGAGACGGTAACGTCAGGATACCCAGAGATCTAAAGTAGGGTTTTACGGAGTCTGTTTGGGCAATACGCACAATCGCACGTACAGCACGTTTTTGAAGACGGAAGACTCGCTCCCATCCACTAGCCCTACACCACAATTCCACACCATACAGCAAGTATATGTGTACCGAGGCGAAGTAGCATGTGCGGACCATCTCACGAAGCACTACACGAGCCAGACGTCTCAGGGCGAAGCAAGCCGCGGATAGCTTGCCGCACACTTTGTCGATATGAGCCGCCCAGCAAATATGGTTGGTTTATCGATAACTTTACTATTGCTATCGAATCGGGGCAGCACTCAAACATCTGACAGTCCGCCATTTTATGTTTGCTATGGTAGTTTAGGTAGGCACGTTTAATCCGTAGGTATGTCATATCTATTCTCTTCCTTTATCATTGTTACGAACAGCGGCTCTACTTTGTAATCCGTAATTCAAACTTCGGATCGCTCTGTCACTTTTTGCAAATTACTTACGCAACAAGAACAAAAGGGATAGCAATAGACGAAGTTCGAATTACGGATTTCAAAGTAGAGCCCCAGAACAAGCGCTTTTGACAGTGACATACACATAGACTTTGTCGTCACACTCGACTGACGCCATTGGTCAAAATATCGTCTGACCAATAACGCTCCGTTTCAACCGCTTTGAATTTCCCACTTTTTTTTGCACATTTCAATTAATATTTTCACATCGAAAAAGAAATAAAATTAGGAAATATTAATAGAGACGTAATGAGGATTCAAAATAGTACCCAAAAAATATATATTACTCTCATCTGTTTCAAGTGCATATTGTCTATTGATTCACTTTGGATGAAAGGCTCAGAAATTAAAGATAAATGCTGTTTATAACTACACTTTATAAGTAAGTGTATAATTTTACTAACCTAATAAAAGGCGTGAAATCCGTTCGTTTAACCTCAAACAGTCAGTTACTTTGAATGTAATTTCATAACTGCCCTGTTATCATCGTAGTATAGTAATATAGTATCGATGAATGGTAAAAGTAAACAAAGGGATATAGGGACAGAAAAAGCGACTTTGTTTTATACTATGTAGTGATAAAACTTTAGTCATTACTCATTTCGGAATAATATTATTTTATTTAAATAATTTCGGAATGAAACTTTCTCAGTATACTTTTTCCCAAAATCCTTAAAAATAGTAATCCATGATGAAACATGATTCTTTGCTTTCTTTGGCATATTCCATATACGTCCTATATGATACAATTACAAAAAAAAAACATGTTATTTTAACATTAATTGTCATAATGAGAAATTTACAAGTTATTTTCGATATTTTAAGAACAACCCTAGCTGTCAAATTCTCCGGTTTGTTTACTTTCAAAATATTGTAAATAAAAGGCAAATCGTATTATAATCTTGAACTAATCTTGATCTATGGATTAATAATAATGTAAGTACTACATATTTAAGTCCCCCAACAATGACAAAACTGACCAATATTTTAACAAAAACTTAAACTTACCGATGAAATGTTCAATATTTATATTTTTGCTGTTTCTTGCACCACATCCTAACAAACTACACTTAAGAGACATTACGATGAAGTTTCTCTTTCAATCTATGTGTAACTTTTGGCAATATATGATACGGAAAACAAGATATTAATCTTTTTTTAAGTGAATTCGGCATGGTTGACACATCAGATACTTATGACAAGCTAATTCAACATGGCTGACTAGGCACGTTAGGTATTTGTATGAACGTCAAATTATAAATGTTGCCATTATTGCACCGCTGGCGTACTGTCATCTCTTTTTATTTAGGAACATAGAACTAAGTTAAAAAGAGATAACATTATTTTTGAGTGTTCGATGTCGGAATGCATAGTATTTACATAACTGATTATTTGTATAATGTCAACGTGTCACATCCATTCTCTTCCTTTATCTATGAGTCGCTCTTAAGATTTTAAAGTGCTTCTTAAAGAAAACTTTTAATTGAATAATTTACCGCATTACGCTGGCTTATGTGTCATGATGGGCGATCGTGCTGCAGGGTCATTACACAAATGAAAAGTTCCTCGAATGGTTCTTCGAAGCACGAGGCGAGTAGCGGCTTAGCGTGGCGAGCATGTACGTGTAACTGCGCCAATGCGGTGTGAGGGTGTGACACTAAAAAAAGTTTTGAATTAGGTAGGTACCTTACCTACTTGTTCTGCTAACTTCGGGTGTTGCCAGGTCTCCTGTTTTTACAGGAGATCTACTGGATTCGGGGTGTGTCTACTGTTCTACTGTTTTTCCCATAAAATCTACTGGATTTTAGAATTTCTCCTGTCGTAAAAAAAAATTACTCATGACTGGTCAATGTTCTTGATGCGAGTGTATGGCGGCCTTAAATTCTATCGTAGAGTGTAACATCTAATGCCAATTTCTGAACGAAACGAAATGAGCGATGTGAAAATGAACAAAATGTTTGTAAATAAGATCATTCAATTCGCAAAAGGATAAAAATAATGAACATATATTGTGGCTATTGATTGATTAGGTAAGCTAATTAGTCTCTAGCTGCCACAGTTAGAGACGTTTAATGGATATTAAAGTTACTCCTAAGTAGAGATTTTGTATACTTAAGTAATCATTAAATGTCAGCAGAGTGTGGCAGTTAGTTCTTATTTTTATATTATCACTTTAAATAAATTAACTATATCAGGTCCAGTTCTGAGTGGTTTGATAAGAGTAAATCCAAGTAAATAAATACCTACAACATAAAACATAATATTCATCCTTTGTAGTAAATGAAAATAAAGATTATAAATCCCTACTGAATTAATTGGCTCGGCCAGTGACACAGTGTTTGCACGCAGACTGAAAGCACTGCTACTAGATCTAGCATGCTACACAGTAGACGAATTTATAACAAGGGAATGTTAAAAGACATGATCTATTTTTATCTTAATTCTAAATGTATATAAATAATATTATTATAAATGTGACATAAATTGTAAATTTACTAAAAATAATAATATTGTATCTTAGTTAAGTTTTTATAAATGTGACATGTAAAATATTACTTTTTATCAATAAATTTACAATACAATACAATACAAAATCAGAAAATGAATAAACCGAGGAAAAATATGAAAAAGACATATATTTAGGTGAGTTTTATGGAATCAACTTTGTCTACTGTTTTTTTTCCAAATCTCCTGTTTTTTAGGGCATATGTCTACTGTTTTTTTCAGTTTGGACCTGGCAACACTGACTTCCTAAAATTATTTAATTGCGTTTGTAATGTTTGTTTTATAGATTTGAGAGCTTATTTACGTACTTACTTCGTAATTTAGATGTGCAAGAACAGTAAAAATGTGTTCCTTAACATCTCCGTCGTGTGCTGGTATTCAAAACCGAATGTTGGGCGGTGTGGCTGTGGAGGGCGAGCAACGCCTGCCAAACACAGATTTCAGCTCGCAGGATACTAATTCAGATATTGACTCAAAGATCATGCAGTTGGAATTGAAAAGAGCAAGGTATTTATTTTATTTATACTTACTCTTTATCGTAAGCAGTTTTGTTTATTACCTTTTATTCGTTGCGGGATTATAATTTGTACAGTAAAGTTCACAGGTTCTATGAGTATATCAAATGGAATTGTGCTTTGAATGTTGAACCAAAACATTTGTTACGAGTGGGCAATTATCAGATATATGTTTTTTTTTTTTTTTTTTTTTCTTTATTAAAGAGCTTGATCACAACATGATTATGTCGCTCCATGTTACAACAAATATATACAAAATCAACACAACATCTTAAGCTCTATTGAAAATCGCTAGTTTAGCCAGCTTAAATAGCGCCCGGGCCTCGTCCGACATGGGGAAGGCTAAGGCGCTATTACAGCCACCCATTACATAAAACATGTCTGTAGTGATGCGAAGTTGGCTTCTAAATGCCTCGTTTCGGGTACACTCCATTAAAATATGGTACACATCTTCAGGTACATTACATTCTGAGCAATTTGGGGAAGGTGTTTTAAGCATCATATATCCAAATTTGTTTAATGGAATGTGTCCGGAGCGCAGTCTCATGGCTATAACTATATCCTGTCGATTTAACAGACAGTCAATCCATGGATTGGTAGGTGGTTCTGGCTGGATCGTTTTATACCAAATACTTTTTTCTTTGGATCTTTGATCGAAGTACTCTTTCCACAACTGGCAAGTTCGTTGCTTAACTAATTTTATACAATCTGAGTAGAAAGGTAAAGTACAACACATAATGCCGTCATAGCACGCCTGTTTAGCTAAGCTATCTGCTTCTTCATTGCCAGCTATTCCAATGTGGGATGGAATCCACTGAAGAATTAGTGTTTTACCTTCATTTGTTAATTTCCGTATAAGTTCTAGAATGCTGTAGGCAATCGGGAGACCTCGAATATTCGAGGTACACCGAGCCAAGTGTTGCAGTGCACTTTTGGAATCTGACAATATGATAAACTTATTGAAATCAACTGAAGTTATATAAGACAATGCCTCGGCAATGGCTATAAGCTCTGCGTGCATAATTGAGAGATCGTACTTTATTTTCAACTTGACACATATATCAGCTTGTGGGTCAAAAAGTGCCGCCCCCATAGCGAACTCCTCTTTTGACCCATCGGTAAAAATGCTGTAATAGTCAGCATAGTCTTGGAGCACCTCGAGAACTGACATCTTTAACTTTCGTGTATTGTAATTACGTTTTGACTGTGATATCTGTTTTATGTTAATTTTAATAATGTCAGAAAGATTGATTCTATTGACCCAGAAAGGTAATGAAAACATTTCTAATATTTTACTGGAATGTATAGGAGTGTCTTTAAATAAGTCATGGCATGAAAGCAAAAGTGGTTTCTTTCTTCTCTGCAGATAATTTGTATGACAAAGAATATTCATCTCGTCTAATAGTTTTATAGTTATGTTCTCGTCAAATGATCTTGATTTTAAATAAAACTTACCGGCTAAAAAATTACGACGAATGTGTAATGGGTGGATACATAGTTCGCTCTCCATCACATGAATAGGAGTAGATTTAATAAAACCCCCTATCACACGTAGACATTGATTTTGTATTTTTTCTAATTTAAATAGATGAACGCGGCAACTTGTATCATATAAAAAACACGAGTAATCAATTCGACTACGTACTATTGCAATATACAGACGGCGCAAAAATTTCGGATGTACTCCCCACCCTGGACCTGCTAAAACCTTAAAAATGTTGATATATTTCTGAATTTTTCGTGATATTTCATTTATATGCTTCCCCCATCTGAGAGAACGATCGAGCCATAACCCCAAATACTTTACATTTTCGACCAATTCTAAGTTTCTACCATTTATATTTAAATTAAGACTATTTCTATTTATTCCCTTTTTAAACACACATACCTTGGTTTTGTTGGTTGATATTTCCAATCCAAGGCCACTCAAAATATCATGAAAAATATCAATAGAATGTTGTAAAACTAATTCAGCCTCGCGGATATTCTGATTTGACACATACAAAACATAATCATCAGCGTACTGAGACACAAATACATCCTGCAGCTTTTGTTGAATATTTATAGTTGCTACATTAAATAGAAGTGGTGATAAGGGGTCACCTTGAGCCAGGCCGCGGCCTGTTATTCTACACATTACAAAATCGTCAATGCAAATTTTGAGATGTCTCTCTCCTAAAAAAAACCAAAGGTACATACATAATCTTGAACCAATTCCTAAATGATCAAGATTGGTTAATAAGCTAGTGATATCGATGTTATTGTATGCGTTGTCTATGTCTATAAAACATCCCACAGTTACCATGTTCTTTGCAAATCCGCATTGTATCCTACTAACCAATCGGCTAAGATTATCAAGACAAGACCTAGACTTCCTGAAGCCTACTGTCTCTTCTGCAAACATAGAACTCTTTTCTAAGTACCATTCCAATCTTTTGTTTAAAATAGCATGAAAGATCTTACAAATAACCGATATTAGTGAAATTGGCCGCAATGCACTATCACTTATAGGGTCTCTGCCCGGTTTAGGTATAGGCACAATACTTATATCCCTCCATTGTGAGGGCACAAAGTGTAAATAGTAAAATGTATTATATAGATATAACAATGTCGCTTTGGCATTAGCAGGAAGATATTTTATCATAGAAAACGAAATACCATCACAGCCAGGGGCAGTATCCTTAGATTTTATGCATGAGTGCAACTCCTCAATACTGATTTGCTCGTCCATGATATTATTGTAAGATGTAAATATTGGCATAGGTGGTGATACGTAATCGGGAGTTAGTTCACATAGGAGTCGGCTTGCGCCTTCTTTAGTAACGTGAGACCTGGGGGACCTGTATCCTTTTAACCATTTCATACGGGACCACATTTCACTGGCAGAAGAAACCTCGCTCATGGAGTTACAAAATTGATGCCAACTTTCAGTTCTACGGTTTCGGATTAATCTCTGTGTAAGTTTAGTCTTTTCTTGAAGGTAATCAAGGTTCCGCGGGGTTGGGTTACGCCTGAAGTTACCCAAAGCCAAACGACGTTCAGCAACAGCTTTAGAAAGAGATAGGGACCAATATGGTTTTGGCACGAATGCTGTACTCGGGTTGTTACTAAATTTATAAAATGGGATGTTATCGTCAGCAGCTTTATTAACTATCTTCAAAAAGCCGTTATAGGCCTCCTGAGGGTGCAAAGGTAAAACTAAAGACGAAAATACTTCCTCCAAATCAGATTTATACGAGTCCCACCGAGCTTTCTTAAAATTTCTTTTTTTAATTGGCTTTACGTTTAATTTTAGTTGAGTTGAGATTTTGATTATGATGTGATCACTTCCAAGTGTTTCATTAAAAACAGACCAAGCTAAAGAGAGGGAAATATCAGACGATACCACAGAAATGTCAGGAGAAGATTCTTGTAACACACCATTTACAAGACGGATTCTAGTATAGGAACCATCATTTAAAGTAACAAAATCGTTATCCAATAATGCATCAAAAATTTGGTTCCCTCGGGTGTCAGTAGGGTGGAGCGTCGATGTATGGAAAAAAAAGAAAGTTGTCCTATCGATGTGGAATACCCCCAAAATGTTGTGTATGGCTAAAATGTAAGCAACTACATTTTTTTAATTTTTTTTGGACATATGTTTTAGCCCTCTACCCTGGATCAAAGATTTCACTTTTTTTCAAATTTTCGCATGATATTCAAAAATTGTTATTTATAATAAAAAGCCTCTATATGCTTATTTTTCATGGAGTACATAATATTAAAAAAGACATTTAATGAATTTAATTATTTATTTACAATTTAAAACAAAGATATTTGAAAAAAAATATTTGCAAAATAGGTACAAAAACCGAACAAAAGTAGCGTCAAATACAAATTTCATATGAGTTTTTAAGGAGATTCAGCTCGCATTTTATAATGTTTTTTTTGTATCAAAGTACGGCATTTTTGACCGTGAATGAATTTTGGAACGAATAAATCCATCTCTTGCCTTTTCTCCAGCAACAGTTATAGACGCTTCACTCACCATTTTCACACACCGTTCAACTGCTTGAGTGTGACAAGGATAATGTGGAAACTCGGCAATGTCTTGTAACTGTGAATGCACTAGGTCTTCTATTTCTTCGTTGGTAGCATCATTTAACATTGGAGGGGATTTAACTTGTGATTCGCTCCATATAATTAAATCAGTATAATCCGTGGCGTTAAAGTTTAGCATCGGAACTTTAAATATCCGTACTCCCGGCTTCTGAAGTTGCCTAGCTGCAATTATACGTCTCGCACCCAATTCATTTATGAATGGCCGGTTGTCGAATAACATAGCCATTAAAAGATTTTCAGGATGTGTAAAAAATGCGTTTCGTTGAATTACTGAATTACTAATTTTCTTGACATCGGTAGTTAAACATCTCGAAAACGCAATTAATTTAAAGACATGATGCGGGCCTTGTTTAAATGAACTTTCTTGTTTTATACTGAACCACACAGGAGCGTAAACTTTCACAATATATTCTGCTAGCTTTTTCAAGTTAATGGATGGATTTTGTGTAGCTACGTAAAGTCTTAAAACTCTATTGGCTGTCGTCAACCAACGTGAGTGACCCATTTTTCCAGGATTTCTATGCGACAATTCTTCAGAACAAGATCCGTTACTTACAGCATGGCAAATTTGGTATTTTATTTATTTATTTATTTATTTACTTCAAAATAATTACACAGCATAACAGTAAAACACTACAGCACTGTGAATTACATACTAAATATAGGTTAACAAGACGGTAATAATAATACAATAAACATAATATATGACATGACATTATAATTAGATAGTAGGAAAATATTATTTAGACCGATGAAACACGGGCATCCATCTTGCATAACTTCAAACATTCAATACTCACAACCTTCCATCCACTGGCAAATACGTCAAAATCTGGGGCAGACTCTGCAAGCGTGTTCAACAAATGCAAAGCGTGAACCAGAGGCGACCTGGCGCGAGCTACAGTGCGCGTCGCAGGCGCCGCCAGCAGGTGGCGGCAACGTGGACGGAAGTCAATTTTTGTCATCGAGGGGACGAAAAGACGCACCACCTGCATCACCAGTTCCAAACAGTCGGAGTCTCCTCGCAATACACCGCTAGCAAAAGTCAGCAGTCCATAGTGTCGCCTCACCTCCAGAGAGTTAAAAGTTAAGGCGCCAAGCAAAAATTTCGTAGGGTACAAAAAAGGATAGTAGCCTTAAGTTTTTTTATATAAAAATACTAGTATAGATACTTTTGATCTGTACTGATATTATTTTCTATATCCTTCAGCAAAACAGGTATATTTGACGCGATAGGTGAAAATTGAACGACAGGGAGATCGCTACAGGTTTCCAATGCCTTTCCAATCGGCCCCGAGTAGAGTTGAGGCCCAACCGTTGCTCCGTCTAATTTGACAAATAAATGTCTGAAGGGCAGCTCATTTGCATGCAGTTGGCATATAAACCAATGAAGGGGTCTACCCAATTTCATTTCCAGGAAATGGATTACTCCATTTTTCCACCCAGTGTTTGTTGCGGTACCATCACACCCAATTACTTTTAAATTGCTAAAATCCAGTCCCCTTGTCTGAAAAAATGCATACAATGCGTCAGCTACGGTTTTTCCTGTTCCCGACAAAGTTGTTATATGTCCTAAATACATCGACGCAGGTTCAGTTACAAGTGAAATGTGCTCCCTTGTTACAATATTTTTATGCAAATGTTGGCCTCGTTTTTCAAAAATCAACGTCTTATCTTTTCTGCCATCAAAGTAGATGCTGTCGATTTCTTGGTCGCTTTTAGACTGAATTTCCTCTCGAACTCTTTTTCTAGCTCGACGAACTTTGCTCCGATCTATTACCTTCACAGTATCATCCTTAGATATCAGACCAACATCTTGCAACACTGCACTAGCAACCGCAGCAGCCGACCGATTAGAAATCCCGTATCGATCACACACTTCGGCTAAAGTTGAAATTTGTAGTGTATTCTGTCTTTTAGTAGGATTAGGGGTTCGAGAGGAAGATGGTTGAGGTTCAACCGACTTACGGGTGGGGACAGATTCCATAGGAAGTACTTTGGTTAATGAAGTAGGAAGTTCTGTTACTGGGTCACTCTTGTGGGCCGATTTTTCTTTCCTTGCCAACTTTTTTTTTAGATTTTTAGTCTCTGATGTGTCTATTCCACCAATCAACATATTCCTTTTCCGTCTCTGATCCAAAAGAAAACCTCTTTCTAGTGCAGGCACTTTCTTCTCCCGGGGACAATGACAATAATTAAAATCGCTGCATTTGCAAGTGCAAATATCAAACAGTTCTGAGATGCATTTATCTTTCCAAAGTTGTAATTTTATCTTGAAGCTTTCTGTTTGTTTTGAAGTTGGGTATCGAATAAAATATAAATACTTGTTATATGTGGCCTCCAGCTTTTGTTTAACACGTTGAATGGTGACAACGGGCAACGACGCGGTAGTCCATATTTCGATAAGAGCACGTCCTGCTGCGTCAAGAACCTGAGATATAGCTGGTTGTTTTCCGCATCCCTCATTTTTCATTAAATAACGAACAAATAGTATTTATCTCAGTACGTCGGCAGTTGTTGGCAGTACACATTTATTAATTAAAGTAGGTGTTCCAAATATAGGACAATCTATTTCCTGTCGCGTTGTTGGTCGTTTATACATTATTTTAGCTCATTGAAGTAAACAACACAAAACTTAACCACTCAGTACACAATTTACTCCAAGTGCCGCACAAATGTCAAATTACCCGCCAATACCAATATCCAATTAAAAACAAATCTAAAATAATGTTGCCACACCAAAATATATCAGTAAAATAAAGCGTTGATTACACGATCGGGAGTTTTTCTCAGTTTATTACCCGTATCACATGGAGGTATTGATCAAAATTTGCCAATGACAAGTTTTTTTTTTAATTTAAACTGCTGTAATTGGTATATTCCTATATTTTTAATTGATTGAGTGATCTATCTAGACCATAAATATTCAATATTTTAGGGAATAATACGAGATGGTACTTAGTTGTGATTTTTTTATTCGGACCCTATTTTAGGTCTTTTTTTTAAACTTTGGAAGGGGGTAGAGGGCTAAAAGTAGGTTCGATTATTTTTTTAATGATTTTTGTCTTAAACTATGGAGCTGAATGCAACATTTTAGAACTATTCCAATGTGAAAACAAATAAAAAAATAATTCGCTCCACCCTAGTGTCAGTCTTGTACGACCAGTTAGTGTGGTGAGCATTAAAATCACCAATTATTAATGTTTTTCCGGACAAATAAGAAAACAAAAAGTCCCAATCATTCTGTGTTGTGTGGACTTGTGAGGGACAATAGACTGAAATGATATGTTCAATCTCATCGCAGTTAAATAATTGAATGTGAATTAATTCTATCCCTGAGTTGGGATGTTGTAATCGACACTGCTGGGCCTTTATAGATTTGTGAGTAAGGATAGCAACACCTCCATATCCATCGCTCCTGTCCTGCCGAAATATAGAATAGCTAGGTATATTAAATTCACTTTCAGGTTCTAGCCAGGTCTCACTCAAGGCTGCTACGTGGATTTTCTCCTGTATGAGTAATTGTTCAAATATTAAACGTTTAGGCCTTAAACTTTGTGCGTTCCACTGTATGATGTTAAATTTACATTGTTTAATGCTATTAGCCAACGAACACATTAAATATTGATTTTAATAATGGTACATCACAAATATGTTTAGTCAACAATAACATACACCATTCCAAAACTATTTGGACTACGTTTTTGATCTTATCGGTCATCACGAGATTTTTTAAAAATATAGTCTCTTTCAACTTACGTAGTAAATCGCTAAATGTTGAATCCTTAGGTTTTTCAGAGGTGTTCTTACATGACGCTGACTGTTCGTCCGTGTCCGTGTTCAGTACGTTGTCATCCCAAAAGTGTTCATAGACAATTCTGCGAGGTAGATTTTCTTGATTATTCCTAGATTTAAATGTTTTATTACCAGGCGCCATTGTTTCCGGCCCTACCGAACGTTCCTTGTGTACTACAGCAGTTGTAGTTAAAATTTCTGCGTATGACTTTTTAGGGTTGTTAGTCGATGGTAGTACGGTTGGTTCAACCGAAACAGAAGCCTTTGTGGACAGCTGTGGAAAACTTTTTTCTTCGAACGTTAGAGATACACTGGGAACGTACATATCCAGGGCTTGTCTATAAGTACAGTTGAATTCAGCCATAATATTTCGGACTTTCTTTTCCTTTAGAT
Source organism: Acleris holmiana (assembly GCA_949316455.1). NCBI lineage: Eukaryota > Metazoa > Arthropoda > Insecta > Lepidoptera > Tortricidae > Acleris > Acleris holmiana. The sequence continues at coordinate 167,367 of CASGFW010000022.1, read as the reverse complement.
ACATAGGGCAGGTCTTGTCTAGCGCCATATGACGTCCGCCACAATTGCGACACGTAAAGGATTTTGCTTCACAGTTGGCGTGGCTACCGCTGCATTTCGGACATACTATTTTCTTTGGACATAGCTTGTGTGTATGTCCGAATCTCCAACAGTTTGAACATTGCGATACCGGAAATACGTACGGCTCCACTTTTATACGTAAGTCATGTACAAAAACATAAGGCGGTAACGACGGCCCCTTAAAACATATTCTAACGGTCTCGCTTTCGGTCCAGCCTGGCTCTTCGAAATTTCTGCGGCTTAACCGCTTCAATGATATTATTTCAATGTCGCTTTTTATATTATCCAGAATATGGTTCTCGTCTAAGCCTAAGTCAATATCTTTAATAATACCGTAAGATAGCCCAACTTCGTATGTTTTTTGGCACCTCCACCCGAAATCCGTCTGAAACTCATCCACAGCAAGTAGCTGTGCCGCACTAGTTTCGTCCTCAAATCGTATTAGCACCTTATACGGGTTAACATACTTTACTCTGGTGATCTCAATTATATGGTGTTTTTTAAATAATTTGGCCAGCGAAAATTGTTTAGGAAGCTTATCTTTAGAGGTTACGCATATCTCAACATATTGGCGGCACCTTGATTTTTTCTTCACTACCGTAAAATCTGAATTGCTGGACTCCATTTCCAAATTTCTTTTGTTTGTTTTGGTCTTCTCGTTATTTGTTATTTCATCGTATTCGTTTATTTCTCCTAATGAATTTTGTTCGCTGGATAACTCATCAAAAAGCCTTATTTGTTCCAAGTCTTCATTCTGAATTGAACTCTCAGCCATTTGCAGTACGGTTCATAATCACAGCGTCCCGAATTAGCCTGTAGGCGGTATGCAGCGCTCGGATAGTCGATCGATTTACTGATAAGAAACGCTTGGTGCAGGTAAACAACACAATGTTCGCACAATAGACGCGTCTTACTCGTACGATGTACTCGGCAAAACTGATATATGTTTTTAGGGAAAAAGCAATTGGTTCTGAACAACCCATCTTTATTCTAATTATAATGTTACATGGTTTTGCAACACAACATTTTAGTGGTATCATCTTTGTTTTATATCAATACAGTTATTATATGAAATTGCGATTATTTGAACTTTTTTAATAAAAAGAATAAACTGATCCCTTTTAGGATCACTTATTTGTCCATTTGGTTTGTGAAGGGTACCCTATTTTTAGTTATTTATTGATGTCTTAAGTTGCAATTAATGTCAAATGCTAGTTAAGACAAAAAAAACTCAAAATACCTAATTAATTGAATTGAGTTCTCAATAATACAAGCTATCCAACACCAAGTACTCTGATTTCTATGTAAAATGGACCCACCATCAAAAAGAAAGAAAGAAAGTGTTAGTGTTTAAATATTTGCAAACTCCTTATTGCAACATAACCATGTCTCACAAACCTTCAAATACCATTATTTTGTGGTTGATGGATTAAAACAGTTGAAAACTTACATTTATGGGTAGTTCTACCAGCGTTTCAACCGCTTTGACTTCGGTGTCGCATTTTTAACCATTTCCTGTACGAGTAGGATAACCATTTTCGGTTATTTTCTAGGAGTCCAGGCATTCTTCAAAATAACCGAAAATGGTTATCCTACTCGTACAGGGAAATGGTTAAAAATGCGACACCGAAGTCAAAGCGGTTGAAACGCGGTTGAAATTGATTTGCTTATTTAAGGGTACACTTGCAATATAAGCATTTTTTTTTAAGAGAGGAGTATAGAACCATATTGTTATCATTTCCTTAAATACAGTTTTGTTATTTTCTCCTTTAGCATGCGGTTATACTGATCTTGAGTCCAGGAGTACCCGAGACCTTCAAAGAGCGCTATTTTACAATAACTTTATAGTTATATTGTCGCACTATAACTCGTATCATAACATTATAAAATTCATACCCATACATAGTGATATTCATCATAACAATTTTTTTTTTATCAATTTACTAGCGACCCGCCAGCGGCTTCGCCCGCCGCATTTTTTTTTTATGTCACTTTGGGGTATGAAATATAGATGTTGGCCGATTCTCAGACCTACCCGATATGCACACCAAATTTCATAAGAATCGGTCGAGCCGTTTCAGAGGAGTTCAATAACGTACACTGTGACACGAGAATTTTATATATTAGACTAGCGACCCGCCAGCGGCTTCGCCGCTGCATTTTTTTTACATCACTTAGGGGTTTGAAAAATAAATGTTGTCTGATTCTCAGACCTACCCGATATACACAAAAAACAATATTAAAATCGGTCCAGCCGTTTCGGAGGAGTTCAATAATGTACACCGTGACACGAGAATTTTATATATTAGATAATAAATATATTTTCTATAATAATAATACTTAATAACATTATTATATCACCTCTTTTATTCAACTTATTTTTGCTAGTTAGCAAAATATAGCAGTACCAGTAACAATATTTTTCATAACATTATGAAGTTTTGGCACCTAGATGTTCCATACCCTAATAATTTTTTTTAATGATTAGTAAACTTTAATACCTAACTAAAAGCATTTAAAATTTTATTTAAATATAAAAGACTGATTTAACCTCGTGAGGCTAGGAGATTTTTGTAAGTGGGAATTTAAAACTCAATCAATCAATAGCCTTTATTACTCTGAATTAAGAAAGCTTTACAGTAAGTTTTGATGAAATGTTTATATTAAATTATATCTCTTAATTCAGCGTGCCTCATGGCAAAGACCTCCTCTAACGATATCCACTGCTGTCTGTCCTTAGCGACTCTCCTCCAGTTGCGGCCAGCCGTAAGTTTCGTCTCATCCTCCCATCTTTTGTTTCGTCTACCTCTGTTCCTTTTGCCATCTCTTGGGTACCATTTGATAACTGTTTTGCAAATTTGAACCTACCTGCAAGAAAATAAAGTTCATGCTGAAAATTGCCATTTTTAAATTGGAAACTAATAAAAATGAACTTTATACTCATTCAAAAATAATTGAAACTAAATTGCCTTCATTATGTAGATACCTCCAATGGCACACCGGGTCTCACGAGGTAAAATGAAAAAAATGTCTGATTATTTCTGTAAGTCCTGATTTTTATGCTCATATTGCAGTTGATAAAGCATTGGTCCATTGCATTTTTTTGTTTTGTACATAGGAAGTATAATATATATACATATATACCAGCGACCCGCCAGTGGCTTCACTACGTGCGGGTGGAGTAAAATTATTTAAATATAATTGATTTCTTTATCGCGGGGTCGCAGTTCTAACCTAACCTAACCCACTTTTCTAGTGCCAGTTTGTTTCCGCGGGGTCGCAGTTCTAACCTAACCTAACCCACTTTTCTAGTGCCAGTTTGTTTCCGCGGGGTCGCAGTTCTAACCTAACCTAACCCACTTTTCTAGCGCCAGTTTGTTTCCGCGGGATCGCAGTTCTAACCTAACCTAACCCACTTTTCGTGCCAGTTTTTTTCCGCGGAGTCGCAGTTGTAACCTACTTAACCCACTGTTCTAGCACGAGAGTCGCAAAAACCAAATCATAACACAAAAAAGCGACAAGCAACAAATTTCCAAATGCCGGGAATAATTAATAAAATCTGTAGCAATTTTTTTTATGGCATTCGGTGTAATGATATTAGGGGAAATGAAATTTAGGTGTAACGTAGCATCGGAATTATGAAAAGTGGGGTAACAAATCAGTTGTCAAACAATAAAGTTGGCAAACGTTCTTCGGGCTATTGAGTTTCGGGAAAACGTTAATTTGGGGAAACAAACCAGCGGCGTTTCGTAAGTATAGTAAACAAAGCAGATGGATTTTAAAAATTTGGGGAACTGTTTTCGGACAAGTGAAAATCGGACAAGTCAGTTTCGGAAGATCGATAGGTTACCACCGGTAACTTACACTGTGACACAAGAATTTTAGATATTAGATTATATATATATATATATATATATATATATATATATATATATATATATATATATATATAATGTCTTGTTCCATTGATATATTACTGCATGACACCTTGGTTGTACCAGTCAGCACGGTTATGTGGGTTTATTTCTATTGCACAGGTTAGAAGCCCAGATCACTCTCTCCAAAACACAAACCATGCTTGCTGAGATGGAGTTACACCTGGTTGAGATAGAACTCCGACATGAGTTGTGGAGACATAGATCAGAGGCACACATTCAACCACCTGCAAGTAAGTAAAACCTAGATGAGTAATACTCGTAGTGTTCTGTACCCAATTGGGGCCAAATAGGATCTTATTTCTAAGACTGTTGTCTGTCCATCCGTCTGTCCTAAATTAAAAGAGCTATATCTTTGGAACCATAGTAGATTGCCTGTTGATGTTTCTACAGAACATTTTAATGGCGGATTGCCTAATAGAGAAAAATAATGAATCCCCATTCAAGAACTTAAAATATTATATAAAACCTGCCAAGCGTGTATCGGGCGGTACGGAACCCTCGGTGCGCGAGTCTGACTCGCACTTGACCGGTTATTTTTTATAGCCTTCTTGCTATGTCTATTAGTCCTGCGCTTACCGGCGGACAGGACGGCAGAGGATATCAAATTTATCAATGTAAATTGTTTGCTATTTTGATTGAAATAAGGTATAAATTTCAATGCTCTAAGACCGACCTCCCCTATGCCCTATGTCTTCTTCATATGACAAATGAGCATACAATACAAGCCACCTGATGGTAAAAGCTGAGGCGGAAAGATATTTGCAAAACTGCATAATGTATGTATGCATTAAGATGCCAAACTCAGGATTAAGATGGAATGCCTTTATGCTATGTCATTTATAGGGTTAGGACTTATGGTGGCATACCGTGGTTCTAGAATCCATGGAGTCACTATTTCCTAATATTCACACCACTTTGATTATTATTAGACCTTAAGTATTCATATAAAAAAATAATAATTAAATAGCTGAAGGAACTTAACACAATACAATACAATACAAATATTATTTATTGAACACCACATACAAATACAGCATGAAAAGTAAAATACAAATAAAAACTTACTAATTGAGTCAATAGAGGGTCTTATGGCTAAGTAGCGATCTCTTCCAGACAACCTTACAAAGAAGAGAAGTGTCAAAGAAACAGAAATAAACTGGTAGGCGGTGCAAACTAAACTAACAAATGGAATATTAAAAAAAAAGTAAGTAAAAATAAAAAACCAAACATCCAAGTGCACGATTCAAAAGTTTGTTGTGATAAGACGCATTATCTACGATAAGTACGCTATTCGTTTAAGGTTCGGTATTAATTTTTCTTTTAACCATTTTTCGTAGTTGACAAAGTTCATTTTGACCCCACAAATTTTAGACCAATATCCATACTACCCACTTTCTGTAAAATATTTGAGAAATTGATTTTGTCACAGTTAGCGGAACATTTTCGGTATAATAATTTATTACACAATAAACAATTTGGTTTTACTCGGGGTCGCTCGACAACCGTAGCTGGTGTTGAGTTGATTAAAAACATTTTTAATGCCTGGGAAGGGTCACAGGATGCTTTAGGTATTTTTTGTGATTTGTCCAAGGCCTTCGATTGCGTTAACCATGACACATTGATCAGGAAACTACACCACTATGGAGTTAGAGGTACTGCGCTAAACTTAATAAAAACGTACTTATACGGGAGAATACAAAGGGTAGACGTGAATGGAGTACGATCACCTGGGTCATTGGTCTCAATGGGCGTACCACAGGGCTCAATATTGGGTCCATTTTTATTCCTCATCTACATAAATGACTTACCTTACCTTATAAAGGATAACCATGATATAGTATTGTTTGCTGATGATACGTCACTTGTGTTCAAAGTTAAACGACAACAGCAGTTTAATGTCGATGTAAACAATGCTATATCAAAAGTAGTCGATTGGTTTAGTGTTAATAATTTATTACTGAATGAGAAAAAGACGAAATGTATAAAGTTCATGACTACTAATGTGAAAAATAGTCAAACTACTGTAACTATTAAAAATGACAAACTAGACCTAGTTAATGATACAGTGTTTCTTGGTATAACGTTAGACTCCAAGCTCCAATGGGGTCCTCATCTTGCTGGATTGGCGGGTAGACTCAGTTCTGCAGTTTTTGCAGTTAATAAGATTCGGCAATTAATAGACTTAGATACCGCTCGATTAGTTTATTTTAGTTACTTCCATAGTATTATGTCATATGGTATTTTACTGTGGGGTAGTGCTGCTGATGTAAATAGCATCTTTGTTCTGCAGAAGAGGGCTATTCGTGCTGTCTACAAGATGGGCCAGAGAGACTCGCTTAGAGATAAGTTTAAAGAAATTAACATATTGACCATGCACAGTCAATACATTTATGAAAACATTATGTATGTTCATAAAAACATCGCTAAATTTAGAAAGAACTGTGACATACATAATGTTAATACCAGAAATAAATATAAGCTCGCAGTGCCCTTCACGCGGCTCCATAAAATAAAAAACTCTTTTATGGGTAATTGTATTAGGTTCTATAATAAGCTCCCAAGTAATGTTACTGAACTATCAGTAAATAAATTTAAGAGTTACGTTAAGCGTAAACTAATTTCTAAAGCATATTATAGTATTAAAGACTATATTAATGATAACAATGCTTGGGACTGAATTGCTTGTAATAAAATGTTTAGTCCTTACGACAAAAGGTTGCGAACGTCGAAAAAAAAAAAAAGACATCCGACAGAGTTTCTTACAGGTTCTTCTCTGATCGGTCGCGATTTGAACCTGCAGTCAATTTAGGCTAAGTCGCTACTATGACGTTTCAAAAGAGTTTATTATTTGTAAACCTACTTGAATAAAGATTATTCTGATTCTGATTCTGATTCTGATTCATCTGGTCATGGTAATCTCCCGTTTTTTGGTTTGCCTAAAACATTAACAAAGCGTTTCCTCCTGCGTGCACTATTATTAACCGCTGGCCTGTACTGATTTGTTTTTTTACACCAAATTCTGTTCCATCGGTCCAAGTCTCTCTGGACACATGTCATGTGAAGTGTGGATGTAAGTTTCATCAGTATAAACTAGTGGTCTATCTTTAGACCGATATTCCGCAATTTTGGTAAGGTAATTTATTCTTAGCAGTCGTATGTTGTGTCTTTCCATTTATATTTTTCGGTTGTCCTCGGTCTTTTTCCATTTAAATCCTAATTTTTGTATTTGTTTTCGTAACGTGGAAATGCCAAATTTGTAATCTATGTCGGATTTTAACACAGAGTGCCTATAATGTTGGAAATTGCTAATGGGACAGCTGAAAATTGTATATAGTTCTCCGGATGACTTCCTGATCAAAATCGTCTACTGCTGATGACGGACAAGTACGAACTTTTTATTTCTCGGGAGGTGAATTTCTTTGTTGATGCGAATTTCTCACTATTGCTCTCAGACGCAATGTTATAAACAGTAGAGAGACAAACACCTGTAGCTTTTTCATCTAACTGGGCAGCCGTGTAAGGGGAATTTAAATTTTTCTTCAGTTCAAGTTCAAAATATTTATAACAGTTAAAAATAATTAGCTTACTTTGACTCTCAATCGGACCAAAATTAAATCACTGCCATATTTTTTGAAAATTATGTAACTTACGCTTAGTCGTACGGGCTGACACAAAATTATTCTGATAGTTGTGACAATACAATAAAATCAGACGTAAAAATATATGCACAACGTAAATAATATTCACAATTTGACACTGACATTATTTTGGTATTTACTTCTTCAATATAATTATAACAAACCTCTTTTTATGCTGATAGTACGAGAAAATAGAAAATTCAAATATAGAATGCCTGAAAACATACAATACTACTACTTATGCGATTCCATGCTCTCGTTAATTTATCTATAGCGTCCGCACGGACCCGGCACAAGGACCTAACCTTACCGCCTAATAGCAAAAGACACAAATTAATTTAGTAACATAGATTTTTGTGAGTTGGCGTTTAAATCTACTAGCAACTAAATAAAGTTAAATAACCTTTGCTCTTAAATGCCATTTAAATGAACGTTAATAAACAAATTTATAATTAAAATAAATATCGAGGGACAATCTCACACAAATTAACCTAGTCCCAAACTAAGCTCTAGGCTTGTGTTATGGGTACCAAACAACGATAAACTTACTTATATACAGAAATATATACTTAAATACATAGAAAACATCCAAGGCGCACGAGTAAATACTCGTGCACAAATATCTACCCTTTACAGTATTGAACCCAGCACCGCTAACTTCAAAGGCAGGGTCACTACCAACTAGGCTAGCGTGTCGTTAAATTAAAATGAACTTTATGGTTGTTAAAATAAAGTTAAAACTAAGTAGCCTTGATTATGTACCTCCCATGGAACACGAGGTTAATACTGTTAATAGCGGTCGGCTGGCTATCGCTGTCACACTTGTGCTTAGGCCATAAAGAAAGTGTAGCGTGTGTGAGCAGGAACCTAAGCTATTCTTTCTGAAATTTGATCAGGATGCTTAGTGAGTGAACATAGTTACCAATAAGGTATACAGCGTGTAAAATTCATACGGGTATATACTTTATCCAGACGTAGTTGAAGATCATACAAATCATGCGAAAAATATATTTATAGTACACTTTGTTAGTAAGTACATAATTAGTAATCTAATAAAAGGCGAGAAAGCCGTTCATTAAACCTTCTCAAAAATTAGGGTAGTAATATTGAATGGAATTTGTTCCTGAGTCTTAGGTGTTTTCTATGTATTTAAGTATGTATTTCTCTATAAGTATAAGTATGTTTATCTTTGTCTAGTACCCATAGTACAAGCCTAGAGCTTAGTTTGGGACTAGGTCAATTTGTGTGAGATTGTCCCCTGATATTTATTTATTTAATTTCATAACTGCCCTATTATCAGGGTAATGTCGTATGAAAATTCATTATTACCCTATTTTGTTTTTTTTAAATACTAGATGACGTTGTCAATCAACCCACTTTGACACGCACGCAAGTTGGACCCTGAAAATTGGGGCGTATCCACAGTTTAAAAAAGTTTCTTTTTGCGGCTTTACTTTGAAATCCGTAATTCGAATTTCGGATCGCCCTGTCACTTTTTGCAAATAATTTACGCATCGAGAGCAAAAGGGGTAGCAAGTTCGAATTACGGATTTCAAAGTAGAGGTCCTATTTGATGGCGCGCTCGTTCTTCCTCAAAATAACTAATGTGTTACTTTTGTATTTTATTTATTTTATTTATTTTAAAGTGTAGTATAAAGCAGTATATATCACTCGAGGGTAAGTACAGATTACTTAACTCGTATGGTTTACAGCCCTCCGCTTTGCGTCGGGCCGCAAATGCACACTCGATTAGTAATCCGTGCCTTACTCCCCTTGTTGAATAAACTACTATTTGATAGTGACTTTTATTATTGTTATTAACGCGTGCAACTTCCTATTAAAAACGAAGTGTGAGACCGTCTATCAATCGTCAATGTATGTCAGTCGCTTAGATATACTGTCGCTACACCCGCACGCACTTGTGGTTATTGTAATAAGATACGAATTTAATTCCTCCGCTCGCATTGTTTGTTTACGCGGCGGCATCCTTTGAAAGATCCACTATCTAACCGAACGAGCTACAGTGCCTGTATCCAAGTGCAAGAGCGACATGTGGAAAATATGTGACTATCTCTTAGACTTTTTTTGGCGAAGTAAACACATTTTGTTTTGAACCGTGATTCGTGACTTGAAGTTTACGTAGATGCATAATTTAATTCGCGAAATGTGTGATACATTGCTTGCTGAGTTAATTAGTTAGAAAAGTAAAACACAAATCATGTTGCTGTTACACATTTTACGTTAATTATTGTGTAAGTATATTAAAGGTTGTTAAAATTTGTGCCCGTATGAATTTTACACACTGTATGACATAAATTAATAACAATTGAACTATGGATGATGATAAAACAGAAAAAAGAGGCCACCTTTTTTCTGTTAAGTAGACTATTTACACGAAGGTTAAAAGTTATCGACTTTGTCATATATGCTATATATATTGTATATTAATTTGTACAAATATAAACATTTCAAGACAATACTATAGTTCATTAGAAGACACAAGGAACCTGTACGTACATTTGTGTTTTTTGACGAAACTAATATGAACATTCTCACACAGAGCCCTCAGAAAAATGAAAAAAAAAAAACAGTTTATTGACTAAAATTAACTTAATTCTTATTACAGAATCCCAAACTAAAAGGCCGTACAGGCGACTGTTGGTAAGAAAACAAATCCGACCAACAGTACGGCCCCACTACAGAAAACCTAAATCTTGTACCCAGGACAAACCCAACGAGACTACTGACGTCATCGTCAATGTGGAAAAAAACGAACAGCTTACTGATGGAGGCCATCCAGTTGATGACCAACGCCATCAAAAGCAAGTTGTTGGATCTGGCCAGACCACACAAGGGGAGGTTGTAACCAATGATCAGAGTCTAAAGCTAGACGCAAGTCAACTTAATCCGCAGAAGATAGCAGAGAAACCACATCTTAATGCCTGGTGACGTATTTTCCTTAGTTTATTTGTTAAAATGTACATGACTGTTTATGACTGTTTCACAGCTGAAATGCTGAAAACAGTTATAGTTAAATTTGGTTAGCTTTAGAGAAGGACATTTGCAGTAAACGACTTCTTCGCAGACGGAGTCTCCGGCAACAGCTAGCGCTAGTTATATGTGATTTGATAAGTATTTAAATTATTTAAGTAGTTCCAGTTGTAATGTATCATTATTATTAATAGACCTTTGCCTGTGCGCAAAGACGTCCACGCAGTTGTTCTTTTTAGATATGTTAGATTTTTCTGTGATAAATATAAATAGTGTACCTACTCAATGACCAGTACCCTTACCATGAGTTTTAGTGACCGTACTTGCTAGCGAATCGTATGCTTGAATGTGAGGGATCACAGTAATGAAAAAACCAAGAGCATGTCGGGCCATGCTCAGTGTAGGGTTCCGAAGCCTTTAAGTACTACAAACATAAAATCCACAAGTTTAGTAATAACAAATTTTCTATTTAAAGTCAATTGGTGCCGTCTTAGATGATTTTAGTAGGTATAAACAATTTAATTGCCTGTATCTCAAGAATTAATAATGTCTACTTAGTCGTAATAGTTTTCCTTTATGCTCTTTCATTGCAGATGTTTTTCAGATTTTTAGTATTATAGTAGTAGTAGTAGTAGTAGACACTTGACTCTAGCAAAAATTAGCGCTTTAAAGCTTAATATTTCAACGGATCACTTAATCGAACAAATTGTTGAAAGACCTATCCAACGACACTGTGGGGTGTCGTTGGGGTAGACGAGAAAAAATAAATACACCCCGACGTTACGTGGAGGGGAGGTACCATTAAAACATTTTTTTTCTAGATTTTATTTTATTTTTTTGTTGGCGTGACTAATATGTATATTCATGACGAAGTACAGCTTTCTAGTACTAAGAGTCTCTGAGCTAGGCTGCGGACGGACGGACGGATGCGGACATGGCGAAACTATAAGGGTTCCTAGTTTGACTACGGAACCCTAAAAACAACAGTATAGCATTGAGAGGGACAGAGAACTCGACTCTAGGGAGTGTGGTTACTATTACTTATTGTAAGGGTACACGGGTTATAATTATAAATTACCTCTCTACCACATTATCATCAATCGATTGAGGCAATGAAAGTGAAAATGGTACAAATAAATAGTAGCACAATTTCTCTTTTACTACTAAAAATATAAAATAAGATTAGAAATTAGTTTCAAAACGTCTATATGTATGTATATACAGGGTGGCTCATTCAAATCGGTCAGTATGGGAAAGTCTGAAACTATAAGACATACGAAGATTTGTTCTTAGGAACCATGTCACCGATTTTGATAAAAAGAAAAACTGCATTCATACATTTATTAAAAAAACTGTACCCACCTAGGGAATCGAACCGGGTTGTTTTGAAAAAATAAACTTACACTATTTCTATGCAGATATCGATTGTGTAGGTCTTAAGCAGTAAATGTTTCTAAGAAACATGATGTTTAAAATGAATAAAATGCATTGTTTTCACATACTTTCATTTATCATAGTAGGTGTTCGAAGTGACCACCGTTTTTTTCAATACAATATTCAACACGGTTAGGTAACGATCGTACTATTGCATTTTGTATCTTCATGTGGTGAATTTGCTTTAAAATTGACTCTATGGCTGCTTTTAGGTCTTTTAGACATCATGTTTCTTAGAAACATTTACTGCTTAAGACCTACACAATCGATATCTGAATAGAAATAGTGTAAGTTTATTTTTTCAAAACAACCCGGCTCGATTCCCTAGCTGGGTACAGTTTTTTTAATAAATGTATGAATGCAGTTTTTCTTTTTATCAAAATCGGTGACATGGTTCCTAAGAACAAATCTTCGTATGTCTTATAGTTTCAGACTTTCCCATACTGACCGATTTGAATGAGCCACCCTGTATATGTAAACACTTTATTGTACAAGCAAACGAGATAACAATTATAAAATAAACAAAAATATAGCAGGGCTGTACATACAAACGCAAAGTTATCCCTTTGTATGTAGATTTATCATTTAATGGAAACTTACTAAACTACACGTATGCTCTCGTAACCGTGTAAAATAAAGTTGTGGGCGCTTGATTGAACGAACTATAACATTTAGGAATTCTGGAAGTAATGACGATAAATTTTCAGATTCAACTCGAATCAAGGCCACCTTGATTTCACCGGAGGAGAGTCCCCTCCACCGGCGGTCCCAGAAAACTTAGAAAATAGGTGGGTAAAGCTGTTTCCCTAATACGCCAACAAAATAGTCGGGTGTTACACGTTCAGTCTCGTCAGTCTGGTTAAACTGATGTCAGACTGATCGTCTATCCCACTAAGTGATTTACTAACGGATTTTTAAATCTTAGTATTAGGATCGCGCGAAAAATCAAGTATTATTATTTTATTTTGGACAGGCAGTTGACACTGATATGTCCAAATCACTGTTCACTTAGTATGATAAATGTTATAGTAACTCTGTCTGTGTTTCTGATACGTTTTCACGAAATTTGGTATGGATATACTATGAGTATGAGTTTATCCCGGAAGATTGTACGGTTCCAGAGGGAGCACCGATAAACGACTTCTACGCTGATGGAGCCGCGGGCAAAAGCTATATTTATTATTATAAATGTGAAAGTTTGGATTTATGTCTGTTTGATGGTAACTAATCACTTCATCAAATGTATCATTTCATCCAATGTCATTTCAGGACGATATTTTCTGCTGGAACCATAATGTTTTCAGAGTATCTTGAACATTAATTACGTAGGTTAGGTTAGATGTTTAAGATACCCTGAAAACATTAAGGTTTCACCAGAAACCAAGTATCAGAAAGCAAGTATAAACTGCTTCGAGCTACCGTAAATAGTTTACATAAAGATACATTCCCCACCCTTCATAATTTGAAGCAAGCTAAGCAACTGTGTTATCCATCACATGAGTTTATAGAGGTCACTGAAACTCATGCCGAAGTACAACTGCAGGCTTTGTTGGATCATACAGTTGCTAGGATTGTGGAATGTCAAGAAGAGGTATTGCGAGTAGTCTCTTCTTACAAAGAATTGACTATGATTTACAAGTGGGGTTTTGACGGTAGCTCGGGGCATAGTTTGTATAAGCAAAGATTTACAGATTCGTCGAATACCGATGAATATTTATTGTCTGTTGGTTTAGTTCCCCTTCAGCTAAAGCACACTTTAGATGGAACTGTTATTTGGCAAAATCCACGCCCGGGATCCACGCGATTTTGTAGACCCATAAAGTTTGCCTTTGTAAAAGAAAACGCTAATATAGTAAAAGAAGAGTCGGAAAGATTAGAACGGTTAATTTCTGATTTAGTTCCATCTAAAGTGTGTATTTTTGATTTAGAATTAAGTATAAGCCATGATTTACATTTTACAATGGTCGATGGGAGTATTTGTAATATTGTGTCAGAAGCCAACAGTACGTCCAAGTGTTTCGTATGTGGTGCAAAACCTTCAGAGATGAACAAGTCTCTGGAGAAAATTGCAAATGTCGAATCATATAGATTTGGCATTTCACCACTGCATGCATGGATTCGTTCTTTTGAATGTCTACTACATATTTCGTATCGCCTACCAATCATGTCATGGCAAGTAAGAGGTGGCGATAATAAAAAGATAGTAGACGAAAGAAAAAAACAAATCCAAGCATCATTTAAAGAAAAACTTGGACTTATTGTTGACAAACCGAAACCTGGGTTTGGTTCAACGAATGACGGTAATACTGCTAGGCGGTTTTTCAGAAACGCGGAAATATCTGCTGAAATAACAGGTATTAACGTGAATTTGATAAAAAAAATGGCAGTTATTCTCAATATCATAGGATGTGGCTATCATGTCGATATTGAGAAATTTGGTCATTTGGTGAGCCAAACCAAATCATTGTACCTGGAACTGTATTCATGGTATTACATGCCAGTGACAGTACATAAGATACTGGTTCACGGTGTTGACATAATATCTACGTGTATACTTCCGATAGGGCAAATGTCAGAAGAAGCATTAGAAGCGCGCCACAAAGAAATCAGGAAGATACGCGAGCATCACACGCGCAAGTCCTCGCGGATTAATACAAATACCGATTAACTGAATTTGCTTCTTTTGACATCAGATCCTAAAATTTCATCTCTTCGAAAAAGTACAAAAACGCGGGAAAAGTTGTCACAGGAAGTTTTGAATTATTTAAAAAGCCCTGAACCAAGTGATCCCGCGTTTGAAGGTTTTCATCTCGAAGACGTGGAATTTTCGGATTCTGACAGTGACAATGAGTAAAATGTAAATTGTGTGCTCTTTTTATTTTTTATAGTAGTTTAAATAATTGTTTGTATTTTATGCTTTTATATTAAGTATTGTTTATTAATAATTATTTCTTGTATGAATCCTTCTAAGTTTACTGTATTGCTGTTGTTTTTTTGTATTTTATTTTATATTTTATAATTACTTGTTATTATTTACTTATTATTATTTATTTTAACTTACATGTATTAAATAAAATACAAATTTCTATGTTATATTGTATTTTTATTTCAAAATAATGGTAATTTCTATGTAAAAAAAAACTAAAACGTTTCTAATTATATTATATTAAAATTAATTATATTATATTTCTAATTATATTATATCGCTCTGAACTGGCTCAGATGAGAAAGGACTTCCGGGACCAATTTAAACGACAGTCTCCGGTCCCATCTCCAATTCAGGAGAAGACACAGCCTGCCAGCAGTTCCCGGGCCCCTGAGCCTCTGAACGTCGAGGAATTAGTAAGGTCTATGACGAATCAGATGGGGCTGATGTTGGATGCCAGGCTGGGAGCTCTTGAGCTCGAGGGCAGGCTATTGCCAGCTCAAATCATGCGGCCTCCACTGGCTGCAGACAGGCGACGACAATCTGCGCAGGGTGCATCTCAGAGCTAGGACTCTGTGCTTACTCCCAAGCCGGCATCCATGCCAGCTCCTAAGCCGGTTCCAAAACGAGGACCCCCGAACCTAACGGTGGAACCCCGTAAGGGGGATAAAGGTAAGGGAAAAGGGAAAAAGAGTGCACCCCGTGCAGTCGTCGAATCGACCACGACTACTCATCCTGCTGCACCAGCTTTGCAGCCACTGCCTAAAGCTCCCTCATCTGAGGGCTATACAGTCGTGGTACGAGGCAAGAGGAAGAAGAAGGCGGCAAACCCTTCATCGGCTTCTCAGCCACAGAGGAAGAATACCGTTAAACCGAGAGCACGCAAACTCCGCCCTCCTCGCTCGGAAGTCGTTGTTTTGACGCTGAAGCCGGATGCGGTAGAAAAGGGGGTGACATACGCGCAAGTGATGACCAGGGCAAAGGAGAGCATGGACCTTGAGCGCCTTGGCATAAACTCGATAAAATTTAGGCGGGCAGCAACCGGCGCCAGGGTTCTGGAGGTGCCGGAAGCAGGTAGTGGTGAAAACGCTGATTCGTTGGCCAAAGAGCTGGCTGACAAGTTTGGGGAGGACATTGTCTGGGTGTCTAGGCCAACGAAGTGTGCTGAGCTACGCCTCACAGACCTCGACGACTCCGTGACACCCGACGAGGTGGTTGCTGCTGTCGCCAAGGTAGGTGGCTGCGCCAATAGTCAGATAAGGACCGGAGAAATTCGTCAAGATGCCTCCGGCTTCGGTACTATCTGGCTCCGTTGCCCAGTTGCGGTAGCTAAAAAGGTGGTGGAAGCTGACCACGGGAGACTGAAGGTTGGGTGGGTTCGCGCTGCTGTGAAACTTCTCGATCAGCGTCCCTTGCGGTGCTTCAAGTGCCTTGGAAAGGGTCACGTAAAGGCACAATGCACCAGCGACGCTGATCGAAGTGATAACTGCTACCGATGTGGCCAACCAGGCCACAGAGCGGCTGGCTGCTCCGAGACGCCACACTGCTCAGTGTGTGCGAGTTCGGGAAAGAAGGCGGATCACCAGTTGGGCTCCAAGGCGTGCCAAACGCCAGGCCTAAAGGCGAAGAAGAAGGCTAGAGGCGGCCCCCGGGCCCCACCCCAGCCTGTTCAGCCATCCACCAGCAGGGCGGAAGCGCACGAGGAGGAGGATCGAATGGCCACCGAATAAAATGGCCATTCGAATACTCCAGGCGAATCTCAACCACTGTGCCAGGGCCCAGGACCTGTTATTTCAGTCTATGGCACAGTGGAAGATCAGCGTTGCGGTGGTGGCAGAGCCGTACTCGATCCCTCCCCGGGATGACTGGGTAGGAGATGTGGACGGCTCTGCAGCACTTGTTGTGCGGACAGCGACTGGCGGATCACCACTGACCAGACCAATCAAAGGAAAGGGGTATGTGGCGGCGCTCTGCGGCGACATTTGGTACGTCGCGGTATACTTCTCGCCAAATAGACGTCTGGCTGACTTTGAGCGGTTCCTGGATGAATTAGGGGCTCGAGTTGGCCAGCTTCTCCCGCGCCCTGTAATCGTCGCTGGAGATTTCAACGCCAAATCCACGACCTGGGGCTCCTCAGTGACGGATACTCGAGGCGCAATCCTGGAGGAGTGGGCGGTGGTGACAGGCCTGGCGGTCATTAACCAGGGAACGGCAGACACGTGCGTGCGGCAACAGGGTGGCTCCATTGTGGATATCACATTCGTGAGTGCCTCCCTGGTGCGCCGTGTCCAGGGCTCGGGGGTCATGGTGGAGGTGGAGACGCTGTCGGACCACCGTTATATTTGGTTTGACATCTCTGTCTCTGCACCCCCATTGACCCCGAACGGCTCAAGCCGGATTGGCCCGGTTGGGAGCGGTCCAAGGTGGTCACTTACCAAACTCGACCGGGAACTTGTAAAGGAGGCGGCAATTGTGCAGGCTTGGTTGCCCGTATCGGAGGAACCGGTGGCGGTAGAGACCGAAGCGTCCTGGTTCCGGGAGGCCATGACGCGAATATGCGACGCGGCGATGCCCCGGGCCAAGGCTCTGCCGCCACGACAAAGTGTATACTGGTGGTCCGCTGAGCTTGCGCAGTTGCGCAAGGACTGCATAGTCGCGCGGCGCCAGCATATGCGACAGAGGAGACGCCGTCGGCTTGATGAAGACGAGGAGCACCGCCTGTACGAGGTGTTGAAGGCCTGTAAACTGGCCTTCTCCGTGGCCATAGGGCAGGCAATTGAGGCGAGTCATGCCGAGTTTCTGGAGACCCTTAATGCCGACCCGTGGGGAAGGCCATACAAACTCGTTCGGAGTAAGCTGCGCCCCTGGGCGCTGCCACTGACCCAATCACTCCAGCCGGAGTTCGTGAGCCGCGTGGTGGCGACGCTTTTCCCGTTAAGGGGACCCCATCAGCCACCTTCTATGGCGCCGCCGGCGGTGAGAGTCAGGGAGGAGGAGACCGTCCCAGCTGTAACTCCAGCTGAGCTGGGCGTCGCGGTGGACCGGCTCCGTGTCAGGAACACGGCCCCCGGGCCTGACGGCATTCCGGGCCGTGTCTGGAAGTGGAAGTCCGGGAAGTTGGTGCTGCTTCGGAAGGAGGGGCGACCGGCCGATTCTGCGTCTGGCTATCTAATATCCTTGAGGTGTGTCTAGCCTCAAATGCCTCAGTCAGTGATCAATCCAGTCACATAGGCGCCTTTAGTCAGTGATCAACCCCGTCACTTTAGGCTAAACTCTACCAGAGTATTTATGTATACCTACTTAAGAAAAAGGTAAATAGTTTACATTCGAAATTTTATCAATATGAAAGTCTATCTTTGTATAGGGATATCTAATATCCTTGAGGTGTGTCTAGCCTCAAATGCCTCAGTCAGTGATCAATCCAGTCACATAGGCGCCTTTAGTCAGTGATCAACCCCGTCACTTTAGGCTAAACTCTACCAGAGTATTTATGTATACTTAAGTAAAAGGTATTTAGTTTATATTTAACTTTACCTACTTTGCTCTTTCCTCAACGACCATGTGTATAAGTCAACGCAGAGAAGTTTAGAGGATAATTATGATACGCTCTGGCATCAATTAACCTACCTAGATGAAAACCTATTAGTTAACTGTTTAGTTATTTGTTTTATAATTGTAACCACTCTAACTTAACTTATAGATTTAATATACACCCTACAACTTAAATCCTTATCTTAATATAGTAAGTAAACCTATAAAATAATACACATGATAATTGTGACCACTCACTTAACTTGTAGACTTAATATTAACCCTACAACTTAGAACCTTATCGTCATATCTTAAGTAAACTTATAAATTAATACGCATGATAATTGTAATCACTCACTTAACTTATAGACTTAATATTAACCCTACAACTTAGAACCTTATCGTCATATCTTAAGTAAACTTATAAATTAATACGCATGATAATTGTAACCACTCACTTAACTTATAGACTTAATATTAACCCTACAACTTAGAACCTTATCGTCATATCTTAAGTAAGCCTATAAATTAATATGCTTGGTACCGCAAACGATCATACACTCTTATCCTAAATCTTAATAAACCGTTTCCCTTCCTAGTTACTTTTGAAGTTTATAAATATTTCCTATACCACAGATTCGTAATTCGTCAACTCTCTTATATTATAATTTTATAACTATGAGCCTTCCTAGCAAAATGAAAGATTTAAAATATTTTTACTTATTGGAATATTTTTAGTTTTACCCGCAAGATAAATAAATTTTTGCTTCCTAATAGTTTTAGATTATATTTTATTCGCTAACCTTTGTTTATTAAAATGCCTATAAATTAAACCATAGGTACTGAACAACGATAGTGACAATTGAAAATTAATCCATGACACTTTACATACCTAGCTAAGCACATTACGTGTTTAGCCTCTCCCGGTTTAAGGAGAGAACTACTAACTACCTAATGAATCCTAAAAACCCTATTCAGCTACTGTTTTAAATCAAAACTAAGAGACTATTGCATAGCTCTTACATTTACAGTTAATTGTGTGGGTGTGTGATGTCAGAATATCTCGGTGTAAAGATACCCTGCTAGACCAACTAGACCTAACATAACAACGATTTCGGAAACTAGGTCTCCTGTGTGTGGTCCTAAGACTTTTCCACCGGCTAGATAGTGCAAGCTAACCTCAAGTTGGTTTCCAAGTCGGATAGATACCTAAGGTGGTCGATATATAAATATATAGATAAGGGGACAAACGTCAAACCATACACTATAAGTTGTCTCTACTGCCTAGGCTCGGATCCTCTACGTGGGACCCTATAGAGCAAACTTACAGCTTATAGCCAACGTCAGCTGACATACCGATTTAAAAGGTGTCAGAGCCTTTTGAACGCGAAAACCCCAACTTACTTGGTTAGTGAGATAAAACCGTCAGATTCCTGATAGTAGAATCTTTCTAGTTCTTTCCCGTAACCAAAATGTAAGCGTAGTTTTATGAATGTTATCAACGTCTGCCTGGGTCTCAGCTTTACTAACTACCACTAGGGTGTCGGAACTGAGATCTGGAAATCAAACACAACATTAATATTTGGAATAAACAAACCGCAACTATCTAACACACAAACAAACACAACCTGAACGAACTGTTATAGCTAATCCCAAAGATCTAATAATTGTAAACTCAGCAACACTAAACACTCTCCATTCCCAACCTCAACTTTTCACGTTTATCGCAAATACGAAGTGTATCCGATGGTTACCTAAACCCACTCAAATTAAATTAACACGATGATTAAAATAATAAACTCGATAAGAGCAGCAAACATAAATAAACAAAAAAACACAAAACAAATGCACATGGTCTCCGACCCTCGAATCGCAGCTTCGACTTACTCAGTACAGCACCCAGAAAAATGTGAAGGCAAAGAGGACGCTCTTCCCCATCTGACCTGTATTTATAGCCTCCGGGACCCGACGCCAAGAAAGCCCCCCCCCCGCATGTTCTTTTTCATTTTTCAGTACTTTCCCCATTTTATTCTATCCAAAAACGTGCAAACCATTTTGATCCTTACACACCTCATACAGAGTATATTTCGCAAATCTTATGTTTTCACACAGTCTGCTGTGCAGTTATCGCTCCTTATAAGGCAATTTCCTGAACTATCTTACAACCCAAATCCAACCATTTATTATGAATATTACTCCATGGTAATAAAGTTTGAAATTCAATATAAAGCCATTAGAATACGAACGAATCTAGGTGACTCCCCGAAACTTCACTTTGGTGCAAAAACAAAAGTGAAATAGTTGTTATCTGTGCAATTATCTGATAGACAAAAAACTTCTATTTTTTTTTTTTAATTTCTATTCATAAACAATAATGCATAAATTAATGATATATTCTGATAGCAGCCCCGTTACACGTACATACAACCTTTGGCCCGGGAATATCTTTATTATGTAGAACAACGCCATCTCAACACCACGACTAGAATTTATTGTATCGATTGATTATTTATCTTAACTAGTTATCTTAGATAGTTCACAACGTCAATCAAAGAGGTCACTGTTTACAATGTTTGCCCCTAATACGATATCTGTACTGTTGTAATTTGGGATTCAAATTCGTTTTAACATCCGATGCATACTTAGTTGAAAATTTGTTTATTACTACTAAAAATTGTGTAATATTTTCACCTTGTAATTTTTAATTTTAAATATTGTTACTCTAAAGTGATACCTTTCAGACCTTCAAGAAAACAGAGTGCATGTCCACCTTTATGTGTTCACAGAGTAGAGTATATTAAAACTTTAGAAAAACGCCTGGTTAATGGGATATTTAAAGCGTCCACTATTTTTCGTACAACAAATATTTATTACTAACCCAAATATAAATATTTATTGTTTTTGATGTTTAAATGTATTCACTATGTGACATTGATTTACTTCGCAAAATTGTTTGTTTTTAATTTGGCTGAATAGTCACAACCATTTCCAATTCTCAGAGTCTATGTCAATTATAATCAAAGCCGTCTCCTTGATATTCTTTCCGCAAATGTACTGAACGTCATGCGATGCTCGCGCTGAATGTCACAAACTCATTCCGATCCTTGTAATTTATCCTTACGTATACAAATGAATTAAGTTTGTTTAATTATAAAACATACAGTAAAATGCCAGCAGCTTCGTCTAGTTATAATTGTATCCCTAAACGATGGTATCAGTTGAAGCTATTCCTATAACTTTTACTATCAGTAGATTATTTGCCACTAAGAACAACATTACACTGGAACTGAGCTCATTTTGAACCTGTGTTCCAGTACAGGGTTCCTCGGTCAAAAAGCAAACTTTATAGTTTCGCCGTGTTGTTGTAGCTGCCGGAACCCAGACTGCTCACGAGAGGATTTCCTAACTTGCTTATTGAAATAAAAATCGATATAAATGAACTGTAGTTATAATTCTGGTTATAAAGAAATAGCGCCTAAGCAGATCGGAGGTGTTAAGGAGAGTGATTTGCTTAATTTGAAGTTAAAAATAACGGTCTCGAATTTAGTGGTAGGGAGAAGCCCCAATCTGCGTTTTGATATTACATTATTATGTTAAAATTTAAGAAGTTATATGACAGTAAAATAGTTAAAATAAATTTATATTAAAATTAAGTATGAAAATTTAAAGCCTTTTTTGGAGCAATAGATTTTAAAATTATATAAAATAAATGTTGCATATGCAACATACTCCCGGGCGTTGAGAGTACTCAACAACAAAATGACGTAACGCCCTTAACTAACAGGGAGCGGACATAAATTATTGTAGGCTCTACGGATGACGCCCTTCTTGGTGATGATGTCGGCGACCCTAGCGACGCCGTCGGCGCCCGGGTGCACCTCCGCGACGCGCCCCAGCAGCCACAGCAGCGGCGGCAGCCCGCGCTCCCGCACGAGGACCATGGTGTCGCGCTGAAGACTGTCTGACGAAGCTTGCCATTTGGTCTTCTGTTGGAGGAGAGTTACGTACTCATTAACGAAACGATTCCAGAAGTGCTGCTTGAGTTTCTCGACCCTCCGGAATCGGTCGAGCCGAGTGACGTTAGCTTCCGTCAGGGAAGTGTACGGAACAGACAGAAGCGAGCGTCCAATAAGGAAATGAGAGGGTGAAAGATATGTAAGATCGGAAGGATCAGGCGATAGAGGGGTGAGGGGCCTGGAATTAAGAATACTTTCTATCTGAATTAAGCATGTGTTCATTTCCTCATACGTTAAATGAGTCAAGGTAAGTACTCGTCTCAAGTGATGTTTTACTGATTTTACTGCGGCCTCCCATAGATCGCCAAAATGGGGAGAATACGCCGGAATGAATTTAAAATTAATGTTATGTTGCTCTGCCATACCTGAATGCAAATCGTTACAATTTTTAAATAGAAATTTATGAAGTTCGTTCGAGGCCCCGACAAACGAAGTGCCGTTGTCGGAGTACAGGGTGTGCGGCTTGCCGCGACGAGCCATGAAGCGGCCGAGAGCAGCGAGAAACGCCTCCTTGGTTAAGCTAGTCACTAGCTCCAAGTGAAGAGCCTTAACTGAAAGACAAACAAAGATTAAAATATATGATTTGATTGTTTGACTCCCTCTACCTTTACGACTGGCTATCAGCACAGGCCCGGCATAGTCCATTCCAGTATGCAAAAATGGATATTCTAGTTGCGTCCGGTCAGTAGGTAGGTTGCCCATTGTCATTTGAAGGGGTTTAGCCTTGAACCTGGTACAGCGAATACAAGTATTTACGATATTACGGGCTAGATTTCGGCCTCCTAGAGGATAGTAGGCTTGCCTAATGCTTGATAACAATAGGTTAGGAGGGGCGTGTAGCAATGCCAGATGCTGCATATTGAACAAAATTTTAGTCAGGTGATGTTTGCTACACAAAAGAATAGGATGTTTAACATCATAACTGTAATTAGAGTTATTAAGGCGACCACCCACGCGAATTAAGTTATCTGGACATAGAAATGGAGTTAATGAACTTAATCGGTTTTTTGCTGGCAAGGTGTTACCTGAGGAAAGGATGTTATATTCTTCAGGGAACACTTCCTTCTGTACAAGATGCAGCAGTTTATTTTTTGATGATTTTAGTTCTGAGTAGGTTAGTTCCGATAAGGTTTTGTTTTTGCCATTTTTACAATTATTTATAAATCTGTAAATATAGGCTAAGATTTTGACAATTTTTGTAAATTTTGATTGCTTCTGATGAGGTCAGTTATAGAATTTGTATGATTATTTGCTTGTACATTTGTATGAAATGAAGTTTCAGGAAGTATTTCTATATGTGTGTTGGGAACTGTGGGGAATTGTGGCTTAGTGTGATGAAGGAAATCGGGACCAGTCCACCATAAAGTGGATGTGCTGATCTCATCAGCCTTTACCCCTCGCGACACGAGATCTGCAGGGTTGAGCTTCGACGGCACGTATCTCCACGTCTGGTCGTGAGTGCTTTCTTGAATTTCAATAACTCTGTTGCGGACAAATTGTTTAAGACGATTAGGTGAGCCTGAGACCCAACCTAGCACTATCATGGAGTCCGACCAAAAGTAACTACAATCAAACCTCACCGTCAACGATTTTGTGACCTTTGCCCAGAGTCTTGCACCTAACAAGGCTCCGCAAAGCTCTAATCGCGGTATAGTGGTCTGCTTCATTGGAGCCACTTTGTTCTTCGACGCTATAAGACGAGTGCACACTGCACCGCTACCGTCTACCGTTCTGACATAGATGCAGCAACTAGCTTCTCCAGGCGTCATGGCAGCAAGCGCAACTCGCTCACCGAATACGAAGCTCTCTTCATAAAGCTCGAACTGTTGATGAGGATTGTCGATGAAATGCCAAGTGAACTGAGCCATACTGAGGTCAATCTGCCCAGATTGACCTCAGTAGTCTTGAAGAAATCCAACCCCATGGAGTGTGTAGTTTCGACGTGATTCTGGCAGTACCAAAAAGGTTGTAAGTACCGTACGGTCATTATCTTGACGGGAGCGCGAGTCACTAGAACCATTCCATGCTAGTGTTATCCCTATTCGCACCTCTTCAAATTCATATCCCTGCCTCTTCAGTTCACAATACAGAGAGTACGAAGTCATGCTCGACTTGGCGCAACAGTCCACGTACGCGGCGCCAGCTACTTCCCCTATTTCAACATATACAACAGGACGGTCCCGAGCGTCGATGATTGAGATGGTGGGCTTAGCTGAGCAAAATCCAATTCCAGGTGCCGGTTGCTGTGCCTTTTGGGAATGGCAAGTTGGGCAGTTGCTTCTAACAACTCCTGGGGCACCGCAGCCATAATACTTAAATCTTGGTGTAGATGGAGTTGGGTGTTGAACAACCGCATCCTTTTTATCCAACCTTGTGGCTTCCTTGGGTGCGTTATCTTTGCGAGCAGCCAGTTTTCGACAATTCTCAGCGGCATGACCGAAGTTCTTGCAAAATCTGCACCATGGTTTGCGTGCTAAAGTTGACCGGGCATCAGACCGGGGCTCGTAGGTTACGGCCGTGACCTTCTCTTTGAGGACTTGTTGAGCCGCGTGAACGGCCTTAAGTAGTCCTCTGTAGTCCTTGAAGTACGCACGTGATACTTTTTCTCGGATCCCTAGACGCATCAACATGTAAAGCATATCTAACTAAACTTTTTCCGTATGTCCTGGACTAGGTAGTTGTGAGAACAACAGCCTCTTTTGACGAATGATTAATGTTAGATGGCCTTGATCACTCACTTTTCTCATCAACAGCCTTTTCCTCGGTGGACACCTTATTAAAATTGTAGGTTTGCGGGTAATTACTTTTTCACATTGGTTTCTAGTTCCAAGTATTAAGTATTTGGATTTCGAAGGGCATCCCATGGACTTTTTCCGGCTCAAGTGCTACCAACAAGGAACGAAAACTGTCTTGATCGTGTTATTCTAAAAATTAATAGAGAGGCTTTCGTGATGATACTTAACTATTTTGCAACCGATCATGCTCGCGTTCTTTTTTGCATTAAATCAAACCTAAAAATAAGTACTGGCCACTCGATGCGTAGGCTAGACGTATCTGCGATTATCGACGATATCTTGAACTCGGGCTTCTCGCCTATTCAAGATATGAGTGATTCCAACTTGGCAGCTGAAGAGCTTATTAGGATTTTATCATCTATAACATTATCTCGGACTTTACCGCCATTAACAGCTCGTCGTAAGCGTACACTCAAACCTTGGATTACCCCTGGCCTCTTACGCTGTATTATAAATCGCGATAAACTTCACCTGAAAAATCCAACAACAACAACAAGATCCAACTAACTTGATTCTAAAGACTACGTACAGAGTTTCTGCGAGGTACAGAAACTACTGTAATAACATATTAAAAAAAAAAAAAAAAAAAAAAAACGGCAGCTGGAGGAGGCCATGGGTAAACCTAAAGAAACATGGAAAGTTTTAAAGCAAATAGCCAATATACAAAAGGAAAAAGCGCCTTCGCGGGAACTTTTGTCTCTCGGCCTGGACCCTATTTCTTCCGCTAACAGCATCAACTCTTTCTTTGCATCGATCGGCAGTACTCTTGCTACTAAAATATCGAATAAAGGAGATTGTGCTGATAACTCTGACAATTTTAGATGTATTTCTAGCGCCTCACTAGTGAACTCTATGGTCATTCTAGATGTTGATAGTGTAGAAGTGGAAAATATAATTCTAGGTTCGAAAAATAACGTGTAAGCGTTGGCTGTGACGGAATTTCATGTGCTATTTTGAAAGCAACCCGTGTTAAACTTGTTCCTGTATTGACGTATCTTTTTAACCTAACCATTTCTACTGGAAATTTCCCAGACCTATTCAAAAAAGCCCTGGTCCATCCAATACACAAAGGTGGTTCAAAGGAAAACATCTATCAACTATCGCCCTATTTCAGTTCTTACATCTATTTCTAAAGTATTTGAAAAAAATCTTAACAATCGGCTCATTGCATTATTAGATAAACACAATATCATAGCACCCAACCAATTTGGTTTTAAATGTGGCAAGTCTACTGGATGCAGTTATCGAACTGACGGATTAACTTACACCAAATTTAAAAGAAAAACGTAAAAGTCGTGTCGTTTTTAGTCGTGTGTATTGTTTATTATTTGAGCATTTCTAAAAAAGTTTGTACATTTTGTAAATATCGGTAACAAAAACCGACCATAGGTCGAAAAGGGAATTCTAAAAATTAGACAGCAATTTAATTGTTATAATTTATTTAATAGGATAGTAATAACCAATTGCGTATGTTCAATAAACAAATTCTTTATTATTTTAAGGTAGTAAAAAAATTCAATGGGTAATTACTCCTTTACGTTACCTTTTAATCAAACCTCAGTTTTAAAGTTAAATTGTAACACGTATTTATTAAAGTTATTTCTAGTTATATCCCTGAAAATTATAATTTAAGGCCAATTATATTTTAATATAAATACTTAATAAGTTTGAGTTCTATAACAAAAACTAAACAAAAATCAAAAATATTATCTTAAAATATCAAGGGACAGTAACAATAATAGGAACATGGGTAACAAATAAGGAATTCTTAGGCAGTGTGTTCATTAATTAGTATTAGGTATGGCTTAAAATAATTATGTATACATCATAAAAATGTATCTTAGTTGAGATCGCTTTAATTCACTTTTTAGTGACTTCTAAATATGAAAGATACGTACAAAATATAAAAATAAAACATATTTTTCCTTAATTGTTAATTAATACTGAATCCAGCTATAGATAGTAAACTTTGTATAAATGAGATCTTCTTCATTATTATTCAAGAGCGTTTACAAACTAAGGGTTAATTAAAAAAAAAAAAACTTTATAGTGTAGTGGTAAGGAGTTTAGGGCAGTGATGAAATTAAATATAAGCACTGACACCTTATAAAAGTTCCACTTTAATTAAATACTACAAGTTCGATAACAGCTTGGATCAGAGCGCAGGGTACTAGGTACTCCCCTGAAGGCCGACGCACGATAAGCAGGGCAAGTGGCTGCGGCGAGACTCGTTCACGCTCGGGAGGTAGTCCCGGAGCTAGGACCCTGGAATTGAATTCCAGCCTGTTAGGACAAGATGAAACAATGTCCCGTGCAACGCCACAAATCCCTAATCCTTGTTCTCAGGTAATAATTGTTTATACAAGACGGTAGGTATGCGGTTTGTATGTGGCGGTACACGGAAACCGGAACGGAGCTAATAAGCTAAGTTACACTCGATAACAAAAGATCACCTTGCGTAAATAACATTTAGCTAATAAATAATAATCAATTTCGTTAATTAAGTCATTAACTTTAAACGCGTATGGCGTTACATTACTGTCCACTAATACTAAAGCATGAAGAAGTTGAGTATAGCATACATCTACTAATAATAAGATCTACACGTAAACACTCAAATAGCAAGCGGAAGCCGCATAGCAAGGAATCTAAGGAGACTTACAAACGAGTTAAAATTTAACAATTAGCAGTTCACACTTACCCTAAGAGAGGGGGGAAATATCCTCACATTAATCACTAAGCCGTATTTGTAGATATCTTAAGAATGTTGTTCGAGGTAATAAATATGCCGTTAGTATTATCTTTACTAATACAGGACTCGTCGTCAACGTAGTGAGCTAACAAAACAGCTGTTGCGCGGAGCAAGGCGGCGTGCATTCAGTGCAGAGGTCTATCGGGACTGAGCCACTGAGGCACTGACGCTGCAGCGCGGCCGGCAAGATGGCCGCTCGGCGCTTGATTCATTGGAGATGCGTAGGAGCGATAACAAAACCGCTAGCACTATTTTATATCAAATTATATATTTTAGGAACCTATGCATTATGTGTTGTAATAATCGTGAACAACGTTACAATAGTTAATAACCATAGAGCCTTACTGTTAATCCACATTATTAACAGTAGGTACTTTATAATTTTCGTATTAGGCTACCGTCCAATAAACTTGATGATGCAATTAAAAGTGGTGAACTTATTGGTAAAACCTCTCGCGTTTACGGTTAACAATATTACAACTCAAATGTTAGAATTACCGAGTAATTTGTACCTAATTAATAATGTGGTTTTACACTTTTATATAACTATAAAAGTGTATTAAAATTTAAATTAAACTTAAATCAAAAACATAACGTTAATATGAGTAACTTAACTACTTGCTAATATTGCAATGCTCACACTCATCTTGTGGATAGTGATCATAAAGAACAAAGTTACAAATGCGACATATATTTTTTTTACTGCGTTATAACATTTTTACTTGTTTTCTGCTCATTGTAGATGTAAAGTGCGAAAGACCACCAGCAGCAACCCAATTCCCACAGCCAAAAGATTTTGTTTTCTTGATAAAATGTGTGAATTTCCAAGGCCGTGGCTTCAATTACAGGTGAGCACAGCATGCTTTAACAGATATTTTACAGAAGAGAGTTGTACTATCTAAAGATACTTGTACTATCTAAGATCGAACTAAGACCTAAAGAAGACCCACTAAGACTTCACTAAGACTTAACTAAGACCTAACTAAGACCTAACTAAGATCGTCAACAGATATTATCTTACGCTTGAAAGCAGGCAAACTGTCATGAAATATATCCACCGAGCTGAGTCGGCTAGTGAGCCGGTTGTACAGGCGAGCCGAGCCATCCGGGGGACGGGCGCGTGCGCACCTACGTTCGTCCGGCTGAGGGGTACGTGCATCAGAGCGCAGGGGTGGCGCGGCATTCGACAAGGCACTTTCAAGCTAAATTTATTAAAGAGCATAGAACTGTCAACCTGATGATTTAATAATTTGTACAAGAACACAAGAT
This sequence comes from Acleris holmiana, assembly GCA_949316455.1. NCBI lineage: Eukaryota > Metazoa > Arthropoda > Insecta > Lepidoptera > Tortricidae > Acleris > Acleris holmiana. Next base: position 138,017 of record CASGFW010000022.1, on the reverse strand, counting down.
CCAGCAAGCTGCGCCTACTGCTGAGGGAGTTTAATTTAAAACGTTTAAGCCTACCATCATATGGCTGGTAACTTTCTTTGCAGCGATAGGTCTTTTGCAGTCGCTCGATCCTGTCGCTATGCACTTTATAACTTGGGTTCCACACCATACTACAGTATTCCAATTTACTTCTTACCTAGCAATTAAAAAGAGTAATCAATGTAGAATTTTCTCTAAACTCTTTAGCACATCTTAGCACAAACCCTAACGATCTGTAAGAAGCATCCAGCATTTTGTCTATGTGGTTTACAAAGCGTAATTTGCTATCCATGGTCAATCCAAGGTCTTTAACTTCCTGAACCTCTTGCAAGCTCTCATTTCGAATAACATATTCAGACTCGATGGGCTTGCGCTTGCAGCCAAACTTAATGTGGTAACATTTTAGCGGGTTAAGCAGCATATTGTTGTCATCGCACCACTCCAACAGTCTGTCAACGTCACCTTGCAACCGGCCTACGTCGGACTGAGTTTTAATGACCATAGTCATTTTCAAATCATCGGCAAACAGGGAAGCGGCCGCATGCTCAAATTGAGTTGGAATGTTATTAACAAATAGGTTAAAAAATAACGGGCCCAGGTTTGACCCCTGTGGTACGCCAGAATGCGCCACATAAGGTTCAGATTGAGCCCCGTCAATCACTACAATTGAGGGCCTATTCTCAAGATATGACTTGCACCAGTCCAACATAGGGCTACAAATACCAAAACCATGCAATTTATTTACAAGGATTCTGTGATTCACCTTGTCGAAGGCTTTCAAGAAATCGGTGTACACTGCGTCGACCTGATAACCACTGTCAACTGCTTCTGCGAGATCCGAAACAAAACTAACCAGATTGGTGCAGGTGGATCGGTAAGGCATAAAGCCATGCTAGCACGGAGAGAAATGATCTTTCACTTGGTTAAAGATAAGCTTGTACACCAATTTCTCGAAAATCTTAGCCATTGACGATAATATGGATATTGACCGATAATTCGAAACTAACTGACGTTTACCATTTTTGAATACGGGAACAACCCTGGCTTTCTTCCAATATGAAGGGAAAACGCCTGACGTGAGTGATTTATTATAAAATTTCATAAGTGGCAGTGACAGAGGCTTAGAGCATTTTTTTAAGAATAGTGGAGGGATATTATCCGGACCAGTTCCTTTCTTAATATCGAGTTTCCTCAAGTGTTTTACGATTTCGTCCCGCGTGAAAGATAAATCAGACTTAGCGTTATTATCTCTGTCAAAGACAGAACAGAAATGTTTTACAAATAGATTGCTTATATTCACCGAGTTATTAGCTTTTTCATTCCCAAAGACCATTTCAGGTGGATAAGTAGAGCTGTTTTTGCGCATGTTTTTTATATAGGTCCAGAAACATTTGGGATTTTCCTTTATCTGTTTTTCCATTGACTCCATGTACTTAGTGTAACACTGTTTCATGACCTTGTCACAATCTAACCGCAAATACTCATATTCCAACCTATCTAAAGGATTGCTATATTTTTTGTATTTGGTGTGATATTTGTGCTTCCTGCGCAGGAGGTGTAATAAGTTAGCTGAGTACCAAATGGGGAAGTCCCCATTTCTATTATGAGTTGTCATTGGTATGTGTTTTTTTATTATTGCTCTTAACTTTTCATACAATTTATCGACCATGTCCTCGACATGAATACACCTGTCAAGTTCCTCCACCCAAGAAACATTATTTAGGGCCTCCACGATAGCGTCGTAATCGGCTTTAAAGAAGTTATATTTTGGTTTTGATTTATTTATTTCAGATACAGCATTGCTTGCCAACTCCACTAGTATGTCTAGAGGAGGGTGGTAGACATCTACATGCTTAATGGGAAATGCACTCTCCAGTACCTTGACAGTGTCTGTATTACAAAGTACCAAATCAAGTATGCGATTTTTTGAGTTTGGGATGGCGTTAAACTGCTTAAGGTCATGAACAGCCATAAAGTCAACCAGAGAACTTTTCAACAGACAGTTGCCGTACAAAGCAGGGGTGACATGAAATATGTCCTTAGAAGCAGCCCAATGTAGTGAGGTCACTAATGTAACAGCTGATACATACAGCTGATACCTACCTCTTCTCTAATTATTAGTTTAACGATGCTATAAAACTTTATAGCCTCTATTAAGTTTTATAGTTTAAATCCGCTGACAATGCTTAATCATAAGTTCCACACTATTTACCCTAAGTCTAGATAATGACTAGAAACCATAGTATATAAGCTGTACAATTTTACCAATAAAGGACAGTATTCCTCCAGACTCTTGTGTTGTCATTATACCTCGCACCCTACACTTCATGGCGACCTTGCCAGGATAGGGCTGCTCGAGGCAGCCTCAGCTTCAGTCAGCACGCCGCCGCTCGAACCAACCAAGTAGCCAGCTCCAGCCAGCAACAGCCAGCTCCAGCCAGCAAAAGCCAGCTCCAAGGGACCAGCTGAAAAACCGATCCGCCGCAGCTCCAAGCAAGACATGGGACATCAATGCACGAAAGAAGATAAAAAATAAGAGGTCATCATCGCTCAGAACGGCCAGTCCAACGACGCAACCACGAGCCAAACCTACAGAGGCAAAGTTACGGTGTATTTGACCACGACACTACTCATTGTCGTATGCATCATATTCATCTATGCATTGTGGAAGAAGATTCACGAATGTCTAACTAAAAAGATCGAGCGCCAAGCAGTAGCAGCAACGATGCGGAACCGGCCAGAGCAGATCGTCTAGCAACAAGTCCACGCAGCAGCAGCAGCTACCCACCAACAGCGCGTAACCACAGCCACACCACAGCACAGCACAGCAACGTTATGAAGGTATCAATTTAAGATAACCCTAACTATAACTGTGTAAAACCTCGTATTGTTCGCTTACCCAAAATTAGTCTGCACTAATAACCCATATATTAGTAAAATTTATTAATGACTTCAATTCAGGAGTTATATAACCAATTAAAATCACTACAAGAGGATATTAGAAAGTTAGGACCAAAACGCCGAACTGAGGCTATTGGCCAAAATAAACTTCAATGCGTCTGTGTGTATCGTGAACGTGTTGTTATCTGAGAAATCCGGATATTATAGTACTGGTGGGGTACTAATGTTTGTTTTTAACTTTTTAAATGCATTTTCGCATTGTTCTGTCCAATTAAATTCTACGTTTTTCTTTAATAAATTAGTTAATGGTTGGGTTATTTCGGAGAAATTTTTAATAAACTTTCTGTAATAATTTACAAATGCTACAAAACGTCTGACCTCATCTGCGTTTTTTGGTACTGGATAATTTTGAACTATTGTTTCTTTGGATCAGGTTTTATTCCTTCGGGAGTTACTACATGTCCTAGGTATAAAATTTCTTTTTGCATAAAATTGCATTTCAATGGGTTCAGTTTAAAATTTACTTTTTTTAATCTTTCGAAAATATCAATTAAGTTTTTATTATGTTGTTGTAAATTTCGACCCATGACAATGATGTCATCTAAATAAACTATGCATTGTATGTAGTGTAAGAAAGGCCCTGCACACCAACGCAGCCTTACGCACACAAGGACAGCGCGCGGCGACGTGGTGGGAGCTGCATCGCATCGAAATACTCGGCCATTTGCCCGGCGGCGGCCGCCTGGAGAACTACCCTCGTGTCACGCATACTGTTGAGCTCGTTAAGTTGTTTTTTTTTTATAAAACGAAATTAAACGTCGTTACGATAGCATTTTTGGTCTCATTTCACAGTTCAGAAGTTGGATCGAGTAATTCTTACACTATCCTACAAAGGATAACCCGCTCACTTCAAGTTTAGCGATAGGTACCTACTAGGTGCACTATGAGAAAATGTTCTCGGTCGCGTTCTCAATCGAGAGAACGGAACCGACCACGAGAACGTTCATCGAAAAGAAAGAAATCAAATAACGATGCTGCGATAGTAACAAGACTTAATAATTTAGAAAACTTGATAGAAAAAATTATAAATTTTACTAATCCGAGCTCAATAGTAGTGCAAAATACGCCGCCACAGCAATCGAGCCCAGCTATAGATAATCCTGTTTCAGAGGGATTGTGCGACACCCCGTCTACGTGTCCCTCAGTGCCAGAGGCGCCTCGAGAGGCCACCAGCAGCGGAGCCGTGCAGGCGCCGTCACCCGCGCCGTCGCTCATCGTGTCGGCGCCAGACTGCCGGCTGGGCGCCGCGGTCGGGTGGTGTTGGCGGACACCGTCGACCCGAGCACCAGCGCGAGTGCCAGTTGCAGTTCTGCTGTGGTTTGTGCGGCGAATCAAGGTCAGATGAACAAATTGCTATCTTATTCGGACAATATACCTGTTTTTACTGGGAATACTGCAAATGATAACACAAAATAAATAAATAAATAAATAAAATAAATAAACATGTCGGCACAAGTTTGGTTGAAGCGATTAGAATCACTTGCTAAGATATTTAATTGGAATGAACGATTTCTGATACATCAAATGACAACAAAGTTATCAGGCAATGCTAGACTATGGTTTGATTCTCAACAAGATATTGATTTTACGTGGGAGCAATGGAAGGTTAAAATCTTATGTGATTTCCCGGAAGGCCGAGGCATAGCTTCAAAACTATATGATTTTGTAACCGTTAAGCGTAAAAATAACGAAATCGTGTTAGATTTTTACTATAGTAAACTTTCCTTAGGAAAAAAATGCGATCAACCGGATCATGTTATTACTGATGTGATTATTTTCACGTTAAGCGATCCTCTGTTGAGCGTAGGCGCCCAAGGTGCAGCTTGTCGTGATTCCCGAAGTTTGTTGCAATATTTAACAGATGCTGCTTCCGATTGTAACTTATCTAACAAAAGCAAAACCAACTCAGTTAAAGTAGATGCGGGTAGACCGAGAATAATTCGTTAATCAGGGCTTCGTGACGACATCACTTGCTATAACTGTAATATTAGAGGTCATTATGCCTCGCAATGCACTTAACCAAGTAATAAGCGTTGTGACCGGTGTAATAAATTCGGTCACATCACTAGCGAGTGTAAAGAGGACAAGCAATGCAATAGTTGTGGCAGGTGGGGTCATGACACAGAACACTGCTACCGTATAAAAAAAGATTCTAATGCCAAACCACCAAAATTATTTAGACTCTCAGATATTGATGTAAATGACAGAAAATATCACAAGGACGCTACTGTGAACAACGTAAAATTGTCGGCTTATGTTGATTTTGGCAGCGCGTGCAACACAATTACCGTGAGTGCGGTCGCGCGAGCTGGTTTAAAATACACTCGCGGGACTTCGCGCTGTATTCGCGCTTACGGCGGTAGTCTTATTAGTCCAGTCGGTCAACTAACCACTCACGTAGCTTTAGATCAAGCCCCGGCTAAAGTACGAATTTTAGTCGTCGAAGACGGATTACAAGATACCGATATGGTTATTGGCAGAACTTTTACGGAGTTACCTAACATAATTGTTACTAAAACTAGCGATAAGTTATCGATTTCAAATATGGAAGGTAATGATATGGATCAGTTACCCCACAAACCAGGTTCAGTAGATAAAATACTTAAGTTAACTATTGTTAATGATACGACTTTATACGAAGGTTTAAACAAACTCTTGGTGTCCTTATCTGGCGATGACAAAATATTTAAATCAGACACAGTTATTGTCAAACGCTCTGAGCACCGCACGCCTGGCAGGGAGTTAGATGTGTTAGGATGTCCAGTTCATTTTCACGAAAGTTTTGGTGAAATTAAGCTTATAAGCCATAGTCACACACACCTATAAAGGTTTATGCTACTAAATGTATAGCTAGGGCGTATGCGATTGGCGGGGATAATTTGAACACGGATTTGATAGGAGAGGACCGCGAACGGATAGAACAGCTGTTAAGACAATATAAGAAGAAAGAAGAAGAAGAAAGAAGAAAATCGTTTATTTGATGCAAAACACAAACTACTAAACTACTAATAAATGAAATACATTTGGAGATTAATCAGGAGTACTAAACTTAAAACTATTTTATTATGCACCAAATTGGGTGCCGCTCAGCATAGTGTCAGACACTCGGTGTCGTGACGCTGATTTTCAGGGCAACCAGACGGGAAGAAAGCGCTGCTAGTCCTTTCATAAGTACAGTAAGAGCGTATAATAATATGTGGAGTAATGGGAACTGTAAACGAAATTATATGCATACTTATATGGAAATAGAGAATAAATAAACATAGGTAGAGGTACTTAAATAAAATAGGGTGAAAGCGAGAGTGTAATAAAGATACCGTACAGCCGCTAGGTGTTGGACAATTGTAGGCCAATCAGATACTCTTTGAGGTTGTTTTTAAAAGAAGAAAGAGACTTAGAGTTTCTGATCGGTGGCGGAAGATTATTCCAACACTTCGTGGCTGCATAACGAAAGCTGCCTCGAAAAGCAGCTGTTTTGTGTCGAGGGCAAAGCAGGCGTGGCGCTCCTCGAACTCTCGAATTAGGGAACTTGAGCTTTTCAAAAAGGTAAGACGGTTGACCCTTGCCTATAACTCCAAATAGCAAGGTAGCTAGGTGAGAGAAACGCCGCGCTGACATGTTTAAAAGCTTGCTTCTGTTCAAAAAAGGTGTAATATGGGAGCGGCAAGGAACATCAAAACAATAGCGCACGCAGGCATTTTGAACACGCTGTACCATCTTGCTCGTACGAGCTAATAGACAACCACTAAACACAACATCAGCGTAACTTAATTTTGAGAGAATCAGGGAATCACATAGTTTAATACGAAGGTCAACGCTTATGTGGTTGCGAACTTGATATAATACCTTAAGCCTATAAAAGCAATTACGAACTAGTTCCAACACATGTCCCTCAAAACGTAGCCTGCTATCCATCAAGAGGCCGAGATTGCGAGTCTCAGAAACGATCTCCAGACGATCACCCATTATAGCGACATGCGGGTCACAAAAGGTAATGTCCCGTATGTGTTTTTTGGAACCAAACAGTAGCAATTTGGACTTACTACCATTGAGAACCAAGTTATTTTTCTCGCACCACTCAGCCACGTTACCTAGATCAATGTTAAGTTTATTCACTGTTGAGTTTGTTTCCGCGGGCTTAAAAGATATATATAATTGAAGGTCGTCTGCATACAAATGGTAATTACAATTAGAAATATTATTTATTATATCACTGCTGTAAAGAATAAAGATAAGCGGTCCCAAAATCGACCCCTGAGGGACTCCTCTAACGATCGGCATAATATTCGAAGCCAGTGTTATACCCGACTCATTACGTACCTCGACAAACTGTTTACGGCCGACGAGATAGCTAGAGAACCAATTCACTGTTCGGGTGTCAAACCCATAATATAAAAGTTTTGCTAACAACAATGTCGTATTAATCGTGTCGAAAGCTCGTGAAAAATCCAACAAGACTAGTAAAGTGCCCTCACCATTATCCTGAGCAACTAAAATATCATCCACTACGTCGAGCAAGGCGGTCGTAGTACTGCGAGATTTTCTATAAGGATTGCTTTTCGGGAGACGAGGGTAGAATAGGCGCCTCGGATATAGAAATGTCTATTGAACTGACTAATAACACTCCCTTCTATTATCATCCGTACAGAATGTCGTCTCAAGAGCAAGAAAAGGTAAAAAAGATAGTTGATGACTTATTAGAGCAGGGTGTTATTGAGCCGAGTAATTCACCCTATGCTAGCCGTGGTAATGAGCCTGGAAAAGTTTCGCGTTTACCTTTTGGGGAAGCCATTTACGGTTGTCACAGACTGTAATGCGCTAAGTGCTACATGGACTAAACGAGATATGGTCCCACGTATAGGCCGATGGTGGCTCGAGTTGTTAGAGTATGATTTTAAAGTCGTGTACCGACCTGGCCGGCATATGCAGCATGCTGACCCTCTAAGCCGAAATCCAATAGAATCAGTAATGCATCTCGATCAAATCACTTAGGTAACGGCTGTACAACAAGCGGATTCTAAATTAAATACAATTGTACAGGACTTGAAAAGTAGCAATCCTAGCGAGAATATTAAAAATGTTTTTTCCTTAGTAGATGGTCTGTAGTGTAAAGTAATCGAAGGTAAAAAACTGATTGTCATTCCTAAGACGATCAGATGGCGTGTCGTTAAAATGTTTTACGACGACAAATGTGCGAAGAAAAAGTGATTAATTTAATTTAAAAAATAAATGGTTTGAGAAATTACGTCGGTTTGTCACTAAATATGTTAAAAGTTGTATTTCATGTCAATTTTCTAAAAAGCCTACAGGCACGCAACGTGGTAAACTAAATCCTATTGACAAAGGGAAAACGCCGTTCGACACGATACACGTGGATCATCTAGGTCCGTTTTGCGAGTCAAAAGACGGTAACACTTACCTGTTATTGGCAGTCGACGGGTTTACTAAGTACACTTGGTTTTTTTTTTTTTTTTTTTTTTTTTTATGTTAAGGAGAAGGCACACGAGCACTCAGGCCACCTGATGGTAAGTGAAAACTGAGACCCATAGACATTTGAATTCTCAAGATTATAATCCTAAGACCTCAAATGCGCTGCCAACCCTGAGGACTAAGATGGAATGCCTCTATGCTAGTAATTTCACCGGTTGTATTATCCCCACACCGGAACACAACAATGCGAACACTGTTGCTTGGCGGATGGTTAATGGATAAGATGGTGGTAGCGATCCGGACGGACCCTGCACAGGGTCCTACCACCACTAAAACCAGTGGTTGCAACCAGTACCGAATACAAAGACCGATCATGTTTTAGCGACTTCATCGTTGTGGGAGAAAATATTTGGTACGCCTGTTCGTATCAAAAGCGATAGGGGTAAGTGTTTCGCTAGTCAACAGATGGCGAACTTCTGCGCCAGTCGACATATAAAGCACGTTATGAATGCTGTTGCCTGCCCACGTGCGAATGGGCAGGTCGAACGCATCAATAGAACCGTTTTACAGTCTCTTACGGCTGGCATTGGGGATAAGCATGACACATGGGAGGAATTTATTCCACAGGTACAGCGTGGTATTAATTCAACTGTCAATAATTCCACGGGAAAAAGTCCGTTTGAGTTGACATTTGGATTTATGCCTCGATTTCCCTTAGATGTTCCAAATCCGAACCCAACACATACTGACGTTGACGTAGCCAAACAGCAGGCCGCCGAACGATTAAAATTGAATGCAACGCGAATGAAAAAAATATTACGATCGTCATCGAATACCGGCTTTGCAATTCAACGTTAATGATTTAGTCCAAATTGAACGTAGGATTTTGAAAAAGGGCATTACTAGCGGAAAATTAGTGGATAAGTATGCTGGGCCTTATAAAGTGACAGCAGTTTTTCCGAATAATCGGTATAGGGTTGAATCATTAAACTCTCGCGGTCGCAAATATCGCAATGTCATAGCTGCTGACAAAATGGAACCGTTTCGAATTCAAGAAAACTCAGATATGGAAAGCGATAGTAGTGAATTTGAAGGTCATGGGTGATACTTTCTGTCATACGTAGGGATTGTTAACTTTAGTGTACAAAGTTATATAAACTTGATTAACGTTATCATTTAACTTAGAAAATTGAATGTTAAATAATTGGCTCTAATGTGCTATGTAAAAATAAAATAAAAAATGCTGTTTCTTTATGACCTCTGTTCGATGATAAATATACTCAGAATGATTACACTTATGATTGATTATACTTTAAATGAATGTATGTCCGGTTGTATTATTAAAAAAAAAATAGGTCTGTACACAACATCCAGTTAGTATCTATCAAATGATCACTAAAGACTGGCAATTTATGTGAAAAGTTAGTGTTTTGACAGTTTTGCGCATAGTTTATATAATTCTATCAGTAAATTGTCACAAAAAAAAAAAAAAGTGTAGATGTTGATTACCTCGATCTCGTAGGCTTGTGTCAGTCAGACCAAGTCTATGGCCAGTTCGGCTAAGACCAGTTAGGTTTGAGATCGGGTGACAGTTTGACCAAGTCGGCCTCGTAAGCAGAGTCAGTTAGATCCTGCTTATGACCAGTTAGGTTAAGACCAGTTAGGTTTGAGGCTGGCAGGTTAACATGTCATTTGGAATTGTAGTTACAGGCCAGTCTCGTAAGCGGAGTCAGTTAGATCCTGCTTATGACCAGTTAGGTTAAGACCAGTTAGGTTTGAGGCTGGCAGGTTAACATGTCATTTGGAATTGTAGTTACAGGCCAGTCTCGTAAGCGGAGTCAGTTAGATCCTGCTTATGACCAGTTAGGTTTGAGGCTGGCCCAGTTTATCCTTGATTGGTCATAGTGAGACAGATTATCCAAAGATTTCATCGCTAACAGACTATTCTCGTAAACAGAATCAGTTAGATTTTTTTATATGACGCCAGTACGGTTAAGACCAGTGAGGTTTAGGAGTTTAGCCAGGCGGTTTGAAGACTACGGTTAAGGATGAATAAAAAAATAAAATAAAAAAAAAACTAATCACTGCGTGTTTTTCAGATTTTAATACGGGGTCGTATTAAGTTATCAGGATGGTCGACTGTAAGAAAGGCCCTGCACACCAACGCAGCCTAACGCACACAAGGACAGCGCGCGGCGACGTGGTGGGAGCTGCATCGCATCGAAATACTCGGCCATTTCATTTGCCCGGCGGCGGCCGCCTGGAGAACTATCCTCGTGTCACGCATACTGTTGAGCTCGTTAAGTTGTTTTTTTTTTTATAAAACGAAATTAAACGACGTTACGATAGCATTTTTGGTCTCATTTCACAGTAGTTTAGTCCAGACATAGCTATGGTCATAGCTCTGCTGAAAGCATTTGGGCTAGTTTTAAGTCCCATTGGTAATCGTTTCATCTGATAGTGTTTATCTGCTATAAAAGCGGTATATTTTCTGCTTTTGGGATCTAGTTTGATTTGATAATAACCTTGGTTTAAATCTAAAGTGCTAAAATACATAGCACCGGTTAAAGAATCTAAGATCTCAGTGATGTTGGGCAAGGGGAATTTATCGTTTTCAATTACGTCATTGACTTTTCTATAATCTATTACTAATCTCCATTTCTTTTCTCCACTCGAGTCTGTTTTCTTGGGAACGAGGAGTAATGGACTTGCCCATTCCGACTGGGATTCTTCAATGATGTCATTTTCTAACATTTGTTTTATTTGTTTATTTATCTCTGATTTTTGTGATTGAGGTAAACGATACGGTTTACTATATATCGGTGACACGTTTTCTTTTAATCGTATTTTTTGTTCGTATAGGTTTGTAGTATTTGAAGAGTCTCCTGGGAGTTGAAAAATGTCGGCGTATTTCGCGCAAATACTAGCAATGGACTTACTTTCCTCCTTATTTAAATTTTCTAATTTTAAAAGTGAAAATAGTAATTTTACTCTATCTGCATTTGTTTTACATTCTTCAAAAGAAAAACAATTATAGTCTCGTAATGGTCTTATTTCCGGTGTGAAATTGTTTAAAGTTATGTGTTCGTCACGCGTGTTTAATACTTTAACTGTTATTTTTCCTTTTTTGGTTGTAGTTATGGCATTGGCTACAAATATTCCTTCAGCAATTTCGCTTGATAATATTACGCAATCTTTTGTACAGTTTGTAGATACATGTATTATTGATTCACTTCGTGCTGGTATTTGTATTTGATTTGAACTATTAATTCCGTTATCATTATGTTTTAAAGTTAATGGTATTCTTATAGATTTGTGAGTACAAATAAAATATAGGAACACAATCAACGATTTTATTACATAATAATCACAACTACTTAAATTATAACGTTAAACCTATCTGGTACTGAAACCTAATTATTGAAATGTGGAGCCTAACTAGGTAGCCTACTGGTCCGATCCCTAACAAGCGCGCCACCAAAGTGAAGTGTCGCCCTCGTGCCTCCCTTCCATGTCAGCCTGGCGCGCGATGACAGAAAGTGGCGTGTTCTCTGACGTTGACGTAGCAAGGAGGAACGATCGTGTCATCTCCCTCTTTCCTTAGTGATTCGGTAATACGGCCGTTCCTGACTGCGAGACGCCCTCGTCCGCTTGATCTTCAGGGGGACTGCTTTCGTCATCAGGGTGCTCTTCGGCTGTAGGCAGAGAAAACAAAAAACCATTTAAGACCAACCAATAATTGAGCACCATCTCACACAAACCATTCAAAGTTCTTGCATGATAAAAACAGTGCGCATTAAGTCAATATAATGCAAGATAACCTTTCACACGAGTCATACACATCAAAACGAATTTTAATTAAATTAATAACATTCATACTTCAACACACAGCAACTGACACTTTCCTATATCCGTTTGTGTTTAGTTTACTATGGCCACAAACGGTCTGCCTGAACTGTTATGTGGCACAGTCAGCGTCACATATCAACAAATACCACAGAGAACATAACGTCGCCATGGTCTGCCGCAATTGCATATTGCACTGTCACCCGTAAAGATGCAGTCTGCCGCGATTACATATTGCACTGTCATCCGTTAAGATGCAGTCTGCCGCGATTATATATTGCACTGTCGTCCGTAAAGAACTAAAGATGCAATCTGCCGGCCATAAGCCGCACTACGAATTGTCGTAGTCTGCCGTGATCGTAAAGTCACACTGGGTGCAGTCTGCCGGACATTCGTCCCACTACGAGTGTCGTAGTCTGCCACGACTGAAGCCGCTACCACTATAAATGTAAGAGTGGTAAACTAACGAATGTTACTTACTCTCAAAAAACGTTGCGCACGTCTCTGGGGTCCACTCTCCTCGCCACGGTACCATGTATTCCGCGGCGGCCCGCGTACGCTTCCCGTACGAGCCAGATAATAATTCTAGTTCATAGCGATCGTGAGGTAAAACTGAAGTTATTTTGTAAGGACCCCTCATGCCGGAGTCTAATTTACCGGTACTCTGCGCATGTTTAATAACAAAGGCAAAATCACCGACTTTACAGGCACGCGGTTGCTTGCGACCCTCGTTAGTGATCTCGTCTTGCCGCTTTTGTCTAGCGGCCAGTCGCTCGCTTGCGCGCTGCCTCCTAAGCACCACCAGTGTCTTGCGATTGCCACTGGTGTTGTCGAGAGCAACGTCACGCACTAAAGATCGCAATACAGGCGTCATCGCATCAATCCCCACGAGCAATTGGAGAGGGGAAACGTTAATGGCTGCGTTCTTGGTCATATTCAGAATAAGTTGAACCCGCCATAGAGTATCGGACCACTTGGCTCCCCTGTTATTCGCCTCTACTCGAATCAAGTTATGAACTGTACGGCAATAACGTTCAGCTTGACCATTTTCGTGGTGCATTTCAGGTGTTATAAAATGCGTTTTACTGCCTAGCTCAGATACCCAGCTTTGAAAACTGTTACTTTCGAACATTCTTCCGCGGTCAGTAACGATAAGGGAAGGTGTACCAAACAAAGATATCGTATTTGCAAATGCACGTTTAAGCTCGTCAGCATCTTGTCGATACAAAGAATACAAAGGCAGTATTTTGAGAATGCGTCGACAACTATAAGGGCGTATTTAAATCCTTTGGACTCTGGTAACGGGCCTAGTACGTGCATGTGTACGGTTGAAAACGGGATATCTGGCTTAGACCACGACTCTATGGGCACGGGGAATCTTCTTACAAGTTAAGCAAACTAGACAATGCCCTACATATTTCCGAACGAATTGCCTGAGCCCGGGAAACCAAACATGTCTTAGAATAAGTTCCGTAGTTTTGTCAACTCCAATGTGGTCATGTTCGTCATGAAAAACTCTAAGTAAGCTAAGCCTGTGACCTTTTGGGATAAAACAAAGGAAACGAGAATCATTGCCAGAGGGGCTATATTTGTAGCACAACAAGTTATTACGGACTTCATAACGCGTAGGGTCCAAGCGACCTTCTTTCAAACTATCGATAAGGTCTTGGGTCTCAGCATCTGCTGTTTGAGCCTGCTGTGCCCAGTTCGTGGGTTTACGGATATGGAGGATATCCACAGGATTTCTGCTTAAGTAGTCTGCATGAGGCATGAGAACACCTTTGCGATATTCAATGCTAAACTGGAAATCCTGCTTGTAAACCCACCAACGGGCAACGCGAGGAACAAGATCTTTTTTTCTTTCTGTCAATTTTAGGGAGTTACAGTCCGTTACTATTTTGAAAGCAATGCCTATTAGATAGTGACGAAAATGTTGAAACGTCTCTAATTCGTAACTATGATACTTTGTCTCGGCGCCTTGCGTCGCCTTACTAAAGTACGCAACTACCCCCTTTTGCTTTCCTGCATGTTCTTGAAATAAGATTCCTCCATAACCGCTAGCGCTTGCATCGGTATGCAACTCCGTGGGGAGACTCGGATCAAATATAGCAAGGACAGGCTGATCAGTGAGGCATTTGATAATATATGACCACGCATCTTCCTGTTCGTGCCCCCAAACAAAGGGTACACCGCGTCGCGTAAGCCTAGCAATGCACGCCGTCTTTTGTGAGTAACCGGCAATATAACGGCGGAAGTAACCTGCAAGGCCTAGGAACTGGCGTATCTGTTTTACATTCGTTGGACGGGGTGCATCACTTAATGCTGGGACTTTTCGTGGGCTCGGCCGTACCTGACCTTGACTTATAAGCCGTCCCAAATATTCTACCTCTGTCGCAAGAAAGTTACATTTTTTTAAGTTGATGGAAAATCCAGAGGAAGTCAGGGTGTTTAAGACTTGGCGTAGAATTTGTAAACCCTTGTCTATCGTTTCCGACAAAATTAAAACATCGTCGATATATACGAGGACTTTACCACCCTCGATCAATGGCTTCAGGGTTTCCGAAAAAATTTTTTGGTATACGACTGGAGCGTTCGCTAAGCCATAGGGCATTTTTAAATATTCAAAATGTCCCTCTGGCGTCACGAACGCTGCCTTACTAACGGAGTCAGGATCCATCTTTATTTGGTGGAACCCTGTAGCCATGTCAAGGCTCGAAAAGAATCGCGCTTTACCTAGCCGGTCGATATGATCGTCTATAAGAGGCAACGGGAACCTATCTGTGACGTTAGAGTCTTTGCACAGAGTGGACGCGTGCCATTTTTCTATCAACTAGTAAATTAAATTATTTTTTTAAAAATTGTGATTGGTCAAAAGTGTTTTTTTTAATTCTCGTTTACTCTTATGGGACTTATATGGGCTCGCTCCTCCCAGTGGGTGTGTTTTGAGTGAGATAGCCTTATTTTTAAAAGTGCGTTAAAGTACGTCACAGACTCATTGGTGGGGTGAGCCGTGCCGCGAGTCGGATTCGAACCTGGAACAGTCGGCGTGCGAAGCTGGCACTTGACCGCTGCGCCAAATGCATCGTTGCGTTAGCTGCGAAACGGGCGCTTTTGTAGAGGGGCGCTGTTGATGACTCATCGCTCGCTGCATGCTGCTGCGACCGGCGCGCGCGGCGGAGCTTTGGTGACTCATCGGATGTTTACATCGTGAGCGGGTGGAGCGTACGACCGTGTGCAATTGATTTTAAAACTTAACTAATACGAAACATAAAAATGAACTGCCTAGGATGTCGCCAGATACTTAGCGCTACAGAATCACTTAGGTGCGTCACATGCAAAGACACGTACCATTACAAATGTGTAAACATTAAGAGTCAGTATTATAAGACAAACCTGGTACGACTAAACAAATCATGGCTATGTCCGTCATGTTGCAATGTTACATCGCGCAGGAGAGGTGCCGAGAATACACCCGTACGCAGTCTCCACCAGTCCGGTTCCAAAGAAAACACGAGTGACATATCCTCAAATAATTCTACTGGTGTTACGAACGTCAAGGACATCGTACAAAGCTCGGTCGATATGTCCTGTGACGAATCATTACTAGACATGACAAATACTCATGACAACACTAACGCTATATCTCCGGAACACAGCAAAAGTTTATTTACGTCTTCTAGTGAACCTAATTGTGCCATAAACTATCCAGATTTTGCTATATTACTGGATTTAAAGTTGTCTGAGGTTAAATTGGATATAGATAAAAGCATAAGTCAAGCAACAGAAAGTTTGCGGAAAGATTTTTGCTTGACCACAGAAGCCATAATGTCGCAAATCACTTCTTTGAAGGCTGAAGTACATACTCTAACAGCACGTGTCGAAAATCTTGAGAAGGAGAACATCACCATGAAAGCTGAGCTCGAAGGTACAAAGCAGCACAAAGAAATCAAATGTGACACCACTGCTCTACAAGATACCATCACACGCCTCCAAGTTGACCTAAATGATCGTGACCAGCAAGGTTTATTGAACGACATTGAAATAACTGCTGTCCCCGAGTTTAAAGGGGAATCACCCACTCATATATTTTTGGGGATCGCATCGAAACTAGGGGTTACTATTGAAGAACGCGACGTGGTTCATGCTGTTCGGGTCGGGCCTGTGCACGCTGGTGAGGTGGCCGAGGGCACGGGCGCAGGGCGCCCCCGCTCCCGTCCCATCGTTGTGCGCTTAACGCGGCGCTCCGCTCGGGACGACGTCATAAAGAGCTCGCGTGTTCGCCGTGGGACCACCTGCGCCAGCCTGGGTCTGCCTGAACATGTGCCGCGCCCGTTCTACATCAATGAACGGCTGACGAGAACGAACCGCGCTCTCTTTGCTAAAGCACGGGATTTGAAGCGTGTCCATAACTGGAGGTTTGTATGGACCAAGGAGGGGAGAGTCTTCGCGAGGAAGTCAGAATCTACCAAAATACACTACATTCGCTCGGAATTGGATTTACGTCGTGTTTTTGAGCCAGAGCCTTTGGCTCCAAATAGTGTGTAGCGCTAGTGATGTCCTATACCTCTCAATTAATATGATGCTCCTTCTCTTTTTTCACTTGCTTATGTCTCCCCTGACGCTACAAATTCGGCTTTTCTGTTACAATGTTTACTCATTTTATTGCTGCTTGAGCCATGCGATGTGTGTCTTTAATTCCCAAGTATCTGAGGTCATAGTTTTTCAAAAAATATTGGATCTGTTATATTTTTATGCCAAGATTGCCTGTAATGTACTCAACGAAATAATCTATCTCATAACAAGCGCTACTAATAAAATTCGACTAAATTCGATTTTTATAAACCAAAACTCTACACAAACGCTTTTCTTGTTGTTTACCCTGTATAAAATGTCATACCTTCATTATGTCTCGCTCATTTACAATGTTTATCATTCTATCTTCCGTCTCTATAGGTAAAAAGTATTTTAAATTTGGTCTCTTTAACGCAGGGTCACTCTGTAGTCAGCGTAAACAAAGCGAGTTCATTGTAGCAGCTGAACGACACAAGGCTGATATCTTTGCCATTAACGAAACTTGGTTGAAGGCTGGGGAGGAAGCTCGCATACCACCTCTACCTGGTTATAAATTTAAACACATTCCTCGAACTATTGGCACTCGTAAAAGTGGTGGTGGTGTAGCTTTTTATATTAGGCGCGGTCTGAATGCCCAATTATGTGCACACCCAATGACAACCGATGTTGAACAATTTTGGTTGAAAATCAAAATCAACTCTTTAGTAATTATCATAGGTACTGCATACCGCCCACCCTGGCTTAGCACTGAGATTTTCTTAGATGCTCTTAGTGTCACAATATCGACATTTACTAAGTATGATCGCATTGTTCTTGGCGGTGACTTTAATATTGATTTTTCTAATGACAATGATCCAAAGTATAAACTTCTGCAGAATTTCCTCCTTTGTAACCGTCTGCAAAATAATATTTCTAGTCCCACTCACTTCACAGATCACAGCTCTACTACTATTGATCTTATTTTGACAGATACCAGGGTTCATAGCACGGTGATCGATCACGTGGCAGAGCTTGGAGGTCATGCTATGGTCTTCGTCGAACTATCTTTAAAACATTCAACGCCCCCTCCTAAAACTTTAGTTTACAGACCCTTAAAAAAAATTGATATGAACCTGTTTAACAGAGACCTAAGTAGCGTAGACTGGAATGAGTTTTACGACTCTGTTACAGTTGATGCTAAGTTAAATACATTTAATTTGAATATTATTGATATCTTTGATGCCCACGCCCCAGTCTGTAACCTTATTATTAAGGAATCTTCTAAACCTTGGCTGACCAGTAACGTTCGTTACATGATGCACATCCGAAACAGGGCTCAAAAGAAATTTGTTAAAACTAGGTCTGACGCTGATAAGAAAAATTATAAAATGCTAAAACTTTTAGTAAATTCTAGTCTCTATTATGAGCAAAAGGCATTCTACCAACAGAACATTAATTGCCATATAAATAATCCCAAAGTTTTGTGGAAAAGACTAAAACAGCATGTTACTACTAATTTAAAGCAGAAACCTGATTTGCCTCAACACTTTAACTGCCCAACCGCCATGAACTCACACTTTCTGGATGTACCCGGTAGTGGTACAGCCGATCTATCAACTCTGACTTTCTTTGAATTTCATGAGTTTGGCTCCTCGTCTTTCAGTTTAAGTCTAGTGGACCAATCCGAGATAGCTAAACACCTGTTAGGGACAAGATCAAATGCTTTAGGTTATGATGGAATTAATTTTGATATGATTTTATTGACTCTCCCCCACACTTTGCCTATAATCACTAATTTAATAAACTCCTCTATTCTAAATTCAGCTGTCCCCGCACTTTGGAAAACTGCCTTAGTCTGCCCGATACCCAAAATCAATGATCCCGTAAGTGTTAAGGATCTGCGACCTATAAGTGTTTTGCCTTACATGTCCAAGATATTGGAAAAAGTAGTCTACGATCAAGTTTCTGCATACCTAGAATCAAATGAGATCTTATCCGATTTGCAGTCTGGTTTTAGGAAAAAACGTAGTACGTCCACTGCCCTACACGACGTAATTGGTGAGATTCTGGAGGCTCAGGATGCCGGTCAGGGCTCCATCATGGTTCTTCTTGATTTCTCGCGGGCATTCGACTGCATTAATATTAATCTTCTTCTTTCAAAGCTGCATTACTACGGGTTCGACCATGCCGCTGTTCAATGGTTTAGTAGTTACTTTGCTAATCGTCAGCAACTAGTGAAAATTTCGCGAAGTGATGGTAGTAGTCTGCATTCAGATCCTAGTCCTGTTAATAGAGGAGTTCCTCAGGGATCGATTTTGGGTCCTCTTCTATTCATTTTGTACAGCGCTGATATCATTCAAAGTATACATCACTGCAAATTTCATCTCTATGCTGATGACCTTCAAATTTATTTTTCATTTGATACTACGAATGTTATTGAGGCAATCGCGAAGATAAACGAGGATCTGGAACGGATACATGACTGGGCCACCAGAAACTGTCTTGTTCTAAACCCGCTTAAATCAAAATTCATGATAATGGGATCCAAGAAGCAAATAGAAAGAATCTCCATATGCGATCCTATCATTATGATTGACGGGGTTCGCGTTGAATGTGTCTCTGAAGCGCGTAATCTTGGTTTACTAGTCGACAGTAATTTGCGCTTTGAGAATCACGTCGTTGGGATAGCCCGGAACTGTTTCTACCGCCTGAAAGTTCTGTATAATGTTCGTGATTTTCTCAGTGTTGATCTCAGAGTCAAACTATGTGAAGCACTCATACTGTCCAAGTTAAGCTACTGCCTTACCACTTACTGGCCATGCCTGTTAGATCGATCACGGCGTCTTCTCCAAAGAATCCAGAATGCTTGTGCTAGATTTTGTTTCAAAATTCCACCGCGTACTCATGTTACTTCTTATTTAAATGAAGCAAATATCTTAAAAGTTTGTTATCGTTATGACCTCTTGCTGTCTTGCATACTGTTTGATATCGTTAAATTTAAAACCCCAAAATACCTATACAAAAAACTTCCTTGGTCTAAATCATACTCTACTGCCAGAGCAACACGAGCTTTAGTGTTTTTTGTCCCGTCTCACAGGACTTGTGCTTTCAGGGGGAGTTTCAAGTACCAGGCGACAAAGTGCTGGAATAATATCCCACCACCTTTGCGCAAAATTCGATCAAAGCAAAATTTTAAACAAAAACTCAAAAATCATTTGCAAATTCTACAAAAAAATACTTCCTAGAATCTCCCTATTTCAGAAATAATATTTTTCAAATTTTGTAAATTTTTAATACTTTTAACTTTGGTATCTACTGTTGGCATCACTGTAGCAACTTTTAAATTTCACTTTTATTCCGTTTAGTTTACGGGCCTCTTGTTTTCGTTTTATACGGCACAATTTACCGAACTATATTTATTATTATTATTTTTAACTGGCGTCACTACTCTTTAGGGTTCTGGCAGAATATCAGTGCTGTGGTTTACCACAGTTTTATGCTGAGCCAGCGCCTTCTCGTCTCACCATCACATGGCTCTTTTTCTGCATTTATGTTTTTAGTTCTAAGTTAATTTTATTTCGCAAGTAAGGCTTTTTACAATATTTATAAATAATTGATATTTGCATGTTCCTTTTGTTAGCCTAAGAACCCATGTATTGTGTGAGATGAATAAAGATGTTTATCTATCTATCTATCTATCTATCTATCTTTGACTGTAATCGCGTTTAAAGCCCGATAGTCGACGCACAATCGGTCCGTGCCGTCTTTCTTTTTAACCAATATGATAGGGCTCGCAAAGTCAGAGTTAGATTCCTGTATAACGCCCTTGTCTTTCAGATCCGATATTATGCCGCGGACACGCAATTTTTCGTCGTGCGATAACTTATATGGCCTATACTGCCGTCCTCAAACTAAAAAGCCGTTAAATGCAAGAGGGTCATTTTGAGTTATGGCCAAAAAACGTTTGAAACTATGTCTCTACAAACTGGTGCATGATATCGATGTAATTTTTTTATATACTAAGTAATGAGGGTTACTTTATATTTTTATATGAATTTGATATTTTTTTACCCATTTTTTATTGGTAAAATCTTTAATTTTCCTTTTTAGCTATGGACCCGTTGAATTTAATGTAATACTTTACATAGCTTAATGACGGTTAAAGTATGTTTAGCGGCCTTCTAGCTCAGTAATTTAGGTTATCCGCGTTACATTTTACAAATATATCAAAAGTTATATAGAAAACATAACTAAAAGGCGGTTATATGACATAGCCACTTTTTAGCTATGTATGTCTAGTTAAAACTATGCAAACATACTTGACTAGAAAACGGCCACGCGACTTTAACTGCCTTCTAGTTAAGAAAAGGTAAATGAGGTGGAATCTGACATATAGTTTTAATATTCAATGCTTGAGAAAAAGGCAGTTAATTGCAGAACAAATCACAATAACTGCTTTTTTGTTATGTATTGCAATCAAAATATGTTTTTATATCCAATGACTTGGGGAAGTTACTGCCACAATGTAATTTGGATCCCTTAGAGGAGTGTGAAACTACATTATGCAAGGAAAAGAAAGTTGTGCTACCTGCGTAATACGTAAAATAACTGCAAAATTACTGTTTTATTAAATAGAGGGGTGTCCCAGAATTTAACGCAAATATTACGTATAAGAAAACCTCTTCCATACCGGTCAAGAATTTAGTTTTAACTTTCTAATAATATTAATTAACTTAATAGTTATAATGGTTTTCATGATACTGGTAAATAACCTTGCGGTACGTGATATTTTTGCTCTTGCTTCCGCTGGCTTAAAACATATGTAATTTGTAATTCTAATACTTGAGAACTGTAAAGCTGGAAATTTAAATGCAGTCCTAAGAAAACTTATAACTCACTAGGTTAATTTACTGGTCAAAAATACACTACAACAGAACGGACATATTATTATTAGGTACAAAAAACAAAATTAGACCATATTTGTTGCACTGCACTGTGAAGTCAAATAGGACCCAGCTTTTGTTCTGGCTGCAGCACATGTTCAGTGCTGCAGCCGAAGCAGCAGCGCTGGTTTTCAGCTGAACCCATATATAAATAAATACAGCCTATACATAATAATGCGAGGGACCTTCAATAAGCTCTCGGTATTGATATTTTTCAACCTTTTTAGAAAACTTTTTAATACGGCCGCTAAGTATCATTCATTAAAATTTTAAAAAGTTAAATTCAAATATTCGATGGTTTGATTTTCTGCAATTACCTAATAAACGTGATTACAGGAGTGATTTGCAATGTTAATTAAATTAAATACAAATATCAAGAGACGGATGGATTATGTTTAGGTATGTTTATGAATGTCATAAGTCTGCTTATTCACTATCTAAAATTCAAAAGTGGTCAAGTGAATTTAAACGTGGGAGGGAAAGCAACGATGACGACCCTAGACCTGCAGGGCCTGTCGAAGCTACTTCACAGGAAAATGTATAAAAAAGTGGAGAAAATTATATTGGAGAATGGTCGAGTGAAGGTAAAATCGGTAGCTCAAATAACCAATTCTTATTAATTAATGTATACTTCTACTGTATAACGATATCGTCCTTGACCATCTTAACATTATCATACATAAGTTAGTGTGAAATGGGTGCCGCGAATGCTGACAACGCTTCAGAAAGATATTCCTGTTGCTTGTTGATCTGACTTTAACTGAGCTATGCAATGAAAATCCTGATGAGGTACTCCAAAAGATTGTTACCGGAGATGGGTTCATCATTACGGCCGAAAGAGCAAACAAAAGTCCATGCAGTGGCACATTAAAGGAACACCTCACCACAAGAAGTTCAAGGTCGTTTCTTCAGCTGACAAGCTCTTTGCCAGAACATTCAGGGATTTTGAAGGAATATTACTGATCAATTATAGAGATATAGCGTGTAAATATCACAGGACAGTACTACGCTAATATTTAACGGCAGTTAAAGAAAGTAATCAAAGAGAAGATGCGGGTAAATTACCCAGGAATGTTCTGCTTCTGCCCGACAACGCCCTTGTGCATACTG
Source organism: Acleris holmiana (assembly GCA_949316455.1). Taxonomy (NCBI): domain Eukaryota; kingdom Metazoa; phylum Arthropoda; class Insecta; order Lepidoptera; family Tortricidae; genus Acleris; species Acleris holmiana. Next base: position 115,158 of record CASGFW010000022.1, on the reverse strand, counting down.
CTCATATTGTCGAGGCTGTTGCTTTTGAATCGGGTTCTAAACAATTATTCACCCACCGTATAGTCCAAACTTGGCCCCCAGCGACTTCTTTTTGATTCCTAAACTTAAAAAGGTTCTGGGCTGAAATCGATTTTCTGACGATAACCGTTGAATATGTCGTAGATATATTATTTAAAACTAGGTCTGAACGTTTAAAAATATCACTACATAATATAACAAAATACATACATAATAAAACAAAGTCCCTTGCCGCTGTCTGTCCCTATTTATGCCTTTTAAACTACGGAACGGATTTTGATACGGTTTTTTTTAATGCATCGAGTGATTCAAGAGGAAGGTTTATATGTGTAATAATTTAACCCGGAGCGAAGCGAGGGCGGGTCGCTAGTACTTAATATTGCAATAAACGACCCAAACCAAGATTTCCTGAGTACGAGTACCTCGGATGGGTACGAAATTGAACCGATTGAATTCGGTCACTTAGAAGAAAAGCAAGCTGTAACATTATTTTTTACCCATATTAAGTAGAACTTGTAAACAATTTCGAAATTTTGTTTAACTGCGCCAACTTTTGAGAACATGCCACCTTGGTCGAAAGAATTTATTTTTGCTGTACGAAAAGTCAAAAGTTGTTGAATGAAAAACGAGAAATGTTGTGATGGCTTAGAAAGTATGAATTTATTCTGAATACGTCAATATTTTGGAATAATAGTTTAATGCAATTTACTTACGTCATTGAGAATTGAATATCAAATAGAATTACGAATTATAGGTAATTTTAGCCAAGGGAGGCAAAGGTAACATTTTTTATAACAATCATTCAAACCTTAATACCTGTAAACTAATAAACAGATAAGAAAATTAAAACTAACTAACGTATTAAAAACTTAAAACTATGGGTATGTAATAATATTTACGTCAATATGTGGGGCACCCTGTATGTTATAAACTTTGGGTTTAACAGCGAAGTTTAACTATAAAGAAAATAAAGAGACTAAATTCGCTACAATACGGTTTATGAATTATTTCTAAATACCCAATATTTATTGAGATACAATACTTGGAACTTGCAGAAAATTTCAAACGAGACTCTTGCGCGGGGGTCGCCTTGCCGCCTTCTAGTTAGGCAATATCGTGTAGCTGTGATTTAATTAAGCAAGGATATATTTTTATTACTATTATTGCTAGCTTATAAAGCCGTGACGGCATTTTTGGTATGTATTTTGATAAAATTAAATTTTATTTACAAAACAATAAGGTGGCTATTGGACATTAACCGCTTTTTTCTTAAGTATACACGGATTGACCGCCTTTTAATCTGTGACCTCTTTGCAGGTGAGTATTGTGTTTGTAAGCTTTAAGGCGGCAAAAGTCCAAAAGCCGCTTTTAAGTCGTTGAAAATCAAATAGCCGCCTTTAAGTCTTGTACAGTATTACGTAAAATTGGCAGCTATCAACCTTTAATCACCTTCAAGTTAAGCAAGTGTCAAATAACTGCCTTTTTACGCGTAAATTCAATATCCCACGTACTGATCTTATAGATTTGTGAGTACAAATAAAATATAGGAACACAATCAACGATTTTATTACATAATAATCACAACTACTTAAATTATAACGTTAAACCTATCTGGTACTGAAACCTAATTATTGAAATGTGGAGCCTAACTAGGTAGCCTACTGGTCCGATCCCTAACAAGCGCGCCGCCAAAGTGAAGTGTCGCCCTCGTGCCTCCCTTCCATGTCAGCCTGGCGCGCGATGACTGAAAGTGGCGTGTTCTCTGACGTTGACGTAGCAAGGAGGAACGATCGTGTCATCTCCCTCTTTCCTTAGTGATTCGGTAATAGTATTGTAATTATTTTGATGTTATGTGATTATCTCTTTCTCGTAATTTATGACACATTTATATTTTTTTAAGAAATCTTGTCCAATAATTCCGTCTGCTTGTAATGGTAATTTTGGAAATACATGAAATTTATGTTCAAAAGTTTGGTTTTTTGCCCATAAGTTTAAAGTAATTATATTGTATGACGTTATATTTCCTCCTACTCCGTTAATGTGAGTCGTCTTGGGTGTCATATGACTACCGGCTGATATCGCTGCGTCATGTGTTATGGCGCTTAGGCTTGCGCCCGTGTCAATAAGCCATATGTGCGTTTTACCGTTTATTGCAAGCTGAACTGAATTCATATGACAATACGTTAGAATGTAGTTTTTAGGGACGAAAAAATTTTAACTCTTCTGACATATCGCTAGTATTTTGTTCACTTCCTATCACCGTATTAACTTGATGACGTCTGTATGATGGATTTTGACGTCGGCCACGATAACTTGTATGTGTACGCCTGTAAAAGTTATTCGCGGTTCTTAGTGGTCGAGAATTATTTGTTTGTGCGTACTTTCCTGTGGGTTTATTTTGCGCACTTGTACCCGGTTGCGTGCAAGTGTATTTACACATAGGTGTACTATAATGTCCTCGGTAATGTCTACGGTCATTGTATCCTTTTTTCCGTAAGTGGAACATTTGTTCCGGTCCAGGTGTGGGTGTTATAGACACTTCCTGGTCTTTTGCTCCCTGTATAGCGTCTTTGAGCGAGGTGTAATTCCGGGACGCTATAATGGTACTCAACTTATCATTTCGTAATCCTTCTGCGAACTTTGTAATTGCCGTTTTTTCATTTAAGGGTTGTAAAATGGTATAGGCTTCTGGTTTTCCATTTGCCTGCGTTATTGTGAGGTTTACAAATAGATCCTCCAATTCTTGTCCGAAACGTTCGATGGACCTATTCCCTTGTTTTGCTGTCGTTAGTTTGGCTTGTATCGCGGCTGCTGATTTAATAGGTAAAAGATGGAGCTTCATTTCATCAATTAAATCGCTTATTGTGGTATGGTTACTGGATATTCTAAGTTTGGCATTTTGCGTTAGTCTTGTCTTAATTACAAAATTAATCAATAACTTGTAGTCTGTGTCCTTAATCATTGCGGAATATAAGTCTATGGCGTCTATAAGTTGCTTTGTGACGGCTTCCGAGCCGTCCATGACTGGTAACAATGATACAGCTGTTTTTAGGTCAAAACTGTCGTTCGACGTCATTAAGATTAAATTTTTGTTGTCTTGTTCGTATGTTGTTAAAATTTTACTGTAAACTTCCTCTATTTTTAGAAAGTAAGACTGAATTAATTCACTGTCTTTTACAGATAGTTCTGTTTTTTCTAATTTGGAGCTATATTGCAGATGTACTGCCTATATAATGTTACAATGCAATACAATACAATGCATAGTTTATTTAGATGACATCATTGTCATGGGTCGAAATTTACAACAACATAATAAAAACTTAATTGATATTTTCGAAAGATTAAGAAAAGTAAATTTTAAACTGAACCCATTGAAATGCAATTTTATGCAAAAAGAAATTTTATACCCCCGAAGTAACTCCCGAAGGAATAAAACCTGATCCAAAGAAACAATAGTTCAAAATTATCCAGTACCAAAAAACGCAGATGAGGTCAGACGTTTTGTAGCATTTGTAAATTATTACAGAAAGTTTATTAAAAATTTCTCCGAAATAACCCAACCATTAACTAATTTATTAAAGAAAAACGTAGAATTTAATTCGACAGAACAATGCGAAAATGCATTTAAAAAGTTAAAAACAAACATTAGTACCCCACCAGTACTATAATATCCGGATTTCTCAGATAACAACACGTTCACGATACACACAGACGCATTGAAGTTTATTTTGGCCAATAGCCTCAGTTCGGCGTTTTGGTCCTAACTTTCTAATATCCTCTTGTAGTGATTTTAATTGGTTATATAATTCCTGAATTGAAGTCATTAATAAATTTTACTAATATATGGGTTATTAGTGCAGACTAATTTTGGGTAAGCGAACAATACGAGGTTTTACACAGTTATAGTTAGGGTTATCTTAAATTGATACCTTCATAACGTTGCTGTGCTGTGCTGTGGTGTGGCTGTGGTTACGCGCTGTTGGTGGGTAGCTGCTGCTGCTGCGTGGACTTGTTGCTAGACGATCTGCTCTGGCCGGTTCCGCATCGTTGCTGCTATTGCTTGGCGCTCGATCTTTTTAGTTAGACATTCGTGAATCTTCTTCCACAATGCATAGATGAATATGATGCATACGACAATGAGTAGAATCGTGGTCAAATACACCGTAACTTTGCCTCTGTAGGTTTGGCTCGTGGTTGCGTCGTTGGACTGGCCGTTCTGAGCGATGATGACCTCTTATTTTTTATCTTTTTTCGTGCATTGATGTCCCATGTCTTGCTTGGAGCTGCGGCGGATCGGTTTTTCAGCTGGTCCTTGGAGCTGGCTGGAGCTGGTTTTTGCTGGCTGTTGCTGGCTGGAGCTGGCTTTTGCTGGCTGGAGCTGGCTGTTGCTGGCTGGAGCTGGCTACTTGGTTGGTTCGAGCGGCGGCGTGCTGACTGAAGCTGAGGCTGCCTCGAGCAGCCCTATCCTGGCAAGGTCGCCATGAAGTGTAGGGTGAGAGGTATAATGACAACACAAGAGTCTGGAGGAATACTGTCCTTTATTGGTAAAATTGTACAGCTTATATACTATGGTTTCTAGTCATTATCTAGACTTAGGGTAAATAGTGTGGAACTTATGATTAAGCATTGTCAGCGGATTTAAACTATAAAACTTAATAGAGGCTATAAAGTTTTATAGCATCGTTAAACTAATAATTAGAGAAGAGGTAGGTATCAGCTGTATGTATCAGCTGTTACATTGGTGACCTCACTACATTGGGCTGCTTCTAAGGACATATTTCATGTCACCCCTGCTTCGTACGGCAACTGTCTGTTGAAAAGTTCTCTGGTTGACTTTATGGCTATTCATGACCTTAAGCAGTTTAACGCCATCCCAAACTCAAAAAATCGCATACTTGATTTGGTACTTTGTAATACAGACACTGTCAAGGTACTGGAGAGTGCATTTCCCATTAAGCATGTAGATGTCTACCACCCTCCTCTAGACATACTAGTGGAGTTGGCAAGCAATGCTGTATCTGAAATAAATAAATCAAAACCAAAATATAACTTCTTTAAAGCCGATTACGACGCTATCGTGGAGGCCCTAAATAATGTTTCTTGGGTGGAGGAACTTGACAGGTGTATTCATGTCGAGGACATGGTCGATAAATTGTATGAAAAGTTAAGAGCAATAATAAAAAAACACATACCAATGACAACTCATAATAGAAATGGGGACTTCCCCATTTGGTACTCAGCTAACTTATTACACCTCCTGCGCAGGAAGCACAAATATCACACCAAATACAAAAAATATAGCAATCCTTTAGATAGGTTGGAATATGAGTATTTGCGGTTAGATTGTGACAAGGTCATGAAACAGTGTTACACTAAGTACATGGAGTCAATGGAAAAACAGATAAAGGAAAATCCCAAATGTTTCTGGACCTATATAAAAAACATGCGCAAAAACAGCTCTACTTATCCACCTGAAATGGTCTTTGGGAATGAAAAAGCTAATAACTCGGTGAATATAAGCAATCTATTTGTAAAACATTTCTGTTCTGTCTTTGACAGAGATAATAACGCTAATGTCGGTGATTTGCCAAATACAATGGCGAGTCAGGAGAAGTCTGATTTATCTTTCACGCGGGACGAAATCGTGAAACACTTGAGGAAACTCGATATTAAGAAAGGAACTGGTCGGGATAATATCCCTCCACTATTCTTAAAAAAATGCTCTAAGCCTCTGTCACTGCCACTTATGAAATTGTATAATAAATCACTCACGTCAGGCGTTTTCCCTTCATATTGGAAGAAAGCCAGGGTTGTTCCCGTATTCAAAAATGGTAAACGTCAGTTAGTTTCGAATTATCGTTCAATATCCATATTATCGTCAATGGCTAAGATTTTCGAGAAATTGGTGTACAAGCTTATCTTTAACCAAGTGAAAGATCATTTCTCTCCGTGCTAGCATGGCTTTATGCCTTACCGATCCACCTGCACCAATCTGGTTAGTTTTGTTTCGGATCTCGCAGAAGCAGTTGACAGTGGTTATCAGGTCGACGCAGTGTACACCGATTTCTTGAAAGCCTTCGACAAGGTGAATCACAGAATCCTTGTAAATAAATTGCATGGTTTTGGTATTTGTAGCCCTATGTTGGACTGTTGCAAGTCATATCTTGAGAATAGGCCCTCAATTGTAGTGATTGACGGGGCTCAATCTGAACCTTATGTGGCGCATTCTGGCGTACCACAGGGGTCAAACCTGGGCCCGTTATTTTTTAACCTATTTGTTAATGACATTCCAACTCAATTTGAGCATGCGGCCGCTTCCCTGTTTGCCGATGATTTGAAAATGACTATGGTCATTAAAACTCAGTCCGACGTAGGCCGGTTGCAAGGTGACGTTGACAGACTGTTGGAGTGGTGCGATGACAACAATATGCTGCTTAACCCGCTAAAATGTTACCACATTAAGTTTGGCTGCAAGCGCAAGCCCATCGAGTCTGAATATGTTATTCGAAATGAGAGCTTGCAAGAGGTTCAGGAAGTTAAAGACCTTGGATTGACCATGGATAGCAAATTACGCTTTGTAAACCACATAGACAAAATGCTGGATGCTTCTTACAGATCGTTAGGGTTTGTGCTAAGATGTGCTAAAGAGTTTAGAGAAAATTCTACATTGATTACTCTTTTTAATTGCTAGGTAAGAAGTAAATTGGAATACTGTAGTATGGTGTGGAACCCAAGTTATAAAGTGCATAGCGACAGGATCGAGCGACTGCAAAAGACCTATCGCTGCAAAGAAAGTTACCAGCCATATGATGGTAGGCTTAAACGTTTTAAATTAAACTCCCTCAGCAGTAGGCGCAGCTTGCTGGATCTTGTGTTCTTGTACAAATTATTAAATCATCAGGTTGACAGTTCTATGCTCTTTAATAAATTTAGCTTGAAAGTGCCTTGTCGAATGCCGCGCCACCCCTGCGCTCTGATGCACGTACCCCTCAGCCGGACGAACGTAGGTGCGCACGCGCCCGTCCCCCGGATGGCTCGGCTCGCCTGTACAACCGGCTCACTAGCCGACTCAGCTCGGTGGATATATTTCATGACAGTTTGCCTGCTTTCAAGCGTAAGATAATATCTGTTGACGATCTTAGTTAGGTCTTAGTTAGGTCTTAGTTAAGTCTTAGTGAAGTCTTAGTGGGTCTTCTTTAGGTCTTAGTTCGATCTTAGATAGTACAAGTATCTTTAGATAGTACAACTCTCTTCTGTAAAATATCTGTTAAAGCATGCTGTGCTCACCTGTAATTGAAGCCACGGCCTTGGAAATTCACACATTTTATCAAGAAAACAAAATCTTTTGGCTGTGGGAATTGGGTTGCTGCTGGTGGTCTTTCGCACTTTACATCTACAATGAGCAGAAAACAAGTAAAAATGTTATAACGCAGTAAAAAAAATATATGTCGCATTTGTAACTTTGTTCTTTATGATCACTATCCACAAGATGAGTGTGAGCATTGCAATATTAGCAAGTAGTTAAGTTACTCATATTAACGTTATGTTTGTGATTTAAGTTTAATTTAAATTTTAATACACTTTTATAGTTATATAAAAGTGTAAAACCACATTATTAATTAGGTACAAATTACTCGGTAATTCTAACATTTGAGTTGTAATATTGTTAACCGTAAACGCGAGAGGTTTTACCAATAAGTTCACCACTTTTAATTGCATCATCAAGTTTATTGGACGGTAGCCTAATACGAAAATTATAAAGTACCTACTGTTAATAATGTGGATTAACAGTAAGGCTCTATGGTTATTAACTATTGTAACGTTGTTCACGATTATTACAACACATAATGCATAGGTTCCTAAAATATATAATTTGATATAAAATAGTGCTAGCGGTTTTGTTATCGCTCCTACGCATCTCCAATGAATCAAGCGCCGAGCGGCCATCTTGCCGGCCGCGCTGCAGCGTCAGTGCCTCAGTGGCTCAGTCCCGATAGACCTCTGCACTGAATGCACGCCGCCTTGCTCCGCGCAACAGCTGTTTTGTTAGCTCACTACGTTGACGACGAGTCCTGTATTAGTAAAGATAATACTAACGGCATATTTATTACCTCGAACAACATTCTTAAGATATCTACAAATACGGCTTAGTGATTAATGTGAGGATATTTCCCCCCTCTCTTAGGGTAAGTGTGAACTGCTAATTGTTAAATTTTAACTCGTTTGTAAGTCTCCTTAGATTCCTTGCTATGCGGCTTCAGCTTGCTATTTGAGTGTTTACGTGTAGATCTTATTATTAGTAGATGTATGCTATACTCAACTTCTTCATGCTTTAGTATTAGTGGACAGTAATGTAACGCCATACGCGTTTAAAGTTAATGACTTAATTAACGAAATTGATTATTATTTATTAGCTAAATGTTATTTACGCAAGGTGATCTTTTGTTATCGAGTGTAACTTAGCTTATTAGCTCCGTTCCGGTTTCCGTGTACCGCCACATACAAACCGCATACCTACCGTCTTGTATAAACAATTATTACCTGAGAACAAGGATTAGGGATTTGTGGCGTTGCACGGGACATTGTTTCATCTTGTCCTAACAGGCTGGAATTCAATTCCAGGGTCCTAGCTCCGGGACTACCTCCCGAGCGTGAACGAGTCTCGCCGCAGCCACTTGCCCTGCTTATCGTGCGTCGGCCTTCAGGGGAGTACCTAGTACCCTGCGCTCTGATCCAAGCTGTTATCGAACTTGTAGTATTTAATTAAAGTGGAACTTTTATAAGGTGTCAGTGCTTATATTTAATTTCATCACTGCCCTAAACTCCTTACCACTACAGTGGCGCTCGACGTGGTTTAAGTTGTTTTAGCACTTTTATTGGATCATTGCGTAGTTTGTAATGTGTGCGTGTATTTTGTGAAGTCTTGTTTTATTGTATTTTGTGTTGTCCTGCTGGGGTAACTGGGGTCTAATACGTTGTTTTTCATCATAGATTAAACAAATAAGTTAAATATAAGTATTGTAAAACGTTTTAGACACCAGTTGTCGAAATATTTTTTTTTTCTTCACGTTGTAGTTACTGATGCATATCATAGTCAATTAATAAAACAATTCTTTAGTTATACCACAGTTTTGTAACGGAGCGGAGTAGTTGCTTTTAAACGTTCACATTTACCCTATCAGGACCCCTATTTAATTATCATTTTGGCAATATCTATATTTGTTGTCTTAACAATGTCGAACGAAATAAAATTCTTGTCGTTACAAAAACCAGAACTTTCTTATGAAGTGGAGTTGCGAGGTGAAACACCAGGTGATACCGTAAGAGAGCTTCGCCAACAAATTGTTAGATTATCGCAGCTTTATCCTTCTGAAGAAATCTTAGAGTCGCCTTTCGACCAATTAGAAGATATTAAAGAAATAGAAGAGAGTTTATCGAAAGTAGAAAAAAATATAAAAACGATGACCAGTCATCCGGACAAAGCTCTGTTGGATAGAACTAATAACCTTATGACTCACATTTATCACCGCTTAAATAGAGTAGACTGTTCTTCACAGCCAGATGTATTCACTAGACTCAACGATTGTAGTAAAAACTTTCAAATAAATAAAACTGCCCTTTCTGAAATGAAGCCGCTATCTTCTGGTCCGGTTCTGGACCCACTTGTCAGCAACTCGCAAATAACTGTCAATTGCGAACGTACCCTAACGTCAGACCTATCAAAGTTAAAATTCGATGGTAAGACTTGTGTGTGCGCATTTATCTGAAGCGTATGTGAATTTACTAGGGCAAGAGCCATTCCTTCTAGCAAAGTGTTGTCTTTCGCTACAGAAATTTTCTCAGATGATGCCTTGCATTGGTATCGTAGCATACAGGATAACGTATCTACCTGGGATGAAGTTTGTGTGAAACTTAGGGAAGACTTTAGTAACTCTGATTACGATTATCGATTTTTGACAGAAATTAGAGCGCGCACACAAGGTGAGCGCGAGAATATTACGGTTTATCTCTCTATAATGTCAGGCATGTTTGCACAGCTTGACAAGAAACTCTCAGAGGCAGATAAAATAGAAATCCTCTTACATAACATACGTCCTTGCTATGCCAATGTGCTCACGTCTTGTCCGGAGTTAAAGGACATTGATACCTTACGTACAATATGCAAAAACTACGAAAATGTTAAAAGCCGCATGTCACAATTCCATGAGCCACCAAACACTCGCTCCAGATTTTGCATATGCCCACGTTTCCTATTCAAATTCTGGAGGAAAGCCATTAGGTAGATCGTCCAACAGTAACAACACCCAATATTATTCACAACGAGGTGGATCCTACAATAACCACGAACACAATAAGCGTACCTACCCCACAATTTTTTTTAATAGGCAAAATACTTATAGAAGCGGTTTTCCAAAAAACTATCCACCAGATTCAATTGATGCCCCTAAACCTATTCATGCGGTCAGTACAAACCCTAAGTTCTGTCCACGTTGTCGCGTAGATACACATGGTCTGCGAAGTTGTACTGTAGAACGCAAAATCGTATGCTTTCGTTGTGGACTAGCGGGAGTTAAATTTCATGACTGTCCTAATTGTCAGAATCAACCTTCTGTTACATCGGACAAACAAAAAAACGAATGAAGCAGAATTGTAGTTACTTTGACAATAATGAATGGAAAGATTGGTTAAAATTTATCAAAAACTTTTTCAATGTATACAAAGTGACTTCAATTCTGCAGTCAGTATCTTCTAATGATAACAGAACTAATGTAAGTATTAAAATAAATAACGTAGTTGCTACCAGATTGCTAGATTCGGGTGCTGCTGTATCTATAATTGGAAACGGATTCCATAAAAAGTTATTGAGTCCAAACTTGGTCCTACAAACTAATGACCAAATTAATATTGTTGCAGCTGGGGGTCAAACCCTGAACAGCATTGGGTACCTAAATTTACCTGTGGACTTTGATGGTCAAAGTCATAAAATGAAATTATACGTAGTGCCACATATTGAAACACCGATAATTCTTGGCATTGATTTCTGGCGGAAGTTCAAGTTATGTCCCAAGTATATTGGCTCTATGAACATAACCGAACTGCCAAAATCTCCTTCTAATTTACAGGTTATTGATAAATCAAAACATATTACTCCCTATCAACAACTTAGCCAAACGCAACGAAATCTTGTTGATAGTATCATTGAGCAATTTAAGGATATATCTTACGAAAAAAAGGGTTTGGGTCGCACTGCAATGATAACCCACCGTATCGATACTGGTAATGCTTCACCTATTCGTCAGCGTTATTACCGTATGTCGTCAGAAAAAACCCGCATAGTTAACGAGCAAGTAGATGAAATGATTCAATTAGACGTTATCGAACCATGTGAGAGTGCGTGGTCGTCTCCAGTATTAGTAGTTAATAAAAAAAATGGCAAACCTAGATTCTGCCTTGACAGCAGAAAACTTAACTCTGTTACGATTAAGGATGCTTATAATCTGCCATACATATCAGAGATCTTAGATAATTTAAGAGATGCTAAATATCTAACAAGCATAGATTTATCTAAGAGCTTTTGGCAAATACCCATTGATACCGAGGATAAACGTAAAACCGCGTTTTTTGTTCCAAATCGGGGAACGTACTGTTTTAAAACTATGGCTTTTGGCCTCACTAATGCCCCTGCGACTCGGCAGAGGTTGGTCGATAAGTTGTTTGGTCTAGAATTCGAATTAAAAGTATTTTGTTACCTTGATGACATAATTTGCGTAAGCAATAACTTTGACAGCCATGTGGCATTATTACGTCGGGTCCTTGAGAAGCTTCAAAATGCCAATCTTACTATTAATTTTGAGAAAACACAATTCTTTAGGGACAGCTTAAAATATCTGGGTTATATAGTCGATTCTCAAGGGTTACGTACCGATCCAGACAAGGTTGCTGCTATTGTGAAGTATCCTACACCAAGTTCAAAAAAAGAACTCAAAAGATTCCTGGGTACTGCATCTTGGTACCGCCGCTTTGTGCCAAATTTTAGTATGATCGCAGGGCCTTTAAATAAACTTACGTCAAACAAAAAAGGTGCGCCACCATTCGTTTGGAATAGGGAGGCTAACAACGCGTTTGAATCTCTTAAGCAAAGTTTGACCTCATGCCCCGTCCTATCCTGCCCAAAATATGAACTGCCTTTCGAAGTTCATACAGATGCAAGCAATTCCGGAATTGGGGCAATGCTGTGCCAACTAATAAATGGACAAGAGCACCCTATTGCTTACATGAGTAAGTCGCTGTCGGGAGCAGAGCGTAACTACAGCATCACTGAGCGAGAGACGCTTGCTGTTCTAACGGCCTTAGAACACTGGCGTTGCTATCTCGACAACGGCCAAACGTTCGTCGTTTACACCGATCATTCAGCCTTAAAATGGTTTTTATCACTAAACAATCCAACCGGAAGGCTCGCTCGATGGGGTGTTAGACTGTCATCATTTAATTTTATAATTAAACATCGCCGCGGCGTGGATAATATAATACCAGACGCATTATCGCGTGCTGTTCCCGTTAGTTCTATAAGCACCTCTAATTCATTTTTAAACACAACAGATGAATGGTACAAAAACAAATATAAAATATGCACAAATTCACCATTAAGCCTTCCCAATTTCATGATAAGTAATAACGCCCTCTTTAGGTTAACGAGAAACCAATGTCCGTTAACATCGGAATTTGCTTGGAAAGAAGTAGTTCCAAATGAGTTACGAGAAAAAATTATTACAGAAAACCATGCTGAACCAACAGCAGGACACTTAGGGATTCACAAAACTTATTACCGCTTGGCCTTACGCTACTTTTGGCCTGGTATGCACTCTGATGTCGTGAAATTTGTTTCTGGTTGCTCTACGTGTCTTGCTTATAAACTACCTAATCATGCAACTTTAGGACTCATGGGCCGACCTAAGCAATGTTCCCGTCCCTTTCAGATGGTATCCATTGATTTCATCGGCCCATTGCCAACAAGTAGGAAGCAAAACACCCATTTGCTCGTAGTTGTGTGCTATTTCACAAAGTACTGTCTCACATTTCCACTTCGACGAGCTAACGCAGACGCGGTTATAAAGCATATGGAAAACTCAATATTTCTCGTTCATGGGATACCGCAAACAATATTTTTAGACAACGGGAGTCAATTTATAAGTAGAAATTTAGAAACATTTTTCCAAAAATATGAAATACCTAACATTTACTTTACGCCACGTTACACCCCTCAAGTCAATACCGTTGAACGGTTTAACAAGACTATTGTAACATGCATTTCTACCTTTGTCGAAGGCGATCACAGAGCGTGGGATGAAAATTTACCAAAAATACAATTTGCAATAAATAATTCGGTAAATGAAGCTACTGGTTATACGCCAGCCTTTCTTGTGTACGGCAGGGAGCTGGTAACTTGCGGATCCCACTACTTAGAGTCGGACTTAGGTGATGAGGTCCTTTTCCTGCCTCGTAGCATTTATGCTGAAAACATTGGTCATCTGGCAAGAATATTTAATGACGTCCAAGCTTGTCTTTGGCGAGCACATGCAAAGAACTCGAATCGATATAATCTAAGAAGAAAACCTGCCGAGTTTCAAGTTGGTGATATAGTGTGGAAAAGAACCTATTACCAAAGCGACAAAGACCAATATTTTTGTAAAAAGTTAGCGCCGAAATTTTTAAAGTGCCGTGTTACTGGAAAGAAATCATCCCTAGTTTACAACTTGGAGGATATGGCAGGTAAACAACTAGGCACTTGGCATATTAAGGACTTAAAATCAATTAATTACCGGGTCTAGCTATCTTAGTGTTTTATTTAGTATAGACAATAATTTCTTTATAGTTAAGACAATATTAAGTAGTCATGCAGTTAGCCGGATTTTACGAAGAGATGAGTAGTAAAATCCTTCAGTACCGAGGGGAGTAACTGTAACGTTGTTCACGATTATTACAACACATAATGCATAGGTTCCTAAAATATATAATTTGATATAAAATAGTGCTAGCGGTTTTGTTATCGCTCCTACGCATCTCCAATGAATCAAGCGCCGAGCGGCCATCTTGCCGGCCGCGCTGCAGCGTCAGTGCCTCAGTGGCTCAGTCCCGATAGACCTCTGCACTGAATGCACGCCGCCTTGCTCCGCGCAACAGCTGTTTTGTTAGCTCACTACGTTGACGACGAGTCCTGTATTAGTAAAGATAATACTAACGGCATATTTATTACCTCGAACAACATTCTTAAGATATCTACAAATACGGCTTAGTGATTAATGTGAGGATATTTCCCCCCTCTCTTAGGGTAAGTGTGAACTGCTAATTGTTAAATTTTAACTCGTTTGTAAGTCTCCTTAGATTCCTTGCTATGCGGCTTCAGCTTGCTATTTGAGTGTTTACGTGTAGATCTTATTATTAGTAGATGTATGCTATACTCAACTTCTTCATGCTTTAGTATTAGTGGACAGTAATGTAACGCCATACGCGTTTAAAGTTAATGACTTAATTAACGAAATTGATTATTATTTATTAGCTAAATGTTATTTACGCAAGGTGATCTTTTGTTATCGAGTGTAACTTAGCTTATTAGCTCCGTTCCGGTTTCCGTGTACCGCCACATACAAACCGCATACCTACCGTCTTGTATAAACAATTATTACCTGAGAACAAGGATTAGGGATTTGTGGCGTTGCACGGGACATTGTTTCATCTTGTCCTAACAGGCTGGAATTCAATTCCAGGGTCCTAGCTCCGGGACTACCTCCCGAGCGTGAACGAGTCTCGCCGCAGCCACTTGCCCTGCTTATCGTGCGTCGGCCTTCAGGGGAGTTCCTAGTACCCTGCGCTCTGATCCAAGCTGTTATCGAACTTGTAGTATTTAATTAAAGTGGAACTTTTATAAGGTGTCAGTGCTTATATTTAATTTCATCACTGCCCTAAACTCCTTACCACTACACTATAAAGTTTTTTTTTTTTTAATTAACCCTTAGTTTGTAAACGCTCTTGAATAATAATGAAGAAGATCTCATTTATACAAAGTTTACTATCTATAGCTGGATTCAGTATTAATTAACAATTAAGGAAAAATATGTTTTATTTTTATATTTTGTACGTATCTTTCATATTTAGAAGTCACTAAAAAGTGAATTAAAGCGATCTCAACTAAGATACATTTTTATGATGTATACATAATTATTTTAAGCCATACCTAATACTAATTAATGAACACACTGCCTATGAATTCCTTATTTGTTACCCATGTTCCTATTATTGTTACTGTCCCTTGATATTTTAAGATAATATTTTTGATTTTTGTTTAGTTTTTGTTATAGAACTCAAACTTATTAAGTATTTATATTAAAATATAATTGGCCTTAAATTATAATTTTCAGGGATATAACTAGAAATAACTTTAATAAATACGTGTTACAATTTAACTTTAAAACTGAGGTTTGATTAAAAGGTAACGTAAAGGAGTAATTACCCATTGAATTTTTTTACTACCTTAAAATAATAAAGAATTTGTTTATTGAACATACGCAATTGGTTATTACTATCCTATTAAATAAATTATAACAATTAAATTGCTGTCTAATTTTTAGAATTCCCTTTTCGACCTATGGTCGGTTTTTGTTACCGATATTTACAAAATGTACAAACTTTTTTAGAAATGCTCAAATAATAAGTCAGCTCTGAGCCCTCGTTTAACTAAGACGCGTATAAGTCCAGTGCGTTAGTATCAGTGGTTGTCAAACTTTATATTTATTTAATCCAGTTTGGTACAACATTCCAATCATGCAGTGTGGTCGTTGTAATAACGCTGTCAATGATAGTGCCCAATGTTGCGTGTGTAAAAAGCTTTTTGGTTTCTGCTGCGCGGGTGTGACCGAACAGGGTTACCGCAGACTAGGATCAGACCGTCGAGCCCTATGGAAATGTTCCGTGTGCAGAACGGAGCCCTTATCTCCGCAACCTATCGAAGTGGCCTCGCTTGGGTCCATTATGGTGGAGCTGCGGTCAATCCAGTGCCAGCTCTCTAGCATGCCTGTGCTTGTGCAGGACGTCAAAGCCATAAAAAATGAAATGGATGAGCTCAAAAAATCCTGTGAATTTAATAGTTTACTATTAGATGATCATAGTAAACGGTTAGATCGAGCGGAGTCTAAGCTATTAGAGCTATCAAGTCTTAAGGATAATGTCCAGATCCTAAAAAATGAGCTAAGCGTCCTCAAGAGTGACAATGTTAGCAGAGATCAGTGGCAGCGATTGAACAATGTTGAGATTAAAGGTGTACCAGTGAAGCAAAACGAAGATTTGTTTAAAATTCTAGATCAGATATCGTCAGCAATTAGTTATCCAATCCAGAGATCTAGTGTTAACTACATTTCTCGGGTACCAACCCATAATGCAAGAGAAAAACATATTATAGTTGGTTTTATTAACCGCTATGTAAAGGAAGATTTAATAGCTTCTGCGCGTGCCAAGAAGCAATTGTTCACCAGTGAAATCGGCTTTGGTGGTGATGCGCAGCGTGTCTTTCTCAATGACCACCTAACTCCTGATTACAAAAAATTGCTCACATCTGTTAAATCATTGCTTAAGCCGAAAGGTTATATGTATATTTGGGTAAAATTCGGGAAAATTCATGTGCGCAAAGATGACTCATCGAAAATCTTCATCATTGGTAACCAAGCGGATTTAAACAAGTTGTTATAGTGTGCAGCTTATTTAAAATAGTGTTTGTATGTATGATACATGTACTATTTCATTTTGTAGGTCTTTGTTATTTTGTAGCACTGGCTCTCCTGATAGCTTTTTCTGTAGCTAAATCTTATTTTGTTTTCATTAAATTATACCATAATAGTTTGAGAACCTCAGGTCATACCGGTTGCTATTGTTTGTTATCGCGGCTTGCCGCCGCCCGGCCAGCTACCTGCGCTAATCACCCTGGCACATTTGAAGATTGTCATATGCAAATTATATTTATCTCTTTTTTTCCCTGCAATTTCTATTACATTTACGTTAATTACTACTGCTTGCCTTGTTACACTCGTGGCGCACTTATTATGTCGTATATGGAGATTATTGAATTTAAATTTCAAGTCGATTTATTCTATGTCTGTCTTTTCTTACTAAACGTTTCGCACATAATCATCGCACCTATCTATAAAGTCCCAATCTATGCTTATTTAGTCTGTTCTAGAAATTTATTTTTTGTTTTGCTGCTATTGTTGAATTTAGGTTTTTATTATAGTAATGGCTAATAATGATAACGGGTCGCTTTCTATTTATTATCAGAATGTTAGAGGACTTCGTTCTAAAACATTAGACTTTTATCGCAATATTCTTTTAGCGTCGTATGACATTGTTTTGCTGACGGTGACGTGGCTTGTTGACGGTATCGCGGACGCGGAACTTTTTGATGATAGGTATGTTATTTGGCGGCGGGATCGGGACCTAGCATTGACCGGGCAGTGTCGCGGGGGTGGTGTCATTATTGCTACACGTAAGGAGTTGGCTATCGTTCCGCAAACTGCCTACCAATCCTCAGCGGAAGATCTGTGGCTTACTTTGATCTTAAAAAACACTCTCAACGCTACGATTAAGTTGCATTTATGTGTTATATACTTATGTAAACAAGGTCAAGGTTATTCTTTTTCCGATCAGCTTTCTAACTTTCTGTGTCGGTTGGGTGAGGTGGTGCTCAATAATTCTAATTCAGACGATAAATACCTAATTGTTGGTGACTTTAATTTAAGCAACATTGTCTGGACACCCGCTTACCGCCACCTAATACCCACCAATTACGCTTCAGCGGATGAATGTAGCCTGGTCGACGAGTTGAATTATCTCGATTTATGTCAATATAATGGTGTGACTAATAAATTTGGCAAGATATTGGACCTGGTGCTCTGTAGTGATGAAGTAGCGGTTGTGCGGTGTCAAACTCCGCTTGTACCTATTGACCCTTATCATGAAGCTTTAGTTGTAACCGTTTCGTTTGTCTCGCATGCTTCTTTAAAATTGGCGTCAACTATGAAATATTTTTATAATAAAGCTAATTATAAATTAATTAATTTGGACCTCTTTAATACAGATTGGGACCTTGAGTTTTCAAGTCGTACGTTGGATCAGTGTGTCGATTTTTTCTATGCTAAATTCATTGTGTTGAGAGATAAACATGTCCCGCATAAGCTTACTACGTTGAGCACATTCCCCGTTTGGTATTCATCTTCGCTTAAGAAGGCTATTAAAGAAAAGCATAAATACCATCGCAAATTTAAAATATATGGTAACAAGTGTGATTTTGTTTCTTTCGAATTTCAGAGGAATAGGGTTAGGTGTTTGGAAAAACAGTGCTTTCTTAAATATATCGAGATGGTTGAAGCTAATATAGCTAAAAATCCCAAACAGTTCTGGTCTTTTATTAAATCTCGTTCTAAATCCTACGGTGTTCCTAGTAGTGTGCAGTTTAAGGATGTTATAGCAAATACGGGTATGGACATCTGCAATGTTTTTTCTGATTATTTTCAAACAAGTTTTTTAACGTCAGCTATCAGTACCAGTGTACGTAATCAGGATATCTTTCGGAATGATGTCGACCCAACCAGTGATGTTGCCAGTATCTCTGTTGATCCTGTTGTGATCACCAAACTTTTATTGAATTTAGATCCTGGCAAATCTGCGGGTCCAGATCAGGTACCTGCTTTATATTATATTAACTGCGCTGAAGCTCTTACCAAGCCAATTGTATTGTTGTTTCGTCGTTCATTTGCCGAATGTGCAGTGCCTATGGTTTGGAAATTAGCCTTCGTCACGCCGGTTTTGAAGAAGGGACCGAAGACAGATAATAATAATAATAATATCACGAGACAATGTCACACAAATTGACCTAGTCCCAAACTAAGCTCTAGGCTTGTACTATGGGTACTAGACAACGATAAACTTACTTATATAGAGAAATATATACTTAAATACATAGAAAACATCCAAGACTCAGGAACAAATACTCGTGCTCATCACACAAATATCTGCCCTTACCGGGATTTGAACCCAGGACCCCTAGCTTCGAAGGCAGGGTCACTCCCAACTAGGCTAGCGTGTCGTCATTAGATGTGACTAATTATAGGCCTATTTCCAAACTATGCATTCTAGCCAAAGTTATGGAAAAGGTAGTCCACATGCAGGTTTCCTCAGCGTTGAAAAATTCCTTAGATCCCGCCCAACACGGTTTTGTGAAACGTAGGTCAACAGTGTCTAATCTGGCTGTGTTAAACGATACTGTATCTCAGGCATTGGATGAAGGTCGTCAGGTAGATGTTATCTATACTGATTACAGTAAAGCATTTGATCGGATTGACCATAACTTATTATTAGGTAAGCTTTATTTAGTTGGAATCAGGGGTGACCTCTTGAGGTGGTTCGCGTCCTACATAGTAAACCGATGTCAGTCAGTTGTCATTAGCAATTATATGTCAAGCTGGGTGACTATTCCCAGTGGAGTTCCCCAGGGGTCGTTGTTGGGACCACTCCTTTTCAATGTTTTTGTTAATGATATTAAATGTTGTTTCCGGTTTGCTAGGGTACTTTGTTTTGCAGATGATATGAAGATTTTTGCCGAAATTGCGTCACCGGAGGATGCTGTTGCCCTACAATCCGATCTGCGCCGGCTTGATTTTTACTGTCATCTCAATAAGTTGGACCTCAATCCTTCAAAATGTGTTTATTTAACTTTTTCACGTAAAATTAATCCCATATCTTCTAGTTATTCATTGAAAGGTAGCATTCTTCAAAAAGTATCGAGCATGCGTGATTTGGGGGTTGTTCATGATTCTAAACTTGTTTTTAATGATCATATTAACGAGATCGTGTCTAAAGCTGCTAAGTCTCTTGGTTTTATTATGCGTAGTTCAGCTTGTTTTTCACATCCTAAGACCGTGAAAGTCCTATATTGTGCTTACGTGAGGAGCAGGTTGGAATATGCATCTCAGATCTGGAATCCCCAATATCAAGTTTATATAGATAGGATCGAACGTTTGCAGACAAAATTTCTCAAATTTCTATGCTATAAATTAAAATGTAAGTATAGTTCCGCTGATTACTTTAAATTGTGTAAGCACCACCATCTTTTACCGCTTGTAAAGCGCCGAGAGGTTGCCGATATAGTGTATCTATTGAATATAGTTAACGGCAATGTGGATTGTCCTGATTTATTGGGCAGAGTTTCTTTTAATATTCCCACTAGGAGTGTGCGGTATTTTCGTCCTATTTCGGTTTCCCTAGCTTCTACTAATTATAGGAAAAATAGTTTTTTGTGCAGAGCTGGTCGGAGTTTGAATAGTGTGTTAAGGAGTATTGATTTTGACATTTTTGCAAGTAGTATTAATTCTATAAAGAATAAATTAATTCAATATTTTGTGAACAATCTTCATATATGATAAATTTTTCGGGTGTGCGTGCAGGTGCTGGTTGGCATAGTTATTGCGTACAGTAAAATTTGGTGGCCTGTAGGTAGTAGTTGTTATTAATTAATTATATTTTCCTCTCTCTCACTGTTTAAACGTTTAACTTAGGCTTATTCTTTTTCATATTACTTAATTGCTATATGTGAGAACCTGTAATTGGCTATGTTTTGTTACTCTAGTTTCTAATTTCTTTTGTAAAGCTGTTGGTTTTCCATGGATTAATAAATAAATAAATAAATAAATAAATAAACAATACACACGACTAAAAACGACACGACTTTTACGTTTTTCTTTTAAATTTGGTGTAAGTTAATCCGTCAGTTCGATAACTGCATCCAGTAGACTTGCCACATTTAAAACCAAATTGATTGGGTGCTATGATATTGTGTTTATCTAATAATGCAATGAGCCGATTGTTAAGATTTTTTTTCAAATACTTTAGAAATAGATGTAAGAACTGAAATAGGGCGATAGTTGATAGATGTTTTCCTTTGAACCACCTTTGTGTATTGGATGGACCAGGGCTTTTTTGAATAGGTCTGGGAAATTTCCAGTAGAAATGGTTAGGTTAAAAAGATACGTCAATACAGGAACAAGTTTAACACGGGTTGCTTTCAAAATAGCACATGAAATTCCGTCACAGCCAACGCTTACACGTTATTTTTCAAACCTAGAATTATATTTTCCACTTCTACACTATCAACATCTAGAATGACCATAGAGTTCACTAGTGAGGCGCTAGAAATACATCTAAAATTGTCAGAGTTATCAGCACAATCTCCTTTATTCGATATTTTAGTAGCAAGAGTACTGCCGATCGATGCAAAGAAAGAGTTGATGCTGTTAGCGGAAGAAATAGGGTCCAGGCCGAGAGACAAAAGTTCCCGCGAAGGCGCTTTTTCCTTTTGTATATTGGCTATTTGCTTAAAAACTTTCCATGTTTCTTTAGGTTTACCCATGGCCTCCTCCAGCTGCCGTTTTTTTTTTTTTTTTTTTTTTTTAATATGTTATTACAGTAGTTTCTGTACCTCGCAGAAACTCTGTACGTAGTCTTTAGAATCAAGTTAGTTGGATCTTGTTGTTGTTGTTGGATTTTTCAGGTGAAGTTTATCGCGATTTATAATACAGCGTAAGAGGCCAGGGGTAATCCAAGGTTTGAGTGTACGCTTACGACGAGCTGTTAATGGCGGTAAAGTCCGAGATAATGTTATAGATGATAAAATCCTAATAAGCTCTTCAGCTGCCAAGTTGGAATCACTCATATCTTGAATAGGCGAGAAGCCCGAGTTCAAGATATCGTCGATAATCGCAGATACGTCTAGCCTACGCATCGAGTGGCCAGTACTTATTTTTAGGTTTGATTTAATGCAAAAAAGAACGCGAGCATGATCGGTTGCAAAATAGTTAAGTATCATCACGAAAGCCTCTCTATTAATTTTTAGAATAACACGATCAAGACAGTTTTCGTTCCTTGTTGGTAGCACTTGAGCCGGAAGAAGTCCATGGGATGCCCTTCGAAATCCAAATACTTAATACTTGGAACTAGAAACCAATGTGAAAAAGTAATTACCCGCAAACCTACAATTTTAATAAGGTGTCCACCGAGGAAAAGGCTGTTGATGGGAAAAGTGAGTGATCAAGGCCATCTAACTCACTCTCTTCGTCATAGTTCTGCGCATCTTCATAAAGGGCATCCAATATAGGTGAGTAACTCCCAGCATATTCCGTGTGGGATCTCTTCCTGCGTGGAGGAGTCGGCGCATCGATCCTCATCAGCGGCCCATATGAGCGTGCGGTATTACTCTCTTCCGGTAAGGAAGGCGATAGAGAAGGGTCTTCTCCAGGCGTCATGGCAGCAAGCGCAACTCGCTCACCGAATACGAAGCTCTCTTCATAAAGCTAGAAAAGTTGGTGAGGATTGTCGATGAAATGCCAATTGAACTGAGCCATACTGAGGTCAATCTGGGCGTCTTGAAGAAATCCAACCCCATGGTGTGTGTAGTTTCGACGTGATTCTGGCAGTACCAAAAAGGTTGTAAGTACCGTACGGTCATTATCTTGACGGGAGCGCGAGTCACTAGAACCATTCCATGCTAGTGTTATCCCTATTCGCACCTCTTCAAATTCATATCCCTGCCTCTTCAGTTCACAATACAGAGAGTACGAAGCCATGCTCGACTTGGCGCAACAGTCCACGTACGCGGCGCCAGCTACTCCCCCTATTTCAACATATACAACAGGACGGTCCCGAGCGTCGATGATTGAGATGGTGGGCTTAGCTGAGCAAAATCCAATTCCAGGTGCCGGTTGCTGTGCCTTTTGGGAATGGCAAGTTGGGCAGTTGCTTCTAACAACTCCTGGGGCACCGCAGCCATAATACTTAAATCTTGGTGTAGATGGAGTTGGGTGTTGAACAACCGCATCTTTTTTATCCAACCTTGTGGTTTCCTTGGGTGCGTTATCTTTGCGAGCAGCCAGTTTTCGACAATTCTCAGCGGCATGACCGAAGTTCTTGCAAAATCTGCTTTATGGTTTGCGTGCTAAAGTTGACCGGTCATCAGACTGGGGCTCGTAGGTTACGGCCGTGACCTTCTCTTTGAGGACTTGTTGAGCCGCGTGAACGGCCTTAAGTAGTCCTCTGTAGTCCTTGAAGTCCGCACGTGATACTTTTTCTCGGATCCCTAGACGCATCAACATGTATAGCATATCCAACTAAACTTTTTCCGTATGTCCTGGACTAGGTAGTTGTGAGAACAACAGCCTCTTTTGACGAATAAAGTCTTCGGTCGCCTCGTCATGCAGTTGTTTTTGCCAGATATCATTGTATAACAAATGAGGTTCTCGTGTAGGTGCAAAGTTGTCACGAAGTCGAGCCTCGAAATCGTTCCATGTTCTGATGTCATTTTTCACGCCTAGCCACCAAACTTCAGCTTCGCCTTTTAATAATAAAGGCAGTTCTTTGATCGCCGTCACATCCCCCATATCAGCTGACGTCTTAAATATTTTAATCGCCGTGAGGAATGCTTCGACAACTTCGGGGTCTTTTACGCCATCATAACTATAGTTGCAATTTATAAACGAGCCTCTTGGTCATGTTGCAGTAGTTGGCAGCCTATCTAAGAGCTGCGAGAATTGCTCAGGTGACATCATTTTGGACGGTCAAATCTTCTTCACTACCATAGTAACTCGTCCGGAGCGTGTGACGTAAGTTGGGTTCTTTTTCGACGTTCCGTGTCCTCCAGTCATTTAATAGGTAGGTCGACTAGTAACGCGTCGTAGCGTTGCTCGGAGCGAAGGTCCGGGAACAAGAGTTCGTAGCCGGCGACGTAGCGAGACGCGTAGCAGACGATGACGTCACTAAGTCGTAGCGTCGTTACGTAGACGGGCCTCACGTAAAGGGCGCCACTTGAGACGAAGAGGGCGGGGGAGCGCAGTAGAAACAACCCAAGATACACGTTACCGATTTTATTTATATGAGATGATACAATTTACATGCGCACTAAACTATTCTAAGTGTGTCCCAACTAGGGTGGAAGCTCACTGAGAGTAGCGCCGTGTTTACTAGTGCTATGACACCAATACGTCTCATCCAGCGTGAAAGCGCTTAGTGTGCGATAGTACTAATCCCTACTTGAAATACAAATAATAATAATAATAAT
This sequence comes from Acleris holmiana, assembly GCA_949316455.1. Lineage (NCBI taxonomy): Eukaryota > Metazoa > Arthropoda > Insecta > Lepidoptera > Tortricidae > Acleris > Acleris holmiana. The sequence continues at coordinate 90,992 of CASGFW010000022.1, read as the reverse complement.
AATAATATCACGGGACAATGTCACACAAATTGACCTAGTCCCAAACTAAGCCCTAAATAGGCTTGTGCTATGGGTACTAGACAACGATAAACTTACTTATATAGAGAAATATATACTTAAATACATAGAAAACATCCAAGACTCAGGAACAAATACTCGTGCTCATCACACAAATATTTGCCCTTACCGGGATTTGAACCCAGGACCCCTAGCTTCGAAGGCAGGGTCACTCCCAACTAGGCTAGCGTGTCGTCAAAATAGATCGTAAATCGCCTTCGGAGGTCTTGAAGTTGCGGGAACCAAACGATTGTGCAATCTAATCGACTGTCAGCGCCATCTATCGGCGCTTTGGTAAGCTGGCCTTGGGCTGTGTTGTTAGTACGGGCAAAGCGGTACAGTTGGCGCCATCTATTGGTGTTTCTCGTTTTTATAACCGTAATAAATGATAACATTAAATTTAGCAACTGATTTATCGATACGAAATTATAACGTCACTACTATAATATAACATTTGGGAGAAATCTTGTAATGCAATAGGTTTTTTTTTGACGCCCAGATTGACCTCAGTATGGCTCAGTTCACTTGGCATTTCATCGACAATCCTCATCAACAGTTCGAGCTTTATGAAGAGAGCTTCGTATTCGGTGAGCGAGTTGCGCTTGCTGCCATGACGCCTGGAGAAGACCCTTCTCTATCGCCTTCCTTACCGGAAGAGAGTAATACCGCACGCTCATATGGGCCGCTGATGAGGATCGATGCGCCGACTCCTCCACGCAGGAAGAGATCCCACACGGAATATGCTGGGAGTTACTCACCTATATTGGATGCCCTTTATGAAGATGCGAAGGCAAGTCTTCAGAACTATGACGAAGAGAGTGAGTTAGATGGCCTTGATCACTCACTTTTCCCATCAACAGCCTTTTCCTCGGTGGACACCGTGGTACTAGATGAGTTCCTGGAGAAGAACGAGGATATCTTCAAAGCCAATGGGGAACCAGCGAAGGGATTCAAGCACTCCAATGAGACGAGGGATCACAAGCCCATTTCTGTACCACCATACCGATTATCACCGGTCAAGACTGAAGTCTTAAAGAAGGAGGTGGAAAAGATGTTAGCTGAAAAGATTATCGAACCGTGTACATCCCCTTGGGCCGCGCCAGTTGTGATGGTGCCTAAGAAGGATGGAAGCACTAGTCTATGTGGAATATCGTCAGCTCAACGCAATTACGACACCTGACGCATACCCACTGCCTAGGATTGATGACTTACTCCATAACGCCAAGCCAACGCCCTATATGAGCACTATTGATCTTCGCGCTGGATATTGGCAGATTAACGTCAAGAAGGAGCATCGTACGAAGACTAGTTTCGTGACACCCTTCGGAATATACAGATTTTGCCGGATGCCGTTCGGGTTACGTAATGCGCCGGCCACTTTTCAGCGAATGATGGATCGCCTACGAATTTCTCTCAGCCACATCAAGTTATTGGTATACTTGGATGACTTGATAGTCATGTCCTCTACTTTCAAAAACCATATAAAAGATTTGCAGGACGTTTCCGACAAGCTGAAAGAATTCAATTAGACAGTAAACAGAGAGAAGTGTCACTTCTGCTGCCAAAAGAGTACGGGCCTTCCGAGGAAATCTCATGGTTAATGTGGGAAATGGTTGATCATAAATACAAAAAAAATAGTGCAGAAGGTAGTCAAATAGTACAAACGAAAAAAACTACTAAAACTAAAAAAAACGATACTAACTTAATAAAGATCTTCGAAACAGACTTCAAAAAAATAAAAATCCATGGTTATAACATGTGGCACCAAACAAATGAATAAAACAAATGCCTTGCAAATTTGAGTCCCGGAGAAGCGGTTATACACTGTGACTTTTCAGAAAATTTTGAATGTAAAATGTCATCGGAGATACAAGCCTCGGTTCATCGAAAAATCAAGTCACTTTGCATACCGGCATGCTTTACGTAAACGGAATAAAACAATCTTTTTGTACGATCTCACCTTCGAATGTGCATCAGCCACATGCAATTTGGGCCCATCTCTTACCAATATTGGACAAGGCCGAATCTTTTGAACCTAACTTGCGTCAAGTGCATATATTTTCTGACGGGCCAAGTTCTCAATATCGACAAAAAAAATATTTTTATTTAATAAGGCATTTTGCGAATAAGAGAAATATTAAAATCACGTGGTCCTTTTTTGAGAGTGGCCACGGAAAAGGTGTGGCTGATGCAATTGGGGGTGTTGTCAAAAGAGCATTGGATAGACAAATAGCATATGGAAAGGATGTCATGAATTCCTTTGATGTACACGATTTACCAGTAGAATGTGTGAAGTCTGTTCAATGTTATCATATAAATGACCAAAAGATTGACGAGATCTATAAACTATTACCAGCAACACTCAAAACCTTACCTGGCACGATGTCTATTCACCAAGTCATCACCTCACAAGATCAACAAATCAAACACAGATTTTTGAGTTGCTTTTGTGGTGGTTTCGACGATTGTTCTTGTTATGATCCCAAAGTATACAATTATCCGAAAACTTTGCCTGTTAATTATGAACTAAATGAAATTGAATTGGGACCAATTGAATATATACCATTTACTGGCTGTTTTACGTAGAAATGACAGAAATTGGAGGAACGTATTTTCCCAGAGCCAAATTTATGTGGAATATCTGCAATAACGCAATCTAATGTGAGTACCGTGAATAATGATGCCTTATGGACTTAGTGTCGAATTAGAATACTTCCGAAACTTCTATCACCTCAATGAGTAAAGGTTTAGAGTCTTTTCACGATGAAATCTTGATTGAGGTACCCGCTGACACTAATATAAATAGCAATAATTATTTAAATTGGCAAGGCAGGCAGCCATCAATTCAGATCCCTAAACCTACAAGAGTCATCGTTACCTAAGTAGTAACATAAGACTGAGTAAGGAGTCTGTTATTTCGCATACATCTAGTAAAAGCGTAGAAACTCTTTCAGTTTGTGACAAAAAGTTAAAAGATAAAAATACTGCAAGAAATAAGCCATTGACAGCTAATAATATTATGTGTGGTACAGAAAACGTTCTTATGAAAAATTTAAATGCTAAACCTCAAAATAGTGATATACTTAATCTAAAAATACGAGGATCGTCCTCCAAGTCCTCATTACAAAGTAGCCAAAAAACAACAAGTGTACCAAAATTACATACGAAATCATTGCATAGTGTTGTGAACTTTCATGTTTTGTGCAAACAATGTAAAGAGCCCATGCTGATGTATGAAGTATCTGGATGTATTATATGTAATTGTTATTTCTGCCAAAACTGTGGAGGTGAAAAGACATCTAGACACGCGGCAGCGTGTCCAGCCAAGTTCACGCCAAAAGGAACTGGCGAGCAGCAGCCGTGTGTTATTTACACGAACCGTTTGGAGCCACTTTTGACCCCTCAATAACTCCAAATCCATTTAACATAGAAACTTGACATTTGATATGTGTAATAAGACCCTTTAGATCAACTAGAACCCCAAATTTCATAAATATAGGTTAAGCGGTTATTGAGATATTAACGTCCGAAAATGGGCATTTATTCCACTGACTGACTCACTGACTGACTAGTAATCAAAAACCTAACCCACTTCCAGGTGACCTAGAAAGGTGAAACCTGGCATCCAAGTGGGTATTTGTGTGTATACAAATAAAAGAGTCTGAAAACATTGATTTTTAAGTTTTATTATTATTATTATTATTTATGCTTGTTACTTCAGAACTCCGTTATTTACTAACCGATTTGGAAAATTATTCTTTTGTTTGAAAGGGTATACTTCCGGAGTGGTTTCATCATCATCAGGTCCAAATCTGATGATGGAGTCCGGGAGAAATCGAGGGAACTCTTCAAATATTTTAGGTACACTTATAGATCACTCAAACGCGTACAACGCGCGCGCGCGTTATTTGACAAAAAATAATGATATCCCATCAAAAACATAAATGTAAAATGGAAGCCAAGTTCAATATTAAGAATATCCGATGCGCGGTTGTCGACTTCGCCGACAAAAAAATTGAGATCTAGATGGGTGCCAAGTTCCGTAGATAATCCTGATATTATATGTATTTATTAAGAATAGGGTAGAGACACCAGTAGTCAGCCAGGATCCTGTAGTCAGCCTTTTGCGTCGTTTTTTGCTTGTAAATAGCGGTCTTATTCAAATAAGCGAATCACCTGTGAGTTAATAGACGCTTTGATTCCTTATTGGTCAAATCATCAGACGATTGGTGCGGTATGAGGTCAGGGGGGTTAGTAACGCTCGTTCAAACAAGTGCTGTCAGTTGACCAGTGAAGTTGTGCCATGTCCGCCATTTTTTTGATAACTCGAGGTGTCATCTTCTTAAGTAAAAAAAGGTTGGTTTTTATATTCGCAGATATACTGTTTTATCATATGTTTATTATTTATAAATGTACCTGATATTATCGACTTAAAAACTTAGAATATAGTATCATTTTCTTTATAAATTGAGGGGCTGGGCACTGGGTACAACTTTTTAGCCAAAAATCCAATGCTCAGCCTCCCACGGCTGACTTTTGGGTTTTTGCGATATTTATCAATTTAATTCAAAAACATTACCGTTAGTAAGCTGACAATTGAATTTTCACATTAAATTAAGCACTCTCTATAAAATTTTGAATGAAACCCAGTAGTCGGCCGCATTTGAAAGTATGTATTTTATGCGGCTGAGCACTGGGTTTTGTACTTCCAGTATTCAGCCGCATATTTTTAATGCGGCCGACTACTGGGTTACGAAGCTCCAGTATTCAGCCGTTTTTAAAGTTAAATTGCTTATTAAAATACAGAAATTAAAATACAATATTAACAGGTACTACAATTAAAAGTTAAAACTAAACTTATTTAAATTAAGATAAAACTAAGCTACTGAAATATTAAAGATGTAAATAATAGAGACCATGCCGCGAGCGGACCTGCGTGAGGGGGTGTTCTTTTTATAGTGGTGATTATCATTTACATCTTGAATGTTTGAGTAGCTTAGTTTTATCTTAATTTAAATACGTTTAGTTTTAACTTCTGATTGTGCTTATATTATTACTTATATTAAATTAATTAACTTATCCATTAATTTATTAATCCAGTTCAGCTCTTTATTTTTAGTCAAACATGCCGCCAAGACCGATACACTCGTATCCACCAGAGAAACTCAATTCCGCTATGGTAGCAATTCGAAATGGAATGCCAATAAGAGAGGCTAGCAGAACGTTTAAAGTTCCTCGTGGTACATTACAAGACCGGCTTCACTTACGGGTCCCTGAAGGCCCAAGAAAAATGGGTCCTGATTCCGTTTTAAATAAATCCGAAGAAGCTGCACTTGTAGACTGGTGCGAAAAACTTACTAAATGTGGTTTTCCCCTAAAGCATGATAACCTATTAAATACCGTGCATTCAATAGTACTTGCTGATGGCAGACCAAACCCATTTACAAACAATAGACCAGGAAAAAAGTGGCTGAAGGCTTTCTTTCGAAGGAACACTTCATTGTCGACTAGAACAGCTGAGGAAATTTCTAAAGGAAGAGCGATTATAACCGAAGAAAACATAAGAAAGTGGTTTAAAGATTTAAAAGATTATCTCAACCGCGAAGGCGTCTCAGATATACTTGATGATCCCAGAAGAATGTTTAACGGCGATGAGACAAGTTTCATGATTTGCCCAAAAACTGGTAAAGTGATAGCCCCTAAAGGATATAAAAATGTCTATCAAATTGTCAAAGGCAATGAAAAAGAGACAATCACCACACTGGCGGTGTTCTCAGCAGATGGAAGTATTTTACCACCGTGCGTGGTATTCCCGTATGTAAGGCCACCTAAGGATGTTATTTCTAGCATGCCTGACGAGTGGTTCCTTGGCAAATCTGACAGTGGTTGGATGAAGACAGACATATTTTTCGATTACGTTTCCAAGGGATTCAATAAATGGCTGGAAGACAACGGCGTAAAGAAACCTGTGATTCTTTTTGTTGATGGACACAAAAGTCACTTGACGATGAAACTGAGCGAGTATTGTCATGAAAATAATATAATACTATACGCTCTTCCACCTAATACAACTCATATGATGCAACCCGCAGATGTTAGTGTGTTTAAGCCTTTAAAATCGGAGTGGAAGAATACAGTTCATAGGTGGTCTTCTGCACCTGAGAATGCTAATAAATGTTTATCGAAGACCACATTCTGTCCATTGCTGAAACAAGTATTAGAGAAAGATAATATAAAGGACTCTATTAAAAATGGCTTTCGGAAATGCGGGCTCTATCCTTTTGAGCCTAATGCAGTGGATTACACAAAATGTGTTCAAAATAATGCGGAGAACTTTAAAAGGAATAAAAGTAAATCACCAAAGAAAAGACTAAAAAAAAGGGATTTTGATACGGCATTAAAGGTAATTACTCAGTTAAACAAAGAGTTAATAGAGCGTGGTGTGGATATAGCGGTTGTTTTAGAAGTTGTTGAAACTGCGAAAAATACAATAGGGATTAATAACTCAGTTCTCTCAGAGGATTTGACTGAATTACAAAGTGGGACCAATAATGAAAAGAACGCCGTCGAAATGGATACTATTTTGGATATAAGTTTGCCTTTGCTAGGAGATAGCACACTTTTAAACAACTTAGATGGGCCAGAAATTGAATCGGGAAATAAATGACAGTAACACGTTGATACCTGTAAGTTTGCCTTTGCTAGGAGAAAGTACAATTTCAAACAACTTGGATGGGCCAGAAAATAAATCGGGATCTTACGAGATAAATGACAGTAACACATTGATTCCTATTTATGATAATTTTAATATTACAAACCAACGTAATCAGGACAATAATATCATATCGATACCTATGAGAGTTTCACCAGCAGTGACCAATATTTTGAAAGTTCCGTCTCCTATAAAAAAAACCGTCACACCCAGAGTTATGAATCGAATCGGAGCCATATCTTCAAAAGACTGGAGAGATTTTGAAAAGAAAAAGGAAGAAGACAAAGAGAAAAAGAAAGCTGCAATTCAGGAGAGGAAACTACAACGGGAAAATACTAAACTTAAAAAAATTGAAGTAGCTGTGAACAAGCGAAAACAAAAAGAAAGTACCAGCAGAGTCAATAAAAAATGTACAAAAAAAAGAAAAATAGATTTTTCCAACGATTCAATGGATTTGTCAGATGACGATATGGCTCCCATTCTAACCAACCAACCTAAAGCAAATAAGTGTACACAGAAAGTGCAATCATTAATACCATCTGCTGACATCTGTTCCATCCCAAAATTGCCAAACAAAGAAAATGTACCAAAATATATAAAACCATTGATAAACGACAGAACAATATGGGATATGTTAAATACTAGTAGTAGTGATGATGAGTAAATTTGAAGTATGTTTAACAAAACTTAGATCACTACGTACTTACTTATATTTTATTTTTTATGATATCTTAAAGGCTATGAGTAATTATTATATATTAGGTGTAGTCATATTGTTGTTTAAAATAATTAATAATAACTGTTGATTTTGATCTCATTATAATTAGTAATTGTGAAGGCTGAGTACTGGGTGCACGGAGGCTGTCAACTGAACATTCGAGGCTGAGCACTGGAGAAATGTGCCATTTTTTGTTTAAACTTTATTTTTTTTTATATAAAGAGATTTATTATTTTCTATCTAATTTGTTAAGAAATTTGAATAAATAATGAATAACATCGAGTGGCATATTTATTAATGCAACCTACCCTGCTTAAAATATAAGAGATCAAACTTCGAAAACTCGTTAAAAGGCTGACTACTGGTTCCTTTACCCTATACAACATTCAAAAATAAATTAAAAACACATTTTCCTATTTTTTCTGCTACAGCAATGTTTGCTATTTAAAAAGTATAACTTCTTAGAACACCAATTATTTACACAAAGCAGATAACTTAGGATAAACTGCAGCTCAAAATTGGACTTGGCTAGTTTTCACGTACAAGGTATCTTGCATTTGGCTAATCAATAAGTTATAGGGTACGCAAGTTACTGTATTTATATTGTGTGGTCATATCATACTCTTCCAAACAATTGGCTTGCTGGTAAAAACTAGCCGAGTCAAATTTTGAGCTGCAGTTTATCCTAAGTTATCTGCTTTGTGTAAATAATTGGTGTTCTAAGAAGTTATACTTTTTAAATAGCAAACATTGCTGTAGCAGAAAAAATAGGAAAATGTGTTTTTAATTTATTTTTGAATGTTGTATATTCTTAATAAATACATATAATATCAGGATTATCTACGGAACTTGGCACCCATCTAGATCTCAATTTTTTTGTCGGCGAAGTCGACAACCGCGCATCGGATATTCTTAATATTGAACTTGGCTTCCATTTTACATTTATGTTTTTGATGGGATTTAGAGATTACATCATCTGTGCGAATTGTTTTAAATTGTAGTCTTGACATTTGAACTACTGCTACTTGACCAAATTACATGGCATTTTATTTAATTTTCAGGTATTTCTTTGTTTTTTTTGGTAAAATCTGAAATAATGATAACAATTGATTTAGACCACTTCTTGTGCAGGGATGATTTGATACTTGTTTAAAAAGAAGGCATGCCATGGCCTTGGAAATTCACACATTTTATCAAGAAAACAAAATGTTTTGGCTGTGGGAATTGGGTTGCTGCTGGTGGTCCTTCGCACTTTACATCTACAATGAGCAGAAAACAAGTAAAAATGTTATAACGCAGTAAAAAAAATATATGTCGCATTTGTAACTTTGTTCTTTATGATCACTATCCACAAGATGAGTGTGAGCATTGCAATATTAGCAAGTAGTTAAGTTACTCATATTAACGTTATGTTTGTGATTTAAATTTAATTTTAATTTTAATTACACACATTATTAATTAGGTACAAATTACTCGGTAATTCTAACATTTGAGTTGTAATATTGTTAACCGTAAACGCGAGAGGTTTTACCAATAAGTTCACCACTTTTAATTGCATCATCAAGTTTATTGGACGGTAGCCTAATACGAAAATTATAAAGTACCTACTGTTAATAATGTGGATTTACAGTAAGGCTCTATGGTTATTAACTATAAAGTTTTTTTTTTTAATTAACCCTTAGTTTGTAAACGCTCTTGAATAATAATGAAGAAGATCTCATTTATACAAAGTTTACTATCTATAGCTGGATTCAGTATTAATTAACAATTAAGGAAAAATATGTTTTATTTTTGTATTTTGTACGTATCTTTCATATTTAGAAGTCACTAAAAAGTGAATTAAAGCGATCTCAACTAAGATACATTTTTATGATGTATACATAATTATTTTAAGCCATACCTAATACTAATTAATGAACACACTGCCTAAGAATTCCTTATTTGTTACCCATGTTCCTATTATTGTTACTGTCCCTTGATATTTTAAGATAATATTTTTGATTTTTGTTTAGTTTTTGTTATAGAACTCAAACTTATTAAGTATTTATATTAAAATATAATTGGCCTTAAATTATAATTTTCAGGGATATAACTAGAAATAACTTTAATAAATACGTGTTACAATTTAACTTTAAAACTGAGGTTTGATTAAAAGGTAACGTAAAGGAGTAATTACCCATTGAATTTTTTTACTACCTTAAAATAATAAAGAATTTGTTTATTGAACATACGCAAATGGTTATTACTATCCTATTAAATAAATTATAACAATTAAATTGCTGTCTAATTTTTAGAATTCCCTTTTCGACCTATGGTCGGTTTTTGTTACCGATATTTACAAAATGTACAAACTTTTTTAGAAATGCTCAAATAATAAACAATACACACGACTAAAAACGACACGACTTTTACGTTTTTCTTTTAAATTTGGTGTAAGTTAATCCGTCAGTTCGATAACTGCATCCAGTAGACTTGCCACATTTAAAACCAAATTGATTGGGTGCTATGATATTGTGTTTATCTAATAATGCAATGAGCCGATTGTTAAGATTTTTTTTCAAATACTTTAGAAATAGATGTAAGAACTGAAATAGGGCGATAGTTGATAGATGTTTTCCTTTGAACCACCTTTGTGTATTGGATGGACCAGGGCTTTTTTGAATAGGTCTGGGAAATTTCCAGTAGAAATGGTTAGGTTAAAAAGATACGTCAATACAGGAACAAGTTTAACACGGGTTGCTTTCAAAATAGCACATGAAATTCCGTCACAGCCAACGCTTACACGTTATTTTTCAAACCTAGAATTATATTTTCCACTTCTACACTATCAACATCTAGAATGACCATAGAGTTCACTAGTGAGGCGCTAGAAATACATCTAAAATTGTCAGAGTTATCAGCACAATCTCCTTTATTCGATATTTTAGTAGCAAGAGTACTGCCGATCGATGCAAAGAAAGAGTTGATGCTGTTAGCGGAAGAAATAGGGTCCAGGCCGAGAGACAAAAGTTCCCGCGAAGGCGCTTTTTCCTTTTGTATATTGGCTATTTGCTTTAAAACTTTCCATGTTTCTTTAGGTTTACCCATGGCCTCCTCCAGCTGCCGTTTTTTTTTTTTTTTTTTTGTAATATGTTATTACAGTAGTTTCTGTACCTCGCAGAAACTCTGTACGTAGTCTTTAGAATCAAGTTAGTTGGATCTTGTTGTTGTTGTTGGATTTTTCAGGTGAAGTTTATCGCGATTTATAATACAGCGTAAGAGGCCAGGGGTAATCCAAGGTTTGAGTGTACGCTTACGACGAGCTGTTAATGGCGGTAAAGTCCGAGATAATGTTATAGATGATAAAATCCTAATAAGCTCTTCAGCTGCCAAGTTGGAATCACTCATATCTTGAATAGGCGAGAAGCCCGAGTTCAAGATATCGTCGATAATCGCAGATACGTCTAGCCTACGCATCGAGTGGCCAGTACTTATTTTTAGGTTTGATTTAATGCAAAAAAGAACGCGAGTATGATCGGTTGCAAAATAGTTAAGTATCATCACGAAAGCCTCTCTATTAATTTTTAGAATAACACGATCAAGACAGTTTTCGTTCCTTGTTGGTAGCACTTGAGCCGGAAGAAGTCCATGGGATGCCCTTCGAAATCCAAATACTTAATACTTGGAACCAATGTGAAAAAGTAATTACCCGCAAACCTACAATTTTAATAAGTGGAGATAAAGTTGAACGGGTAAATGAAGCCAAAAACCTCGGGTTACAGTTGAATGGAGAAATGCGCTTCTGTAATCATGTAACACGAAAATAAGAAATGCTTTTTACAGGCTTAAGGTTCTTTATGGTATCAGAAATTATCTAACAGAAGGCGTCCGGTTAACTTTAGTAGAGTCTTTAGTGCTGTCGCAGTTCAACTACTGTGACGTAGTTTACGGCCCTAGACTATTTGCTAAGACGTCGACAGCCATACAGCGGGTTCAAAACGCGTGCATTCGATTTTGTTTTACTGTACCGAAGCGGGCTCGTATAACACCATACTTAAACAAAAATAAAATCTTGAAAATGGCGGCCCGAAGGGAAATGCACCTGGCCCTTACTGTTCATAAAATAGTCCATGAGCAGAAACCTGTCTACCTGTTTAAAAAAATTACGTGGTTAAAAGATGCGTGCCGCTGGAACTCGCGGGCCAAAGAGCAAAGCAAACTCGTCCTCCCGCCGCACAAAACACAAAAAATTCGCAGCCTCGAAAATATTAAATGGAATGACTTACCTCCACCTCTCCGCAAAACATATCCCAATGTAGTTTTAAAAATCAAATACGTATAATTTTATTATCCAAGCAGTTAGAATTAGAAGCACCTAGTTAGAAGAAGTGTTAAATATTTTCCCATTTGGTACCTTTTTGTAGCGCTCCGAATTTAGGTGTGTTATTTCTATTATTTCTTTTTTGTGTTGAAAAAGTTGCGGAATACGGGTACTTTAATTAGATGTTTACTAGGGCATCAGTTTGTGAGATCTACCTAAAAAAAAAAAAAAATATAGATTGCCCGTGTGGTTGCCGGGTTAGAATAGTGCCATTCCATGTCTTCCCGTGGATGTCGTAAGAGGCGACTAAGGGAATGAGGTCTTCTAATACTGTTAGGCGATGGGTTTGCAACCTGTCACTAATACACTGGTAAACATCTTAGCCTGTTTGTGCAAAATGTGGTTACAGAATTACCAACAACTCTTTTTGCAGTTGTTGGTATTTCTTTAGCTCTGCCTACCCCACTCTGGGATTGAAGGCGTGATAGTATGTATGTATGTAGATCGAAAAAGTGAAAAGGGGCCTGCTGAAAATCAGCGCTGTCCAGATGCGGCCTGTCGCACTGGCAGCAAATGCTGAGTTGGCTCCTTTTGCCACAATATCTGATTGTTTTTCTTTACGCTTTCGTTATTGTACTTTATTTTTTCTTACTTTTGTAATAATTTGTAACAAAAGTTTGTGGCAATAAATTCCATTCGATTCTATTCTATTCTACTTCGGGCACTCTTCGACGTCTGCCTCCGAGTCGGACAGTTCCCGAAGCTGCGGAAGGAGGGCAGGGTGTGCCTCCTTCCGAAGGCGGGTCGCCCCCTAGATGAGCCATCAGGGTATAGACCCATCGTACTGCTGGATGAGATGGCCAAAATCTTTGAGCTTATCATCGCTAGGGTGGATCGCAACAGGATGAAAAATACTTTTTTTTCGAATTTTTATTTGGCGGGCTTTGGAAAAGATGCTTTGATATCATAGCATTAGATGTTTTAAATTTTAATTAAATTGGATTTTTTAAAGTACTGTCGCCAACGCAATGAAGTTTTATAAAATCTTAAAATTGATACCTTACTAAAACATTACTAAACCATTATGTATTGTATGAATATTTTTAATTTTTAAAATTTATTTATACAATCTGGCATACTTTAGTAAAATGACAATTAAATAACACTATATTATCAAACAAAATTCGTAGAGCTCGTACAAAGACCCGGAACTTTACTGCAAAAAATATTCCTGACTTTGACGATTCCTTTATTTGTATTTCATTTGATGGTCGTAAAGATAAAACAATGGTTGGCGAGAACGGTTTCAGAAAGGTTGTGACAGAAGAGCACATTACTTTGTTACGAGAACCCGGTTCACAATACATTGGCCACATAACAGCTGAGTCAGGTGACGTGAAAACTATCGCTAATAACTTGCACTCTTATTTGCTAGCTAAACCTTTGGATTTGAAACGAATTATAGCTATTGGGTGTGATGGCGCGGCAGTGAATACCGGAGTTAGGGCGGGTATAATGAGAATACTCGAAAGTAAACTTCAAAGCCCTCTTCAATGGTTAGTTTGTCAACTTCACGCCAATGAGTTACCTTTAAGACATCTATTTCAGCATCTCGATGGGACAACTACACGACCGAAAAGTTTTATTGGTACTATAGGAAAAGCATTAAATAACTGCGAAAAACTTCCTGTAATCAATTTTTCTGCAATACAATGCCAACTACCCGATATTACGACGACTCGCACTGACCTAAGCACGGATCAGTTATATTTACTAGAAATATGTCATGCAATCAACCAAGGTTGCTGTGATGTTAACTTGGCTAAACGTAACCCAGGGAAAGTTTGTCATTCACGATGGCTAACTACAGCTAATAGAATTCTCAGGCTGTATATTTCAACCCAGTGTCCATCAGACAACTTGCTAATTCTGACCAAGTTTGTGTTAAGAGTTTACGCTCCCGTGTGGTTCACGATTAAAACGCAGCCTTGGTGTGTTAAGGGAGCCAGACACTTACATCAAACAATTAAATTATCACGCTACCTCTCAGACAATCTTAAAATAGTAATTGATCCCGTGATACAACGCAATGGGTATTTCGGCCATTGCGAGAATATCTTGATAGCCATGTTGGCTGATAATCGACTCCACATAAGAGAGTTGGCTCTTAGACGAGTTATTAAAGCCAGGGATCGCATTTCAGACTCAGAGTCTTTCCGAGTATTTAGATTACCGAAATTCAACTTCAATGCTGATGAATATTACGAGTTGATTGACTGGCAACAAGTTTCGGAACCACCAGTGACAAAACAGTTTGCGACAGATGTTATTTCCGAATGCGTGGCTGTCCTCCAAAAAGTCGAAACTGACATCTTGCCCAAATTCTCTTTGATGCCCTGCCATACGCAAGCTACTGAAAGAAGTATCAAGATAGTAACAGAATCGTGTTCTGCTGTATGTGGGCTAGAAAAACGTGAAGGTTGGATAAAAAACAAACTCGATTCTCGTCGTATCATGCCGGTATTTAACACGAAAAAAGAATACAAAATTGCGTAATTTTCAGTTTTATTTCAGCGACAATCTGACTTCTAAAACCGGATATCTTGAAGATTTTTCAGTTTAAGTTTGTTTTTCAGTGTTTTAAGTAAAAAATAAACGTAATAAAAACTTAAGTTTTTGAATCTAGCATGTTTTCATTTATCGAAGACCGAAGTTATCTTTTTGCTTTTTTTCTAATGTTTCAGCGAGCTCGTGGCAGTAGTTATCGTAAAAAAATTGAAATGTTTTCATACAAACTTTTGTTTGAGCTCTCCTAAAGCATCTATGTACAATACCGCCTTTTTCAAAATCCAAAAAAAAACAAAACGATCCACCCTAATCATCGCTGCTCGTCTTATCCGGCACCATGAGTAGGTGGGCCCTAACCTCTCGGAGGCCCAATATGGCTTCAGGGCGGGTCGGTCTACGATCGACGCCCTGAACGCTCTAAAATGCCTCACGACGGAGGCGGTCAGGGCAGGCGATTGTGTCTTGGCCGTCTCTCTGGACGTAAGGAACGCCTTCAACACCATCCCGTTTGAGACGTTGAAGGAGGCGCTTCGTTATCACGGAGCGCTACTCTACCTCAGGCTGGTGTTGTCGGCGTACCTCCAGGACGGCCAGGTCCTGTGGGAGGGTGCTGATGGTGGAATTCACCAGCGACGTGTCGGCTGCGGTGTTCCACAGGGATCAGTTCTCGGTCCCGTCCTGTGGAGCATCGGCTCCCCGGGATGAGCGTCATCTGCTACGCAGATGACACGCTCGTTACTTCCCGAGAACGAACGTTTGAGGCGGCTGAACGGCTGGCGTCGGTCGGCACGTCGTTGGTGGTGGAGAGGGTGGAACAGTTGGGTCTCAGCGTCGCACTCTCCAAAACAGAGGCCCTTCTGTTCCACGGACCTCGGAAGGGGTGCCCTAGGGGGGGCACTATCATTATCCGAGGGACGGTGATAGCGGGTGATAGCGGTGGGGGCCGGTGGGCCATTTGGTGGGGCTTTGGGGCGCACTTTACACAACTTGCCCCGAAGCTGGTGAGTGCCGCTGCTGCCTTGGGCAGGCTACTGCCCAATCTCGGTGGCCCCGCTAACACCTGCAGACGCTTATATTCCGGCATTATCCGGAGTATGGCCCTGTACGGGGCACCAGTCTGGTCGGACGCTCTCTCCACCAAGAATAAGACCCTCTTGCGACGCCCGCAGAGAGTCATATCGGTGAGAGTGGCCAGGGGCTACCGGACGGTGTCATTTACCATTTGGCAGCAGATCCCCCGTGGGAGCTTGCGGCGGTAGTGCTCACCAGGGTACATGAGTACCGGGCCGAAATGAGGAGGCGGGGCGACCAACCTGACGTTCTGGATATACAGAGCGTCAGGAAGCTTGCCCAAGATGATGAAGTTAGGAGATGGGCGGAGGCGCTGGAGGCCCCCGTAGCGTAAAATTACTACCCCAGGAGGGTACCGGTTCTTCCGGAGAATCCCTCCCCGCGTCTTCGGGCGCGGGCTGCCCCTCGTATTCTGGGGGGGGCACCAGCTGCATCGTAGGTCGCCAAGCTGGCGACCTCCGTGAACACGACCTTGGCTTTGGAGTAATGGACACTGAAACGCAACTGTTGAAATTCGATGTTGAGAAGATGGTGAGCCACAAAGTGGGGTCCAGGTACCCGTTTCCAGGCCCTGCAGGTCCAAAAAAATTTCGGGCCAAATCCACCGGGAGCACCAAAGGCCAGTCCCAACTACCCCCAGACCGAAAACCCCAGGTCCGTACGACGTACCAAGACCGAGATCCGGTGGCAAAAGAAAAAGCCCAGGAGTTGAAGCTCTCCCTTAGGGGCTTGTGGGGCCAACGTTCCGGGAACCCCCCCCCCCCCCAGGTTCCAGGGAATTATAAACAAAAAACAAAGAAAGTAGCCCCAAAAACGGAATACACTACACAAATTAAATGCTCTTATGATCTAGTGTTAAAATGTACAAATTAATTTATTTATGACAGCAAAAATTACCTTAAAATTTCAAAAAATTATATCTCCAAAGTTCTACGCGCCGCTATGCTGAAATTTAGTATATAGCTTCGGCTCATAAGTGTCTCTCCTCCAGTAATTTAAAAATAATGGGTCAACGATCTAGTTTGGCAGCTATCACGTGACAAAGTTTTAAGAAATCTTCAAAAGTCATCCCCAGGCTGAGAGGATGCAAAAATGCATTTCCAACTATATCTTTTAATATTTTTATTTTTTCTCTTTTATTACAATTTTCTTAACTTAAGCATACACGTGCAGTTTCTCCATACATTCACATTTTAATTGCTACTTTTATATAAAACTATAATTATTCTAACATCTAACTTATAGCTAACAGTAGCGCCCTACTATTATCCACTAAGAAAACATATTACAATAATCTTTTATCCTATTATTACAATTAATTCTTATGGTTATCAACATTTAAATACAAAAATAATAAAAAAAATGTTTTTTTTTCTAAAAACTAAAAGGTGTATCCAAAGGATCAAAACATGCAATAAAAATTGATTAAAATTAATTAAAATTAATTTGAAAATAAAATTCAAAAATTTAAAATCGAAAACACCAAAAATACCTTTCTGGACATATTTAAAACTTTTTATGACATTTGTTTTCCTATGCAAATAAAATCTCGAAAAACTCGGACCACCAAAATGGATATCTAAAGGCATCAAATTATGCAGTAAGCGGAAAAGGGATCTGCTTTGGCGATACCGTTCTAATCCATCAGAAGGTAATAAAGCTGTGCTGGCATCATATTCCAAGCGTTATAAAAAAATCATTCGACTTACCAAGTATTCTCAAAACAACCATTATATTAATACCACGGATAACAAGTCCAAAGCAACATGGAAGGTTATCCAAGACAATAAACAGTTTTTTCCAAAGGAATCGATTACTGAAGTGGTACATGATTGTAAAAAAATAACTCATCCCATGGAAATAGCGAACACTTTTAATGATTTTTTTGTGGATCAGGTTATTGCTTCTGCCAATAATGATAAGTGTAAAAAGTACGGTATGGGTAGTTGTAGATTAAACTCTATGTTTATGCCGCCTACTACACGTGATAGCATTTATAGAACAATTATCGGTCTAAAAAATAAAAATAGCGTTGGATTTGACGGAATATCAGTTGGGATTGTTAAATTTGTGGCGGACATTATAGCGGGTCCTTTAAGTTACACTTGTAATTTATGTATAGAGCAGTGCATCTTTCCTGATAATTTGAAAGTATCTGTAATAAAGCCCTTATTTAAGAAAGGAGATAAATCTTTACTTAAAAATTACAGACCTATAGCGCTTTTGCCGGTTTTTTCAAAGATCTTTGAAAAAGTCGTACATGAGTCCCTTTACAGCTATATCAATAATATGGATATTTTCTCAGAAGAACAAAATGGCAAAAGTAAAACCATTAATATGGCAATTTTTGATTTCTTGCAAAAGATTGTGAAGTGTGTGGACATTAGAGAACCAATATGTGCGCTGTACATGGACATGACCAAAGCTTTTGATCATGTTGATCATGACATATTATTATTGAAATTGGAGTCTCATGGCATTCGAGGTAATATTCTAAATTTAATTCAGTCTTATTTGCATAATATAATACAGCAAACCGAGATAGTTAAAATAGAAAACAAGTCAATACAAGAGTATAAATATTTATCAAAACCTCGTGTAGTCAAATATGGTATCCCCCAAGGGAGTGTTCTCGGCCCCTTATTATTTATTATGTATATTAACGATTTACCCAGAAATATTAAGCATCCAATGGTCTTATTTGCCAACGATAATACGCTCATCATCAAACAAGACCGTATCATTAACTATGAACTCGAAATTAACAATGCGTTGGACTCAGTAAGAAAATGGCTAGTTTCAAATAATATATTAATTAACTTACAAAAAACGTTTATAATGCATTTTAGCCAAAGAGCATGTAAAAGCGATTTAAAAGTTATTAATGCCAACTGTCAAATTGAAGAAACAATGACGACCAAATTCCTAGGCATAGTAATTGACAGTAAATTAAATTGGAAAGAGCATATAGATGAATTGTGCAAGAAAATAAATAGTTTTGCATATGCACTATATCAATTGTCTAAAGTATCCAATCGTAGCACTGTGTTAGTAACTTATCATGGATTCGTGATGTCTAGATTGAGATACGGTATAATTTTTTGGGGCAATTCAACTAACCGAGATCAGGTCTTTCTAGCGCAGAAAAGATGCATAAGAGCAATATGTAATCTACACGTAACGGATGCTGCAGGCCGCACTTTAAAGCATTACAATTATTGACCTTGCCATCTTTATATATATACGAAGTCTCGATATTTGTAAGAGCGAACTTAAATAAGTTTAAAACTCGCCTTGCTGGGAATGCGAGACGCAAGGTGTAATTAGGCCTAAAATATGTAAAACTGCACTTTTCAAAAAAAGTGTTTTTGGTATGGCACCGACTATTTACAATAAATTACCTGATAGTATAAGAAATTCTGACATTGATAGTTTTAAGAGAAAAGTATTGAGTTTATTAATTGACAAATGTTATTATTGTGTGCATGACTTTTTAATGGATAATTTTGAATAATACCTAAGATTAAGAGAATTTCAAACATTTATATGACATGTATATTTGTATGCCAACTGGCAGTTTATAGTGATACCTTGAACATTTTGTACATCCTTTTATGATTATTATGACCTGTGAACACAAATAAATTGATTGATTTGATTTTGATTAGATAGACTTGGGAATTTGTCGTCCTTCAGATAGTCCTTGGGCAAGCCCACTACACATGGTTAAGAAGAAAAACGGAGAATGGAGGCCTTGTGGTGACTATTGATGGTGCTCGATTTTACATATATAACGGAAAACAAACGGATTTTCAGCAAGATCGACATTCGGAAGGCCTATCATTGTATTCCAGTAGAAGATGTAGAGAAGACGGCGATCATTACCCCATTCGGGCTTTTCGAGTTTCCAAGGCCTTTTGGATTGCGTAACGCAGGGCAGACTTTCCAAAGGTTCATGGATGCAATTTTCAGGGATCTGGATTACGTGTTTGTTTACGTAGATGATTGTTTAAGTGCCTCAAACGACGAGGAAACCCATTACGAGCATTTGGAAACAGTATTTTCACGCTTAAATAATAATGGGATAACGGACAATCTTGAGAAGAGCGAGTTTTGCAAGGGTGAAGTTGATTTTCTAGGTTATCATATAACGAGCCAGGGAATCCGCCCAACTGACGAGAAATTTTTGGCTATCGAAGAATTTCCAAAACCTCGCACCGTAAAGGAGTTAAGAAAATTTTTAGGAATGGTGAATTTTTACCGAAGTAACCTTCCACGAGCAGCACGTCACCAGGCTTTATTAAGCCAGTATTTCCAAGAAGAACGACAATTCTTCCATAGAGTGGACACCAGACACAGAAGAAGCATTTAAAATTTGCAAGCAAAACATGATGGATGCAGTAACCATAGCACACCCTTCGAGGAATGTTGCTCTCGCCCTTATGACTGATGCCAGCTCAGCGTGTGTCAGTGCAGTATTAAATCGAAGAAATGGTGGTGAACGGCAACCTTTGGGATATTTTTCAAAGGGACTCAGCAAAACACAAAGAAAGTATTCAACCTTTGATAGAGAGCTACTGGGCATTTATATGGCAATTAGGCATTTTAATCGACTCATTGAAGGGAGGCAGTTTACGATTTTTACTGATCATAAGCCTTTAACATTTGCATTTACCAAGAAACCGTCGATTACGGATACGCCAACGCGCGTACGTCAGTTGGATTACATATCGCAGTATAGCACGGATATTCAACATATCAACGGTCGTGACGATGTTGTGGCTGACGCTTTATCACGTACTATCAAAGAGATATCTACGCCATCGCCAGTCGACTACGAGGAAGTAACAAGATGTCAGCGGAATGAACCTGGGTTGGAGAAGTTAAAAACCAGCAAAAAATAAAAAATTGTGGTACTTAGGCTGTCAAACTCGGGGATTGCCGTAACCTGTGACACATTCACTGGGACTGCTCGTCCATATTTACCAGAGAAGTTCAGAAGGGTGGTTTTTGATGCGCTACATGGCATGAGTTACCCTGGCAAACGCACCACAAGGAAAATGATAACTCAAAGATTTATCTGAACCGATACGAACAAGGATATTAACAGGTGGTGTGAAGGTTGCATCACTTGCCAGAAAGCCGAAGTATGGAAGCACACTAATTCACCAGTGGGCAAATATTTGTCATCTCAGCGTTTTGAGCATATACACATAGACATAGTAGGGCCATTGCCTATATCCCAGGGCAAAAGATATCTGGTGACGATTATCGATCGGTGCACTTCGTGGCCTGAGGCTTTTCTAGTCGATAGCATTACTGTCGAAAGCGTTGCCCATGTGGTATTTGAGGGATGGATATCGAGATTTGGGTGTCGGTTGCGGATAACTACCGATCAGGGGCGGCAGTTCGAGTCTAGGACGTTTGACTTCCTATCAAAATTTTTGGGAGTGCAAAGAATTAAAACCACCCCGTATTATCCGCAAGCAAATGCAAAAGTGGAAAGATTCCACAGATCACTTAAATCATCCTTGATGGCCAGGAGCGCCGGGGCGCACTGGGTCGACGAGTTGCCGTCGGTGCTACTTGGGTTAAGAAGTTGTTTAAGAGATGATACGGGATTCAGTGCAGCCGAAGTGGTATATGGGGTACCTATCAAGCTCCCTGGTCAATTTTTCGAACATCAAATTCAGACGGAGACTTTCGGCGATTATATGGACAAGTTGAGAGAAATGGACTTATTTTATTAAGGGGCGATGTGCATCTGGGCCTGGTAGGTACGACTTGAAACTCGCTATTAACCTCACTAAGGTGTTTTAAAGGAACTTTCAAACGCATTACATATCATGCAAACCTTACGCAAACCAACTCATTAAAGCCCTTGGCTTTAGCCGGGGTGTAATGTTGTACTGAATCTCATTATAACTCGCTGGGTTGTAATATTTTCACTTTTCATATTTCTTATTACAATGGCCTTAAAGTCTAATTTCGTAATAAAAGATCAACTAATACTCGAAGGCCGGGCGCGGCGCCGCCGCCACCGCCGCGTCGAACCTAATTTGAAAATCGAACATTTTCTAAAATCGAGCTGGCCACGGCAAGCTGAATGGAACACATTCGAAATTAAACAAAAGCCGCGAGTATTGTAAGACGCTGCAATAAAATACATTGGTGATAACTGCAAAGTTTTAAATAAATATTGTCTTTCCACAACTGGACTAATGTCTCAAATATCAATTTTCACTTTTAATTTTAATTTACTATAATAAAACGCTGTTTTTAGTAGACTCCCTTTTTTATTGTCTCGCAAAAGGTGAGAAAAGTAGAGTACACTCCTCGGGGATAAAGCTGTTTTCGTCTTGGGCGCGCTTGAACCCCTCACTGCGCTCAGGACTCTTCTTAATTCCCTCGCTTCGCTCGGGAATTAACTCGTAACACCCTCGCTGCGCTCGGGAGTTAAATCTGGAGTCCTTCGTTACGTTCAGGATTCAATATCGCGCCCGTGACATAAAACTGTGCTTTATCCCCTCGGTGTATAATCTACTATTATTTTTCAGTAAATGTAGATTTTTACTATCAAACATCATTGTTAAATAAATATAATCCTTGTCGGACAAACTTTTACTTAGGGTGTCTAAACTTGAACTCAGAAAATGAAATGAACCTATAAATCTAATTTGTATTGAACGACTTTAGTCCTTACATTCAATGTATTTTGTAATTGACAAGTATTTTTCTTTCGTTTTTGGTATAATTGTAATTGCGCCATTGTGTTTAGCTAATTCCCTGATAAACAAGTGTGAGTCATAGTTACTTAAATTATGAAAGACTACTGGTATAAATGGACACACTAAGCATTAAGTTGCAATGTGAATGAGCTAGGCCTCTATATTCACCTGTAACATGATCGTGATCGCGAACCTTATCATCGAATAATAAATTAAAATTATTATTATTATTATTATTATTATTATTATATTAATTATTATTAATTATTATTAATTATTATTATTATTATTATTGTAGCGTTCCGATATTTTTTTTCTTGTTCTTCCGATAATGGTGACATGGGATTTTTAACATTAAAAATTTTATATAACCGTCTAACATCTTCGATCAATCTTTCAATAAATACCTCCACGCAATCCGACCCCCTGTATGTTACGAATTTGTTTAAGTGTGGATCATGCGAGCAACAAATACATGTATAAATAATGTATAATATGCGATACATGAAGGTTGATGAATTTTAAAATTTCGGGTATTTCCAGTATTATGATCTGTACAATTAACCAATAAGCTTTCGAAATCGGCACATATAACAAAATTGTTTTTTTGCTGTCTATCAAATTTTTTGAATTGGAGTGTACTATTCTTTATAGGTAATTCAGTTAAAACTTGTGAACAATTATGTAATATATATCTATTTTCAGAACAGAAAACCCTTAAACCTGCTTCACACATATATATTTTAGCTTTATATTTACTAAACTGTCGTCGTACTAATTTTATAAGATCTTTAATAAGGCAGTAGTGACCTTTGGTTTCTTGTTCAAAATATAATAAATTAACATGCTTTTTCTTTCGGTTTTTACTTAAATATAGAGGCCCAGTTACTGAGTTATTTTTACTAAATCCATAAATGTTAATACTGATATCGTTAATTTCTTCAAATAATTTAATTTCTTTACACGATGGAGGGAAAGACATTCCGTCTGTTTTAAGAACAGTTGAATAATGTGGATATGAACTTGTTTTGCATACATTACTCTTGGCGGGATACAATGCAGCTACAATACTCCATAAGAAACAGTGTTCATCTTTGTTCTGTATATTCAAACAACTTTTATTATTTTTTACAACTGCAGGCAACTTTATAAATGTACCGCCGCGCATTGGACAGTATTTATTTAAGTTTAATTCTTAATGACTCACTGAAACAAGAGACCAACCAGATTCGCAATGCTCAAATTCTGTAACCTTCTCTTTAAATGTTTCTAAAGCTTTCAAATACAACTCATTAGTATCACTATTAGTATTAAATACACAATCATATTTTGTAATAAACGATTTCAACTGTTTCGTGCCCGAGTGAGGTAACTCGAAGGTAGCAAACAGTTCAAAATTTAACTTAATGCATGTGTGTTTATGCAGTAATAAATTTATAACTTTTAAAACATCATTTTGACGGTCGCAAAGGAACGCCTCGGGGGTGAGGTGCTCGACTTCATTTGCGGGATTGATGCGATATGTTACGATTCTGTTTTTAAATGCGCTAGCAATAATGTCGATATTTTTGAACTCTGACTTTATCAAACAATTTTTCTTGTGTATATTCGTTCTCATATGATATTTAAATTTATCTTTCGAAATTGTGACATTACATTTATCACATTTTATAAATAGATTTCGTCTCGACTCGGGGGATGATAGTTTAGCTGTAAAGATACAATTTCAATTTTAAAGACTTTATTATTTTAAACATAATTGAATAAATGAAGTAGTTATAGTAATATAAGTAAGTACATTGTTTAATTACACATTAATTTAACTTTCTAATAATAAGTATTGTTAAAAGTTGCCGGACAATGTTTGAACTCTTTTCGAGTGGCAGCAACAAATTCCGTGAGGCGGGACCAAGCCTCAGTATCGGTATCTGTTCTATTTTTTATAGTTAGGACACTATGCCGCCACCGATTCATACGCTGTATATGCTCGATATCATTACATGAGTAGTTTTTTTGTTTTTTGTCTTGAGCTCTGTTTCACGCTCGTCGTCAGAAAAGAATAGATCTTGGGGTCTTGACCTGAAATAGAAAAAAATATACACGAATAAATAGGTGCATAAAAAAATACCAAAACCTGTAAATTGTGTTCAAAATAACATCTAATAAAATATTGTTAAGCTATATTAAAAAAAAAAAATAGAGACGAATGAAAAGTTCTTACATTCTAATTATGTGATATTTTCGAATAGATGACTTTACAACTTTTGAAGGCGTGACGTTATGTATGTATGTGTATGACTTTACAGGATAAAATAAATAGTACTAATATTGCTATACAAATGTCATGGATAGACATACATAAAACATGCATGTCATGAATAGATGTACCTACATTCTGTTTGAAAGTGATAAGTATGCAGTAATAAACAAGACAATCTATTATTAAATGATGAAAAGCAGATCTATTAGGTATTTATAATTTACAGATGCTTACGAATAGATAACTGCATAATTTGATGTTTTGAAGAGTATATTAAACTACTTAACCCATGAAATGATATAAATGTATTCTATTTAAAATATATACCTAACAGATTTAAGTAAAATAATAAAAATGAATATCAAGGGACAAATATGTTACACCAATTGACCTAGTCCCAAACTGAGCTCAAGGTTTGTACTATGGATACTTAGTTACATAGACAACATCCATGACTCAGAAACAAATATTCGCGCTTTGTTCCACGTAACGTCAATTTATTTGAAAGCGATAGCGAGCCATTTCTGAAACCAAGTGAATGAATCATTTGCCAAAAATTGGTTTTACGTAAGTAAAATGACAATTTGTAGTTGGATTCAAGCCGATTGCGAGTTGTCAAACGAAAGCGGAGCCTCCGTTCTAACCAAAGAGCAACCATGTTGACCGAGTTAGTGATCGTAAGTAAGTTTTTATTATAATTTATACTAAAATAAAATAATAATAGACTTAAATGTGCTCCTTGGAAATGTAATAATAGCTCGAATATGTTTTTCTTTCAACAGAGTGATTCAATATGGCTCATAGCCATTTGCTGGCGATTGCTGAGAAGGAGCGTCTGAAAACGCAAGTGAACGTGTTGAGGCGGCTTCTGAGGTTTGCCAGCAATCCTCTGGAGATGTCCAACCACTTTTCAAGGCAAATGTCAGGCTGGCAAAGTCACAATTTGTTAGGTCGTGCATTGAAATTTGCCTTGCCCTCAGAAGTTGGCAGCGCAATAATAAAATAAATAAAATAAAATAAAAATTCTTTATTTCAGACCGAGATCCATAGTATGTTAGTAACAATTGACTTAAAACTAAGTTAGTAGACTAAACAATTTTAAATAATAAATTGGGCTACGCCCTTGATTTGTCCAATCCAAAAAGATAGGATTGGACAATCAAATCTTCCCGCTATCGCATTTAGAATGCTGTTGTCGCTCGCCCTCACTCTGCCTAACAGTGATGCAATCTTCTTGCGCATGATCGCCTGAAACCCGTCTACACGGGCTTCGGCGAACATGCCCGATGCACTGCACCTCCTCGGCAGCCCCAACAGCATTCTAAACGCATTATTGTATTGGACGCGCAGGGCGCCATAGGCTCGCTTTGTATACTCAACCCACAGGCTGCTCGAGTAAAAAGATTGCGTATAGGCTTTAAAAAGCGTTATTTTTACTTCCCTTGAACATCGAGCAAACCTGCGAGCAAGCATATTACTACGAACCGCTAGCGCCCTGCGCTCCCTCTCAATATCAAAATCATCTTTCAGATCTCTCGTTATTATGTGTCCCAGGTATTTAACCTTGTCCACAACCAACAGCTGACTACCGCTCAAAGTGATTGGAGGTACATAGTATGGCTTTATTTTGCCCGCCGTAAAAACCATAACCTCACTTTTAGCGGGGTTATACACTAGCCCATGTTCTCGGGCATACGCTTCGCAGGTAGCTAGCAGTTGTTCAATTGCGCTGACAGAAGGGCCGAGCAGCACCATATCATCAGCGTAGCTTATATTGTTGATACAGGTGCTCCCTACATAGCAGCCAGCATGCATGCTGCTAAGCCCTTCTATCAGCTTATTTACATATATGTTAAACAGCCTTGGAGACGTGATCCCCCCCTGCCTAACCCCGCATTCCAGCCTGTACTCACCAGACAGAGCGTTGGCCCACCTAACCTGATTAGTCTGATGGCTGTACCAGTGCCTCAAGACAGCCACATACTCAACCGGCAAACCAGTCTCCCCCAGCTTACGCCATAGCAGATCGTAGTCAACTCGGTCAAATGCTTTGGACAAATCGAGAAAGCAGGCATAAACTGGTGTTTTTCTGTTCGTGTAGTACTTGACAGCATGCTTGAGGCAGAGTATCGCACTTTCTGTGGACAAACCGGGTCTGAACCCAAACTGAGCGTCATGTATCCTCAAGTGCTTTCCTAGAACCCCGTCAAGCATACTGTCAAATATTTTAGCGGCAGCAGTGGCAAGTGAAATAGGCCGATAGTTCGTCCTATTAGTTAGGTCACCTGTCCTGTCTTTAACCACCGGCACAACAATCGTCCTCATAAGAGCCTCCGGAAGGTATGAGTGACCCAAGCAAAAATTAAAGAACATTGCCAGAACTCGAGGCAGGTGAGCACCCGCATACCTGAAGTGCTCGATGCTGAGACCGTCGTGACCGGGCGATTTACCTCTCTGCATTTTTTTAATGACCGTCCGGATTAGTTTCGCAGTAAACAAGGAATCTCGCCCAGTCCTCGCGGTCCCCTCATCGATCACCCCAGGAGTAGACCGCGTCCCCAACAGTGATTTCACAATGAAATGTTCTCTAAACAGTTCGGCAATCTCTCCCTGTTCAGTTTTACCCTCCATACTCATAGGTAGGCCAGGCTTCACATTCAAGCCTCTTGTACCTTTCCAAAAATCCTTAAATTTTTTGTTATTATGGGCCTGAGCCAGCTTATCCATTTTAAACTGTTCTTGTCTGTCCTGGCACCACTTTAACTTAGACTTAAAGATCTTTTTAGCATTTAACATTTGCTCAAACAACTTACCACTTTTGTGTTTACCTGCCAGCACCCAAACTTGAAACTGCAACCTGGCCTCCCTGTGTGCTTCGGCAACAAATTTATTCCATCCTACAATATATCCGCCTCTCCTACGCTTGTTACATTTACATGTCGCTACAGAAGCAACTGAAAGGGAGGTTACAATGTTATGATAAATATCATCAATAATTTTAATGGTCCCGATTACAACATATATTATCACAGCAATCTCTGAGGGCCTCCGGAAAATCAACGTTCTTTAGGCTATTATTACAAAGCTCCTGATATTTATCTATTTGTTCGGGCTTTCGTTCACCCCATACAATTCCTTTAGTAATATAATTATTTTCCACAGGGTTAACATCTCTTAGCACCGCAATATCACATTCAACAATCATGGGGAAATGGTCAGACCAATAAACATCGTACATAACGGATATGTTACGAATGGTATTCCACGCACTTTTCGTAACAATGCAGTGGTCCAGCCACCTCCTACACCCATGCACATCACTTATATAAGTGTATGTTTGAGAGTCTAAGCCATTCTTTTTAATATCTGCACAAATCCACTGTTGTTCGGAACAAAAGTCAATCATCTCACGGTAAAAAGGCTCATTTATATGGGCATTAAAATCCCCTAGCATGTAGACTGCCTGCACGTCACTATGATCCGCAATCACCGAGGATAACACACCCATACACTCGGTAAACAAAGGAATGTTGTCTAAGGCATCTGTAGGCATGTACACCGAACACACGAGAAAAAACTTGTCCGCCGTTGTAATTTTAACCATAGCTATCCTATCACTCGCACAGTCAACAACTACAACCGACTGGAAAGCCGTTTTTCTCCACAAAATGGCCACCCCCCCATACGGCCTACCTTTAAGGAGACCAGTTGACAAGTCCACTGCTGATTTGCCCGTCCACCCAAATTCACTATCAACGGTTCCCAGAAGAGGCAAATCAAATGGATATAACCACGTCTCTTGTAGAAGTACTAAATCTGCACTTTGACACATGACACGAATTCCGTCAATTGACCGCTTTAGGGACCTACAGTTAAGAGTTATCATTTTACAGTCGGAGCTGAAGGTATTTATACAAATTTATTGAATCAAGCTAAGTGCCTTAACTCCTAGCGATTTGCGGGCGAGTTCAAAGCGAGGCAAGCCCGAAGTGAGTTCGCGGGAAGCTCGCGGCGAGTGCTCCGCATTTTGAATAGAGCCTCATCACACTATCGATTTGTAAGTGAATTCAAAGCGAGGAGAGCGCGCAAATTGCCAGTGTGATAAGGCTCTCACAGAGACAGTGTATGTGTGGTTCTATTTTCTGTGCAAATATACAATCAAATGTTTCGCATCTTTAGAATTATAGTGACCTAATCCACATATTTTGATTTTCGACTTATGTCTCTATAATACTGAATTTATGACTCAAAATCGAAAGCTGAAAATGTTTGAATTAGGTCACTATAATTCTAAAAGTGCGGTTTTATGTCCATGCAGCTAAGTTTGCACACAACATTTTGAGTGTATAATTACTATTATACTATTGCAGGTGCTAGCAGCCATCAGAAGGGGGCTAAGGTCCTTTGGTCCCAATGCGCAAAAACATTTCTGAGCATTCAGGGTCTGCAATGGAAATGGCCCCAAAGGGCGCAGACGTAGCTGTCTCTGCACGTTTGGCACTTTGATTAGATCTTTGATCTTTATACAAAGTAGACATTACTTAAGCATTCAAAACATACTGTAAAATATCAGTTTATTTCAAATAAATTATTTGCTTCTACCTATTGTTTGAGATGTTTTATTTTCTGTAAATTGGGTTTTTTTACAATAAATGTTTAAGTATAAAATAACAATTCAAATACAAAAAATAAATGCTATAAAAGTACTGTTTTCTGTATTGGCCCTTGATCTAGCCATCTAAAGAGTGTCTTAAGGTGTTGTTGGTCGAGACTCTTCGCTATGAGACCTTTCACCGAAACAACTATCGGGACAATGAACGTCAATTCAAGGGTCTGAAACAGAAGCAGCACTAGATCCACGATATGCAGTGCAGTGAGGTTAGTTCCTCCCTCTGTGGCCCCGCAATATGCTCGCGATTTTCATAGTTCGATACAGTCCATCGCATGCGGCGCACTGCACCACCGGTAGCGCTCGCCTTGCACTCCGCGGATGCCGCTGGCCCGGCGCGGCGGCGCGTGCCGGCGGCGGTGGTCGCGGTGGTCAAGGCGGCGGCGGGTGGCGCTCGTCGCTGAACTCGCTGCTGTCGGGCGCGGTGGCAAACTCGTCAGCCGAACAACAATGGCGAAGAGTTGGACGAGGCGGGCAGAGATGGAGGGCGTGCATTAATTGTATCCGGTTCTCTATAATGCCTATATCTTGTTATCATTTCACTTTGGTTTATCTATATATTGTTGTTGTCCGACGCGATTGTTAAATGTTAATCTATTGTTATATTATTTTTTAATCTTATTTCTTTATAATATGTAAGGAAGTAGATACATAGTAAAATTATAAAATATAAAATAATTTACTTTGTTGACAACGTTGACTGACAGTAGTTGACAGTAGGTACTGACTGCTGACACACTGTCTGTTCACAAAGATACCAACAAAAAAGATTACGTCTTCGTGTTTACGACGTATCGCTGCGTTTGTTTAATTCACAATATAATATATATTTTAATTGTTGGTTATTAAGTAAAATATTTATAATTTTATTATTTTTATTGAAATCAACATTAAAACAATTGCCTAACGTACTCGCGATTGCGATAAACTTGAAAGTCGAAAGCGATTACGATTACGAGCGCCTCGAAACATTGCTATTGCTTAAAAAAATGATCCTTCTCCAGCAATCGGCCAGCAAATAGCTACGAGCCATATTGAATCATTCTGAATTATTTTTAATTTTCTAGGTGTCCATTTAAGTCTATTTTTATTTTATTTTAGTATAAATTATATTAAAAACTAACTTAAGATCACTAACTCGGTCAACACGGTTGCTCTTTGGTTAGGACGGAGGCTCCGCTTTCGTTTGACAACTCGCAATCGGCTTGAATACAACTACAAATTGTCATATTACTTACGTATATAATAAAAACTCCTCTTCTATAACACTTGCTTTATTCTTTTGATTTAAAACCCTTTTATGACTATCTTCGACGACCATCAAAACCAGACTGATCGATCCACCTCCAAATTCCCTTTTTTTTATACAAGTGACAGGTAGATAGTCAAATCATATCTTATAAAGTTATTTATTAACAATAATAATCAATCAACCTAACACTCGACCATTCTGACCCTGTGTGCGACCTCGCACACGAATCAAGTGATAACCTAACACTTAACCTACTAGACAGAACATTTGCATTTATTTAAATTTAAAATAAATACCTAAAATTATTTGTATACAGAACAAGAATCATTATATATGTACAAAAAGGTTATCATTAAATTATACAGGACAAGAATTATTTATCTACAAATTAAGCGATAATATTCGCTTGAGCTATAAGAAAATCGTTTTTACTTAAGTAGGTATACACAGAAAAATCTTATACAGCTCTATTAATGAAGTACTTATACACAATAAATAGATACCTAAGTTTTACTTTTTTTTAAGTAAATAAATATGGAAATTTACTAAAAGGGAGAAATCATCTTAATCTTGATTTAATCAAAGCCGTGAATAATAAAGCTTTCAATCAATGTGATATTAATTGGCAATTATTAAATACTCTTAGTCTCTCAAAAAACGTGACCCGATCAATTCACGCATCTGACACTTTGTAGTCTTTGCCAAGGCGCGAACCAATCAATTCTCGCGCCCGACATTAAGTAGTAGTCTTTACCAAGGCGCGAACCAATCAATTCTCGCGCCCCGCGTAGGTAGTCTTTGCCAAAGCGCGAACCAATCAATTCTCGCGCCCGGCGTAAGTAGTCTTTGCCAAGGCGCGAACCAATCAATTCTCGCGCCCGGCGTAGGTAGTCTTTGTCAAGCCACGAACCAATCAATTCTCGTGGATGACCTGAAATGAGAAACGGATTCATGTGTAGTTAGGTAATACTACCCAGTAAACTGACTACAATTTGACCCCTGTAATTATAAAAAAAAACAATTTTTAGCGAGAAGTGTCATCGCTTTCGCTGGCACTTTCACTTGAGACGTCCTCATTAAGATTTAGTGCGGCCACATGAACCCAGGGCTGCATGCGATCTGAAGCTACGGTGGTACCCCTCTTATGCTTTTTATTACCAAATCCTTGAATTGGTGCTAGCTTGTAACGGTCGTTTCCTAGAACCCTAATAACGCGGAACGGGCCTACATACGGAGGCAAGAGTTTTTTGCTTTTCCCATCGTTATCAAAAGAGGTCTTCGTAATCTTTACTAACTCACCCTCATTGTAAATACGCGCTGGTTTTCTACCAGCATCATAATACTGTTTCTGTTTCCTTTGCCCCTCGTCGATTTTTACTTTAACCTGGTCTCGAATGGTACATAAATCAATAGACTCACGTGTATTTTGGGAAATTTCATTGAGGTTAGGGTTTATTTCACTATTCATGGCTACACCAAACATAACCTCGGCGGGTGTTCTGCCAGTGGTCTTTTGGACAGTATTATTCAGACCCCATTGAATCTTTCCTAGCTGATTATCCCAGTCCCGTTCATTATGTTGCAGATTCTGCGCCGTCAAGGAATTTAGAATGGTACGGTTGTACCTCTCTACTTGCCCGTTAGACTTAGGGCTGGCTACGGCGTTTAAAATATGTCGAGTACCCTTTTCATTGCAAAACTTCTTAAAAGCGTGCGAGGTAAAGCAGCTGCCTCGATCACTCACTAAGCGATCAGGCGTCCTAAAAGTGCTAAAAATCTCGTCTAAAACGCGCAGTACGTTGTGGGTTTTTGTGTTCCTTACGGGCCTGACAAAAATGAACTTAGTGAACGCGTCGACTATTACTAGTAAGTGCGTATTGCCTCGTTTGGACTTCACGAAGGGGCCCAGGTGGTCAACGTGAAGGGTATGAAAGGGAATTTCGACCTTCGGTATGGGGTGTAGTAGTCCCTCATGCGAATTTGATGTTTTCTTAGCGAAAGCGCACTCCAGGCAAGCGCCTACATATTTTTTGACAAAACGAGACATTTTCGTGAACCAATAATTTTTCTTGATTCGCTCGAGAGTCTTCTCTACCCCGAAATGACCAATGCTATCGTGGTTTAGTCGACACAATTGCCACCTGGCCCCCTTCGGGACTACCCAACGCACATTATTTTTGTCACCTCCTATACATCTGTAAAGTTTATTATCGCGCAAAACGTAGTTATCCTTTATGTACTGTAATCCTTTGTCATCCAAGTCAGCACTTAAAATATTACGAATCCTACACAACTCGGAGTCTCCAAGTTATAGAGTCAACAACCAGTCCTCGTCACTTATGGATAACACGAGTGGAACTTGATCAAGACTACAACACTCATCTGATTTACCATTATCAACGGGATTGCGGGACAAAGCATCTACATGCGCCATTTTTGTACCCGCCCTGTATTCTATAGAGCAGTTAAACTCCTGCAAGGACAGCCACCAACGTGCGATGCGGGGGATAAGGTCTCGCTTTAGAAACGTGGAGCGTAATGCGCTACAGTCAGTAACAACCTTGAACTCCATTCCTAGCAAGAACACCCTAAACTTTCGCAGACTGCCAACGACAGCTAATGTTTCCAGCTCATAAGAGTGGAAGTTCTTCTCCTCGGGAGACGTCTGTCGGCTGTAATATGCCACTGGTCGAAGAGAGTCACTGCCTGCCGAACGCTGCAAAAGGATACCGGCAATACCTATCCGGCTGGCGTCTGTATGTAGCTCAGTCTCGGCCTTTGGGTCATATATAGCTAAAACTGGCCTCGCTTCCAGACAAGACTTCAACTTTGTAAAAGCTTCTTCTTGGGCGTCGGACCACTCCCAAGGACTGTTCTTTTTAAGCAATTTACTTAGAGGATGAGCTATGTGTGCAAAGTTTTGTACAAATTTGCGAAAATAGCTGACTAAGCCGAGAAACTGACGTACGCCGTGCAAATTCGAAGGGCGAGGAAAATTCCGAACGCTTAAAATTTTACCCTCACCTGGCCTGAAACCTTCACCGCTAATCTCGTACCTCAAGTAGTCAATTTTTGTCTCGAGAAACGTACATATTGCAAGATTTAACGTCAAATTTGCTAACTCTAACAGTTTAAGGACATCTTCGAGCCTAGCTAAACATTCGTCGGAATCTCTTCCAAAAATTAAGACATCATCGAGGTAGACGGTTGCTTTGCTGAACCTTGCAGACCCCAGAATCTTATTCATCATGCGCTGGAACACAGCCGGCGCGTTAGCAAGGCCGAAAGGCATGCGGTTAAATTCAAACTGCCCATCGGGCGTCACAAACGAGGTAAGGTGCCTGCTGTGTTCCGCAATCGGCACTTGGTAGTACCCTGAGGAAAGATCTAGGGTAACGAAACAAGACTGACCAGACAACCTAGCAATCTCATCTTCGATGATTGGCATCGGGTACCTTTCTTTGATTGTGACTGAATTAAGCTTCCTATAGTCGATGCACATTCTAAGAGAACCGTCCATTTTCCTAACCAGAATAATAGGACTGGAATATTCAGACACTGACTCTCGAATGACTCCAGCATCCAACATGTCATTCACCATTTGGCGTACGGTATCGCGTTCATGGTGAGATAAGCGGTAAGGCCGGTACACAACAGGATTCTTACTATTCAGTTCTATATTCATATGTGTCACGTCCGTACAACCTATCTCCTTAAGATTAGAGGCGAAACAGTGTGTAAATTGGTCAAGCAACAAATACAGTTTTTCTTTGTCACTGTCAGTAGCATTTTTCCCAATTTTAATTTGGCCCTTATCTAAACTACAAGAACGATCACAATCACCTACATCACTGGATACATTTACGACCCTATGAATTACGTCAACCTTTTCGCCGCGACATATGCTAGTGCCTCCTAATATGACAAGAGGGATAGAACACGGGAACAGAGTCACATTTAAGCACCCGCTTTTGACCGTACTTATGCCGCCAGAAACCATATACTGCTGATTGGGTTTTCCGGCAATTTTATTATTTAACATCATATCACCACTAAAATGAGAATCAGTACGAGCCCTGACAGTTGCAGGGCCGAATAGTTCCACGGTCGCACCTGTCATTACTTTTTGGAGCCTATTATCCGCGATTGTAGAATTCGAAAACGGTATCTCTTTGCCAACGTCAAGAAATTGGAGGTTAGTAGCGTCCTTCAAAACAAGAATATGAGGTTGCTCGGTATATGACTGTCCAACGAGCAAT
Source organism: Acleris holmiana (assembly GCA_949316455.1). Lineage (NCBI taxonomy): Eukaryota > Metazoa > Arthropoda > Insecta > Lepidoptera > Tortricidae > Acleris > Acleris holmiana. The sequence goes on along the minus strand of CASGFW010000022.1, from coordinate 56,398 downwards.
GTCTTGTTAAGTAAATCATCCCTAACGACCTTACAGTTTACGATTGCTTGCACGTCATCAATGGATAGTTCAACGTCCAAATTACCTAACGATTGAACACATTCATTTCCAAATCCTTTCATAGTGGAAGGGATGTTGTCATGAGCTAACCCTATACTAGAAGCAAACGATTGCTTAATCAGGGTCACCTCGCTACCAAAGTCAATAAAACCCTCCACTGACAACCCGTTGATATTTACTTCCTTAATGTATTTAGAACTTGCGTTAAGATTTGAAATGCATTGTACGCTTTTTTGGTCATTCCTTTTACTGGTGTTAGAATTGACATAGTTCTTGCAATTTTCTAACGTGTGACCGATTTTATTGCAACTTTTACATCTTAAGAGAGGTTTTTTACAATGTAAATAGGGATGCCCTTTTTCCTTACAATTAAAGCAGTATATATCCTTGGCATCTTTGTTAAAAGTTTTGGAATTACCGTTAGAGCTAGTAGCTACGTGATCAGAATTAAATGATTTTTTTAAATGCGACTTGTCTGAAAAATTTACGCAATCTCTGTTGCTCATCAAAAATTGCAACAATTGGTCAGGCTGAGAGCAACGTAGCGCAAGTGCACTGGACTTCATGGTTCTGTCAGTAATCCCATGAATGATGCAGTCCACTGCACGCTTACCACTAATATCACACTGATTAAGCAATGACAATTTCTCGTAATAGTAATTTTCGATTGGCTCATTAAACCTGCTTCTCCTTTTGAGCATATCCTCCAGAGTTTGACCGTAGTTTTGTTCGGAGGGAAACGCGGTAGTTAATTTATCCTGCCATTCAGGCCAAGAAAATAGTATGGTGTTTAACCCTTCGAACCAAACTTTAGCCAAACCCTGTAACTTTTGCATAGCAAAATGTGTCGTAGTTTTATCATCCCACCCGTAAACAGTGGCGCACTCATTTACCTTCTTCAGCCAGATATCAATTCGTTGATTCCTGGCTGAAGGGTCAAAATTAGGAAGAATGTTTTTATGGTCAATATTTTTATGTATAGACGCGCTTTGTGTTGACGGCTGGGATGGATTAGCTTTCAAATTATTCAAAATATTAATAACATCTTTAACAGTAAAGGAAGGACTACGTGACCTTGTATGTTGTCTTGCATGGCGCGATGCGTGCGTCACGCTGCGCTGACGTTGCTCAGGGCGGGGCTGCTCCCGGCTGTGGCCACTGCAATCGAGAGCCGCAGGGCTGCGCTCCCGGCTGCGGCGGCACGACTCCGGGGGACGCCGACTGCGCGCTCGGCTGCCACGGCTGTACACAGGATTCACAGGACTGCGCTCACGACCGCGAAGACGGTTCTCAGGAGTAGGGCGACTGCGTGCCCGGCTGGAGCGGCTGCACGTCAGGCCGGCACGGCTGCGCTCTCGGCTGCGTCGCCTGTATACACGGTCGCGCCGGGTACACTCACGGCTACGCCGGCTGCACTCATATTCGAGGAGGCTGCTTCGTCGTCGTGCGTCCTGCATGCTACGAGCTTTTTGCAGCTCGCTCTCCATGCGTCGTAGTCGTTCCTTTTCGCGTTCCAGCTCATTCTCTCTGTCTTTTAGGCTGCGGCTGCGCCTACTCAAACGACTGCGGCTTCGCGATCGTTGTACAATTAAATCTCGATCAGGTGTCTCCAGACGACGATTGTCAGTGCCACGACCCCGGCTATCGCTCGACTTATTCATTGTGTGAACATGCGTTGTCACCACACTTCTGAAGTATAATAAAAACTCCTCTTCTATAACACTTGCTTTATTCTTTTGATTTAAAACCCTTTTATGACTATCTTCGACGACCATCAAAACCAGACTGATCGATCCACCTCCAAGTTCCCTTTTTTTTTATACAAGTGACAGGTAGATAGTCAAATCATATCTTATAAAGTTATTTATTAACAATAATAATCAATCAACCTGACACGTAAAACCAATTTTTGGTTCATTCACTTGTGTTAAGAAATTTACTTCGATAGTTAGGCGTACCTGGTAACTGTAGTGGGAGCTCCTTGACGTCTGGGGCCCCGCGTCTTTATACTCCAAAGGTCCTATTATCCTGGATTCTCGTAGGTCTCGTGTTCGCTGGCTACTTTGTGAGGTTATTCGGATTTGTTCTTCGCGACGGGCTCAAGCTAGATGCGAGCTGGTTCGTGGCGGCGGTTAGAAGATTAAGCAGTATAGGAAAAAGTTGGCAGCACTGTCGCTGCGTTTTGAAGTTGCTTTTTTCAAAGCGTTTTGTTCACCTGGCTTGACCCAGCTATCGATAGTTTATCGATTAAAGAAAATAATATAAAGGCAAAAGAAAACGTTGTGGTTTTGTGCTAGAATAAAACTACGGAACATGCCGCCGACCATAAAATAATACTTATTTTATTAAAGAACTAACTTAAGACTAACATGCTACGTTGTTGCGTTTACCTATTCAACAGGTAGTGGGCAAACCTTAACTACAGGTCGTTTGCTTAAGGTATTACCGATGCGTACAGTGACTACTCGAGTAACACCGTCGTCTCCGGGATGCAGCTGGTGCACGCGCGCTAGACGCCATTGCAGCGGTGGCAACGTGTTGTCGATCAACACTACTAGGGAGCCCTCGCGGAGGGGTGTGTTAGCTTTGTCGTGGAACCATTTACCTCTAGGCTGTAGCTGGTGAAGGTATTCTAAGCTCCAGCGTTTCCAAAAGTGTTGGACAGCGTGTTGTATAGTCTGCCATCGCTCAAGGCGGTTAGGATTGTCGTAAGACAAGTCGAACTCAGGTATGAAGGTTAATGGTTCCCCTATAAGAAAGTGACCGGGTGTAAGCGGCAACGGATCTGCAGGATCATTGCTAAGCGGACAGAGGGGCCTTGAGTTGAGAACTGCTTCTATTTGGCACAATAGTGTATTAAATTCGTCATAGTTGAGCGTCAGTTTACCTATGACACGATGTAAATGTCTTTTCAGACTTCCTACGGCTCGTTCGACGAGGCCAGCAAAATGTGAAGCATATGGAGGATTAAAATGCCAGGTGACCTGTAAGTGTGTGAGTTCGTCAGTTATGGCAGATTGATTAGACTCGTTTTTAAGAAACGTGTATAGTTCGGTGAGGTAGCGCTCACATCCTACAAAGTTACGACCGTTGTCGGAATAAATATTACTACAATAACCGCGCCGAGAGAAGAACCTACGTAACGCCTTGAGAAAAGATTCTGTTGATAAGTCGGGAACTAATTCCAAATAAATTGCTTTTGTTGACATGCACACAAAAACGCACACGTACGCTTTGGACAGCTTTGCGTTTCGTAACTTACTTGATTTAAGATAAAAATGCCCTGCAAAATCTACTGCCGAACTCGAAAACGCGCGGAGTCCACGAACCCTAGCTATCGGTAGCTGTGCCATTGAAGGTTGTGGCGCGACAGGGCGAGCGCGGACGCAAGATACACAACGCAGTGTACGCATACGGACCGCATCGCGGGCACACAAAATCCAGTACGTTTGGGCGAGGGCAAACTGTAAAGTTTGCGGACCGACATGCAAATGTGTCCTATGGTAAAAGTCTATGAGTAGATTTGTGAAATGATGTTTCTTTGGTAAAATAATTTGATTCTTGGCATCATAATATGGCATGTTAGCTCGATTTATCCTGCCGCCGACCCTGAGGAGTCCGGAATCGTCTAGGAATGGTTTAAGTTTTTGAAGACGTTTTTTGCTTCTGTCGTCGTCCTTGAGCCGTGAAATGTATTCCGAAAAGTGTTCACGCTGAACAAGAGAAATTATTCGATTGAGAGCTTGTTTGGTCTCAAAAACTGTGATGTGATTTGTCGAATAAACAAGGTTCTTACGACCTTTGTTAATGAACCGAAACATAAAAGATACGACGCGTAACAGCGTTGGTAACGATGAAAATCGCTCCATAAACTCTAATTTAGGTTCCTCGTTATGTGTGAGGAAAACGTGCTTACGACGTTCTTCGTCCGTATGACAGTTGAACTTGGAAATGGGCCACTCTGCCTCAGGCCTTGAAAGCCAAGAGGGTCCTGAGAACCATAGTTTATGGTTCAACTGAGACGGGAGAGCACCACTGGACGCAGGATCTGCGGGATTATCTGCTGAATGTACATGACGCCAATGCGAGGCAGGCACGTTACTGTTTGCTGAATCGGAGACGAGCTCCATGTGTCCCAAGTCTAGGTACTCCTGGAGACACTTGTTGTAGTTCTCACGTAACACAGGGTCACGTGACAGTCTAAACTTTAATTTGTTAAGACGTGAAAGGGCAATAGCGCGAGATTCGCCTAGAGGAGGAGCGTTCTCCTTAAAAGGGAGAGAAATCGTATATTTCCCGTTTGAATCCCTAATATGAGTATCAACGAAAATGGATTCACATTGAAATTCATCTTTGGTTAGATATGGGTGTACCGGTATTGATTCCAGTTCCGAAAATCTTTGAAGTTTGGTATCGAGTTGGCAGGTACTCAGATTAGTGCATATTAATCCCCTTTTTTCATGGGAAATTCTACCGTTCAGGAGGTAGCCAAAAATGCTATTAATAGCCACAGGTGTGCCCTGTGGGCCTTTTATGTTGTCGTGCAGCAGTATACTGTCACTATAGTCCGACCCTAGTAGGAGTTCGACGGGACGTGCAGAACGTAGTTCTGGGTCCGCTAAATTAAGACCCTTTAGGTGCAAAATATTCTCAAAGGTATTTGGAACATTTGGAAGGTAGCTTGTTATCTTCGGTAAAATAAGAGCTTCGATATAGAGCTTTGGTTCCGGTTTGTTGTGGGGTGTGACCTCGCACAAAACGTAACCGCGTGGTTGCTCGTTGGAGTCACCAATGCCGGTGATGGTGGTGCTAGTCTGCGCGGGGTACCGCGGCAGGCCGAGACGCTGCACGCACGACTCCGTGATAAGTGTAGCTTGAGAGCCCTGGTCCACGAGGGCGCGTACTGACCGCGGCGTGGAGGACCCATGGTTCATGTGGCGCACGTTTACAAGCGCAGTCGTAAGTAGGACGGTACAATTTTTATTGTTAGTTGAAGGTCCCGCGGTTCCATTTAATGAAATGGGCATAAAGTTGTCCGCTACCGAGGGTAACTCGGGAGACGTTGAACACGCCGTCGTCAGCGTGACGCTCGGAGATTGCACATCTTCATGTAATGAAGAATGATGGCGTTGAGTGCAGACACGGCAACTGTGGCGCGACTTGCAGTCTTTAGTATCATGACCGATAAACAAGCAATCGTTACAAACTTTATTTTCTTGGATAAAATATTTCCGCTCATTTAAGGTTAGTTTATGAAACTTATCACATCTATACAATGGATGCGAATTGTCTTTACAATATGCACATTTAATTTTATTCGAGTAATCCGCCGCAGTTGTTGCATGTACACTCATAGTACGCGAATTACGCGCAAAATATGAATTAGAATTGTACGGTTCATAATATTGACCATCGGAATGCGCGCGAGCCAGCGATATCGTTCGTCGCCCAGCCTGCGCATGGCGCGATGACGTCACTGCACTGACAGCAGCCGAGCGAGCCGGGGTGCCAGCAGCGAGCGCGCGCGATCCCGCCGGCGCGGGGGCATCGCTGCCCGGACGCGCGGGGACGTTCATTATTTCCGATGCCGCTAATTCCTTATCTAAGAAATCGAGCAATTCGGTCACGACGGGAATATCAGTAGACACTTTCAAAGATAACTCGAAACGTCGTCGTATATCAAACGTAATTTTACGAAGCAAAATGTTTAAAAGAACAAAACTCCATTCATCAACTGGAAATCCTAATGATTTCAATGCCGTAATGTTTTCGTGATAACAGTTCATCAGGTTACGTAAGCTCGACTCGATATGTTTATTGTTAACGGGTTCGACATCAAAAATATTGTCAAAATGTTTAGTAGAAATAATCCGCTTGTTTTCGTAACGACTAATTAACACCTGCAAGGCATTTTCATAGTTTGATTCAGTAACTGGTATAGATTTTATAAGATTATATGGTTCATCCTTTAAAAACAATAATAAATAACGGAAACGTTCAACGTTTGTCAGTGTAGCATTATCGTGTACAAGTGATTTGTACAAATCATAGAAAGCATTCCATTCGGTTAAAGAACCTGAAAACGTTTGCAATGACAATCGCGGTAAACGGATATGCGATTGTGCTAAGGGCTGGGATGCGCAGCACCCCGCTTGCTGAGCTAAGAATCCGCCGCCGCCGCAGGCTGACGACACACTTTGTTTACGTTCTTCCTTAATAGCGTCCAAAGTAACTTGGATTTCATAATATAGTGAATCGAATTGATTACGAATAGCTAAATGCTCATCTTTAGAAAAAGTTTCATTTTTTGCCGAAAGTTTTTCTATTTTTGCTTGTACTTGAAAGTATGTTTTTTTAATTGTATTTAACTCCTTAACACGAACTCTGAATTCCCCCAAATTACTTGAACAAGCGACTATACGTTGCACACTATTTATGGCGACATCGCGTTCAAAATATAATTGTTCGAGTTCCATTGTTATTGAATTTAATATTGAGATTAATCTGATGACTATGTTAAGGAGAAGGCACACGAGCACTCAGGCCACCTGATGGTAAGTGGAATCTGAGACCCATACACATTTGAATTCTCAAGACTATAATCTTAAGACCTCAAATGCGTTGCCAACCCTGAGGACTAAGATGGAATGCCTCTATGCTAGTAATTTCACCGGTTGTCTTATCCCCACGCCGGAACACAATAATGCGAACACTGTTGCTTGGCGGGTGGTTAATGGATAAGATGGTGGTAGCGATCCGGACGGACCCTGCACAGGGTCCTACCACCACTAAAACGTATATGTATGGAGAAGTTATATTTAATACGTAACGCTAAGTACAGTAGATTGTATATAGAATGCGAGAACAATTGAATAGGTATGTACTAAAGTACAGTTAGCGCTAAAGTTGGGTTCGGTACGTTATACCTACACCGCTAAATATGGTTGCACTAAGTACGAAAATACAAAGTGAAAAATAATAATTTTCTACGTTGTATAACAATTGAAACGTAGCTTGCGATCCGCCTAACACGCAGCCACGAACGCTGCGTCGGCCGTTAGCGCGCGGTTTCCAGATCTACCGCGCGTGCTCACGAAAAACAATTAAGTGAAATGTAATTCCACGAATATCGCTTTAAACCTTATTGAACTATATATAATTAGATAGTACTCGTTGAGATCGCACTGTATACACCGGTATTATTGTGAAATAACACGCTAGATGCTTGCAAACTCGATATGAAGTTAGGTCACTGTCGGTAGATCCCGAGCTGAGCGCCTACGTCATAGACAAAGGATTTGAGATTTATATGAAAATCTAGCACAAAACAGCAACGAACGCGAATTTATTGTCAAATAACCAGATCTAATGCGATAGATCCGGTTCGAAATCTATGTTAAGAAATTTACTTCGATAGTTAGGCGTACCTGGTAACTGTAGTGGGAGCTCCTTGACGTCTGGGGCCCCGCGTCTTTATACTCCAAAGGTCCTATTATCCTGGATTCTCGTAGGTCTCGTGTTCGCTGGCTACTTTGTGAGGTTATGCGGATTTGTTCTTCGCGACGGGCTCAAGCTAGATGCGAGCTGGTTCGTGGCGGCGGTTAGAAGATTAAGCAGTATAGGAAAAAGTTGGCAGCACTGTCGCTGCGTTTTGAAGTTGCTTTTTTTTCAAAGCGTTTTGTTCACCTGGCTTGACCCAGCTATCGATAGTTTATCGATTAAAGAAAATAATATAAAGGCAAAAGAAAACGTTGTGGTTTTGTGCTAGAATAAAACTACGGAACAACTTGGTTTCAAAAAAGGCTCGCATTCACTTTCAAATGCGGTGATGTTACGTGAACAATTGTTTTCATTTCCGAACTGTATAAAACGACCGTGAGTACATAAGGCTATAAGCCATAAGTTATCTTGGAAAAAATGCGCTACAATTGCTTACTATTGAGATAATTTTAATAATCCATTAATTGAAGCATATTTGCAGGAACAAAACGCTGTCAATATATATCCCATAACGAGAAATGCAGCATAATGGGGAATCACTTGATTAGTTTAATCTAAGATCGATTTTATTTGTGTGTCTTTAAGGTAGGTTCAACAAAACATTCATAAGTTTGTATTTCAATCTGGGAATTGAAATACTAATATCGTTCAGTGTCTTTGCTTGTATACATTTAAAAAACCAAAAAGAAATAGCAACTACTGATGTGTATATCAATCTGGATTCGAAATACTAATACAATACGATACAAAACACTTTATTGTCCACCAAACAAAAACATTACACAGAATTTACACAATTTAGAAGACCCAGGTAAACAACAGGCCGTCTTATCGCTGATTAGCGATCTCTTCCAGACAACCTTAGAAGGGACAAGGTGCAAGTTAAAACAATTTACACGGTAGGTGGTGCAGACCAATTTCGAACAATAACAAGGAACTATGCTAGCTATAAAATACAATATACCTATAAATACACGCTTACCAAACTAATAAATAGATAATCAAATACATACAAATACAAACTAATACATTATAATGACTTACATGAATAAATAGATAGTAATAAATAAATACGTACATTAATATCAATACATCCACATCAGGGAAAAAATGCAGCCACGCGACAGAAATGCATAGTGAGAGAAATGTACTGAGACAATACAATTAAGATTGCGACAAAAAGTGCTCAAGGAGAAGTTTCTTAAAGACAGGTAAAGATTTAGCCTGCCGCAGCTCCACAGGGAGGGAGTTCCACAGACGGACAGCCTGAAAAGTAAAGGCATTGTTGTAGAATTTAGATGATGAGGAGGGTACAGTTAAAATACAATTTTGGGAGCAACGAATCGACGTAAAAAAGTTAAAACGCTCCTTGAGGTAACGCGGGGTTGCAGGGAAGAACAGAACACAGTAGAGGAGTTTAAGGATATGAAAGGCGAAAACGGATAGGAAGCCACTTGAGTTGCGAACGAAAATTAGAGACGTGGTAATATTTGCGTAAACCAAATAATTATGAACCGAATGCACATATTTTGAACTCGCTCAAGCTTATTAAGCTGCTCCATAGTAAGATCTAAAAAGCACACATCAGCATAGTCCAAAATAGGAAGAAGCAATGACTGAGCTAGCGCAATTCTAGTCGCAAGTGGGAGAAAGTTACGAAGCCGCCTAAGAAACCACACTAACGCAAACATCCTCCTGCTTATCTCGCTCACTTGAGGAACCCACGATAAGGTACAGTCCATAATGATACCCAGGTTTTTGACTTGCTGCGAAAAAGGAATAAGGACCCCATCAAAATAAACAGGCGAGAGACTCGCAAAGCCAACTCTGGATAACAATTTGGACTGCCGATAAGAATAGTTTGAGTCTTAGCAGGATTGACTCTCAACCCGAAACTATTACTCCATTGCAAGATACGCTAAATAGCGATAGCTAAATCGTTGTTTGTGGTATTTACTACAGTGTTGAGTTCGCCGAGCACACCTTGAGAGTAAATTTGCAGATCATCGGCAAATATTGTTGTACTGGAACACAGGTTCAAAATGAGCTTAGTTCCAGTGTAATGTTGTTCTTAGTGGCAAATAATCTACTGATAGTAAAAGTTATAGGAATAGCTTCAATTGACACCATCGTTTAGGGATACAATTATAATTAGACGAAGCTGCTGGCATTTTACTGTATGTTTTATAAATAAACAAACTTAATTAAGTTATATACGTAAGGATAAATTACAAGGATCGGAATGAGTTTGTGACATTCAGCGCGAGCATCGCATGACGTTTCAGTACATTTGCGGAAAAGAATATCAAGGACACGGCTTTGATTATAATTGACATAGACTCTAAGAATTGGAAATGGTTGTGACTATTCAGCCAAATTAAAAACAATCAATTTTGCGAAGTAAAACAATGTCACATAGTGAATACATTTAAACATCAAAAACAATAAATATTTATATTTGGGTTAGTAATAAATATTTGTTGTACGAAAATAGTGGACGCTTTAAATATCCCATTAACCAGGCGTTTTTCTAAAGTTTTAAAATACTCTATTCTGTGAACACAAAGGTGGACATGCACTCTGTTATATTGAAGGTCTGAAAGGTATCACTAGAGTAACAATATTTAAAATTAAAATTACGAGGTGGAAAGATTACACAATTTTTGGTAGTAATAAACAAATTTTCAACTAAGTATGCATCGCATGTTAAAACGAATTTGAATCCCAAATTACAATAGTACAGATATTGTATTAGGGGCAAACATTGTAAACAGTGACCTCTTTGATTGACGTTGTGAACTATCTAAGATAACTAGTTAAGATAAATAATCAATCGATACAATAAATTCTAGTCGTGGTGTTGAGATGGCGTTGTTCTACATAATAAAGATATTCCCGGGCCAAAGGTTGTATGTACGTGTAACGGGGCTGCTATCAGAATATATCATTAATTTATGCATTATTGTTTATGAATAGAAATTAAAAAAAAAAAAATAGAAGTTTTTTGTCTATCAGATAATTGCACAGATAACAACTATTTTCACTTTTGTTTTTGCACCAAAGTGGTTTCGGGGAGTCACCTAGATTCGTTCGTATTCTAATGGCTTTATATTGAATTTCAAACTTTATTACCATGGAGTAATATTCATAATAAATGGTTTGCACGTTTTTGGATAGAACAAAATGGGGAAAGTACTGGAAAATGAAAAATAACATGCGGGGGGGGGGGGGGGCTTTCTTGGCGTCGGGTCCCGGAGGCTATAAATACAGGTCAGACTGGGAAGAGCGGCTCTCTTTGCCTTCACATTTCCTGGGTGCTGTACTGAGTAAGTCGAAGCCGCGATTCGAGGGTCGGAGACCATGTGCATTTGTCTTGTGTTTTTTTTGTTTATTTATGTTTGCTGCTCTTATCGAGTTTATTATTTTAATCATCGTGTTAATTTAATTTGAGTGGGTTTAGGTAACCATCGGATACACTTCGTATTTACGATAAACGTGAAAAGTTGGGGTTGGGAATGGAGAGTGTTTAGTGTTGCTGAGTTTACAATTGTTAGATCTTTGGGATTAGCTATAACAGTTCGTGCAGGTTGTGTTTGTTTGTGTGTTAGATAGTTGCGGTTCGTTTATTCCAAATATTAATATTGTGTTTGGTTTCCAGATCTCAGTTCCGACACCCTAGTGGTAGTTAGTAAAGCTGAGACCCAGGCAGACGTTGATAACATTCATAAAACTACGCTTACATTTTGGTTACGGGAAAGAACTAGAAAGATTCTACTATCAGGAATCTGACGGTTTTATCTCACTAACCAAGTAAGTTGGGGTTTTCGCGTTCAAAAGGCTCTGACACCTTTTAAATCGGTATGTCAGCTGACGTTGGCTATAATCTGTAAGTTTGCTCTATAGGGTCCCACGTAGAGGATCCGAGCCTAGGCAGTAGAGACGACTTATAGTGTATGGTTTGACGTTTGTCCCCTTATCTATATATTTATTTATCGACCACCTTAGGTATCTATCCGACTTGGAAGCCAACTTGAGGCTAGCTTGCACTATCTAGCCGGTGGAAAAGTCTTAGGACCACACACAGGAGACCTAGTTTCCGAAATCGTTGTTATGTTAGGTCTAGTTGGTCTAGCAGGGTATCTTTACACCGAGATATTCTGACATCACACATCCACACATTTAACTGTAAATGTAAGAGCTATACAATAGTCTCTTAGTTTTGATTTAAAACAGTATCTGAATAGGGTTTTTAGGATTCATTAGGTAGTTAGTAGTTCTCTCCTTACACCGGGAGAGGCTTATAAACACGTAATGTGCTTAGCTAGGTATATAAAGTGTCATGGATTAATTTTCAATTGTCACTATCGTTGTTCAGTACCTATGGTTTAATTTATAGTCATTTTAATAAACAAAGGTTAGCGAATAAAATATAATCTAAAACTATTAGGAAGCAAAAATTTATTTATCTTGCGGGTAAAACTAAAAATATTCCAATAAGTAAAATTATTTTAAATCTTTTGTTTTGCTAGGAAGGCTCATAGTTATAAAATTATAATATAAGAGAGTTGACGAATTACGAATCTATGGTATAGGAAATATTTATAAACTTCAAAAGTAACTAGGAAGGGAAACGGTTTATTAAGATTTAGGATAAGAGTGTATGATCGTTTGCGGTACCAAGCATATTAATTTATAGGTTTACTTAAGATATGACGATAAGGTTCTAAGTTGTAGGGTTAATATTAAGTCTATAAGTTAAGTGAGTGATTACAATTATCATGCGTATTAATTTATAAGTTTACTTAAGATATGACGATAAGGTTCTAAGTTGTAGGGTTAATATTAAGTCTACAAGTTAAGTGAGTGGTCACAATTATCATGTGTATTAATTTATAGGTTTACTTACTATATTAAGATAAGGATTTAAGTTGTAGGGTGTATATTAAATCTATAAGTTAAGTTAGAGTGGTTACAATTATAAAACAAATAACTAAACAGTTAACTAATAGGTTTTCATCTAGGTAGGTTAATTGATGCCAGAGCGTATCATAATTATCCTCTAAACTTCTCTGCGTTGACTTATACACATGGTCGTTGAGGAATGAGCAAAGTAGGTAAAGTTAAATATAAACTAAATACTTTTTACTTAAGTATACATAAATACTCTGATTGAGTTTAGCCTAAAGTGACTGGATTGATCACTGACTAAAGGCGCCTATGTGACTGGATTGATCACTGACTGAGGCATTTGAGGCTAGACACACCTCAAGGATATTAGATATCCCTATACAAAGATAGACTTTCATATTGATAAAGTTTAGGGCAATACTTACAAGTTGAACGGTCCTTCTGTCTTTCACAATCTACGGCTAATGATTGCAGTACAAACCGAGTTACGACTCTGCCGTCTAAGTCTAAGGACCACGGTTGGTTTCTGATGCTGTCAACTCATTAAGCCATTCCCAAGGGAATACATATGAACAGCTGTTCTAGATTGACCAAGGACATTTCTTCTAGTGAAGTTACATTGGTAGTATTGGTCGGATAGTGTCATGACTGGGAAGTTTTCTATAGTTAACCTATTAGGAATTATTAATTTTACATTTAATAGGCTAGGTTTTCGTATGGTCTTTTATTGGGGTATCGCTTCTAATTATTAAGGATATTAAAAGATTTTCTTATTAAATTTTATTAAATTATATTTTCTGTTGGTTCAGATAATTATTTATCATAGAATGAATATTTCAGATAAAACATCTGTTTGGTATTACTTAATCTCTAAATTGAGAAATATAGATAATTTCTTAATTATAAGGACTTTGATCCAAGAGTTGCTTCAACGTTTCTTCCTTTGGAGATCCTTTCGGAAATGATGGTGGCTTCAATTATAATATAGATTTATTTGGTTTTTAAATATCACTTGGTTTTGCTGTTATATCAGAAATGGATTCAACGAAGAACTATTTCTAGAATACTTGAAATACTTAACTTTCTAGAATACTGAAATGAGAGTTAAATATATAAAATTAGTATTTTGGTAGGATATTAGTGGGGGAACTTCATAGTAATGGCCGGAAGTACCGGTTGGGCGGGGAGGTGCCCACCCTTTACCACTAATATGTAGGGATTCACAAAGAACTATTAAATTTATAGAATACTCGAATAGAAGTCATACAAATAAAATTAGTATTTAGTAGAATATCGGTGGAGGGTCTACATAGCTATGACCGGAAGTACTGGAACAGTCAGAGAGGTACCTACCTTTACAACTGACATATATTTTTACAAATCTTAATTCATTTAATTTATATTTAGCCTTTTATTAGAAATCAAATTTATCTAGTAGTCTTGAAGGTTTCTTAGTCATTGGAATAAATGTTATTTATATCAGGTTTAATTTGTAACATAATTATAGGTGTATAATAAATTAGGTAGACCCTCATTTCATTACTCTTAATTAAGGAAATAGTTTGTGTTGTAGAGGTTGTTATTAATCTAGAGTAGGGGAAATATGTTATTTTAGGACTATATCATTCTCTTATTTCATTAAAGTACTTAGGTTACTAAAATAGGTTCACAACTTAGGTTCCTAGACATTAGACGATCACGTGGCCATTTCAACAATTTAGATTATAAGTTATTAATTTAGTTATTAGGCTAAACACCACCAACGCAGTTAATTTATCTTTTAGTCCAACAATCTAAAGAGTTTAAAAGGTTATAGAGTCTTCAGTAAGTTTGATAGATAATATATATAAGAAGATAGGAGAGTAGATGAAGAAATAATAACAGGGAGTTGGGTACATTGTTCTGTGTCTTTGCTTGTGTACATTTAAAACCCAAAAACTACTTCTAGCCGTTACTAAGGTCGGGGTTTAGATTCAACTTTTAAGATTTTGGTTAGAGTTACTATATTACACTTATAATTAAATAATGTGTCGTACAAGCAGACAAAAGTCATTATGTCATATATGATATCAACACAAACGGAATCATCTTACTCTTGGCGCCGATCGCACCTTATATGAAATTCTATATAAAATGTGTACTAATTGTCAGATTTCCAACTCTATTAACACTTTGGTTTTCTAATATAAATCGCGTAAATTACATAAACAAATCTATATAAAATATCTTTTAACTAGTGCACGGTCCTGTTAGCAGTATGTCGGTAAGATAATAATTTGTAAAAGATATTGTATTTGTGATTTTTATATTCATTTATATCTCTTAAATATCTTACATATCATTGATTTATTTTTCTCATTGACAAATCTCGTTGAATGCATAACGCAAATCCTATCTTATAAATGAGTGATAGGTAGGTACCTAATTAAAATAAATGCCAACTAACTAATATTCGATTATTCGACATAGACTACCTAAATACAATAAATAGTTTATCTTTATAAAAACTGAAAAAATAACAATTTAAAAAAATACACTCTATTAAAATCATGTACATATTATAATCTTTTGAGATATATACGAAATTAATACCAATTAAAAAGTATTTCTCCATATACAATATTCTACTTATCATTTTAGGATACCTCAGAACATCTTTTCAACATACTGCGACGTCCTCCCTTACCCGGCTAGATGAAGGGAGCACGTCGTAAACAAAATAAAACAAAATGTCGAAAAATAATAAAACAAAACTAATGTCCGGCGTGACCTTTGGACTAAGAGTGAGTCTATCCTATGGAGCTGAAAGAAACCAGTTAGTAAGTTTAACACATTCTTTATTTCTTCGTTTTCTTTACAACCATTAGATACTTAATTGTAAACCTTGAAGTCCTGAACGACCAGACATTTGATTCTAAATTAATTAACAGCTCAGTAAAGCATGGGTCGTGTTTAAAACAATATGGTTCTTAAGATAGGTTCACAATTATCTATTCCAAGTTGGTTAGTCCCTAAGGAACCTAATGCCATCAATTCCAATACTTAATTTGCTCTTAAATCCTACTTCCCTAACTAGTAATTAATTCACAGACCTCGTTCTGAAGAAACCTTCCTGCAAAGGGCTGTCCGGCTGCAGACTGGATCTGGGCAGTGTGAGTCGAGACGCGATGCTCTGGGCGTCGACTCTATGCAAGCTCCATTTGCAAGCCACACAGTAAGCGCGTGAAGATAATAGAAAGGTCCTCTAATATTTGAGGGCTTTAAGAAGCTTGGTGCAGAAGGCTTTATAAAGAGACAGTCATGGGCTTGCAACACAAAATGGCGGCTGGTGAAAGGTACCTAGCCCGCACTACTAAATTACACAAAATAAAGCAAGCCTTAACTTAATCATTCACAAACTAAATCTCTAGTGGAAAGTGAAATTTACTGAACATATGCTTATTTCTTTCTGGGTCAAAGAAAGGAAGCCAAATACCAAGATTGGACCCCAAAATAGAAGGACCCCAAAATCTAAATGTGTTTTCTAAATCCCCTTCTAAATTATATTCGAATGAAATTGCTTTAACTTCTTCCAAATTCTTTAAATTCCTAAACTATATTAATTTTTCCAAATTATATTAATCTTTTCCAAATTCCTATCCAGCTGGAAAGAAGCAAATTGCCTCGATTAGGATATGCACATGGCAGAAATTACGCGAAGAGCAGAATGAATGAATGGTTATAGTTATTTCCAAATTTTATAAGGAAATTGTTTTGTTTCTTAATTTATACCATTGAAACGAAACGAGGTAGAGGTCTATTTAAAGCTGTTTTTGATAGCTCAATACACACGGAATAACACGCACTTGGTCACATTCCATTCATCGATCAAGAAATCTTTTAATTAAAGTAAATTTCAAATTTTATAAGGAAATTGTTGTGTTTGTTAATTTATACCATTGAAACGAAACGAGGTAGAGGTCTACTAAAAACTGTATTTGATAGCCTTTTGGATATGCAATATTATACATTTAATTTTATTCCATTCATCGATCTAGAAATAATGACAAAAAAATATAAAAATAAGATATAAGTTTGGCTGATAAGTCATACCTTCTAAACTAAACGAGGTAGAGGTCTACTTAAAGCTGTTTTTGATAGCTCAATACACATGGAATAACACGCACTCAGTCACATCCCATTCATCGATCAAGAAATCTTTCAGTTATATTTAATTCCAAATTTTATAAGGAAATTATTTTGTTTGTTAATTTATACCATTGAAACGAAACGAGGTAGAGGTCTTTTAAAAACTGTATTTGAAAGCCCATTATATATGGAATAACACGCACTTAGTCACATCCCATTCATCGATCAAGAAATTTTTCAGTTATAGTTATTTCCAAATTTTATAAGGAAATTTTTTTTTTTCTTAATTTATACCATTGAAACGAAACGAGGTAGAGGTCTACTAAAAACTGTATTTGATAGCCTTTTGGATATGCAATATTATGCATTTTATTTTATTCCATTCATCGATCTAGAAATTATGACAAAAAAATAATACATAATTAAGATATAAGTTTGGCTGATAAGTCATACCTTCTAAACTAAACGAGGTATAGGTCTACTTAAAGGTGTTTTTGATAGCTCAATACACATGGAATAACACGCACTTAGTCACATCCCATTCATCGATCAAGAAATCTTTCAGTTATAGTTAATTCCAAATTTTATAAGGAAATTGTTTTGTTTGTTAATTTATACCATTGAAACGAAACGAGGTCGAGGGCTACTAAAAACTGTATTTGATAGCCTTTTAGATATGCAATATTATGCATTTAATTTTATTCCATTCATCGATCTAGAAATAATGACAAAAAAAAAAAATAAGATATAAGTTTGGCTGATAAGTCATACCTTCTAAACTAAACGAGGTAGAGGTCTATTTAAAGCTGTTTTTGATAGCTCAATACACATGGAATAACACGCACTTAGTCACATCCCATTCATCGATCAAGAAATCTTTTAATTAGAGTAAATTTTAAATTTTATAAGGAAATTGTTTTGTTTGTTAATTTATACCATTGAAACGAAACGAGGTAGAGGTCTACTAAAAACTGTATTTGAAAGCCCATTATATATGGAATAACACGCACTTAGTCACATCCCATTCATCGATCAAGAAATCTTTCAGTTATAGTTATTTCCAAATTTTATAAGGAAATTGTTTTGTTTCTTAATTTATACCATTGAAACGAAACGAGGTAGAGGTCTACTAAAAACTGTATTTGAAAGCCCATTACATATGAAATAACACGCCTTTATTTGATAGCCTTTTGGATATGCAATATTATGCATTTCATTTTATTCCATTCATCGATCTAGAAATTATGACAAAAAAATAATATATAATTAAGATATAAGTTTGGCTGATAAGTCATACCTTCTAAACTAAACGAGGTATAGGTCTACTTAAAGCTGTTTTTGATAGCTCAATACACATGGAATAACACGCACTTAGTCACATCCCATTCATCGATCAAGTAATCTTTCAGTTATAGTTAATTCCAAATTTTATAAGGAAATTGTTTTGTTTGTTAATTTATTCCATTGAAACGAAACGAGGTAGAGGTCTACTAAAACTGTATTTGAAATACATATGGAATAACACGCACTTAGTCACATCCCATTCATCGATCAAGAAATCTTTCAGTTATAGTTAATTCCAAATTTTATAAGGAAATTGTTTTGTTTGTTAATTTATACCATTAAAACGAAACGAGGTAGAGGTCTACTAAAAACTGTATTTGAAAGCCCATTTTATATGAAATAACACGCACTTAGTCACATCCCATTCATCGATCAAGAAATCTTTCAGTTATAGTTAATTCCAAATTTTATAAGGAAATTGTTTTGTTTGTTAATTTATTCCATTGAAACGAAACGAGGTAGAGGTCTACTAAAAACTGTATTTGAAAGCCCATTACATATGAAATAACACGCCTTTAGTCACATCCCATTCATCGATCAAGAAATCTTTCAGTTATAGTTAATTCCAAATTTTATAAGGAAATTGTTTTGTTTGTTAATTTATACCATTGAAACGAAACGAGGTAGAGGTCTACTAAAAACTGTATTTGATAGCCTTTTGGATATGCAATATTATGCATTTAATTTTATTCTATTCATCGATCTAGAAATAATGACAAAAAAATGTAAAAATAAGATATAAGTTTGGCTGATAAGTCATACCTTCTAAACTAAACAAGGTAGAGGTCTACTTAAAGCTGTTTTTGATAGCTCAATACACATGGAATAACACGCACTTAGTCACATCCCATTCATCGGTCAAGAAATCTTTTAATTAGAGTAAATTTTAAATTTTATAAGGAAATTGTTGTGTTTGTTAATTTATACCATTGAAACGAAACGAGGAAGAGGTCTACTAAAAACTGTATTTGATAGCCTTTTGGATATGCAATATTATGCATTTAATTTTATTCTATTCATCGATCTAGAAATAATGACAAAAAAATATAAAAATAAGATATAAGTTTGGCTGATAAGTCATACCTTCTAAACTAAACGAGGTAGAGGTCTACTTAAAGCTGTTTTTGATAGCTCAATACAAATGGAATAACACGCACTTAGTCACATCCCATTCATCGGTCAAGAAATCTTTTAATTAGAGTAAATTTTAAATTTTATAAGGAAATTGTTTTGTTTGTTAATTTATTCCATTGAAACGAAACGAGGTAGAGGTCTATTTAAAGCTGTTTTTGATAGCTCAATACACACGGAATAACACGCACTTAGTCACATTCCATTCATCGATCAAGAAATCTTTTAATTAGAGTAAATTTCAAATTTTATAAGGAAATTGTTGTGTTTGTTAATTTATACCATTGAAACGAAACGAGGAAGAGGTCTACTAAAAACTGTATTTGATAGCCTTTTGGATATGCAATATTATGCATTTAATTTTATTCTATTCATCGATCTAGAAATAATGACAAAAAAATATAAAAATAAGATATAAGTTTGGCTGATAAGTCATACCTTCTAAACTAAACGAGGTAGAGGTCTACTTAAAGCTGTTTTTGATAGCTCAATACACATGGAATAACACGCACTTAGTCACATCCCATTCATCGGTCAAGAAATCTTTTAATTAGAGTAAATTTTAAATTTTATAAGGAAATTGTTTTGTTTGTTAATTTATACCATTGAAACGAAACGAGGTAGAGGTCTACTAAAAACTGTATTTGAAAGCCCATTATATATTTAATAACACGCACTTAGTCACATCCCATTCATCGATCAAGAAATCTTTCAGTTATAGTTATTTCCAAATTTTATAAGGAAATTGTTTTGTTTCTTAATTTATACCATTGAAACGAAACGAGGTAGAGGTCTACTAAAAACTGTATTTGATAGCCTTTTGGATATGCAATATTATGCATTTCATTTTATTCCATTCATCGATCTAGAAATTATGACAAAAAAATAATATATAATTAAGATATAAGTTTGGCTGATAAGTCATACCTTCTAAACTAAACGAGGTATAGGTCTACTTAAAGCTGTTTTTGATAGCTCAATACACATGGAATAACACGCACTTAGTCACATCCCATTCATCGATCAAGAAATCTTTCAGTTATAGTTAATTCCAAATTTTATAAGGAAATTGTTTTGTTTGTTAATTTATACCATTGAAACGAAACGAGGTCGAGGGCTACTAAAAACTGTATTTGATAGCCTTTTAGATATGCAATATTATGCATTTAATTTTATTCCATTCATCGATCTAGAAATAATGACAAAAAAAAAAAATAAGATATAAGTTTGGCTGATAAGTCATACCTTCTAAACTAAACGAGGTAGAGGTCTACTTAAAGCTGTTTTTGATAGCTCAATACACATGGAATAACACGCACTTAGTCACATCCCATTCATCGATCAAGAAATCTTTTAATTAGAGTAAATTTTAAATTTTATAAGGAAATTGTTTTGTTTGTTAATTTATACCATTGAAACGAAACGAGGTAGAGGTCTACTAAAAACTGTATTTGAAAGCCCATTATATATGGAATAACACGCACTTAGTCACATCCCATTCATCGATCAAGAAATCTTTCAGTTATAGTTATTTCCAAATTTTATAAGGAAATTGTTTTGTTTCTTAATTTATACCATTGAAACGAAACGAGGTAGAGGTCTACTAAAAACTGTATTTGATAGCCTTTTGGATATGCAATATTATGCATTTCATTTTATTCCATTCATCGATCTAGAAATTATGACAAAAAAATAATATATAATTAAGATATAAGTTTGGCTGATAAGTCATACCTTCTAAACTAAACGAGGTATAGGTCTACTTAAAGCTGTTTTTGATAGCTCAATACACATGGAATAACACGCACTTAGTCACATCCCATTCATCGATCAAGAAATCTTTCAGTTATAGTTAATTCCAAATTTTATAAGGAAATTGTTTTGTTTGTTAATTTATTCCATTGAAACGAAACGAGGTAGAGGTCTACTAAAACTGTATTTTAAATACATATGGAATAACACGCACTTAGTCACATCCCATTCATCGATCAAGAAATCTTTCAGTTATAGTTAATTCCAAATTTTATAAGGAAATTGTTTTGTTTGTTAATTTATACCATTAAAACGAAACGAGGTAGAGGTCTACTAAAAACTGTATTTGAAAGCCCATTTTATATGAAATAACACGCACTTAGTCACATCCCATTCATCGATCAAGAAATCTTTCAGTTATAGTTAATTCCAAATTTTATAAGGAAATTGTTTTGTTTGTTAATTTATTCCATTGAAACGAAACGAGGTAGAGGTCTACTAAAAACTGTATTTGAAAGCCCATTACATATGGAATAACACGCCTTTAGTCACATCCCATTCATCGATCAAGAAATCTTTCAGTTATAGTTAATTCCAAATTTTATAAGGAAATTGTTTTGTTTGTTAATTTATACCATTGAAACGAAACGAGGTAGAGGTCTACTAAAAACTGTATTTGAAAGCTCATTATATATGAAATAACACGCACTTAGTAACATCCCATTCATCGATCAAGAAATCTTTCAGTTATAGTTAATTCCAAATTTTATAAGGAAATTGTTTTGTTTGTTAATTTATTCCATTGAAACGAAACGAGGTAGAGGTCTATTTAAAGCTGTTTTTGATAGCTCAATACACACGGAATAACACGCACTTAGTCACATTCCATTCATCGATCAAGAAATCTTTTAATTAGAGTAAATTTCAAATTTTATAAGGAAATTGTTGTGTTTGTTAATTTATACCATTGAAACGAAACGAGGTAGAGGTCTACTAAAAACTGTATTTGATAGCCTTTTGGATATGCAATATTATGCATTTAATTTTATTCTATTCATCGATCTAGAAATAATGACAAAAAAATATAAAAATAAGATATAAGTTTGGCTGATAAGTCATACCTTCTAAACTAAATGAGGTAGAGGTCTACTTAAAGCTGTTTTTGATAGCTCAATACACATGGAATAACACGCACTTAGTCACATCCCATTCATTGATCAAGAAATCTTTTAATTAGAGTAAATTTTAAATTTTATAAGGAAATTATTTTGTTTGTTAATTTATACCATTGAAACGAAACGAGGTAGAGGTCTATTAAAGACTGTATTTGATAGCCTTTTGGATATGCAATATTATGCATTTAATTTTGTTCCATTCATCGATCTAGAAATAATGCCAAAAAAAAAATAAGATATGAGTTTGGCTGATAAGTCATACCTTCTAAACTAAACGAGGTAGAGGTCTACTTAAAGCTGTTTTTGATAGCTCAATACACATGGAATAACACGCACTTAGTCACATCCCATTCATCGATTAAGAAATGTTTTAAGTATAGTAAATTCCAAATTTTATGAGGAAATATTTTTGTTTGTTAATTTATACCATTGAATCGAAACAAGGTAAAGTTCTACTTTAAATTGTATTTGATAGCCTTTTAGATATGCAATATCACAAATATTATGAAACCCTGTTCGTTGATCTTGAAATATGGCGAAATGAACAGTTAATATTCGTATTAAGCCTTGTCATTTTTGGCTACTAAGTCACACCTTTCGAGCTTAACGAGGTAGTGTCTACTAATTACTGTCCTTATTAGCCTATTTGATACGCCATATGATGCATCTTGTCTCTTCTATCCATACATCTAGGTATAAAGAAAAAAAATATTATAAACTTAAACGGATAGAATTTTGGCCGCGACATCATATTGTTTAATCAAATCGAGGTCTACCTCGATTTGATTAGACAGGTTAACTCATCAGGTCAATAAATCGCTAGATTTACTTAAACCTGTTTTGATAGCTCATTTTGTATGCAATAACACACAAGATATAGTTAAATCCCATTCGTTGATCGTTTTGGCCGCTTAGTTATACCGTCTAAACTAAGCGACGAATATACGCTCGTACGTCTAATATACGCTTTTTAGAGGGTCTTTGAAGGCGGTCAATTGTTTTACCCTAATATTTGTTTTGCTTTTTATCTGTTATGTTATTCACCAAAACCACACATTTAAAACATACCGAAAGTTTCAATAGCTTATGCCATTTGCTAATCACCCATAACGAAAACGTTACGGTTACGTTACTTGGGTCGAAAGTTGTCTAAATATACACAAAACTTCGAAAAATCAAATACTTATAACCGAGAACATTCATACACCCTTCTTTTTCGAAGTTGGTTAAAATCATTTTTTAAATTTAGGCTGCTCTATAAAGAATATTTAACCACTTGGTCACTTAACGACAAACAACAGACACCAACCGACCTGGGGAGCCCAAGTCAGACATCTGTTAATAATCAGATCCAGGTCCACTTCAAATCCACTTCAGTCGACAAGGATAACATTTTGTGGTTACGCTGAAACAGTTTGTGAAAGAACTTTTTAATTTGGTAGGATAATTTCGGTGTGAAGTTAGCGGCCAAAAGTTGGCGGCCAAATGTTGGAGCCAATCGGCCGCCAACTTTTGGCCGCTAACTTCACACCGGTGCTTCTTAAAGCCCTCAAATATTAGAGGACCTTTCTATTATCTTCACGCGCTTACTGTGTGGCTTGCAAATGGAGCTTGCATAGAGTCGACGCCCAGAGCATCGCGTCTCGACTCACACTGCCCAGATCCAGTCTGCAGCCGGACAGCCCTTTGCAGGAAGGTTTCTTCAGAACGAGGTCTGTGAATTAATTACTAGTTAGGGAAGTAGGATTTAAGAGCAAATTAAGTATTGGAATTGATGGCATTAGGTTCCTTAGGGACTAACCAACTTGGAATAGATAATTGTGAACCTATCTTAAGAACCATATTGTTTTAAACACGACCCATGCTTTACTGAGCTGTTAATTAATTTAGAATCAAATGTCTGGTCGTTCAGGACTTCAAGGTTTACAATTAAGTATCTAATGGTTGTAAAGAAAACGAAGAAATAAAGAATGTGTTAAACTTACTAACTGGTTTCTTTCAGCTCCATAGGATAGACTCACTCTTAGTCCAAAGGTCACGCCGGACATTAGTTTTGTTTTATTATTTTTCGACATTTTGTTTTATTTTGTTTACGACGTGCTCCCTTCATCTAGCCGGGTAAGGGAGGACGTCGCAGTATGTTGAAAAGATGTTCTGAGGTATCCTAAAATGATAAGTAGAATATTGTATATGGAGAAATACTTTTTAATTGGTATTAATTTCGTATATATCTCAAAAGATTATAATATGTACATGATTTTAATAGAGTGTATTTTTTTAAATTGTTATTTTTTCAGTTTTTATAAAGATAAACTATTTATTGTATTTAGGTAGTCTATGTCGAATAATCGAATATTAGTTAGTTGGCATTTATTTTAATTAGGTACCTACCTATCACTCATTTATAAGATAGGATTTGCGTTATGCATTCAACGAGATTTGTCAATGAGAAAAATAAATCAATGATATGTAAGATATTTAAGAGATATAAATGAATATAAAAATCACAAATACAATATCTTTTACAAATTATTATCTTACCGACATACTGCTAACAGGACCGTGCACTAGTTAAAAGATATTTTATATAGATTTGTTTATGTAATTTACGCGATTTATATTAGAAAACCAAAGTGTTAATAGAGTTGGAAATCTGACAATTAGTACACATTTTATATAGAATTTCATATAAGGTGCGATCGGCGCCAAGAGTAAGATGATTCCGTTTGTGTTGATATCATATATGACATAATGACTTTTGTCTGCTTGTACGACACATTATTTAATTATAAGTGTAATATAGTAACTCTAACCAAAATCTTAAAAGTTGAATCTAAACCCCGACCTTAGTAACGGCTAGAAGTAGTTTTTGGGTTTTAAATGTACACAAGCAAAGACACAGAACAATGTACCCAACTCCCTGTTATTATTTCTTCATCTACTCTCCTATCTTCTTATATATATTATCTATCAAACTTACTGAAGACTCTATAACCTTTTAAACTCTTTAGATTGTTGGACTAAAAGATAAATTAACTGCGTTGGTGGTGTTTAGCCTAATAACTAAATTAATAACTTATAATCTAAATTGTTGAAATGGCCACGTGATCGTCTAATGTCTAGGAACCTAAGTTGTGAACCTATTTTAGTAACCTAAGTACTTTAATGAAATAAGAGAATGATATAACCAGTCCTAAAATAACATATTTCCCCTACTCTAGATTAATAACAACCTCTACAACACAAACTATTTCCTTAATTAAGAGTAATGAAATGAGGGTCTACCTAATTTATTATACACCTATAATTATGTTACAAATTAAACCTGATATAAATAACATTTATTCCAATGACTAAGAAACCTTCAAGACTACTAGATAAATTTGATTTCTAATAAAAGGCTAAATATAAATTAAATGAATTAAGATTTGTAAAAATATATGTCAGTTGTAAAGGTAGGTACCTCTCTGACTGTTCCAGTACTTCCGGTCATAGCTATGTAGACCCTCCACCGATATTCTACTAAATACTAATTTTATTTGTATGACTTCTATTCGAGTATTGTATAAATTTAATAGTTCTTTGTGAATCCCTACATATTAGTGGTAAAGGGTGGGCACCTCCCCGCCCAACCGGTACTTCCGGCCATTACTATGAAGTTCCCCCACTAATATCCTACCAAAATACTAATTTTATATATTTAACTCTCATTTCAGTATTCTAGAAAGTTAAGTATTTCAAGTATTCTAGAAATAGTTCTTCGTTGAATCCATTTCTGATATAACAGCAAAACCAAGTGATATTTAAAAACCAAATAAATCTATATTATAATTGAAGCCACCATCATTTCCGAAAGGATCTCCAAAGGAAGAAACGTTGAAGCAACTCTTGGATCAAAGTCCTTATAATTAAGAAATTATCTATATTTCTCAATTTAGAGATTAAGTAATACCAAACAGATGTTTTATCTGAAATATTCATTCTATGATAAATAATTATCTGAACCAACAGAAAATATAATTTAATAAAATTTAATAAGAAAATCTTTTAATATCCTTAATAATTAGAAGCGATACCCCAATAAAAGACCATACGAAAACCTAGCCTATTAAATGTAAAATTAATAATTCCTAATAGGTTAACTATAGAAAACTTCCCAGTCATGACACTATCCGACCAATACTACCAATGTAACTTCACTAGAAGAAATGTCCTTGGTCAATCTAGAACAGCTGTTCATATGTATTCCCTTGGGAATGGCTTAATGAGTTGACAGCATCAGAAACCAACCGTGGTCCTTAGACTTAGACGGCAGAGTCGTAACTCGGTTTGTACTGCAATCATTAGCCGTAGATTGTGAAAGACAGAAGGACCGTTCAACTTGTAAGTATTGCCCTAAACTTTATCAATATGAAAGTCTATCTTTGTATAGGGATATCTAATATCCTTGAGGTGTGTCTAGCCTCAAATGCCTCAGTCAGTGATCAATCCAGTCACATAGGCGCCTTTAGTCAGTGATCAATCCAGTCACTTTAGGCTAAACTCAATCAGAGTATTTATGTATACTTAAGTAAAAAGTATTTAGTTTATATTTAACTTTACCTACTTTGCTCATTCCTCAACGACCATGTGTATAAGTCAACGCAGAGAAGTTTAGAGGATAATTATGATACGCTCTGGCATCAATTAACCTACCTAGATGAAAACCTATTAGTTAACTGTTTAGTTATTTGTTTTATAATTGTAACCACTCTAACTTAACTTATAGATTTAATATACACCCTACAACTTAAATCCTTATCTTAATATAGTAAGTAAACCTATAAATTAATACACATGATAATTGTGACCACTCACTTAACTTGTAGACTTAATATTAACCCTACAACTTAGAACCTTATCGTCATATCTTAAGTAAACTTATAAATTAATACGCATGATAATTGTAATCACTCACTTAACTTATAGACTTAATATTAACCCTACAACTTAGAACCTTATCGTCATATCTTAAGTAAACCTATAAATTAATATGCTTGGTACCGCAAACGATCATACACTCTTATCCTAAATCTTAATAAACCGTTTCCCTTCCTAGTTACTTTTGAAGTTTATAAATATTTCCTATACCATAGATTCGTAATTCGTCAACTCTCTTATATTATAATTTTATAACTATGAGCCTTCCTAGCAAAACAAAAGATTTAAAATAATTTTACTTATTGGAATATTTTTAGTTTTACCCGCAAGATAAATAAATTTTTGCTTCCTAATAGTTTTAGATTATATTTTATTCGCTAACCTTTGTTTATTAAAATGACTATAAATTAAACCATAGGTACTGAACAACGATAGTGACAATTGAAAATTAATCCATGACACTTTATATACCTAGCTAAGCACATTACGTGTTTATAAGCCTCTCCCGGTGTAAGGAGAGAACTACTAACTACCTAATGAATCCTAAAAACCCTATTCAGATACTGTTTTAAATCAAAACTAAGAGACTATTGTATAGCTCTTACATTTACAGTTAAATGTGTGGATGTGTGATGTCAGAATATCTCGGTGTAAAGATACCCTGCTAGACCAACTAGACCTAACATAACAACGATTTCGGAAACTAGGTCTCCTGTGTGTGGTCCTAAGACTTTTCCACCGGCTAGATAGTGCAAGCTAGCCTCAAGTTGGCTTCCAAGTCGGATAGATACCTAAGGTGGTCGATAAATAAATATATAGATAAGGGGACAAACGTCAAACCATACACTATAAGTCGTCTCTACTGCCTAGGCTCGGATCCTCTACGTGGGACCCTATAGAGCAAACTTACAGATTATAGCCAACGTCAGCTGACATACCGATTTAAAAGGTGTCAGAGCCTTTTGAACGCGAAAACCCCAACTTACTTGGTTAGTGAGATAAAACCGTCAGATTCCTGATAGTAGAATCTTTCTAGTTCTTTCCCGTAACCAAAATGTAAGCGTAGTTTTATGAATGTTATCAACGTCTGCCTGGGTCTCAGCTTTACTAACTACCACTAGGGTGTCGGAACTGAGATCTGGAAACCAAACACAATATTAATATTTGGAATAAACGAACCGCAACTATCTAACACACAAACAAACACAACCTGCACGAACTGTTATAGCTAATCCCAAAGATCTAACAATTGTAAACTCAGCAACACTAAACACTCTCCATTCCCAACCCCAACTTTTCACGTTTATCGTAAATACGAAGTGTATCCGATGGTTACCTAAACCCACTCAAATTAAATTAACACGATGATTAAAATAATAAACTCGATAAGAGCAGCAAACATAAATAAACAAAAAAAACACAAGACAAATGCACATGGTCTCCGACCCTCGAATCGCGGCTTCGACTTACTCAGTACAGCACCCAGGAAATGTGAAGGCAAAGAGAGCCGCTCTTCCCAGTCTGACCTGTATTTATAGCCTCCGGGACCCGACGCCAAGAAAGCCCCCCCCCCCCCCCCCGCATGTTATTTTTCATTTTCCAGTACTTTCCCCATTTTGTTCTATCCAAAAACGTGCAAACCATTTATTATGAATATTACTCCATGGTAATAAAGTTTGAAATTCAATATAAAGCCATTAGAATACGAACGAATCTAGGTGACTCCCCGAAACCACTTTGGTGCAAAAACAAAAGTGAAAATAGTTGTTATCTGTGCAATTATCTGATAGACAAAAAACTTCTATTTTTTTTTTTTTAATTTCTATTCATAAACAATAATGCATAAATTAATGATATATTCTGATAGCAGCCCCGTTACACGTACATACAACCTTTGGCCCGGGAATATCTTTATTATGTAGAACAACGCCATCTCAACACCACGACTAGAATTTATTGTATCGATTGATTATTTATCTTAACTAGTTATCTTAGATAGTTCACAACGTCAATCAAAGAGGTCACTGTTTACAATGTTTGCCCCTAATACAATATCTGTACTATTGTAATTTGGGATTCAAATTCGTTTTAACATGCGATGCATACTTAGTTGAAAATTTGTTTATTACTACCAAAAATTGTGTAATCTTTCCACCTCGTAATTTTAATTTTAAATATTGTTACTCTAGTGATACCTTTCAGACCTTCAATATAACAGAGTGCATGTCCACCTTTGTGTTCACAGAATAGAGTATTTTAAAACTTTAGAAAAACGCCTGGTTAATGGGATATTTAAAGCGTCCACTATTTTCGTACAACAAATATTTATTACTAACCCAAATATAAATATTTATTGTTTTTGATGTTTAAATGTATTCACTATGTGACATTGTTTTACTTCGCAAAATTGATTGTTTTTAATTTGGCTGAATAGTCACAACCATTTCCAATTCTTAGAGTCTATGTCAATTATAATCAAAGCCGTGTCCTTGATATTCTTTTCCGCAAATGTACTGAAACGTCATGCGATGCTCGCGCTGAATGTCACAAACTCATTCCGATCCTTGTAATTTATCCTTACGTATATAACTTAATTAAGTTTGTTTATTTATAAAACATACAGTAAAATGCCAGCAGCTTCGTCTAATTATAATTGTATCCCTAAACGATGGTGTCAATTGAAGCTATTCCTATAACTTTTACTATCAGTAGATTATTTGCCACTAAGAACAACATTACACTGGAACTAAGCTCATTTTGAACCTGTGTTCCAGTACAACAATATTTGCCGATGATCTGCAAATTTACTCTCAAGGTGTGCTCGGCGAACTCAACACTGTAGTAAATACCACAAACAACGATTTAGCTATCGCTATTTAGCGTATCTTGCAATGGAGTAATAGTTTCGGGTTGAGAGTCAATCCTGCTAAGACTCAAACTATTCTTATCGGCAGTCCAAATTGTTATCCAGAGTTGGCTTTGCGAGTCTCTCGCCTGTTTATTTTGATGGGGTCCTTATTCCTTTTTCGCAGCAAGTCAAAAACCTGGGTATCATTATGGACTGTACCTTATCGTGGGTTCCTCAAGTGAGCGAGATAAGCAGGAGGATGTTTGCGTTAGTGTGGTTTCTTAGGCGGCTTCGTAACTTTCTCCCACTTGCGACTAGAATTGCGCTAGCTCAGTCATTGCTTCTTCCTATTTTGGACTATGCTGATGTGTGCTTTTTAGATCTTACTATGGAGCAGCTTAATAAGCTTGAGCGAGTTCAAAATATGTGCATTCGGTTCATAATTATTTGGTTTACGCAAATATTACCACGTCTCTAATTTTCGTTCGCAACTCAAGTGGCTTCCTATCCGTTTTCGCCTTTCATATCCTTAAACTCCTCTACTGTGTTCTGTTCTTCCCTGCAACCCCGCGTTACCTCAAGGAGCGTTTTAACTTTTTTACGTCGATTCGTTGCTCCCAAAATTGTATTTTAACTGTACCCTCCTCATCATCTAAATTCTACAACAATGCCTTTACTTTTCAGGCTGTCCGTCTGTGGAACTCCCTCCCTGTGGAGCTGCGGCAGGCTAAATCTTTACCTGTCTTTAAGAAACTTCTCCTTGAGCACTTTTTGTCGCAATCTTAATTGTATTGTCTCAGTACATTTCTCTCACTATGCATTTCTGTCGCGTGGCTGCATTTTTTCCCTGATGTGGATGTATTGATATTAATGTACGTATTTATTTATTACTATCTATTTATTCATGTAAGTCATTATAATGTATTAGTTTGTATTTGTATGTATTTGATTATCTATTTATTAGTTTGGTAAGCGTGTATTTATAGGTATATTGTATTTTATAGCTAGCATAGTTCCTTGTTATTGTTCGAAATTGGTCTGCACCACCTACCGTGTAAATTGTTTTAACTTGCACCTTGTCCCTTCTAAGGTTGTCTGGAAGAGATCGCTAATCAGCGATAAGACGGCCTGTTGTTTACCTGGGTCTTCTAAATTGTGTAAATTCTGTGTAATGTTTTTGTTTGGTGGACAATAAAGTGTTTTGTATTGTATTGTATTAGTATTTCGAATCCAGATTGATATACACATCAGTAGTTGCTATTTTTTTTGGTTTTTTAAATGTATACAAGCAAAGACACTGAACGATATTAGTATTTCAATTCCCAGATTGAAATACAAACTTATGAATGTTTTGTTGAACCTACCTTAAAGACACACAAATAAAATCGATCTTAGATTAAACTAATCAAGTGATTCCCCATTATGCTGCATTTCTCGTTATGGGATATATATTGACAGCGTTTTGTTCCTGCAAATATGCTTCAATTAATGGATTATTAAAATTATCTCAATAGTAAGCAATTGTAGCACATTTTTTCCAAGATAACTTATGGCTTATAGCCTTATGTACTCACGGTCGTTTTATACAGTTCGGAAATGAAAACAATTGTTCACGTAACATCACCGCATTTGAAAGTGAATGCGAGCCTTTTTTGAAACCAAGTTGTTCCGTAGTTTTATTCTAGCACAAAACCACAACGTTTTCTTTTGCCTTTATATTATTTTCTTTAATCGATAAACTATCGATAGCTGGGTCAAGCCAGGTGAACAAAACGCTTTGAAAAAAAGCAACTTCAAAACGCAGCGACAGTGCTGCCAACTTTTTCCTATACTGCTTAATCTTCTAACCGCCGCCACGAACCAGCTCGCATCTAGCTTGAGCCCGTCGCGAAGAACAAATCCGCATAACCTCACAAAGTAGCCAGCGAACACGAGACCTACGAGAATCCAGGATAATAGGACCTTTGGAGTATAAAGACGCGGGGCCCCAGACGTCAAGGAGCTCCCACTACAGTTACCAGGTACGCCTAACTATCGAAGTAAATTTCTTAACATAGATTTCGAACCGGATCTATCGCATTAGATCTGGTTATTTGACAATAAATTCGCGTTCGTTGCTGTTTTGTGCTAGATTTTCATATAAATCTCAAATCCTTTGTCTATGACGTAGGCGCTCAGCTCGGGATCTACCGACAGTGACCTAACTTCATATCGAGTTTGCAAGCATCTAGCGTGTTATTTCACAATAATACCGGTGTATACAGTGCGATCTCAACGAGTACTATCTAATTATATATAGTTCAATAAGGTTTAAAGCGATATTCGTGGAATTACATTTCACTTAATTGTTTTTCGTGAGCACGCGCGGTAGATCTGGAAACCGCGCGCTAACGGCCGACGCAGCGTTCGTGGCTGCGTGTTAGGCGGATCGCAAGCTACGTTTCAATTGTTATACAACGTAGAAAATTATTATTTTTCACTTTGTATTTTCGTACTTAGTGCAACCATATTTAGCGGTGTAGGTATAACGTACCGAACCCAACTTTAGCGCTAACTGTACTTTAGTACATACCTATTCAATTGTTCTCGCATTCTATATACAATCTACTGTACTTAGCGTTACGTATTAAATATAACTTCTCCATACATATACGTTTTAGTGGTGGTAGGACCCTGTGCAGGGTCCGTCCGGATCGCTACCACCATCTTATCCATTAACCACCCGCCAAGCAACAGTGTTCGCATTATTGTGTTCCGGCGTGGGGATAAGACAACCGGTGAAATTACTAGCATAGAGGCATTCCATCTTAGTCCTCAGGGTTGGCAACGCATTTGAGGTCTTAAGATTATAGTCTTGAGAATTCAAATGTGTATGGGTCTCAGATTCCACTTACCATCAGGTGGCCTGAGTGCTCGTGTGCCTTCTCCTTAACATAGTCATCAGATTAATCTCAATATTAAATTCAATAACAATGGAACTCGAACAATTATATTTTGAACGCGATGTCGCCATAAATAGTGTGCAACGTATAGTCGCTTGTTCAAGTAATTTGGGGGAATTCAGAGTTCGTGTTAAGGAGTTAAATACAATTAAAAAAACATACTTTCAAGTACAAGCAAAAATAGAAAAACTTTCGGCAAAAAATGAAACTTTTTCTAAAGATGAGCATTTAGCTATTCGTAATCAATTCGATTCACTATATTATGAAATCCAAGTTACTTTGGACGCTATTAAGGAAGAACGTAAACAAAGTGTGTCGTCAGCCTGCGGCGGCGGCGGATTCTTAGCTCAGCAAGCGGGGTGCTGCGCATCCCAGCCCTTAGCACAATCGCATATCCGTTTACCGCGATTGTCATTGCAAACGTTTTCAGGTTCTTTAA
The DNA here is from genome assembly GCA_949316455.1 of Acleris holmiana. Taxonomy (NCBI): domain Eukaryota; kingdom Metazoa; phylum Arthropoda; class Insecta; order Lepidoptera; family Tortricidae; genus Acleris; species Acleris holmiana. Next base: position 23,251 of record CASGFW010000022.1, on the reverse strand, counting down.
CCGAATGGAATGCTTTCTATGATTTGTACAAATCACTTGTACACGATAATGCTACACTGACAAACGTTGAACGTTTCCGTTATTTATTATTGTTTTTAAAGGATGAACCATATAATCTTATAAAATCTATACCAGTTACTGAATCAAACTATGAAAATGCCTTGCAGGTGTTAATTAGTCGTTACGAAAACAAGCGGATTATTTCTACTAAACATTTTGACAATATTTTTGATGTCGAACCCGTTAACAATAAACATATCGAGTCGAGCTTACGTAACCTGATGAACTGTTATCACGAAAACATTACGGCATTGAAATCATTAGGATTTCCAGTTGATGAATGGAGTTTTGTTCTTTTAAACATTTTGCTTCGTAAAATTACGTTTGATATACGACGACGTTTCGAGTTATCTTTGAAAGTGTCTACTGATATTCCCGTCGTGACCGAATTGCTCGATTTCTTAGATAAGGAATTAGCGGCATCGGAAATAATGAACGTCCCCGCGCGTCCGGGCAGCGATGCCCCCGCGCCGGCGGGATCGCGCGCGCTCGCTGCTGGCACCCCGGCTCGCTCGGCTGCTGTCAGTGCAGTGACGTCATCGCGCCATGCGCAGGCTGGGCGACGAACGATATCGCTGGCTCGCGCGCATTCCGATGGTCAATATTATGAACCGTACAATTCTAATTCATATTTTGCGCGTAATTCGCGTACTATGAGTGTACATGCAACAACTGCGGCGGATTACTCGAATAAAATTAAATGTGCATATTGTAAAGACAATTCGCATCCATTGTATAGATGTGATAAGTTTCATAAACTAACCTTAAATGAGCGGAAATATTTTATCCAAGAAAATAAAGTTTGTAACGATTGCTTGTTTATCGGTCATGATACTAAAGACTGCAAGTCGCGCCACAGTTGCCGTGTCTGCACTCAACGCCATCATTCTTCATTACATGAAGATGTGCAATCTCCGAGCGTCACGCTGACGACGGCGTGTTCAACGTCTCCCGAGTTACCCTCGGTAGCGGACAACTTTATGCCCATTTCATTAAATGGAACCGCGGGACCTTCAACTAACAATAAAAATTGTACCGTCCTACTTACGACTGCGCTTGTAAACGTGCGCCACATGAACCATGGGTCCTCCACGCCGCGGTCAGTACGCGCCCTCGTGGACCAGGGCTCTCAAGCTACACTTATCACGGAGTCGTGCGTGCAGCGTCTCGGCCTGCCGCGGTACCCCGCGCAGACTAGCACCACCATCACCGGCATTGGTGACTCCAACGAGCAACCACGCGGTTACGTTTTGTGCGAGGTCACACCCCACAACAAACCGGAACCAAAGCTCTATATCGAAGCTCTTATTTTACCGAAGATAACAAGCTACCTTCCAAATGTTCCAAATACCTTTGAGAATATTTTGCACCTAAAGGGTCTTAATTTAGCGGACCCAGAACTACGTTCTGCACGTCCCGTCGAACTCCTACTAGGGTCGGACTATAGTGACAGTATACTGCTGCACGACAACATAAAAGGCCCACAGGGCACACCTGTGGCTATTAATAGCATTTTTGGCTACCTCCTGAACGGTAGAATTTCCCATGAAAAAAGGGGATTAATATGCACTAATCTGAGTACCTGCCAACTCGATACCAAACTTCAAAGATTTTCGGAACTGGAATCAATACCGGTACACCCATATCTAACCAAAGATGAATTTCAATGTGAATCCATTTTCGTTGATACTCATATTAGGGATTCAAACGGGAAATATACGATTTCTCTCCCTTTTAAGGAGAACGCTCCTCCTCTAGGCGAATCTCGCGCTATTGCCCTTTCACGTCTTAACAAATTAAAGTTTAGACTGTCACGTGACCCTGTGTTACGTGAGAACTACAACAAGTGTCTCCAGGAGTACCTAGACTTGGGACACATGGAGCTCGTCTCCGATTCAGCAAACAGTAACGTGCCTGCCTCGCATTGGCGTCATGTACATTCAGCAGATAATCCCGCAGATCCTGCGTCCAGTGGTGCTCTCCCGTCTCAGTTGAACCATAAACTATGGTTCTCAGGACCCTCTTGGCTTTCAAGGCCTGAGGCAGAGTGGCCCATTTCCAAGTTCAACTGTCATACGGACGAAGAACGTCGTAAGCACGTTTTCCTCACACATAACGAGGAACCTAAATTAGAGTTTATGGAGCGATTTTCATCGTTACCAACGCTGTTACGCGTCGTATCTTTTATGTTTCGGTTCATTAACAAAGGTCGTAAGAACCTTGTTTATTCGACAAATCACATCACAGTTTTTGAGACCAAACAAGCTCTCAATCGAATAATTTCTCTTGTTCAGCGTGAACACTTTTCGGAATACATTTCACGGCTCAAGGACGACGACAGAAGCAAAAAACGTCTTCAAAAACTTAAACCATTCCTAGACGATTCCGGACTCCTCAGGGTCGGCGGCAGGATAAATCGAGCTAACATGCCATATTATGATGCCAAGCATCAAATTATTTTACCAAAGAAACATCATTTCACAAATCTACTCATAGACTTTTACCATAGGACACATTTGCATGTCGGTCCGCAAACTTTACAGTTTGCCCTCGCCCAAACGTACTGGATTTTGTGTGCCCGCGATGCGGTCCGTATGCGTACACTGCGTTGTGTATCTTGCGTCCGCGCTCGCCCTGTCGCGCCACAACCTTCAATGGCACAGCTACCGATAGCTAGGGTTCGTGGACTCCGCGCGTTTTCGAGTTCGGCAGTAGATTTTGCAGGGCATTTTTATCTTAAATCAAGTAAGTTACGAAACGCAAAGCTGTCCAAAGCGTACGTGTGCGTTTTTGTGTGCATGTCAACAAAAGCAATTCATTTGGAATTAGTTCCCGACTTATCAACAGAATCTTTTCTCAACGCGTTACGTAGGTTCTTCTCTCGGCGCGGTTATTGTAGTAATATTTATTCCGACAACGGTCGTAACTTTGTAGGATGTGAGCGCTACCTCACCGAACTATACACGTTTCTTAAAAACGAGTCTAATCAATCTGCCATAACTGACGAACTCACACACTTACAGGTCACCTGGCATTTTAATCCTCCATATGCTTCACATTTTGCTGGCCTCGTCGAACGAGCCGTAGGAAGTCTGAAAAGACATTTACATCGTGTCATAGGTAAACTGACGCTCAACTATGACGAATTTAATACACTATTGTGCCAAATAGAAGCAGTTCTCAACTCAAGGCCCCTCTGTCCGCTTAGCAATGATCCTGCAGATCCGTTGCCGCTTACACCCGGTCACTTTCTTATAGGGGAACCATTAACCTTCATACCTGAGTTCGACTTGTCTTACGACAATCCTAACCGCCTTGAGCGATGGCAGACTATACAACACGCTGTCCAACACTTTTGGAAACGCTGGAGCTTAGAATACCTTCACCAGCTACAGCCTAGAGGTAAATGGTTCCACGACAAAGCTAACACACCCCTCCGCGAGGGCTCCCTAGTAGTGTTGATCGACAACACGTTGCCACCGCTGCAATGGCGTCTAGCGCGCGTGCACCAGCTGCATCCCGGAGACGACGGTGTTACTCGAGTAGTCACTGTACGCATCGGTAATACCTTAAGCAAACGACCTGTAGTTAAGGTTTGCCCACTACCTGTTGAATAGGTAAACGCAACAACGTAGCATGTTAGTCTTAAGTTAGTTCTTTAATAAAATAAGTATTATTTTATGGTCGGCGGCATGTTCCGTAGTTTTATTCTAGCACAAAACCACAACGTTTTCTTTTGCCTTTATATTATTTTCTTTAATCGATAAACTATCGATAGCTGGGTCAAGCCAGGTGAACAAAACGCTTTGAAAAAAGCAACTTCAAAACGCAGCGACAGTGCTGCCAACTTTTTCCTATACTGCTTAATCTTCTAACCGCCGCCACGAACCAGCTCGCATCTAGCTTGAGCCCGTCGCGAAGAACAAATCCGAATAACCTCACAAAGTAGCCAGCGAACACGAGACCTACGAGAATCCAGGATAATAGGACCTTTGGAGTATAAAGACGCGGGGCCCCAGACGTCAAGGAGCTCCCACTACAGTTACCAGGTACGCCTAACTATCGAAGTAAATTTCTTAACACAAGTGAATGAACCAAAAATTGGTTTTACGTGTCAGGTTGATTGATTATTATTGTTAATAAATAACTTTATAAGATATGATTTGACTATCTACCTGTCACTTGTATAAAAAAAAGGGAACTTGGAGGTGGATCGATCAGTCTGGTTTTGATGGTCGTCGAAGATAGTCATAAAAGGGTTTTAAATCAAAAGAATAAAGCAAGTGTTATAGAAGAGGAGTTTTTATTATACTTCAGAAGTGTGGTGACAACGCATGTTCACACAATGAATAAGTCGAGCGATAGCCGGGGTCGTGGCACTGACAATCGTCGTCTGGAGACACCTGATCGAGATTTAATTGTACAACGATCGCGAAGCCGCAGTCGTTTGAGTAGGCGCAGCCGCAGCCTAAAAGACAGAGAGAATGAGCTGGAACGCGAAAAGGAACGACTACGACGCATGGAGAGCGAGCTGCAAAAAGCTCGTAGCATGCAGGACGCACGACGACGAAGCAGCCTCCTCGAATATGAGTGCAGCCGGCGTAGCCGTGAGTGTACCCGGCGCGACCGTGTATACAGGCGACGCAGCCGAGAGCGCAGCCGTGCCGGCCTGACGTGCAGCCGCTCCAGCCGGGCACGCAGTCGCCCTACTCCTGAGAACCGTCTTCGCGGTCGTGAGCGCAGTCCTGTGAATCCTGTGTACAGCCGTGGCAGCCGAGCGCGCAGTCGGCGTCCCCCGGAGTCGTGCCGCCGCAGCCGGGAGCGCAGCCCTGCGGCTCTCGATTGCAGTGGCCACAGCCGGGAGCAGCCCCGCCCTGAGCAACGTCAGCGCAGCGTGACGCACGCATCGCGCCATGCAAGACAACATACAAGGTCACGTAGTCCTTCCTTTACTGTTAAAGATGTTATTAATATTTTGAATAATTTGAAAGCTAATCCATCCCAGCCGTCAACACAAAGCGCGTCTATACATAAAAATATTGACCATAAAAACATTCTTCCTAATTTTGACCCTTCAGCCAGGAATCAACGAATTGATATCTGGCTGAAGAAGGTAAATGAGTGCGCCACTGTTTACGGGTGGGATGATAAAACTACGACACATTTTGCTATGCAAAAGTTACAGGGTTTGGCTAAAGTTTGGTTCGAAGGGTTAAACACCATACTATTTTCTTGGCCTGAATGGCAGGATAAATTAACTACCGCGTTTCCCTCCGAACAAAACTACGGTCAAACTCTGGAGGATATGCTCAAAAGGAGAAGCAGGTTTAATGAGCCAATCGAAAATTACTATTACGAGAAATTGTCATTGCTTAATCAGTGTGATATTAGTGGTAAGCGTGCAGTGGACTGCATCATTCATGGGATTACTGACAGAACCATGAAGTCCAGTGCACTTGCGCTACGTTGCTCTCAGCCTGACCAATTGTTGCAATTTTTGATGAGCAACAGAGATTGCGTAAATTTTTCAGACAAGTCGCATTTAAAAAAATCATTTAATTCTGATCACGTAGCTACTAGCTCTAACGGTAATTCCAAAACTTTTAACAAAGATGCCAAGGATATATACTGCTTTAATTGTAAGGAAAAAGGGCATCCCTATTTACATTGTAAAAAACCTCTCTTAAGATGTAAAAGTTGCAATAAAATCGGTCACACGTTAGAAAATTGCAAGAACTATGTCAATTCTAACACCAGTAAAAGGAATGACCAAAAAAGCGTACAATGCATTTCAAATCTTAACGCAAGTTCTAAATACATTAAGGAAGTAAATATCAACGGGTTGTCAGTGGAGGGTTTTATTGACTTTGGTAGCGAGGTGACCCTGATTAAGCAATCGTTTGCTTCTAGTATAGGGTTAGCTCATGACAACATCCCTTCCACTATGAAAGGATTTGGAAATGAATGTGTTCAATCGTTAGGTAATTTGGACGTTGAACTATCCATTGATGACGTGCAAGCAATCGTAAACTGTAAGGTCGTTAGGGATGATTTACTTAACAAGACATTGCTCGTTGGACAGTCATATACCGAGCAACCTCATATTCTTGTTTTGAAGGACGCTACTAACCTCCAATTTCTTGACGTTGGCAAAGAGATACCGTTTTCGAATTCTACAATCGCGGATAATAGGCTCCAAAAAGTAATGACAGGTGCGACCGTGGAACTATTCGGCCCTGCAACTGTCAGGGCTCGTACTGATTCTCATTTTAGTGGTGATATGATGTTAAATAATAAAATTGCCGGAAAACCCAATCAGCAGTATATGGTTTCTGGCGGCATAAGTACGGTCAAAAGCGGGTGCTTAAATGTGACTCTGTTCCCGTGTTCTATCCCTCTTGTCATATTAGGAGGCACTAGCATATGTCGCGGCGAAAAGGTTGACGTAATTCATAGGGTCGTAAATGTATCCAGTGATGTAGGTGATTGTGATCGTTCTTGTAGTTTAGATAAGGGCCAAATTAAAATTGGGAAAAATGCTACTGACAGTGACAAAGAAAAACTGTATTTGTTGCTTGACCAATTTACACACTGTTTCGCCTCTAATCTTAAGGAGATAGGTTGTACGGACGTGACACATATGAATATAGAACTGAATAGTAAGAATCCTGTTGTGTACCGGCCTTACCGCTTATCTCACCATGAACGCGATACCGTACGCCAAATGGTGAATGACATGTTGGATGCTGGAGTCATTCGAGAGTCAGTGTCTGAATATTCCAGTCCTATTATTCTGGTTAGGAAAATGGACGGTTCTCTTAGAATGTGCATCGACTATAGGAAGCTTAATTCAGTCACAATCAAAGAAAGGTACCCGATGCCAATCATCGAAGATGAGATTGCTAGGTTGTCTGGTCAGTCTTGTTTCGTTACCCTAGATCTTTCCTCAGGGTACTACCAAGTGCCGATTGCGGAACACAGCAGGCACCTTACCTCGTTTGTGACGCCCGATGGGCAGTTTGAATTTAACCGCATGCCTTTCGGCCTTGCTAACGCGCCGGCTGTGTTCCAGCGCATGATGAATAAGATTCTGGGGTCTGCAAGGTTCAGCAAAGCAACCGTCTACCTCGATGATGTCTTAATTTTTGGAAGAGATTCCGACGAATGTTTAGCTAGGCTCGAAGATGTCCTTAAACTGTTAGAGTTAGCAAATTTGACGTTAAATCTTGCAATATGTACGTTTCTCGAGACAAAAATTGACTACTTGAGGTACGAGATTAGCGGTGAAGGTTTCAGGCCAGGTGAGGGTAAAATTTTAAGCGTTCGGAATTTTCCTCGCCCTTCGAATTTGCACGGCGTACGTCAGTTTCTCGGCTTAGTCAGCTATTTTCGCAAATTTGTACAAAACTTTGCACACATAGCTCATCCTCTAAGTAAATTGCTTAAAAAGAACAGTCCTTGGGAGTGGTCCGACGCCCAAGAAGAAGCTTTTACAAAGTTGAAGTCTTGTCTGGAAGCGAGGCCAGTTTTAGCTATATATGACCCAAAGGCCGAGACTGAGCTACATACAGACGCCAGCCGGATAGGTATTGCCGGTATCCTTTTGCAGCGTTCGGCAGGCAGTGACTCTCTTCGACCAGTGGCATATTACAGCCGACAGACGTCTCCCGAGGAGAAGAACTTCCACTCTTATGAGCTGGAAACATTAGCTGTCGTTGGCAGTCTGCGAAAGTTTAGGGTGTTCTTGCTAGGAATGGAGTTCAAGGTTGTTACTGACTGTAGCGCATTACGCTCCACGTTTCTAAAGCGAGACCTTATCCCCCGCATCGCACGTTGGTGGCTGTCCTTGCAGGAGTTTAACTGCTCTATAGAATACAGGGCGGGTACAAAAATGGCGCATGTAGATGCTTTGTCCCGCAATCCCGTTGATAATGGTAAATCAGATGAGTGTTGTAGTCTTGATCAAGTTCCACTCGTGTTATCCATAAGTGACGAGGACTGGTTGTTGACTCTATAACTTGGAGACTCCGAGTTGTGTAGGATTCGTAATATTTTAAGTGCTGACTTGGATGACAAAGGATTACAGTACATAAAGGATAACTACGTTTTGCGCGATAATAAACTTTACAGATGTATAGGAGGTGACAAAAATAATGTGCGTTGGGTAGTCCCGAAGGGGGCCAGGTGGCAATTGTGTCGACTAAACCACGATAGCATTGGTCATTTCGGGGTAGAGAAGACTCTCGAGCGAATCAAGAAAAATTATTGGTTCACGAAAATGTCTCGTTTTGTCAAAAAATATGTAGGCGCTTGCCTGGAGTGCGCTTTCGCTAAGAAAACATCAAATTCGCATGAGGGACTACTACACCCCATACCGAAGGTCGAAATTCCCTTTCATACCCTTCACGTTGACCACCTGGGCCCCTTCGTGAAGTCCAAACGAGGCAATACGCACTTACTAGTAATAGTCGACGCGTTCACTAAGTTCATTTTTGTCAGGCCCGTAAGGAACACAAAAACCCACAACGTACTGCGCGTTTTAGACGAGATTTTTAGCACTTTTAGGACGCCTGATCGCTTAGTGAGTGATCGAGGCAGCTGCTTTACCTCGCACGCTTTTAAGAAGTTTTGCAATGAAAAGGGTACTCGACATATTTTAAACGCCGTAGCCAGCCCTAAGTCTAACGGGCAAGTAGAGAGGTACAACCGTACCATTCTAAATTCCTTGACGGCGCAGAATCTGCAACATAATGAACGGGACTGGGATAATCAGCTAGGAAAGATTCAATGGGGTCTGAATAATACTGTCCAAAAGACCACTGGCAGAACACCCGCCGAGGTTATGTTTGGTGTAGCCATGAATAGTGAAATAAACCCTAACCTCAATGAAATTTCCCAAAATACACGTGAGTCTATTGATTTATGTACCATTCGAGACCAGGTTAAAGTAAAAATCGACGAGAGTAGGGTATTATTGGGGATTCTGGATCATTTGTCCTCGCTGCGCTCGGATGATCCAGAATCCCCAATAATGATCCAGGATCCCCAATAGTTTCCATCGATCAGTGATTCAGAATTCCATAAACTCAACAGGTAGTGACCTAACGAATGACCTGTCAATCCTTCAATGGTAAATTTGCATATCCTCGCCTCGTTCATTCGACTGATACTGTCGAAATGTAGATACAAAAATGTCTATAACAAAATATTTTGTAAAGAGAAGCAAAACCGGAGTGCCGTATAATTCAATTTTATATTACTTATATTTTTGTTTACGGCACTCCGGTTTATTTTTCATAAATTTATTTCTTTGTTTAGTCATCTTTGTTTATTCATCTTTGTTCCTGTTAACACTTTCCACACAACCATTGCTGTACTAATGTTATAGGATAGTCCCGCTAACAGTTTTCTGGAGTGGCCAATTCCATACTAATTGTTTAAGGACAAGGTGGTCTTTCGATACTAGAACGCTGATCTATATATGCGAGCGATCGTAAAAACTTTGATAGCACGATTTAAAATAAATTCTCCATGTTTGCTCTCTTTCAGCCATTTTCATGATATACTCGTATGTAGCCCCATTATCCTTCTTAACCTTACTTTTGGTTTGATTAAATTTTATTAAAATTGACATTAGTAATTGACGTTGTCGTAATTCAATAAGTAAATACTATTTGATTTGAGAACTCAGGGTTAATTACCTTTATAAGATAATAAATAAAAAGAATTTATAAAACATGTTTATTTAAACACCATTTTCTTAAACAAGTTACATTTCTTAGCGCGCATACAGTTGGATGATATATACAGTTAAACACATCACTTGACAATCTATATTCTTCGTACAAACTTAACAATTTAGGACAGTTCATATCTTCCAGGTTAATAACATCATTATGATCTAAAATAGTTTTAAGCCAGGTAACTTTTTCCAGACCCTTACATAAAATCGTCTTATCAATCAGAAACTCTTGGATATACATTAAATATTTTTCGTAAGGTATAAATCCATCATTCCAATTAATTTTTCTGTTTCTCTGTATCCACGATACTTGTTTACGTTCGGTTGGAGAGAGATTGTGCAGTGGGCAAGGTGGTAGAATAAGTAGGTGTAGTAATTGTTCATTAACAGCTATTGCAACTTCTTTGACAATGAATGAATTGTTGTCCGTTTTAAACCCCTGCACATCAACTATTGCTGTCGACATCATGTCAACTTTCTAACAATATTACTCAAAGGTCTGTACTCCACCAAACGATCGTTAATAATCAAACAGTAAGCACTAGTGTTATCCGGCAAATCCTTTTCTGTTTCGATTTCTAAACGAACGTCAACAGGTCCAGTTTTTAAATGCTCATTTTGCCTCGAACAATCAATCACATATAATGGAGCTTTTTCCTTAAATTGTATAAGATCAAGCAGCGGATCTATAGGAAGGTTATAATACGACTGACGAAATCTCGCATACATATCGTATAATATACTGTATTTGTACTCATCAAATTTCAAGTTAAGACTATCGTATGGATAATAGTATGAATTTAAATATAAAGTCACATTTTTAAGATTACAATGATCAAATACAGCGCTATCGTTTAATTTGTTATTTTTTCTATTAGTTTGCAATCCAAAAATTACATACCGAGGCTTTTCTAGTTGCGAAGTGGTTTTTATAGACCATGTATGTTTGGTTGTTTTTGGTAATAATGGATATTCATATAAATCCCAATTTCTAAACGCTATTTGCATAGGTTTATCTTTTTCTAAATGTTTAAGCAATGCAAGCCTTTGATGATCTGAAACTTTAACATGCGGCATGCGCCATTGAACTTTATTTACCTTAACTTCCACTGAATCATCTTTTTCGGTTACAACACCATTAAGATTTGTACTACTTCTATTTAGTATTAGTTCATGTTTACTATTAATAACTATTTTCTTGTAATCCTCCGCAAAACCTAATAGTTTATTAAGTGGTAAAAGAATACTAAATCTTCCACTGTGATCATCAAATCCGTCCACGTTCCAACCCCACATTGCAGCAGCTTTACTTTCTCCACCATTCATTGAGACTAAAGATTTCATTGTAGTAGTGATTCCAACATTTCTAATTCGATCTATTTCAATCCCATTCATTTCATATCTAATATCTTGAAAAAGAAATGATATAGCGTTATTTGTCAACTTAACATTTTTCACTTTTTTTACACCACTCACGTCTTTAGCTGTTATAGAAAAATATCCTTCTATGTATAACGCGCTAGCTGAAGGTAATACGTATATATCTTGCTGATGGATAGGTATTCGTATTTCATCATTTTCATTAAAACTGTTATTGTATGGGTTATAAGTATGGATTTCATAACTTTCAATTGAATTGTCGAATTGCGGATCGTCGGTTATATGGAGGATGCTCATATTTTTAATCCAAGAGCGCGAAGAAACTCTTTATTACTTTTTGTTATTGCTACAACCTTTTTGCGTCTAGTTCGTCTGACGTTGCGCTTGACAGTGGAGTTAGAACGACTTTGTCTTTGTATTTTGTTACAGATATCATCGTTAAAAATTATCATTTTGACTTTCGCAAGTGAAGACTTATATTAATATTTTCGTTATTAAAATTAATTAGATTTCCCTGTATATCTAATATTTTCACCGTAATTGACGAAATATGTTTCTTCTTTAGAGGAAAATATATTATATTTTTAGGTACTTCAATTACTTGATATCCGGGCGGACTGTTAAGCACGAATTCATGAATTATATGTGTAGGCAAACCGTTCGTATAGGAACCTTGGACAAGATCACATTCGATCCGTATCACAGACGCAGCAATAATGCATACAGGGTTGACTGATTCATGCCATTTATTTGGATCCAACATCTCTGAGAACCCTAATAATGCACCTACACTATTTTTTACCTTAAAATTAATCGGTTCGCTGCAAAAAATTGAACATTTAGAAGTATTGTTGTTAGGAACGATTTTAAACTGACAATTGTTCATATTACTTTTTAAATATTCATATAAATCAGACAGGTCATATGCGCCGCAAGGAATTTTAATATCCTTCTGTTTACCGTAAGCGAATACATTGTTGCTGTCAGTAATATTAGGTATTGAATTAAATGTTGAAAAATACAGTAAGCCGCACTCGTAATCGTCTTCTAATATTAAATGAGTATTTAATTCTGATCGAAGAATGGATTCATTTCCAGTGATTGTGAATGTAATAGACATTGTTATTGACTAAAATGTTTTTTGAAAGTGTAAGCTATTTATGAAGATCCCAAAATGAGTTTAAAAAGTCTATACACAAGTGGCCGCAAATGAAAGGATGAGTTTTTTGCTTGTTAACGTAATTATAAAAAATATTTAAGCCAACATATTTTAAAAATTCTTCAGGTGGTTTTAAATTACCATAACTGTCGAAATATTCGATATAATTATTTAATTTTGCATAGGCTACCCAATGAGTGCCAGAATTCCGGGAACTATCAAGATTAATAATTCCGCATTCTTTTTTTAATGGACGTTTTGGCAACTGATCTCGCATGAAAACTCCTCGAAAATTGGGAATTTCTTTGCAATATTCGAGAATGTCGATGTTAGTTAACGCTCGTTTAGGTAGCCTCTGCATTAGTTTTTTTTATTTTTAAAATAAATTCCTAATCCATTCTTGTGCTCTTTGAGATGCAACCCTCTTCCTAAATTTAATTCTTCCATTTTTTGATTGTGCCTCTTGAGTTCTTGAAAACGTTGTTTAGCAGACTTAATAGCTTCTACCGCTCTAGCAATACCAGCTGCGCCACCTGCTAAACCACCTGCAGCAGACAATCCGGCAAAAATGGGTATTAGGGGCAAAACTCCTCCAACTTTTGGCACAGGTATCACCCGGGGAATGTTTACTGAAGTATCTGAATCCCTCGTCAATTCTCGTGCAACAGCAACTGCTAACTCAATAGCCGCTTTTTTACATGTAGGTTTTAACTTTTTAATATGTTTTTTTGTAAGAGAAACAATATTTTTGAAAGTGTTTTTAAAACCAGCGCCAGACTTGGCTTTCTGTGAGGGAGTGAACACAATTTTTTTCTTGTTTTTTCCATTCGATTTAGGTTTTGACCCTACCATTTTTGTTGAATTGTAAATAAATTATTAATAAATAAGTTATTTTTTGTTTCGATGAAATACTCTGTCCAGTTTCAAGTGCGCAATTAAAATGCGCTTAAACTATGATGTTTGCTGCTTATAAGATTTCTGTTTTATCAATCCAACTATTTTCTTGCGAAGGTAGACCTAACCATTTTACATATAATTTTCGACCATTTTTCTTCAATACTTTTTCTACAAGATAAATGTTCTTATATTTAGGTTTTTGCAATTCGTGAGCATAAAATGATCCTAAGATGGGTCGATGTCTAGCATCTTCTATGATAAACGTTATTGGGTTTGTGTTTTGTACTTTCGTAATAGTAAATATTTCAGTTGACCAATTGGGAGTATATCCTTTTTCAAATGTTCCTTTATATTTGCTTATACGAACGGAATCTCCGACTGCAAATTTATTTTTTTCCTTTGTTGAACTCCTCTTTAATAAAAGCTTTTTATATTTCTGTAATACAGCATCCTTATTATTTTCACTGACTTCAATTGGTTTAAGAGCTATTGTTCTATGTATCGTATTATTATATTCATTAATTGCTTCCGAAAGTGTGTTTCCTATCCATTTATAGTTTCCTTTTAAACTAAATTGCTTGTACAATTTATTCTTAAAAGTCCTTATGAATCTTTCCACTATAGATGCTTTTTTAGTAGAGTATGTAGAGTAATGGTTTATTTTATGTAACTCAAGTAATGATTTTATTTTTTTATTATAGAATTCAGTTCCTAAATCAGTTTGCAAGTTTTTGGGTATTCGATTTTTTTGGAACAAATCACAAAAAGCTTGAGTTATATATTCCTTACTCTTTTTTTTTAATGGATATACCCATGCATACTTAGAAAAAGTATCAATAATGGCTAAAATATATTTAAACTGTAAATTATTGTTTGAAACAGATTGCATATCAATAAGATCAGCTTGCCATAAATCATCTATATCTTTCATCACTACATGTCTTCGAGGAAAGTTTTTCCGCGCTTGTTTATGTATTTCGTTTACTACGATTGCTTTACTCATTTCTTGTATTTGTTCTTAAATGAAACTGTTTCAATACTTTGTTGCAGGCTATTTACTTCTGTCTCTAGCTGAGCTAATGTTTGATTAATTAATTTTATTTTATTAAACAATTTATCTGCAGTATTGTCAACATACTGTTTTGTGGCGCAGTCCTCTGGATCGATAGGCTTTCCAATATGTTTAATTATCTTATTTTTTGCATCAAAACAATCGGTAACATTTATGAAAGCCAAGGGAGGTTCATTAAAATTATTCATTTTATGCTTTTTTAACACATGGTGTCCAAACTTATCTACATTCATGTTCAACCAACACAATGAGACTGAATCAACAGTTGGTTCTGAAGTCTTTTTATTCCTTAATGATGTCTGCTTCTTTTAGTTCTTCTATAATCGAAATTATTTCGTTATCATGGTTAGTGTTGCCAGCATCTTTAGAAGCAATTAAAATTTTTAAACGTTCAATCAACTCATTAGGATCATCCCAATATACAAAATCCGTATTTGAATTATATTTTTTTAAGGAAGGCAGATTACCACCTTGCTTTGCCGTGCTGGATTCTTGAAATAGGGGTTTAATAATTTGACAGTATTTCATTCCTGAATTACCTTGTATCTGACCTTGAGGACTAAAACCTCTCTTATGGACATTAGTGTGCACCAAAATATCTTTATAGGTTATTTTATCCTTTTCATTTATTTTGTCGCAATTCGGTTTACTTTGAAATAAAAGCTCTTTTAAACCTGGCGTTAGTTCATAACTTTTATCATTTACATTAATCGTAGATATTTTATTAGGAGAATTCTCCCCATAAGATTTAAGCGTTGCAGGTGAATTTCCTATCATAAGTGTTTCACCGTCATGTCTTACTCCAAAGGCAACATTAAAAGGTTTATTTGGGACTTGCAAATAAGAATCGACATCCTCAAAGCTTTTTACTTTTGCCACATTATTTTCCATTTTCGTAGGAGTTTTTATTTCAAGTATGTTGGGAATATTTATTTTATCCTTTTTGATACAATCCGCGTTTACATCATTTGATAATATATTTTTGTTATTATGCTTATTTTCATTATAAGATGTTATTTGCTTAGGAGAATTATGAAGAAACATCATGGTTTCTAGCGGATCGGTTAATGGTTTCAAAATCTTCTTATTTTTTAATTCTAAATCATCCTCCTCTTGCTGCATCTTCTTTAACTTATTTTTAATATTCTTTACAGATTTAATTAATTGTGTTTTTATGTCTGTCTCCATGGCAAATCAATAACGCGGTCTAAAAAGACCCCCGATGTTTCTTAATGTTATAAGTAAAGTGATTTTATTTTAGTCATCATTTATATTTATTCAAATTTTACAAAAACATCGAATGACTTTCTATATCGACCATTATTTAATTTACAATCTTTGTTAATTATAAGACACGCATGTGAATCTTTCCATATATTTGCGGCAAGCGATTTGAATTTTTCCCAACTAATGTCAGAATTTACGTGCTCACGATAAATATGTTTTAAATTGATATCGTCTTGTTTAAAAATTATCAAAAAATTAACATTGTCTCGTATTAATTGCTTTGGCACTTTAGAGTAAGTCTGCGTTAAATAAAAACAGTCTATTCCTTTATGTCTGCCCATACAAAAGTAATTACGAATATTAGTCTGGTTTTCGCAAGCTACGTCATCAAAGATAAATATTGAATTGGGCATCGCCTCATGAGGAGAGATTACCTCTTTTTCATCGTGGATCATAAACAGTTTAATTTCGGGTATTCTTTTAAGAACTTCCTCTAAAAATCTATACTTAGGTTGAAAAGTTGTTTTAGAGTAAATGTAGACATTTCGAAATTTTAACCCATTTTCATGAAGCAATAAAGTTAAAATTATATTTGTTTTTCCACAATTTGATGGTCCACATATAATACATCGTATAGAGTTGGGAAGAAGCATACTATGTCTGTTATTATAATTAGTGCAATGTGATCCATCACTTATTTTGCTGATTTCTATTGACACAGGCTGTTTAATAAATTTCATTTCGCCTTCTGTTCAGTAATTTAATATAATATCAAATAAATACTTGTAATAATATAATCATCCTAAATCAATGAATTATCTTTGTAAGTCTTTATCATTTCTCTAATTACACATTCCTGTCTTATATTAGGCGAAGAATATTATACACCGAGATCTAAATTGCTGCTACTCGAGCGTCAGTCGCAGTCGACATTTGTCTCGCTTCTAACGTGGGTCCAGCGTATTTAAAATATATAGGTAAGTAAATCTATTTTTTATTGCTTCATCCAGTTATGTTGGATTTATTGCCATTTTTATTAAATAAAAACTTATGACACTTTTATATTTCAGATAATTATGGAAGACAGCACGCAGAATGATCGACTTGATTTTGGCAGCATATATGATGTCAGCCCCGTTTTCCACGATGTGCCGGAGGATCATCCTTTTTATTATGCTCAAGACGTTGACGGTTACATGGAAAAAGTGGAAAAAAAGCGGCAAGAGCTTTTAGCCCGTAGAGAAAACATGTGTAACGCAACCGTAACGCGAGAGCCTGACGCTCCGCGGGACAAAAGGGAGTTGAAAGCATTAAATACCAAATCGGGTATTAATAAAAAGGATCGTAGTAGAAAAGGATCATCGTTTGTAATTAAAAATAACATTCGCAATGGACGATATTTAATTAAAATAAACATTGAGACAATGGACGAGTGTTACAGTGATCGTTCAGTTAGTGCGCAATATCTCGTGTGTGATCCGTATGATGAAGTGTTGGACAGCACAGAAAATGTGTTAAAAAAAATTATGAAAAAACTTGAAAGTGATTAATTTCGGTGTTAGTTATATATGTATAATTGTGACTTATTTCTATTATATCTCCATGTTTATTTTATATTATAGTTCTGAATTATAAAATCAATTTATGCCAATTATATTGTTATTTACTTACTTTGTAGAGCCAATTAATATAAGTTATTGTCAACGAAGTTTGAATTAAGGAAGAAAAATAGTAATTATTATTATTTTTCTTCCGTAATGTAATTAATGTAGCGTTGTTTTAATTTTATCATAAATTTCTTTAATTTATGTTTATTTATAAATAATTTGGCGTTATAAATATGTTATTTTTTGTCTCATTAAGTGTAAATTAGTAAAGACAATGGTTTATAAGAAGTCTGCCTGCTATTTAATTATTATTGTTGTACTTTCACCTTATTAAGTTTAATATTATTATCAACCTTATTTTAATAAATGATGTTCATATAGAATGTGGAACTTATTTTACGTGCAACCAAAGTTAAATAAACAGAGATAACACGTTATAACATGTCATGATTTGTTTCCTCTGCAACAGTATTGTAGCGGAACTACAAACCGACATTAAATTTTTATTATTTAACTTGGGTCATACACTAAGAAGATAAAGTCGAATTGCGCGCACGCCGCGTCAGCAACTCTTTACGTAGCCACATTCCTACGCGCCGAGCCAAAGTTAAACAAGCAGGGACAACTCGTTTTAACATGTTATGACTTGTTTCTCTGCAACAGTATCAAATTCCTTGTCTGAATCTCAATTATAACGAAATAAAAGAATAGCAACTTTGTTTAATTAAATTCTTAAAGTTAATCAATATTTCAGCCACTCTATTGGTGACGTGGCTGGCTTAGTTGGTAGAGACCCTGCCTACGAAGCTAGCGGTCCCGGGTTCGATTCCCGCTCAGAGCAAATATCTGTGTAATGCATGCATGAGTATTTGTTTCTGAGTCTGGGGTGTTTTCTATGCATTTAAGTATTTATTTCTTTATATAAGCATGTTTATCGTTGTCTAGTACCCTAACACAAGCCTAGAGCTTAGTTGGAACTGGGGGTAAATTTGTGTGAGGTTGTCCCATTTAATAATTTTTATTAATGGCTCCTCACTCTATATTGTCTGATTGTTTCCCTGTTGCTAACGTATTATCAACGTTGTGATAGCTCTTATTGACTTGACAGTAGAAGCGATCGAGTCATGATAATACGATTGCAATAGGTGTAAAACTAGCGTAACTCAAAATAAAAAAAGCCAACTTATTTTAAATCAAGAGTGCGTCTTGAAATATGGAAATATTAATAGTTTTGAGTTAGGCGGGTTTATTACTAAGCACGTGATTAATTAGCTGGCGGAGGTAAATGAAAGAAAAACAATAGGCATACATTCATCATTTATTGTTTTTATAAAAATAATAAAAATGTTACAATTCACACGTTTGCATTAAATTTCTATTACTTTACAGTGCTGCCACATTAAAATGCTAATTTGTAATGTCCCCAAGGCAAAGTCGAAACATTATCTTCTAATACACACCTTTTATCATCATCCCTTGTAAGAACTAGCTTATTGATTTTTTGCGTGAAAATTTTATGATTTTTTGATTTTATTACACACATATTATCTCTAAAACATTCATTTTGAAATAAAGCATTTTTGTATTTATTAATATTAAGTTTTTTTGTAACACACTTTTTTATTCCCTTTGCTTTCCTGATTGTTGAAATTTGGGTATCTATGCAATATAGTTTTGCTCTCAAACCTACAAATTCCTTCACGATCTCACCCCCCATTTCGTCTTTAAAATATCCTGGAATTTTACAGTTCACTAAGGGCATATTAAATATGTTGCTAGCATCAAAATTGCTAGTATCAAAATACTTTATGTGTGTTTTGATATCTTCATAGAAATCTTCTGTATGAATTAAATACAAAAGACTATCAGTGTCCGTATAACAAAGATGAATTTTATTTTTATAAACACGTTTCATCACATCATAATGAAAGCGATACAAATGACTTTTGGCTATTTCTAGAATAGAGAAACCCACGTATATGGGTCGATCTAAAACGATTTTTGTCTGTTGCAACTGAATTGCTACTAATGAATCAGATATAACTGCCAAGTTTTTGAAGTTGGGAGCACTTATGTATTTTTCCGCGCCGCAAAATTTATTTGTGTTATTTGAATGATCTTTCCAGATATTAACAAGTTTTACATCAACCTGTTTTCTTTTATTTTCAATCGTTTTGCCAAATATTGAATTGTTTTGCTTTTTGAAAAAATCCCTTTCATAATCTGAGCTAGCATTTTGTCTCAAGGTGGTATTTAAAGATATGTATGGTTCTAAAAAGTTACTTTGATCGAAAGCTAAAACTTTATATGTTTTTAACAAAACAAGACCATTTTTCAAACATTCTTTTAAATGCATGTAGTGAATAATGTATCTATGTTTGTCGTAGAGGCTAGCAATTAATTTTTTATTTTTGCTTCCTCTAGGAGCAAATCTTTCAGCTGCAAATGGCATATCTGAATGAGACTCATGAAGTTCAACAGGATAGTGAAGGTCGACTTCCAGTATAAAACCGGTATCAGAATCGCGTGACTGTTTTTCAACGTTAAAGTTTGCTAATTCATCATCGTTAAGATACCTGAAATTTCCTGTTGGCAGATGCTGCATCATTGCATATCCATATAAATTTACACAGTCTAAATAGGCTAAAAAGCTATTCGGCTCGTTAATGTTAAAATCTGGAAGATATTTATTATTCGCCTTTGCGTATCTATGTGAACATTGAGCAAGACCTCCTCTTATTCCGTTTTCCAGCATTTGATACATATCTATATCGGAGAGTAGATCCAATTTTACTTTTGTGTATAATAACATAGCATCCCAACTTAATGATGGTGACGATACGTAATAACAGGGATCAAGATTGTAGTATTTAAGGCTCATGCTTCGAAATTTTTCAAAAACGTCACATAGAAGAAGCACATCACATTTCAAGTATAAATCTGTATATTCTCCTAAGTTTTTAATAGCAAAAGTTTCCCAAACATGTAAGGCATGATTATAATCCTCAGAAGATACAGATTCTGATGAGAGTTTACTAAAAAAATTGGAAGCCTGAGGCAACTGGGTTTCTTCATAACGTTGCCAAGAGTTTATATAATCGTAACAATAGACACCCTTTCTTCGCACTATATCAAACTTGGCCCCATCTCCAAAAAATGATTTTAAATGTTGGAAATCATCTTTTTTCATTGTATTTACTAAATTGTCTAAACTTGAACTCAAAAAGTTGAAAGAATCAATAAATTTTAATTGAGCTACATTTTGCTGGTCTATTGGAATGAACTTCGTAAACGAAATATACTTTTCTTTATTTTTTGGGATAAGGTTTATTCGACCGCATACGTTTGTGAGTTCATTAATAAACAAATGGCAGTCATATCCGGAAAGGTTATGAAAAATTATTGGTATAAATGGGCAAGGTTTTGAATTTAAATTACAACTATTGTGAGCGGGCCCTCTATATCGACCTGTGAAGTGATCATGATCCTTTACAATGTTATCACTAGATGAAAACTTGTCTTTACAAATATGACAAGCAGTGCTAGTTTCAAATGATAGCTGTTCCTCTAGCGTAAGCGGAATCATAGGTTTGCTGACAGATAATATTGAGTACAATCGCTGCACATCATTACATATAGACTCCACAAACTTTTTCGAACAGTTGGGACCGCGATAAGAAACATAGTCGTTTAAATAAGGCTCGCTTCTACAACAAATGTAATATGCAAAGCAAGATGCCTCATGCAATTGAATATTTTCCACGTACATAGATTTACTTTTATCTGAATACTCTCGTAATAAGCTTTCGAAGTCACCATAGATCACAATAGGCACCTCCTGAGTTCTTTCAAAATTAGAAAAAAAAAGTTGTGTATTTGCCTCTGGTAAAACAGTTTGTACCCCTGCACAACTATGCTGAATTAATTTTTCCTCTGTTGAAAAATATAAAAAACAATCTTCACACAAATGTATTTTAGATTTATGTTTAGTTATTTGTTTGCGAACAAGTTTCTCAAAGTTTTTTATTAGGCAAAAGTGTGCCTTACTATTTTTAGTTATTAATAACAAGTTGATGTGCTGTAATTTACGATTAGCGGTTTTATATAAAGGGCCCATAACACTACCATTTTTTGTTAAACCATAGATGTTAAAACTAATATCAGTATTGTTGGCTTCGAACCACCTTATATCAGAGATGCTTGGTGGAAATGCCATGCCGGAAGTGTTTAAAACATTTTGGTATTTGGGATAAGATGAGACTCTGTTTGAGTTAACCTTGCTAGGATACAAGTGAGCCATTATAGACCATATAAAACAGTGATTATCCTCATTATTTATATTCAAACAAGCTTTTGTATTAGCAATATGTTTTGGTAATGGTATAAACGATCCAGCTCTCAAAGGATTGTATTTTACTATGTTTATCTCTAAGTGACTAACTGATTCGATTGTCCATCCTGATTCCGAGAGCTCAAATTCCGCACATTTAGTAATTAGTACATCAGCAAGTGATTTATATAATGATAAAACGTCTGTACTCTGCAAAACTATATCGTATTTAGTGTTAAATGACTTAATGGAACTTTCACTATTTTTTGGCAAACAATACTTTACGAAAAGTTCCAAATTAACTTTGAGTGAGACATGCTTTTGTAATGAATCTTTAATAAGTTGTTGTGCTATATCAGAGTTTTCACATAAAAATGAATCTGGGGTAATATTCGTATTTGAGGGATTGACTTTATAACTAACAATTCTACTCCGAAAAGCATTAGCTATTATATAAACGTTTTCAAGCCGCGTACTTAACAAACTATTAGACTTGTGGATATTAGTCTTTTTATGTGCTGCTAATTTTGGAACGGAAACATTACATACATCGCAAAAGAACATCTTATACTATTTTTGTTCTATGTAAGACGTGCTTTGTTTTGTAATAATTACATTTGTTGAAAACCGCAAAAGTTTTAAATTTGCCTTTAAACCGACTGTAAAGTAGCAGATTACAATAAACACATAACTAAAATTAGTTAAAAAGTATTTGACGGGTACAACACAGGCTGCACGCCTTTATACTCTTCTTTAGCAGCCTGAGCAACTTGTCTGACCGCTTTGAAAACTGGGCTATTATTATTTACAGCCCCTTTATATGTGAAAAAGGCATGTTTCCACCTGGTTGCTTCCGTCGCTACCGGCTCAAGCTCCCGCGTGGTGAAGACTCGGAGTTCGACGTAGTACTCCCCGCGCCGGCTGGGATCTCGTTGCAGCGTGTACCCGGAGCCCGTCCTTCTTGTCAAAAAATTACGTAGCGGAGCGGCCCTGATCGGTTCCTCTTCGTCACCCTGAAATTATTTAGCAACCTTATATTATTCACCTTTATAAATACAATTAAGAAAATCACTTAAATTATTAAAAAAATCCAGCGACAAACTGTTATCATGACCGAGGTCAGTCCAACTGAAGTCGGTTTAAAGTTGGGTAAAAACAGTTTTAATGAAATCATCATAATAATAAATCAATCTTACACAAATTGACCTAGCCAATAGTTGAGAACAAATACTTGCGCTCATCACACAAATATCTGCCCTTACCGGATTTGAACCTGAGACCGTTAGCTTCGTAGGCAGGGTCACTACCAACTAAGCTATCGTATCCTCGAAGTATGTTTTGATAAACAATCGCGCATCTTACCTCGGAATCAAGAAACACAGCGACTCGTCTCTTTTTCGGTTGAGCAGCTGATGCATTCACGACGCTGTCCAGGTCTGAATCACAGCCGTGCAGTTCCGCCGCCTTCTTAGTTCTTCTCTGCTTCGCCTTTACCGTCTTAACTTTCGCTGCACTCGTAGAAGCGGTAGATGCAGTCTGTTGCTGGGCACAGCTAATCTCCTCATCGGAATCGAACGGATTGAACACTGCCGACCTTTTTTTATTAAAAGTATTTGAATAAGCATCACTAACCAAACACAATCAACATAAATAATAAAAAATAAAAAATATTACGTACATACTTGCTGCTTCTTTTTAATTACTTGTCTCACTCACTGCACTGCCACTACCAATTGAATGCTCAAATAAATGGAAGCTCCATTTATAACCCTATAAA